>OX383310.1:0-1210813 GCA_947523025.1 Dryobota labecula | reverse complement strand
ATTTTGAACGCGCTTATCTCAGGAACTATCAAGGGAAAATTATTTTTGCATTTGATCGCTCAATTCTTGAGAAAGGCTATAGGCTATTCAACATCACGCTAGTACCTTTAGCAGGCGAGCATAAACGCTATGTGAAAACGAAGTAACAGTGAGGGCAGGCCATGCGATACATCGGGGTGGGTCGGGGGTCGGGGAGCAAGAAATTTCACGCGGACGAAGTCGCGAGCAAAAACTATTTACAAATATGTTTAGATATACATAGATGAGTGCCAACGTGAAATGTTTAAAAAATTCCCAATGACTAAAGTTTAATATTAAAATATTATGTATGTTTAGGTATTTATCTATGGGCCTGCGTCGCCTGCAATAAATGGATTATTATTATTATTATTTAAAGTGTCCCGTTTTGAACGGGACCGTCCCTTTTTTCGGTTCTTCGTCCCGGTGTCCCCGAAAAAAACCTGGGGACGCAAAATTGTCCCGTTTTCAGAAACCGCGCGATAATTGGCGGGTCGGATATAACAAAAAAGTACCAAGATTTAGGTATTACTTACTTAAAATGATTACCAGCTGTAATAAAACAAATTTGTTCTGCTGACCTCAAAAAAATGACTGAAAATTTTCCTTGCTTTTTGTAATATTTTTTTTTTTATGAATATAAAAACAAAAATAAATGTTTCTTTTTTTTTTTCAATTGATTACCTAGGCTGGTATTTTGAAAATTGAGTTTCCTTTATGAATCGGGCCTACTAATTGAGATAAAAATCCGTTGTCCCGTGTTGACAAAAAAAAAATGGTCACTTTACCAATGACCGATTCATAACACAAAAAAAATCCGAGGGAATCAAAATCCCACCATTCCTCTCCATCTATCATCTTCCCTAACAGTCCAACGATTACCAGGCTCTCAATTAAACCCTCTTTCAATTACCAGGTCTCCGGTTACCTTTTGTAAGCGGACCGGGGTCTTAGCTGCAAACTATGGACCATTAAAATGTTCGCGAGCGATTAACTTCCAAAGTGAAACGAACTTTTGGGAGGTACGCAGCATTTAAGGTGTATCGAGTATGGCAGACGTAATTTAATTGTATTATTCAGGGAACTTAACACATCTTTCAATGAAAATTTTGATCTAATTGGTTTTATGTGCACTATATCTAGGTTTCTATGAAAGCAAAAAATTTAAATTTGGAGAAACAAATTCAGTATAAGCCTCCAAAAATCTGCTTTGTGCACACATTTTACCTGAATTATGGTCGTTCATAATGTACTGATAAATCGTAAAAATAAAGAAAACATTGCACATGTAATGGAGATTCTAAATGACACACATTTATTTCACAAAATTGTAAAGGCTTTCTCAAAAACACGTATTTCCTGGAACAAGGTTTATGAAATTTCCGCACACTATTTTTCGTTCAATGTTATTGCGTTGACACTTGCCTGTTAGCATTAACATTGCGCTGGATGACACAACAAGCTTTTCAACCATGCTCGCGTTGGCGATAGACGGACCGGGAAGGGCCCTCTTAAGAGTTGTAGGTCGCAGGTTCGAACCCAGACAGGCGCTTTTCTTTAAGAAAATTATTTCATCACCACTGCTCTCAAAACGGTGAAGAAAAACATCGTGAGGAAAACGGCATGTACTAGAACCATTGATATATTAAAAAGAGGAAGATACGTTACGCGCTTACATCGCAATCAGTAAACCTGGGCTCGGCGCACGACTATGGAGTGTATGGAGTTTCTTGCCCATTCTTCTCCATACATAATTACCTTTTGGAAGGCGCAACTAGAATCAATTAACTATTCATGTAATTTTTGACGTTCAAAAGTGCATCTTCGTGCCTATTTGAAATAAATGATTTGACTTTGACAGCGCCGTCTCCTATCTCTGTTCTTGTCTATCGGTAAATCTAGGTTTGCGACTGTGATCACAGTGATCACAGATGTGTGAGTTTTGATGCTAAAATATAAAATAAAAAAAAATATATATATAAAATAAATAAATATATATATTAAAATATATATATTATATGATAAAAAAAAAATATATATATATAAATATAATACTACCTATACTCTTTTAAAATGTTAACAATAGTTTGTATACATTAATTAATAATTATAGGTGAAGACGATGTACCTAGAATAAAAATAAAAATTACTTACCACAATTGGTAAAAAGAATGAAAAGTGAAGTAATGACAGAAAAATTAATAAATGCGATAGGTACATGGTGCTCACATATTTACAAACATTGTACATGATTTACCAAAAAAAAAAAAAATTTACATTTAATAAGTGTGTGAGTTAAATTTATATTAATCACAGAAAATAAAAATGAATATCATAAAAATTATAAATTATACAGTTAAATTAGCAACCAGTTTGATTTTGTCTAGACTCTAAATTGTCCTATGGAGCAGGACCAGCATGTTTCCAAGCATTCTTATCTTGGATATAATCCTCTAATTTGTAATATGCTTGTTTACAAAGTGTGCTTTTTATATGAGTTTCAAATTTTCTTTCATTTAATTGTAATATATCAGAAGGTATTTTATTGTAACATTTAACACAGTACCTCATAAAAGATGTATGTACTTAATCTGAAAAATGGTTGATCTATTTTATCTTTATTTCTAGTATTAAAATTTTGCCTATCACTGATTTTATTAAAAAGATGTAGATGTTTTCTTACATACATATTGTCGTGCGCGAAATCGCGTTAGGTGCTGAATGTTGGCCGAATGTTTACGACTATGAATGACGTTGCATGTGGTAGCACAAACATGGCGAAGCAAACATTAAATATTATTATAACTTTCAACAAATTCGCATTTTTGGCTATACACGAGTGGTAAGTACTCTCGTGTGTCTTATTTTTTCCTTGTATTCTTAACTTGTATAGACCGCCTCATCCAAAGGGTACAAAATTCTTGTGCTCGATTTTGTTACAATATTTCTCGCAGAAGTTATGTAAAACCTTTCCTAAACAAGCACTTAAAGATGAAGTCCAGATGCAAACTGCATTTGGCTTGCCTTCTGTTCGTTGTGGTTAAATTTGGCCACGCAAAACGGCCATCGCTCAGTATAATGCTGCGACCCTATGCAAGACAGCCCCAGCGCTGGTTTTCAGCGACAGACGGCGTTGACGTGAAAAATATTGGTATTCAACTGCATCCGGTTGGACAAGAACCAACATAGTTGAGAAAAGGTAAAAAAGAAAGAAGAAGATGACGGTGATCATCGAGTGCCATTCAATGACATTCATAATCAGCTTCCAATGTTCCCACTGCTGGGGCTCTGTGGGCTGTAATCTACCACGCAGGCCCAGTGCTAGTTGTAGATGTCACATGTCTTCGAATTGTTGGTTCTAGGACATACCGGTTTCCTCACAATGTTTTCCTTCACCGTTTTGAGAGCATTGGTGATGAAATTATTTACATAAAGTAAAGCGCCTGACTGAGTTCGAAGCGACGACCTACAACCAGGGACTGAATACCGATATAATTTGGATACATGATACCAAAATATCGCTATAAATACCGGTATTTGGGTATACATTTATAATACCGTTATATATTTTTATTTTGCGTTTTTGCAATTTGCAGGTCAGCGTCAGGTTGTATCTTGATCAAAATATGATTCGCAACTGAAGAATCATCAATAAAGATTCTGTGACGTCACATTGTAGCCTCAGTCAATCAGTACTGAGTATCGATATAATTATCGATATTTTATACCGATACTCAAATTACTGATATAAAATACGAGTATTTATGCCAGATATCGGTATTTTCTTTAAAATATCGGTATTCTTCGAATATCCATATCGGTCCCTGCCTAAAACTCATAGTCAGGGCCGTTACTACTGGACCATCACTGGTCTCCAATGACATACAAGAGTATAATACTTAAATACCGTGACTGCAAATTGCTATTAGATAAATCCCACACTTTAGTACGAATCGATACAATTTCGAAGCGAGAAAGAAACCCCTTTCATTTACGGGTAAAATTACCTTCATTATTTTCAAAGGTCCAGCTATTTATTACAAAGTGCTACGATTGGTTAGCAAAACGATCCATTTTTAGACATTGAAACGAAGAGTAGGACCAAACCATAGAGGTAGAATGGCACAAAGATTTCGGATAGAAAACCGGCCAAGTACGTGTTGGACCACGCACAATGAAGGGTTCCGTAGTTGGGATGAATTTATCCCAAGAACAAACTTAAGATTGTACTTAGTTCAAAAATATGTTCTCCCATACATTCCAACTGCAAATGTAAGTTTGTACGCATAATATAGGGAGATTTACAATGTTATTTTAGGACCATAGAATTCTTATACTCGTAGGTTTTCAACATTTTAGGCTCAGTACTTTCGGAGATCAAGGGTAGATAATGGTCATCATCAAATTTCTTAAATAACTTTAAAATCTGAAATTCTTACAAGAACTTCTTTCATTTAATATGTCCCACGGTTCTTATTTCTCTCTCAAAAGTGACCCAATTATAAGCATATTCAAAATTCGTTTAAATGTTTGTTGCACGTCCGTGTTTGGGACACAGAAATCGATATGTGTACCAAATTGTAACTTTATCGGTCCAGTAGATTCGGAACAAATTGGCTGTGACCGACTAACTGACAGACACACGAGTGATCCCATAGGGGTTCCATTTTTTCCATTTCAGGTACGGAACCCTAAAAATTCGTTAAAAGGAACAAAAGTTATTACCGTACTGAATACATAGTGCCGTGGGACATAACCAGTTTTGAATAAAAACATTAATAACTTATGCGGATTGACAAACAGTGAATGCTAATATATTTGTATCCACAATTATTATGCATGCAAGTCCCCGACCGCCTCGCTACAGTTACTAGCTCTCAGTATTAACACCTGGACTAGGAAAACCACCCTTACTGCTACAAAATAAATGCGCTGTATATGTCAAACTGTTGCTTTTGAAGTGTGGTTGACTGTACAGCCACCCAGAAGTGAAGTTATAATGCGAAATGCGGCAGACATTTTAAGTACTTTATTTACCTTTTGCCATTCACTGCTGGTATAGGACTTGTCTTAACAAGACGCCTCTAATCCCGGAAGAGATAGGCAGTGGTATATGTACCTACATGTTTTTTTTTATCGTAAGAAACTATGAATTTTGCGGGCTACGTTATCGCTTCCCCTTTAAGTCCCATGTAAGTAATATCAAACAAGCCTATATTCCTAATGGGAAAACCCAACCCTTTTCCCTACCAAGGGGTTAAATTGCTTGTGACTACTGGACCAACGAAGCAGTCAAATTCAGTCACTCTTCCATTTTGTAACCTCAATTACATTACGGACTTACTCCCAAATTCTTCGACAAAAAGAAATCGAATTTTATTCGACTTGTGCCATTGTGTCACACTTTTGTTACAATTCGAATAAAATTCGAAGATGTCGGACTTAAAACCACTCATTCTAAATTGAGTATTCTGTCTACGTCAGCTGCCGTCCTATTATAAGATGTCATCGAGCCGCATTCGATGCAAGGCTGATAAATCTAGAACCATGGCACGAAAAATATATTATGCTGCGAATCTTAATCACTTTTAATAACACCCAAAAGAGACTTAAAGATCTAAACATTAGCAAGAACGCGACAGTCAAAAAACGCTCGAGAAACATAATCAGAAACAAAGAAAATATTGTTACGAGGATATCGGTTGATAAGCGAAGGTAAGGGTTACTATAGCGACAGAGCGCTGCAAGCAATAATAGTCCTTGCGGTGGTCCGATGTCCGAGACCACCACTGGAACCTCGATCATGCTGACTCTTACGTGAAATGTGACGTACCTGGAAACAAAAAATACTTAATTAGTTTTAGAACTTGGAAGTATAATGGTAAGTACTTGGCGTCTAATGGTAAGTACTTGGCGTCTAATGGTAAGTACTTGGCGTCTAATGGTAAGTACTTAGCGTCTAATGGTAAGTACTTGGCGTCTAATGGTAAGTACTTGGCGTCTAATGGTAAGAACTTGGCGTCTAATAGTAAGAACTTGGCGTCTAATAGTAATTACTTGGCGTCTAATGATAAGTACTTGGCGTCTAATGGTAAGAACTTGGCGTCTAATAGTAATTACTTGGCGTCTAATGGTAAGTACTTGGCGTCTAATGGTAAGTACTTGGCGTCTAATGGTAAGAACTTGGCGTCTAATAGTAATTACTTGGCGTCTAATGGTAAGTACTTGGCGTCTAATGGTAAGAACTTGGCGTCTAATAGTAATTACTTGGCGTCTAATGGTAAGTACTTGGCGTCTAATGGTAAGAACTTGGCGTCTAATAGTAATTACTTGGCGTCTAATGGTAAGTACTTGGCGTCTAATGGTAAGAACTTGGCGTCTAATGGTAAGTACTTGGCGTCTAATGGTAAGAACTTGGCGTCTAATAGTAATTACTTGGCTTTGATGATAAGCAAGCAAAACAAAATGTTTTATTTGGGACACGCACAGGAAATACAATATTAAAAATAGAACATTAAAACTAAAAAAAATTGTGAAAACAATACTGCAGCGCAGTATTCTGATAGGGCCCGCTGTGATGCCACGGACACAAAATCAAATTTAATAATAAAAAAACCGGCCAAGTGCGTGTCGCACCACGCACAATGAAGGGTTCCGTAGTTGGGATGAATTCATCCTAAGAACAAAATTAACATGTAGTTAAAAAACATGTTTTCCTATACAGAATGTATGGGAGAACATTTTTTTCAACTGTAAATGTAAGTTGGTCGCCAATTACTCGGTAAATTGTAAAGCCTACTTAGCTGTGATAGTATTTCTTTTAACTTCGTTATATATAGGTACTACTGCCGTGACATTTGAGTTTTTAACTACAACCGTTTAGTTGGTAGAGGGGGGGACACTTGACTCTAACGAAAATTAGTACTTTAAAGCTTGATAAGTCACGAACGGTTTACTTTATCAAAAAACGGTCTTCCGAAACCCCTAATATTTTTGAAAGACCTATCCAACGATATCCCACACTATGGAAAGGACGAAAAAAAAATTACCTTCCCCACTTTACATGTAGGGGAGGTACCCTCAATAATAGTTTTTTTTTTCGGCGTCATTAACGTGTATACTCATAACAAATTACAACTTTCTAGTACCAATAGTTTTTGAGCTAAACCGCGGACAGCCAGACAGACGGACATGGCGAAACTATAAGGGTTCCTTGTTGACTACGGAACCCTAAAAATACAAAAGTAAATAAAAACCGTCTTTCTTAAGATAATAATTAAACATTAAATATCACGAAGCATAATCGTATTCTTGGCAGTCGTAAGACCGGCACGATTGGATTAGATACACGTAGGGTACGTGCTGTCATATTTCACGAAGTCCCTTAACAATCTCAACGCAGCGCTTCCAAACTCCTTACACCAGCGTATCACAATATAATTGATAAATCAGTCGTGTACGTGATCCTCTCGCCTCTAAGGAGGTGTGAAACGTGAGATGATATCAAAGGAATAAGGATACGTTGGGAGTCGGCGCGGATACGTAGGGTTAGTAGTCGCGAAATGAAATGAGGAGTGGGCTAAGGATGCTGGATGGTTCTGCATTCGCCATTGGCTTTGGCCAATGTAACCATGATTTTGTAATACCTAACTTGATTTAAGAGAGTATCCATGGAGTTTCTTGTCCGTTTTGAAACGGGCAACTAGCTTCAACTTTCTGACTAACTGACAGACTCCTTGGCAATTCAATGTCTTGCTTTAAGTTTGTTTGAACCAGATACATGAAAGAGAAAGTTTTAGTTTAATAATATATGTTTAAAACAAATGAAACAACTTAATTCAAATGTTTTAGTTTATTTACGCAGAGTCCACCAATCATTATTCGGAATTCGATTTCAGTTACAAATGACATTCCCTTTTACAGACCATCATTACAAATAACTGAGATTATTAAAAGAAAGAAAAAAAAAAGGTTTATTTGACATAGCCTACTACGGAACCCAAAAAATAGCCCGGACACCAAGTCACAAGGGGCTCTTCCTTTTATTAAAATTCAAATCCCAACTTGACCCTACAATCTTACAAAAGTAGTCAAAAAATCCAATCGCGAAACATTTCGTTCCGAATCTGCTGACTTCGGGCGGTAAAAGTTAACTTTGCTGATACGTGCGTTGGGCGCCAAAAATCTTGTCACCAAATGATTCCTTTTCCGATACTTCCAGTAATAATGTAAAAGGACGGTATTATATGGGGTCAATGTCAATATAGTTTTTAAAGAAGATTTTGAAGAAGAAGAAGCGACCGACCAGACAATAAGAGTTTCTATTTCATTTTGGCACATTTGAAAAGTATTAAAAGTGTCAAGGGAGTGTTTATTTCTATTTGATTCATTTTACATAATTATATCTATTTTATTGATAGTTATTTATGTATTTCTCTATCTGTCCGTGATATCACAGCGGACCCTATTAGAACACCAGCGCTGCGGCACTTATTTTAAATGTCGCAGCATCCATGCTGAGATAGGAGCCTTTTGGCCTCGTACAGGACTCTGTTTTTATTTTTTATACTTTTATATTTGTTTTAGTTTGTGATCTTCCTATGCGAGTCACAATAAATACTTTCTCTTTCTTTCTTTCTTTAATGAAGTTTCTTGTCCGTTCTTCTCCACACGCACCTACTACGCTTTGGTATTGGCAACTAGCTTCATCTTTTTTACTGACCGACCCACTGCCATTTGTA
This sequence comes from Dryobota labecula, assembly GCA_947523025.1. NCBI lineage: Eukaryota > Metazoa > Arthropoda > Insecta > Lepidoptera > Noctuidae > Dryobota > Dryobota labecula. Next base: position 1,202,054 of record OX383310.1, on the reverse strand, counting down.
ATTGGTTTATTTGAAATGAACGCTTTGACTTTTGAGTTTTATTAATGAGAATTTATCGGCCTTCCATTTGAAGTGTATATAAAGAAATGTCGTGATACTAAAGGCTGATTTACATTTGTTTTAGTTAAATAGCAAGTGATGTGTCTAAACATCAGTCCAAAAGTGTCAATTTTTCATTGTGAAGGGTCACATATAGACGTTAAGGGACTTAACTAATGAAAATGTAAATGAGCCTAAAAATTCAATAAACTTTAACATAGAGATGCTCAGAGCAGTATTCCTCGTTCCAGAAACAGAAAGATTACTCTTGCTAGGGCATGAATACGTGTCTATACGGTGTGTTAACTGAACATTAATGTCAATGCAAATTAATGCAAAATGCAAGTATGCAGAAAATGTCATGAAAATGCAAAGAATGTCAATGAATGCTCAACGGAGATGAATCTAAATAAAAATGCAAGATGTCCGACTCAAATCACGTCTAATTGAACACTAATTAAATTATGTACAAAAATGCATCATCTAGGCTCCGCCGTATGACAATGCACTGCCAAATGTAGATCGCGATCAAAGTGCAAACACGCGAGACTACTAACTAACTTATTGCATCAAAAATACATAATTATTTTAAAACCATGTACGTAGACCGTACACAGTCTATTAAAGTTTACCAAAACCAATCAATCTCAAAGCAACTTCGAGAGTTCTATCGCAGACTAGTTAACTCCTGTCCTAGGAGAACTGAAGCCGGATAAGTTTTGTAATGCAGGACATGGTCTATCTCTGTGTCGAATTTCATTCTTTGTTAAGCCCTACATAGTAAACAAACACTACAAATATTTGTGCTCCTATATCTTGGTCCTTCCAGCCGGATCTCAACCAGCAAAGAAAATTATGTTTTAGATAAAGCTCTTTTCCTCATCGATCAGGTATGTACTCCGGTAAAGTTCACGACACAACATCTATAATTTCAATGCAAGACCAATTCCGCCATAAAAAAGTCTCGAATCATTTCTCTTCTTCATTATAATTTGACCCGAAAACCGACCAACTGACAAGATGTCTTAAATCTCTCCCCTAAACAGATTTATTATCAAAATTGTTAATGACGACACAATAAATTATTTGTCATCATTACTTTGCCAGTTCATTGCACAGTTTTCGTGCTGTCAGATGGGGAACCCTTGATTTGTGACAGATTATTTTGGGGTAACGTGTTATCTTTTATTAATTAATGAATTTATTAAATACTTCATCACTACTGCTCTCAAAACGGTGAAGGAAAACATCGTGAGGAAACCGTCCTAGAACCAAAAATTTGAAGACATGTGACATCTACCAACCCGCACTCAAGTCCCAGCATTGGGAATATTATAGGCTGGTTATTATATGTGTAGCTTGAAATTCTAGAAACAAGACAGAAATGGTTTCTTACATCACTAACAATTTCTCTCCACAATTCAGCAGTCCATTTATCTCAGTCTTCACAGATCATTCACAAAAACGAGATAAGCTCAGTAGGTCAACTCCATACAACGAGCGAAAACAGGCGTACGCACATAGCCACGTGTACGTCCGGCGATCTCAAACAAAAACCAGTCGCGAATGCGCTTGCACTCGCTGTACGTTGAACGAAGGTATATTATGCGTCTGTCTCATTTATTTATCAGTTGTTTTTAACCGACTTCAGAAAAATACATGCGTCATGTTCGTGAACAGGCGCCGTCAGTTGGGACTGGTCATCTCTTAGCTGCCACGGGTTATTTTATTTTATTTTATTTTGTTTCTATTTGTTGTACCTACTCTTGACGCTTTTAACGTGTAAGTTTTTATTATTTTTATTTTTACATCGTTCTCACATTTAGTTATAAATTCAACATTATAGATGTAACGAATACTTTGTAACAACTTAATTTAAAAGAGTGTCCATGGAGTTTCTTGCCCGTTCTTCTCCATAGGTTTACCTACGCTTTGGAATGGGAATGTAGCTTCATTTTTCTTACTGACCGACTCCTTGACAATTCAAAAGTGCCTGTAAATGGTTTAATTGAAATAAATGGTTTGAGTTTGAAACAAAAAACAAAAAAAAAACAGACTTCAAAAAAAACTTTGATTTCGGAAGTCGGTGTCTTTGGTTCCGTATTTTCGTTTTTTGCCACCGACTTCCAAAATTAAAGTTATTTTTCAGATCTCAGTTTTTTTTTTTTTTTTTTGTTTGTAAAAAAGAAAATATCTTTCTCTTTTTAGTTGTGGTACCTACCCCACATGAATTCGTATAACACAACAGTGACAGGAAATCTTTTAACATCATGAACATACACCGAGTGGATTAAATACCAGCCTTTGTACGTATTTTTCTGTTCCTTTCTTCTTGTCTGTTTATATGTGTGTACATAAATTGTTAAATAAATAAATAAATTAAATTAATTAATAAAAAACAGCTGTTCTATACTAAAGTTTAATACCTACTGTTCTAAACTATATGGACAGCTGACTCTTGAGACGATACTTATTTAAACCGACCTTCTGCCCCTATATATGTGGCTAAGTAATAACAGCCACACGGGTCGATAAATTAGGTTAAGCTACGCTTGCCGGGGGTTGGTCAATGGATGGGTGACCATCTTTACATACCGAGACTTCTCCGTGCTTCGAAAAGCACGTTAAGCCGTTGGTCCCGGCTGCCATTTGTAGATCCTGGACAGTCGTTACGGGTTGTCAGAAGCCCGATAGCCTGACAACCTGTCTTACCAAGGGGTATCGTATTACCCAGTATTAACTGGGTTGTGGAGGTCAGATAGGCAGTCGCTCCATGTAAAATAATGGTATTGAGCTGCATCGGGTAAGACTGGAAGCTGACCCCAACATAGTTGGGAAAAGGCTAGTAGGGCAGATTGATTTTTCTGTATTTATCTATATTGTGTCATCTCGCTCACACCCACACACAAATTGTCGAGAGAATTCATTAAATTGTTCCTTCAGGAAATGAATGGGAATTATTTGAACCGCCAGCGAAAGGGACATGATTTTAAATGAGACAACTTTGAATAATTTGCTTCAGACTTTGACCATTTGTTAGAATAACAAAGGAATATTTCTGGTGGATGAGCAGAAATGGAGCAACAGTCGAGTTTTGACACTCGGTTTTTTTATGTTAAATTGTTTTTTGAAACTATAATATTATACACAAAACAATTAAACATAAAAAACCGACTTCCGAAATTAAAGTTATTTTTGACTTTGTAGTGTTTTTTTTTTGGAAGTCGTTTTATTTTTTATTTATTTTTTTGTTAAAAAGTATTTCTCGCTTTTTAGGGGTAAGTAACAATAGCCTAATGTCAAATTGCTCATTGTCTTTTACAAAATATTGCTTTTCCCGATGCAGGGACGTTAATTTTTGAGGAGTTCTCCTGGTATTTCACCATCAACTCCATTTCAAGCACGACAAGCATAAATTACTTAGCAACCATATTAATGATATGGAGAAGGACATATAGGCTACTTTTTTACGCGATAACCGACATCCACGTGGGCGGAGCCGTGGGCAAAAGTTAGTCATAATATAAATACTGAATTTTTACTAGTATGAATAAAAAAATGTTTTATATTAAATTAGTTATACTGATTGTGGGAGAAAATTGTGGTCACATTACAAATATACGCAGTATACGCACGCCCACAGTCGCACACGTATAAGGGTCCGGCGTAGTAGGTACTTCGTCCATTTTGGTTTATTTTGACTGTACAGCGGTACTGTAATTTACGAAGTTAAAAAAAAAAAGAAAAAAAAAATACCGAATTTAGAAATGACAGAAAACGATTATGAACAAACTTCTTTCATAATGTGCATTTTTTTCTTATTATATTTTCTTAATACACACTAGGAACAAATATTCAGCACACATTGTTTTTTTTTTATTTTGGCACTCATTCAGTTACACATTGTATATAATAAAACACAGTCTTTTCATATAAATATCAAAAGCTTTCAGCTCATCTGGGTTGTCAACCCAAATCTACATAATTTAATAAATGCATTATGCATATCATCACATTTACCCAGCAACCATTTCCATTTGCGACTGCATGAACATATTATTACATTACTGTTCATAGCTCTTAATAGAGACGTACAAAGAGAGCTGGCAATCACATGTTCTATTAACTCGTAAACAGATTTAATTTTAATAACTGAGCTTAGAGTGAAACTAATCTAATAGAAAACTAGAAAATGGCTATATCACGGATGGAGGAACGAGTTGTACGGTCAACTGCACGTTTGAGTACGAAATACGCCTTTATTGCAAAGAATAAACAAACTGACAAACTGTCAAACTGTTTCCATGGAAGTGTGGATGAATGTACTTTATTTAGGTGAACGACGAGACCTGAATATGAGCTATAATTGCGAGTCAGTTGCTGTTTTTGTATGAAAAATAACCATTGGAGGTGTCTTTGACGCAAAAATGCAGAATACCAGCACTGCGGCACTTATTTTTTATGTCGCGGCTTCATGTTGAGATAGGAGCCTTTTGGCCTCGGATACAGCGTGGCATTTTAGTCGTCTTACGAAGACAGCCCACCTCATGTATCCAATGACTACTAAACATACATGTAAAAAAAAAAATTTTTTGACCATTTTTTTATTATTATTCATTATGACGCATGACCTAGTTTAAAACACCCTATTACGAGTGCAGTCCGAGCCTTGTGATACAAGGGCGCTGCAGAATGGATTTAGATTAAGTTGCAATAGTAAGAAACACATTTTTGCGTTAGGGTGAATGAACTCTAATAAAGATGTCGCCGCTCCATTCCGCGGCGCCGTTGTAACACAAGGCTCGGACTGCACTCGTAACAGGGTGTTTTAAACTATGTCATGCGTCATAATTAATAAAAATAAAAAATACAAATGTTCACAAAAAAAATTTTTTTTTACATGAAGTGGGCTGTCTTTGTAAGACGACTAAAATGCCACGGTGTATAATAGGACTCTGTTTTTATTTTTTATACTTTTATAATTGCACGTTTAGTTTGTGATCTTCCTATGCGAATCACAATAAACTGATTGACTGGTAGAAAATGCCTATGGCATTAAGTCCGCCTCTGTACATTTATGTGCTTGAAGTATTAAATAAATAAATAAATAAATACTATTTCTTTCTTTCTTTCTTGACGCGCTAGAAAATAACGGAATTAAGTTTTTTAGGGTTCGGTACCTCAAAAGGAAAAAACGGAACCCATATCGTATCACTTGTGTGTCTGTCTGTCTGTCCGCCCGTCACAGCCGATTTGCTCGGACTCTACTGGACTGAGTAAATTGTAATTTGGTACACATATTAATTTCAAGGACTCAAACACGGACGTGTGACGTAAATAAATTAATTTTGAATTTGGGGGTCACTTTTGGGGGGCAAATGAGTAAATAATAAATTTAAGTTTTGCAAATTGTATCGTGTGATATAGCAAATGAAAGGAATTGTAATGTGGATTCCAAATATATTTTTTTTACAATTTTAAAATAATTCGTTTTAAAGTTATTAAAGAAAACAGATCAAAATTGACCATTCCTTCCTATTCTCCGAAACAACTGAGCCTAAAATTTTATTTCATTATTTAGTTAAAAGCATACATAACCCTGGAAAGGTTCTGGAGTGGCGACCGCGTACCGGAAGACGTAGCGTTGGAAGGCCTCCCACAAGGTGGACCGATGACCTTATGAAAGCCGCAAGAATCCGCTGGATGCGGGAAGCACAAAACCGGTCGAGGTGGCGGTGCTTGGGGGAGACCTATGTCCAGCAGTGGACGTCTTTCGGCTGAAATGATGAATGATGATGATACATAACCCAGTTTTCGCAAACGGCACAGCATCAGACAGCGTTAATACCCATACACATAGCACCGCAAATCGGAAGCAGTACCTACCACAATGTCCACAATTCCAAATATATAAAAAGGAACAAAATTAAATTATCCTTTATTTCCCGCGTAAATTATTCGCGTTGGACATTATCGCGGCCATTTTCACGTGTTCCCGCGTTTATTATTCACGGTAGCCATCTTGGAATCGGTAATCGAGGATGAATGGCACTCCAGTTTTCGGCGATAAAGGTTTTGTATTAGAGATGGTGAATTGTTAATATTGTTTTAAGCGGGCCTAAGAATAATAAATAAGATTTAATTCAAGATCAGCATTTTGTTTAAGGAAAGCTCAAAGGTATGTCATGCATGACATCTATACAATAGGTACCTACAACAAATAAATTCAATTTAAGTGTCTGTTTGTAATGTCAAAGTAACAGCTTTTTACTAAATACATATGAAAGTATATACGGTAACGAAAACAAAAAAAAAAAAAAAAAAATCGGTTTGTCTGTCTGTTTGTTCCGGCCAATCTCTGAAACAGCTAGACCGATTTTGACAGGACTTTCAGTGACAGATAGCTGATGTTATAAGGAGTAACTTAGGCTTTTATTTTGGTAAAAGAAACGCGGGCGAAGCAGCGGGCAGCAATTAGCCCACACTTAATATAAAACGAAAATAACGCTGTTGGTATGTCAGACAGACAGACACACGCGAGAGTAAGAAAAGAGTTTTAAGTTCCGTTTTTCCTTTTGAAATACGGAACCCTAAAAAGTCATTAAAATGTTGTCGTGTTACGGAAAAAAAAATTAAAACGGTTAAAATATTTAATTTTTGCATATAAAAAAAAAATATAAGTATGGTACCCACATAAAATAAAATAAATCACTGCTAAGTACACCTTCAACATCTTAAAAGGTCACAGAGAAGCAATTTCCAAATCTAACGCCAGTATAATTAATGAAAAAATCCAATGCTTTACTTACATATAAGAATCCTCTGCGGGGCAACCCTACAAATGCTTGATTGAATTTCAAATTTACATTTTACGCGCGCTAGGGGTGGTATTAAATGTAAATTGGTGGAGCTTCGCGTTTGATTAGGTTCTCGTAAACAGTACACAGTACTCTGTGTACTCTTGTTTACGTGTATTGAGAATCTGTGGTTTATAGGAATGTAGTTAGTGGATTTGTATGATCAAATTGGTACTGTTTTGGATTGATTTTAGGGCGAAAGGGTCAGCGTAGCCCGCGAAATTCAAACTTTCTTACGTTTTTTTTTTTTTTAATTGGCATGTCAGTATCTGGTCCAGCATATACCCGCCCGAATCATCGCTCCACCTAGCTTGAGGACGTCCTACCTTACGTTTGCCGATTCGCGGTCTCCACTCAAGAACACGTCTACCCCAACGGTCATCGGTTCTACGTCTAATATGGTCGGCCCATTGCCACTTCAGCTTGCATATTCTGTGAGGTATGTCGACAACTTTGGTTCTCTGCCGGATCACCTCGTTCCGGATTCAATCCCTCAGAGAAACTTCAAGCATAGCCCGTTCCATAGCTCGCTGAGCGACCTTGCTTGAATTTATGGACCAGCCGTACCGTGAGTGTCCACGTTTCGGCTCCGTAAGTCATAACAGGCAGTACGCAAATAAATTTTACAAAGTTAAAAGGAAAACTATTACAGCTAAGTAGGCTTTACAGGTTACTGAGTAATACTCGTGAACGGGGACTGGTCATCTCTTAGCTGCCACGGCTTATTTTATTTAAATTTTTGAATTGTTTTTATTACAGACGCTTCTGACGTGCACGTCTTTCTACAATGTTCTCACATGTATAACTTCAACATGAATGATGTAACCCTTATTTTGTAACAATATTTTGTTTTAAAAGAGTGTCCGTGGAGTTTCTTGTCCGTTCTTCTTCATAGGAACCTACTACGCTTTGGAATGGGCAACTAGCTTCATCTTTCTGACCGACCGACCCCTTGACAATTCAAAAATGCCTGAAATTGGTTTATTTGAAATAAATGCTTTAAGTTTGAGTCGACCAACTATTTTTGCAGTATTTTTCGACTACAAGTTTGTTCATGGGATAAATTCATTCCAACTACGGAACCTGTTATTATTTGATATTTATTTAGAGGTTTGTTGAAAATAAAACGAACGTGCTCGACTGCGAGAAACGGAAGGAAGTATATTGTCTTTTTACATAGACATTAAAACAATCTTAAGACTATGGAAATGTCATACAGCCTACAATAGACACTTGCACATTATAGGTGGAACTAAGTAATTACCAACTATGGTATTTTGAGCAAATTATAACAGAACCCTTCATTGTGCGTGGTCCGACACGCACTTGGTCGGTTTTTTACATACATAGATCAGCCAGCAAGTTTGGTACTCTTAAAAGCAGGGTTAACGGAACAGGGTACGTAAACTTACTTAAGTATCAGTATGCAGGCACACACCCCTGCTGTTAAAACCTGCTTAATCCTTTTCAAATTAAAATAACAGCATACCCTATAAAAAACCGATTAATTTAAAGCATGATAAATGACTGGCAACTCAAAATGAATTTAAAAAAAAACCGGGCAGGTGCGTGTGAGGGTTCCGTAGTTGGGATAAATTTATCTCAAGAACAAACTTAACCATTTTCATCTATTTTCTCAAATAACTTGAAAGGTACTTAATTATTATAAATTATTTAAAAAAAATCTGAAATCCTTACAATAAAGCCTTTAATTTTTATCACACGTACAGTTCGCAAAACAGTTTTTTTTTTCTGATTCAAAACTGATCCTCATCTACACTCAGGGCTTGTTAACGTTACCAAATAACAAAATAATAACCGTTACGTAAAGTTAAATTTCAATGTTATACCTACTAACGTTAAAAAAATTAACGTAACTTGATAACATTACCAGTAATATAACGTTAATTAACCTTAACAAAAATACGATAACTAACGTTAATTTAGCTACGTTGCCGTTCTATGGGTAAGAAGCAGGCAGATTCAGGCAACGTTTTGATCGGCACGGCATCAGAGGCGCGAGGGCGGGCTCCCGCCGCGCCGCATGCCTCAGGCCCCGCTACTACCATCACACCCGTTTAAAATAAACGATAAAATTAATAGTCGCATAAATAACGTTAAATCGATTAGCGTTATTTAATAACGTTAACTCTGTCAATAAAAGGTAACGTTATAAAAAATTACCGGTATTTAAAGCCCTGTCTCCACTAATATTATAAAGAGAAAAGATTTGTATTTTTGTATGTTATGAATAAACTCAAAAACTACAGAACCGATTTTAAAAGTTCTTTCACCAGTAGAATGCTATATTATCACTGAGTAACATAAGCTATAATTTATAAAGATATCACGCGGGCGAAGCCGCTGGCGGAAGCTAGTATTCAAAATTAATTTATTTACGTTACACGTCCGTGTTTGGGTCACAGAAGTTCTTAATTATGTGTACCAAACAACTTAATCGGCCCAGTAGATTCAGAGAAAATTGGCTATGACGGACGGCCTGCTTGATGATTTTATATAAACTACTTTTATTTTAGAAAAAGAAACGCGCGCGAAGCCGCGGGCAGCAGCTAGTCTAATATTATTGCGAAAATAACTCACGACAAACAAACACACGAGAGAACCTTTAAGGGATCCATTTTTTCCTTTTGAGGTACGGAACCCTAAAATGTATACCTTTGCCCAATATGCATTAGATTGCCCGCTCGGAAGGGAGCTGACCTAATAGCAGCGAGGTAAACGGGCGATGGATAATTAAGATTATTAATTGGGTCGGCTTAAGTAGGGATAATGGATATTGATGGAAACGCCACACCTGTGATTATGCACCGGTATTTGTAACATGACAAGCTGGGATTTCCCATCGGCAAAAAGAAGAAAGAAAATACGTTTATTTGCGGCAGAGAAAGAACACAAACAAGAAAATAACAATTTGGGGGAAAATATGTGCCACATCTACACAAAACGGCCATCGCTCTGAATAATGCTGCGACCCCATGCGACACAGAGCCCCAGCGCTGGTTTTCAGCGACAGCCGGCGCTGACGTGATGACGTCACCCGGTGCAGCATATAATGACACAAAAATACCAAAATAAAATAAATACAATACTTTAAAAGTTTAAATAAATATAATATTTAAAATGGCAACATTCCATTCCGTCGATAACGACTGAACAACTCTTGCGACGCTGGCATAGGCATAATATAATCTGTGCATGCAGCTGTCATAACAATTTGACGTTTTGACGTAATAATTTATCATGGCACTGGCGTATTACGTAATGGATGGCTATGATACAATACCCCTATATGGGGTGAATTATCAAAAATCCGTCCTTAGTTCACTGAAAACTTTTTAAGTTGATTTAACCTTTTTTTAACCTATATTTTGGATTAATATAGCACCTACCGACATGATTTGTTAAATCAACAAACATTTTATCAAAACAAACGTCATAGAACAGTTTTTTTAACACAATTATGTCAACTCAACCAAAAGGAAATCAACAATCAAAAAATCAACTATTCGGTTTTTCAGTGTTCCCACTAATGGTTGGTCACCCATCTACGGACAGACCTTGGCAGGAGCTACAACCCGTGCGTCTGTTATTACTTATAAGCCACGAGCCCCTCTCATGTGAGACAATGACATAAAAAACACTGAGATCTTACATCACGCAAAAACTTTAAATTTTTTAAACGCTCTACAATTCAAAAATATCTCTCACTCAGCAAGATACTTCTAAATAAAGAAAGAAAGGCACACAACCTCCCTTTAGTCTGGTCACGTTCGAGCGTGCACGCGTTATGGCACGTCATGGTATTTGCAATAATAACGAGAGCCGCGGGAATCCGGGGACACCTGGCAATATTAGCTTTAATATTGCCTGCTGTGTTTAGTATGGAATACGAGGACATATTTGGGATAATGTTAATGAGGAGTGTAAATAACATCAATTGGAAAGAAGGATTTGAATAGAACTTAACGTTCTATTCAAATCCTTCTTTCCAATTGATGTTATTTCCACTTAAGGGGGATACGCTAAAGCAGCCCGCGAAATAATTATTTTTTACTTTTTTTGCAATTTGCAGCTCGGTATCGGGTTGTATGTTGATTAAAATATGATTCGCGAGATCGTAACAAATATAGCTTTACAGAATTATAATCATTGGAATCAGCAATACAACTCGTTAAGTTAGAATTGGCCTCAAATGTCATGATTTATTTATTTGGGATAACCAACAAGGGATACACAGACACAGTATAAAACACAACAATACGAAAGATTCTTTTACGTGTGCGCCTTCAATTACAGGAGACCACATCATGCACACACAACTATACTCCATTTACTATAGCATTAGACAAATAACGGCTAAATAACGACAGTTATTGTGTAATACTGTTGAAATTACTGCACTTTAGAGTTAATTTTTTAATATAAATCGTAAATAGATTACAGTGCTTTGTATTTATCGTGAAATAACGGAGTTTATTAAACGTTTACATCGAAATAACGAAAGGGTGAGAACAGTTATTTGTCTAATGTTATAATAAATGGAGTATAGGTGTTAACAGGATAAAAATAATAAGTACTCGTAAAAAAAATAGAGAAAATAAATGTTGAAAACAGAAGAAAAAAATAAGAGAACATTTCAAGACAGAGTATTCATAACACAATTGTTAAGGATAATAATTATTGATTGAATATTGAAGGCAAGAAACGTAGTTACATACTTATTTAGTTATTTTGCGGTGCCTAAGATATTTTTGTATTTTAAAATATCTTAACTTTTATTTCATGAAACAGTTATTCAATAGGGTAATAATATGAACTTAGAAAGTTGTATTTATGATTTTTATTATTTTTATTTTATAAATAAATATTTCTCACCTGCAAATTGCAAAAAACGTATGAAAATTTCAATTTCGCTGATTACCCTGACGAATTCGCCTTAAACAAATATCAACTTTATTACAATGTAAAATTAAGTTGAATTTAAAAGTCCTTAAAATTTTTGAAGTTGTAGCGTGAACTTTATTTGCAGATTTTAAAGTTAATTATACAAAAACTCGTATTTGTTTACATGTTTGAAAACTAAATTGGGAATTGTATATGGGATTTTTGTAGAAGCTCCATGCGAAAAAATCTAGAGTAGTAGTACGGTCTTGTGATCGCGAGCGGATTGCCGAATGGGGGGATTTTGGACCCAAATCGGGCAAAATATTATTGAGGCAATCAGAAAATTCTGAGACATTCTAGATGTCTGGTTTAGTGCCAGTTTAATGGTAGGTATAGAGGTATGAGGAACAGGGTGTAAAGTTCACTCATCCTCCGACCAGTCCTAGAAAAGGGAGGATCCTCCGACCAGACGGGTGTTGTGTCTGGTGGGCTACTGCCCGACGATTGGATGGACGATGGATGGATGTCGGGATGTTGTATTTAGCCAGTCGCGCGGTAAACTCTGCTTGCGCGATGCAGGATTTGTGTGACGTCAGATCTCTATGCGTAGTTCGTATGTGGCGTTGTAGATTCCGCCACATGCTCGCCTCCTGTTACATGGGATTGCGGAATGTGTTCTGTCTCTTCGGCGAATACAGGCGTGTTGTTATGTGTACTATCGCGGTCACGGAAATCTAACCACAAAACAAAATCCCATGCACGTGATGACCACATCAATTTACAGCCCCTTATTGACGAAGACCGAAAAAAAAAGCAACTTGTTTCAATATAGGGCATAGAACCGATCTAGCATATCGACCCGCCGCCATTTTGCTTTTTTCTTTTTTCGAAATCGCTGTGCAGACAGTAATAATAATAATCAACCTGGGAACGATTATTTGGATACAATCTAACGCCTATAGACACGTAATAAGTGTATTTTTAATGATTGTCGTTGTACTCATTATGTCGATCTTTACCTTTAACGTGACACTTTGGGACACCATGTTACTTGACATTTTTTGGTTCGTCTATGTGTCCTCTACCCATGCATACCACTTTCACCGAGCGCCGCGATTTCGAAAAAAAATCAAAATGGCGGTGGGTCGCTATGCCAGCTTCCATACAAAAAAGTTCGAACCCCTTTCTTAGGCTCTGTTACAATAATCACGGATATCTGACCACCTCGGTTTTTTTTACGGTCTTATTTTTTCATTTACAAAAAACAAGAGGCTCAGCAAAAATCTGATACTGCGATGCTATTTGTTGATGAGCGTAGGTAAGCATTACTATAGCAGCCGAGCGCTGAAAGCAGGAATAGTCCTCACGGTGGTCCAATGTGCGAGGCTGCGGTTGTACCTACCTACTATTAACGTGTGCTCATTACACATTTAAATGTCTGTCACGATCATAACTAGATTCGAAGCTGCTCAGCAATGCGCTTCAACCCTTAAAACAGCATCAAGAAGCTTCAAGCTTGCCTTAAATACGTCCCTTTCTAGATAAACATCGGTAACAGGTTGCCTTCACATACCGAAGACAGGTTCGTTCCTTGTGTGAAGTTGATAGGTAGAATCAGATCAACTTGATTTAGAATTCAGATAAACACGACAAACGCAGATTAGTACTCGTACTTACAGAAGGTTGGCTCCATACAACGAGCAAAAATGCACGCACACAGACACTCTTCTCGAGTGCGCCTGCACTGCGACTGCCATTTGTTTGAGATCACTGTATACGTACAGTCCCGATGGATGGATGGTCCTGACCCACGTGTCTTGTTCGTGAACGGGCGCCGTCAGTTAAGACTGGCTTATTTTGTATTTTTTTTTCTTTCTTTATTCTCACATATAGAAAAGAAACAACAATAATAATTAGCCAGGATTTAGTAATATCTTGATTTAAAAGAGTGTCCTTGGAGTTTCTAGCCCGTTCTTCTCCATAGAGACCTACGTTTTGGAATGGGCAACTAGCTTCAACATTCTGACTAACTGACCGACTCTTTGACAGTTCAAAAGTGCCTGTAAATAAATTCTTTGAGTTTGAGTTACACTTACACAAAATTCAATAGACATTTTCTCATGAAATGAGTAAAGATTCCAACTTTAAGGAAATAATAGCACGATTTCAAAACTACCGTGTTCTTAACACCATACAATTTCTACGCAGGATTCAAAAACGGTTTTGACGTGACGTTTAGACAACAACGGTATTATGGTCGTGATTGTACGTTAGTTGGTAAGGTTTCGGTCGTTGTATGAAGCCAGCCTTCTGTATCATTCTGTGTAGTTACTGCTGTTTAGAACTTAGTTGTGTTATCTTTAGCAGTTTTTCGGTGGACGGTAGATATGTGATGCGGTAATTAAGCGTGAAGATGGAATCTCTAATCTTTTTATGAGGTGAGAAGACGGTGAACTTAAAATTATTTTCCCTCGTTTGAAAAAAAAAAAAACACCTCATGCGGTCTTAGGCCCGTTGTACACACATGCACATACGGCGACGGCACCGTGCCGTAGTGCCTAACACAACACACACAGTACCTAACACGGCGAAACTTTTTCACGACAAAAAAAACTGTGTAGGTATTCAGGTATTTCCGCCTTTCTACCAAGTCATGGAAGAAGCTTGGGATCTTTGACTAAATGTTTCGATACATCTGTATTCGTAGTTGGTAGATACTATATCTGTAGAACCTGGATGAGGCACAAGCAAAGACAGGCCTAGCCCAGCAGTCAGTGTGGAAGACGATCATGATGACGTTATTATTGTTAGGACGGCCATTCGAATTTCTGTGACCCAAACACAGACGTGTAACGTAAATAAATTCATTTTGAATATGGTGTCAGTGTTGGGGTGCACAAAGGAAAAAAAAAGTGTACCATATCAAATGGATGGGCTTGTTGTGAGGGTCTTATTTTTTTTTTTATAACTTTATATTAAATACTTTTAAAGATATTTGAGAAAATAGATGAAAATTTACCATATCACCAAGCCTACAAAACAAAAAAAAAAATACAGAGATAGTACTTTACTTATAGCTTACAGGAAAACCTCTATGAAGTCTATGGTCTTAAAGTAACATGGTAAATCTCTCAATATTGTGCGAACAAACTTACATTTGCAAACAAGACTACAATGTTAAGTTTGTTCTTGGTATAAAAAACATGTTAAATTACATTTTCATCGTGCGGAACCACACCACGCGAGTTCAACTAGCAGTTGTACGGTTATTTATTTTGCAGTTTTACAATGGGTTTACTTAGAGCAGCTCCTTTAGACAATCTACACTCAAGCCGAGTTCAACCTCTCCGTTAATAATTTTGTCTTATTAATACGTACTATCGCAGTCTCGGACATTAGACCACATTAAGGACTATTCCTGCTTGCAGCGCTCGCTTCTATAGTAACGCTTACCTAACACTTACCAACCATTAGCATCGCAGCATCAGATTTTTGCTGAAACTTTGTGTTTGTAAATGAAAAGAAAAAGACCGTAAAAAAACCAGCCGAGGTGGTCAGACATTTGTGATCATTGTAACAGAATCGGGAGTTTCTTGCCAGTTCTTTTCCATTGGAAAAGATCAATAGGAACCGTGCATCTAGCTTCTGACGTTTCATAAGTGTCCTTGTAGGTTTATGTGAAATAAAATATTTTTATTCTGATTTTGAGAACCTGAGAAATTAATTTAAACAAAAGTATTTTTTTATTGCTCGTCGCAAAATGGGGCGGTAAGCAGATGTGGTCATCGTGTGCATGGGATTTTGTTTTCAAGATGGTTAGATTTTCGTGCCCGTGATAGTACATAACTTGAAACCAGTCTTTAAACCCACATAGCGGTGTAGACGGTTGATTCTGATGTTCTAATGACAATATTCAAGATGGTATCTTTAGGAGCGAGCGACCGGTTCAGCTGTAATTATAGCACTAAGTATGTGAGTAGTGATTAGCTTGATGTGGAGTGAGGTAATTGAATGGGCTTTGATTACGTTAGTTGCTAGCTTGATTATATTTTTACATATACAGGGTATGGCATAAATAGTGGTCCAACGTTTAGGTATCCATACACCATATATTCAGCTATCACATACTACAATTTAAACAATTTTTTATAGGTCGCCGAATAATATATCATAAAAAAAAAATTTGTTTGTTTATAATATTTTAATGTCATGTATAGAAATTACAGCCAAATTAGTAGAGCAAGCTGTAAGTTTTCAAGAAAAAAAAAATGGTATTCATCTGCATCAGGTTATACTAGAAGCAGAGCCCAAAAAATATTTTGACGAAAGCCAGGCTGATGATGATGAGATTTCACAACAACAAAAAATCACTTTCCAAACCAGATGGTAAGTTTTTCTCCACTATTGTTTTATTTATATTATTTATTTATTCAAAATCTGTATTAACAGTTTGTCGGCATTTGTTCTCGTCTAGCACTGGATTACAAATTCTGAAAATTTATGTGATAAATCTTATTATGCTAAGTAAACTATAAAATAATATACCTACAGTCGAGGTAAAAAATCTCACATTTCAAGGCTCCCACACACTGACGCGATATCGCGGAAGCGACAAGGGTCGCGCTGCCTGTCGCGCCTGCGATATCGCGCCACTCTGCACGAGCCTTTACAGAAAGACATTTCCGCAGACGTGAGGTTTGTTACAAACATAGATACGGACACAATGAGAGATAATGGTTTTGTAGAACTTTTTTAAGTTGATCCTTAGGCTGGACTCACAGATTCTGAATTCCTTTCTAAATTCAGAGTCGGAATTCATATTATTAATTAAGAAAGCCCAGAATTACATACAATTTAGGTCATCAGTGTCATTCTTACAGATCGATCTGAGATAATCGTAATCTGAAAAAATCAGAATGTTTGTGGAGCATAATTAAATTGTATGTAATTCTGGACTTTCTTAATTAATAATATGAATTCCGACTCTGAATTCAGAAAGGAATTCAGAATGTCTGAGTCCAGCCTAGACTTGACATTCGATATCAGTTTCGGGGATAGCTCATTCAATAATGCTGGTACTACATACCTTCGAGTGCGCTTACCAAAGTAGTTTGTTACTTTTGAAACAGCAAGTGTCTTCAACTCCAGAGTTCCAAAGCGTGCGAAGTTCCATTAGCCAAGGATGTGGACCGCGGTAATTATAGCCCAGCTATATTATGATTAGCTCATGTGGACCGATCGAGGGAGGGAAGGTCAGTGCGGTTGGTTATGGCTGAATGAACTATTTATGTCGTACGAACCAGTTGCAAGAAAAGGATAAATGCTTATGAGAAGGCTTCGGTTAATTAGTGGCAAAGGATATTTTTAGGGTTACTGGTTTGTAAGGACCACCATACATGTTCTCCCATACATTCTAATTGCAAATGTTGGTTGAGTATTACTCGTTATCTTGGAAAGCCTAGTTTTCTGCGATAGTTTTTCTTTTAACTTCGTTATATATACACATATCAAAAAAATACATTTAGATGACAGGGGGGTGACACTTTGCATGGAAGGCAGTCACCTCCTTCTGCGAAGCAGTAATGCGGAGGAGGCGGAACGCGTGAGGACGCGGCAGTCTGTGCACCCTCACGCCCCTAGTTGCCGCAGGAGACGCTCTGGGCGGCGGGAATCGGTAGCCGATTCCCGGCCACCGAAGGCGCGGGCTTGCGGACGGCGAGCTATAGGCAGCTCGCCGTCCGGTAAGGCCCAGGCCCGGGTCAACGGCGCGTTGTGTTCCTCACGCGCCTCAAAGCGATGTCAGCACGCACTGCCGGGGTCCGCCAGGACCGGTGCCTGCCAGGGTTGCGGGTTTGTTCAAAAGGGATACTGTGGCCCAGGCACACAAGCAACTGAAAGAACACGGGTGGGTTTTCGTCAGTAAAAGTCTGACACGCCCTCCCACTCCGCCCAGAGCGGGAGAAGTTATTTGATAATTTCTAACCCATAAAAAAAAAGAGGGGGTGACACCTGACTAACAAAAATTAGCACTTGAAAGCTATTACTCAAACGGATCCCTGAATCGAAAAATGGTTTTAACATACCCGCAATATTTTTGGAAGGCCTATCTAACGAAACCCACACCATGGGATAGACGAGAAAAAAAAGTCATTCTGCTGCAGACATCGAGTCTATTTTTATTCTGCAGAAAAGAGCCATCAGAGCCATATATAATCTCCGCAGGCGCGATTCTCTAAGGGAACTGTTTAAGGATATTAACATCATGACGGTACCTTGTCAATATATCTACGAAAACATCATGTACGTAAGGAAAAATTTACATCTTTTTAGAAAAAGAGGTGAAAGACATAATTATAGTACTAGAAATAGGGACCTATTAGCTCAACCAGGTTTCAGACTGGCTAAAGTAGACTCATCTTTCATGGGGTACTGTTTAAAATGTTACAATAAAATTCCTCCCCACATACTTCAACTGAATGAGACTAAATTTAAATCTTTTATAAAACGCACACTATGCAGGCAGGCATATTATAAGTTGGGGGATTACATCGCTGATAAAAATGCTTGGCTGAATGCTGGTCCTGCTCCACAACCTCAGCTAGTTAATTAACATTTGACAATCATGTTGGAGCTGCTGAAGATTGTAAACTATTTTTGCATTGTATAAACTCAATGTCCTTGAATTATATAATTGCATAGCACAGGTGTGAGTACTATGTACTATAGAGCTACCATTTACCGGGTAATATGTCTTTTATTGACTTGAATGTGCCCTGGCGGCTGAGAGTATGTCATGCTCACTCAAATGTCTCGCTGGTGGTGGCGTGTGTGTTGGATCATTAAGTTCCCTTCAAAATGGTTGAGCTAAATGGTGCTGATCCATGCGTCATGTTCGTGAACGGGCGCCGTCAGTTGGGACTGGTCATCTCTTAGCTGCCACGGCTTATTTTAATTTTTGAATTGTTTCTATTACGGACGCTTCTAACGTGCACGTCTTTCTACATTGTTCTCACATGTATAACTTCAACATGAATGATGTAACCCATATTTTGTAACAATATTTTGTTTTAAAAGAGTGTCCATGGAGTTTCTTGTCCGTTCTTCTCCATAGGAACCTACTACGCTTTGGAATGGGCAACTAGCTTCATCTTTCTGACTGACCGACCCCTTGACAATTCAAAAGTGCCTGTAATTGGTTTATTTGAAATAAATGCTTTGAGTTTGAGTTTGAGTTTGATTCCCACTTTACGTGCAAGGGAGGATTTTTTTTTTTTTTTCAAGATTTTATTTATCACTTTAATCGGCGTGGTTAATATGTATACCATGCCTAATTACAGCTTTCTAGTACAAGTTTCTAGTCTCAGAGCTAAGCCGCGGACAAACAGACAGACGGGAATGGCGAAACTACATAATATAAGGTTTCTTTGTTGACTACGGACTCCTAAAAACGCTCCACAAGTAGGTTTATAAAAGCGATAAGATGAATTAAGGCTCGCGCTGACTGGCGCGGTATCGCGGGCGCGACAAGGATTGCGCTGCCTGTCGCGCCCGCGATATCACGCCAGTCTGGCGAGTCTTAAAGTGACTACATTGATAGACGCCAGTACTAGGTAACAGAAGTATACAGCATGTTTTCCTTTGCTCACAGTCATTGTGCCGTGTAAGCCCGCTAATTGCCGACGCTGTCCACTTTACTACCGAACAGTTTAGAGCGAGACTTTCACGACAAACCACGGCTTATTTGTCCAATGTTCTAATCTAAGATGTTTGAGACAAGTGATAACAGCGCAAGGAACTAATTGTTTCAATTACTTGGTTTTGGTAACATGGCCTTATATCTTGGAAAATCTCTCTGACTTTCCCTTTCAACTTTACGATAATAACTACGCTGTGAAAAAATAAAGCTAATCGTAGTAACAATACAAATAAATACAACACAAACACGAATGCATTGTATCGTTGATTTACCGCGCGAACGTAGGGCTTTCATCCCGGGAATCTCGATCTCGAAAATTTCGAGTCTCGACGATTTTTTGGTATTATTGAGACTCGAGACTGATACTTTCGGTCTCGGGAATAACGAGACTTTTGAGACTTGTCCAATGGTTTAGGGAAATACCTAAACCATTGTTACAATTACTATCTATCGCTCCCACTAGCGTAGAAGCAGAAAGAGCTTTTTCTAACGGGGGTTACCGTTGTAATAAATTCAGGTCCTCTCTGTCTGAAACTAATGCGTTCCTTACCCGTTGTGGTGGGGTAATTTTTTTACCCGTGGTACCTTCCAGGGTCTACGGGAGGGACCACGGATAACGAACGCATAAAATTCGTTTTGCCACTTTAAAAATGTAAAACTCTCATAAATAGTTTTTGGTTTTATAATGAGTTTTTAACTGTATGTGTAATAAAGTACTTGATTGAAATACGAGTATCTATTTTTGACTGCCTAAAAGCTTAGCCTATAAGTAGGAAACCTACTTTTGAAACTCTCGTTAGTCCGCACTGAGTCTCGATTATTTTTTCCCGGGACACAGAAATGCAGCGAGACTGAAAGCCCTAGTGCACGCGAATGCGACGCGCGGTGCATCAGCCGCCATTACTGTGAATTTACGCGGGAAACACTGACGTATTTATTCGACGCCATGATTATGAAATTTATTTATCTCGCTGACTGTGCAAACTGTACTTTATTCTGTTGATCAATATAATCCTATTAAGATGGCTTTAAGCGGTTGGTCGACACCTCACGTGACCAGAGGGCTAGCCAATTTTTTGGCCAAAGAATCTGCATTGCCATACAACATGGCAATGCTGCCAGCCAGGACGAATTCTTTGTTGACTTATCATTCTTTCCCCTCCTTTTTTATACATTAAATATACTTGTAAGTTCATAAATCATTATTGTTATTTTAAGACTTTTAAATTATGTAAAATTTATGTAAATAAATTATTAAAGATGGCTTTATTATCGATTTAATTAAAATTAAAATCATTTTTACAGAGGCTCGGTAAAGTTTTCAGAATTCGTAGAGGCAAACGATGACATAGTTATATCAGTTGTAATAGGATCCTTTGGTGCGTGAAAAGTTAAGGACCTCGTCTCGGTAATTTCGGTTTTCTTTTGACCTCTTTGACCTTTTTGATTCATACAGAAATAGGAGAACTTGATGCGGTTGGTCCCTGAATGGGTGACCATTCATTACATATCGAGATCCCTCCGTGCCTCGGAAAGCAGGTTAAGCCGTTGGTCCCGGCTGTCATTCGTTGATCTTTGACAGTGGTTACGGGTAGTCAGAAGCCCAAAAGTCTGACAGCCAGTCTTACCAAGGGGTATCGTGTAAAGCGGGCTACTGACATCTCTGCCGCAGGGGCAATCTAGGGTGTTTAGGTGGGGATGACCCAAAATTGCCACCTAAATTGTGATGAGTATAGGGAAGCAGGGGCAATTTTCTAGATCGGCCCTGCGGCAGGGCAGCAGGAGCGCGAGACCACCCTTGATCCTTGGATCGTCCCTGCCGCCCTGCTACGTTGCCGCGTGTGTAGCGCGATCGGAGCAATTTCTAATCATTTTGTTGATAACTGTCACTCGGAGCGCACGCATGTCCACTAAAATATATTTTGTTGTCTTTTTTTCTATGAATGGTGTCGCCATTGCAAGTTTATAAGCTCATCTACTTCCAATTCTTTCATAATAATTATGTAGCTCAACTCACTTCTTTTCTATAGTTACTTCTTCACCCAGTATCTAATTTTCTTGTATTTTTTTTTTGCGGTAGCACCACAGAAAAAGCCAGGGTTATTCTATACCAATCTTTTGTTTTTTCGATAATACTAGTGCCATCCTCAACGCATGTGTTTAGCTCAACGTATACTCGAACAATGAACAGCAGGCATGAGTGTAGAGACAACTCCGATATTGCCGCAACCGGCGCCGTGCGCCCTAGATTGCCCCAGCGGCAGGGATGTCAGTAGCCCGCTTTACCCAGTGTTGTGGAGGTCAGATAGGTAATCGCTCCATGTAAAATACTGGTATTCAGCTGCATCTGGTAAGATTGGAAGCCCACCCCAACGTCGTTGGGCTAGGGAGATAGAAATAGGAGAACTTACTTTGTCGACTTCAGACAATCTTAAGCTCGTTTTACAGTAAGAAGGTATTATGAAATGAGTTTTGTAATCTGGCGTAAACCTTAACTCTTCGAATTCCCGAGTTTCATTCGCTGGCATTATTATAATTAAGTAGAGCTCATTTAAGGTGAAATGACACGGGCCACTAAAATTAAATAATGGGGCGCGTCATTTCAGATTAGACGAGGTCTATCAGGATTTAATCCACACATGTTTATTTAAAAAAAAACATAAAACTATTTTTTCAAGAACGCCCCCTTGTCAACGTCATACAAGCACCACAAAATCCTTGTAGCCTTGCAGAATGGTATCGAGATGAATTAATGAGTTAATGGTGTTGTACCGTTTTAATCTAAATATATAAAACAAAGTCGGGTTTTTTACACCATCTATGGCTCAAGAACGGCTGGACCGATTTGTTGGATTTGTCTCCTCCGAAAAGGTCACGAAAAAAAATGTATGAAGAAAATTCCTTTTCTCATACATTTTGTATGGAACGGCTTTTTTGGGGGTATCTCGAGAACGGATTGGGGAACGGGGGAACAAGAAAATTCACGCGGACGAAGTCGCGAGCAGAAACTAGAAGAAAAATAAAAAACTTTTTTTTTTTTTTTTTTCGGTAAACATAACGCAAAAAAAAAGAACACAGACACAAAAAAAAACAAGTTGGGGGAAAATATGCGTTACATACACGCAAAACGGCCATCGCTCAGCATAATGCGAGACAGAGCCCCAGCGTGACGACGTCGACCGGTGCAGCATACAATGAGATAAAAAATAAAATAAATTCACAATACTTAAAACGAAATGTTTTTATAAAAATAATATTTTAAATATTTCAAATGGCAACATTCCATTCCGTCGGCAGCGGCGTACGCGCCGCCAGCTTAAGAGTTATCTGTGCATGCAGTTTAGTACTTATGACATAATCAATAATAAATACATAATCAATAACATGGGCAACATGGCGCATGATGTAATACTAAACTAGTTAACTATAAATAAATAATTATAACACAGAAAGAAAACATACGGATTTCCAAACGATATAATAGTAGATTTTATCTAGCAGCAGTGAAACTTTGTAAAAAGCTTCTAATGGAGTCACTTTATTAAGAGATCTAATAAATCAACCTTTTACTTTTAAGTCCGGGCAGATTAAGGGAATCTGTTCCCGAACAACAATAGGAGAGTTAGCAGGCTGTGACCTTCGTGACCTTTGTCTATCGGTGACCCAGGAGACTTTCCCTAAGTATACTTGTTGTTAGTTGCGTAGCCTGAGATTTTCAAATATTAACGTCATACTGTCGGGTTATTTTGACCTTAATTATTCGCTTTCGTCTTCGCCCGCGTGGATTTTTCTTAAATAAAAGTAGCATAAGTTACTCCTTATAACATTAGCTATCTGCCACTCAAAATCGGTCCAGCCGTTTCGGAGATTAGCCGGAACAAACAGATGGTTACAACGGGTCTCCACTCGAACAAATTATAATTCGTCTTGAAGAAAATTCCTCGACGGCAGCATAGGTAACAATTATCAAATTAACAATCACCTTGGCTGGTAAGATTAGTAAAAATCAAAACTTCCTTGTTTAATGTTGATTTATCTATCCATACTAATATTATAAATTCGAAAGTAACTCTGTCTCTCTGTATGTTACGTTTTCACGCCTAAACCGCTGAACCGATCGTCATGAAATTTGGCAGAGATATAGCCTGGGATATGGAGACGGACATAGGCTACTTTTTTACGCGGAGCGGAGCCGCGGGCAAAAGCTAGTTTACTCATTATTACAGTATTTTCAACAAAAAAGATAAATTAAGCCTTTTTACTTCAACTCGAACCCATAGAATGATAAAGTCAATCATTTTGTTCAGAGCTCTTTGCAATAGATGGCGTTTTATTTTTTATTTCTTCCGTTAAAGGATAAAATCAGGAATGAAATTATCCGGAAGAGAACCGGAGTTACCGACATAGCTTGCAGAGTAAGCAAGCTGAAGTGGCAGTGGGCTGGCCATGTTTGTCGAAGGACCGATGGCCGGTGGAGCAGACGAGTCCTGGAGTGGAGTCCGCGTATCGGCAGCCGTAGTGTGGGACGCCCCCCAGTTAGATGGACCGACGACCTCAAAAAGGTGGCTGGGACGGACTGCATGCGGAAGGCGGAGGACAGGGTGTTGTGGCGCAGCATGGGAGAGGATTATGTTCGGCAGTGGACTGCGATAGGAGTTGATTGATGCAATACACCATAAACTGGCTTCAACACGGCCACGGCAGAAATTGTGGTAATATTGTTACGAGCTTGGGATTCGTGACAATAAACACTGCCGATTTAATAACCAAAAATGACACTTTAATTAAACAAAAACACACTAATTATAAAACACAACTGCACTACTGATCACTCTAAAGTCGTACTTGAAGATCGCTTGTATCGTTTTAAGTTTACTGGTCGCTTCATCGCTTGTTTTTCGACTAACCCGGTTCGGGGTCCATACCGGCCTTATATAGTCCTCAGATAGTTCCAGAACCTTCTACTGTAGAAACATCTCGAATGTTCGTGTACATACCGGCCCGGCCCCGACTGACCAGATGTCGATAGTTCTAGAAAGTTCTTGCATCGAACTTTCTAGAAGCATCTCGACTCTACTAGTTCTGCTACTTGATACTAGATGGCGCTCGTGGTCTACTAGTCACGATGTACCAGGCATTAATTGTGGCGCGCAACAATATGTACATACGTCCCTAGACGAGCTTCTAGGCTTATATACAAACAGTCTTCTATTAGAGATTATGTTTGTAAAACATTACGACAAGCTCTTGGGAAATCATTTACAAAGCCTAGTAGACAGCGGCTTGATTAATTTTAATACAGCCTTTGGATTAATAATGCGAAACCGCAAAACAGTGGCAAAGTGCCATTTGATACCATACTTGGGTGTCGTCGATGTTATTTTAGATCTGAATTCATAGACCGTTTTGAAATCATAAATTGCATTACGCGTTGATAATATTCTTCTATTTATAGAAAACGACAAATTGGAACCGTGCACCTAGCTTCTGACATTTCATAAATTGCCCTTTGTAGGTTTATGTTAAGTTACTTTTTACTACAATATTCAATGTACAGTTTTGACTTCGCTACGATTTTATTATATGTAAAGATAAAATATTTTGATGTTGTATTGTCCCATGCAGGAGAAAGACTCTATTTCGCTTTTCTAGACACTGATATCCTCTGCTATTGTGAGCCTATCCTTTCTATCAGGTACATATCTATATAACATCATCTATAATATATCTATACTACTGGCAATAAAATTGAAAAGTTTGTTTGTTTCTTTGTATGTTTGAACGCGCTAATCTCTGGAACTGGCAGTCGGATTTGAAAAAATCTTTTTGCATTTGGTAGCCAAATTCTTGAGGAAGGCTATCGGCTTTTTAACATCTCGCCAAGACCCGTAGGAGCCGAGCAAAAAAGTGTGAAAAAACGCTCAGCGAAAAAGAAGTCAAGCCGCGGGCAGGGGCGATGCGATACTATACGATATATTCATAGATATAAGTTTATATTTCTATGGACATATTTTATGTTTAAATAAGAAATTTCACGCGGACGAAGTCCCGGGCAGAAGCTAGTACTTAATATTATAAATCTCATACACTGTCTGTATGTTTGGCTATCTGCCATTTTTATCAAGACTTTTATATTCCGTAAGTATAAACTCCGATAGGGTTCAAGAACTTGACTAGTCCATGAACTCAATGTACTGATTATGTGAGTACATGCTAGCAATTCAAAGAATATGAATGTTGGTATTATACTGTGGACTGTGGTAACAGTACTGATTTGATGAATAGGCCTTTTGAGACTTAAATGGACGACATACTGCCGACATTTTCCTTTGATTAACATAAACCTACATGGGCACTTATGAAACGTCAGAAGCTAAGTGCACGGTTTCAATTGGTCGTTCGTTTCCTATGGAGAAGAGCCGGCAAGAAACTCCACGGTTACTCTTTTAAAAATAATTGGCTTTTACAATATTTTCAAATAACAGTGTTAAGTACTGCTTTTGTATTAGTATAGGTATAATCAGCCGATAATATTCCTACTGCTGGGACTGTAGCCTCCTCAGGGTTCAGGGTTATGACCTGCAACTCCTAAGTCGCGGCCGGTATCACTGGGCTACCGGCGGCGCTGCTCTCGTTTTTTAACAGACTTCAAAAAAAGGAGGAAGTTCTCAATTCGTCTATATGGTCGGTTTACTGCAAGAACTCATTAAGTGATATAGTCAAAACATTGAAATAAGCAATAAATTAGTTTTAGTTGTATTGATTGCCCGTATTGATAATCATCTTCATTATGTTAAAGAAAAGTTAAACACAATGAGTTTTTGCATTACCTATCTAAAACCCGCCAAGATGAGTTCAAGGCGTTATTAACTTTATAATTTTGAGTTCTTGCAGTAAATCGACGATATACAGAGTGTGGCGTAAATAGTGGTTCAACGGTTAAGATGTCGATACACCGTATATTCAGCTATCACATACCACAATGTGAACCATTTATCTAAGTTCTAGGTTTTGTTTTTTTTTTTTTTATATTATATTTTTCGGAGACCAATTTTTATTTATTTTTTATTTTAGTGTTAGGTGATAGCTGAATATATAGTGTATCGATGCCTAAACGTTAGACCACTATTAACGCTACAACCTGGGTCATAACTTGTTTGTTTATGAACAGATTTTTATAATTCTTACATTTGGTAGACGAAGCTTGCGCGGGGGTCTTAAATAAATATTAACTTTGCTAGCATAGTTTTTGAGTTAGTTTCAATAATAAGTATTTAAACCAGTCGGTGTATGTTGATAATGTTATAAAACCTCCTGTCACTATTGTTTACATAGCAAGAAGTGGTATACGAATTGGTGTGGGGTAGGTACAAAAAAAAGTGAAAAATAAAAACTTTTTTACAAAACAAAAAAAAAACGATTTCTTTAAAAAAAAAACCGCGAAAAAGTGAAATATTATTTTAATTTTGGAAGTCGGTGGTTTTTCTATATTAAGTGTAGGTAAAACAATATTTATAGTGGTAGTGTGGTTTTGGTATATATATTATACTTATAGTTTGTAAGTATATCTTTATAGTTATTCCAAGATTTTTCGTAATTGAACCTACCACTGTTTGTCTCTGCATCACCCAAAGGTTGACTGGTAGAAAATGCCTATGGCATTAAATCCGCCTCTGTACATTTCTGTGCTTGAAGTATTAAATAAATAAATAAATACGATTTTTTTCTGAGTCCAAGTAGGAGCAAATATTGTGTAGAAGGACCAAAATAAATCATTTCGTCGTCACTCGGAGAATCCATCATTTTCCTGCCTTATAATTCCAATATATTTGTATATGGCGCAACTTTTACTTTTCTTCTATATTTTCTCTATTAGTTGTCACTCGGAGAATTACGGTTTGGTATTGTATTAGAGCAGTGTGCAGTGGTGGCGTTTCTCGTCGCCTTTGAATAATAGAAAAGCTTTTGGTTTTAAGCGTTTCTAATCGCATTGTCGATCAACACAAGTCAGTCGTGCCTAAATACCTTTGCGCCTAAGCCTCAGGTATGCATAGTTAGGCACAAGAATTTACTAGATTGACTATAGATGCATACCTTTGCACCTAGCTAGGATGTCAGAATTCCTTGTACCTACCAGCTTTCTAAATACTTGCGAGTTGTGTTGGCTTGTTAGCTATTGTCAACGCGATTGTTTGAGCGGTTGAGGTTTGTTCTTGGGATAAATTGATCCCAACTACGGAACCCTTCATTGTTTTGACCGACACGCACTTTTTGTTAGTTTTAAATGCTCCTTTTTTTAAGTAAAAGTCTTTAGCCGCGTTGAGCGATTTTTGGTAGGGGACAAACTTATGGGTTCGCGTCACCGCGTCACCGAAATGCGCGACATGCTTGTGATGTGTTGCGCCAGACTGTTAGTTATTCCAGTTTTGATCACTTCTGTCGGCAATTTTTTATTTTTTTGTATGTCCTGTGTGTCCCAAATAAAATACTTTTATTTATTTCGTTCACTTGACCGGTTTTTTAAGCTCGCGCTTCTTTTGTTTTTTATTCCAGTTCGGTTCATTTTGTATGGGTGGATGTCGTAAATTGCATTTAGTTAGCGTTCTTGTGTTTCGCTAGCCAGCGAATAAACCGAACCATAGCTCAGTAGCTATGGTTCGGTTTTTTCGGACGATACCTGCGCGACATGGATTTTAATTGGCTGGGATAATTAATTCTCTCGTTTTTCATGATACACTGAACACTACCTGCGTTTTGATAGGTAGGTAAGTAATGTCGAGAGTTTATCGGTGGAGGTGGCGCGTGTGTTGGATCATTCGGTTCCCTACAAAATGGTTGAGCTGGATGGTGCTGATCCATGGGTCATGTTCGTGAACGGGCGCCTTCAGTTGGGACTGGTCATCTCTTGACTGCCAGGGCTTATTTTTAATTTGTATTTTTATATTTTGAATTGTTTTATTAGTTTTTACATTGTCTCACATATAGAAGCAACAATCTTGATTTAAAAGAGTGTCGTGGAGTTTCTTGCCCGTTCTTCTCCATAGTGATCTACGTATTGGAATGGGCATCTAGCTTCAACTTTCTGACTAATTGACCGTCTCTTTGACAATTCAAAAGTGCCTGTAAATGGTTTAATTGAAATAAATGCTTTGAGTTTGAGTTTATTTTGTAAATATTTACACTCTGACCATTTCGACGCGTTTTTCAACGCTAGATTAATTTATTTACTAAACAAATTGAAGATTTAACAAGTCAACCCAAAGCGTCTACAAACAAGTTATATTTTCGTAAAATACGCGTACAATTGCAATTTGTTGTGTTGGAACTAACTTATCATACAGCTTAGCCTGGTTACGATATCTTAAGTTAACTTGTATGACAGTGTGTAAGGTGGAGACATTTGCTTGCCGCAGATATAATTTTGTTCAGTTTGTCAGAGAAGTCCATCTTGAGTTAGTATGATCGAGTTGAGGAGCGTGAGAGTACGTCGCGAAGTTGCATTTCTTTCTTTTTACGTCATTACCTGTTGCATTTTTTTTTTTTTTTCCTTTTGTTCCTTGTGGAACAGGCTAGGGTCAGGGACCATGCTGCCTAGTCATCTCAATATCTGTTGATTGCGTATGTCGATTTTTTTGCTTAAGTGTACAGTTAGGTAGAGTTTTAAACGTTGAGGCAAAATGTGATAAAGGAGATTCATTCTTTCTGGCCCAAAATAACAGGCGCGTAAATCGGCAGTCTCAGAAAACTTAGAACAAGAGACAGATCATCGTCGAATAATGTAATCTGACCCTTTATCAGAATTCTTGCCCCAATTTATTTGTGGTCGGCGCAACATATCTTTTTCTTCTATATTTCTCTAGTTGTCATGTCGGTAGACAGGATGTTAATTCAAAATGGATTAATCTTAAAATATTAAGGGAAGTACAAAAACAAGTTTGCAAAACTATAGAAAATTTATTCAACGAATTAAGTCTTCATTACTAATAAACCATCTGATTCAGTTCTATTTGTAGGAACAACTATTTCAGTAGCCACAACGCACACAATACTAAACCTATAAATTAATCACTCTTAACTAAACAACTTGGAACCATAATGAGAATCTTTGGAAGTTTTCCAGAGCCATTCCAACAGGAACCGTTAAATTTTACTACATGCTTACAAAAGGAATTAAACCAACTAATTAACCCGAAGCAGTCAATAATGCGGTATTTATGAGTGTCGTTAGAATTCGAGGGCGGAGCGCTGCCGGCGAAGCCCTAAATATAATAAATAAATACGAACTCTATGCACACATTTTCAAATGGCACGCAAAAACACCGAATGCATATTGCATTGGTCACACGCAAGTAAAAAAATTATAAAATAAAAGTAAATAAACCGTCCACTGCTCGGAATTCAAGTTTGAAACAATGTAATTACTTAAAGCTTCGAGAGAAATCGAATCCAAGTTATAAAGCGTTTCAACTCGAAATCATACATTCAAGTAATTACATCTACATAAAATTTTCTGCATAATTACATAGATCCTGTTATTAGCGACAGTTTCAAGACCAACGATCGATAGTAAATGGTAATATTTATATGGAGCTTACCTTGAGCGTATGTAAACAAATGGAGACAGGCGAACAAGAATATCCAGTTCCCGACACCGAAACGATACATCCCTGTCCGCCACATGTTGAAAAACACTTTAACAACACTACACAATATGTTTTAATTCATACGATTCACATTTTCACATAAAATTCACGAATATTTTGTGTTATATTTCACACAAATAAGTCGATGTTACTTCGGCCGATCCGCCATTTTCGTCGAGCAAGCACGGCTGCGTTCGGAAACACAACTCAATAATGAAAGGGCAATGCCCGGGTTTATGTGACGTGAATGCTGCAGCGTTTGAAGGGTTACTTGCATTGAAGATAGGCGCAGTACTAGTGCTGCGTGCATTCGGAACGTGTTGAGTCGATAAAAATAATTACGTTTTGTTATTTATCGATATTGTTTAAAAAAAATCGGCTTCTCTTACAATGCAATTTATTGTAACAAAAATAGATGGCGAATTCGAAATGAAGACTCAGAATAATTCAAAAGTGCAACTGATGACAATATGGTGGTGAAGAAAATAGAGTTAATTAAAGTTAAAGTATAAGATAGTGAATTTTTGAATGAATAGTGTTTTCGGTAAAATTTAATCATTCTGGTATGCAAATGGTTACAAAAAGTAAGAAAAAAAGAATGTTATAGAAGCCGTCAATAAAATTGTTGCATCGACTAAACGCTATATTGTACGTTTTTATGAAACTTAAGCAATAATTTATGTGCATCTCTTTCTTTTACGTGATTTTCGAACTAAGCCCTTCTTTCTCTTAGCCCTTTCATGTCAAAAACCATAAAGTTTACTTGTTTGAACAGATTGTCACTGTCAAAGTCATGTCATTTTCCTCGATGACAGTGACATTAATGAATGACAGTGAGAGTGACAGTCAGACTTGCTTGGTTGGTTGTATTGTTGTAGTAAAACGATTCTTATTTCTAAAAAAAACTTACAAATGCGATATTAATTGGAATCTGTGAAACAACAAAAGGAAACCATAATGGAATTAATATACTCCATGAGGCGAAAGCCTTTGAAATGCGAGCCACCGCACTTTGAAAGGTAACAACAACACATTCAATTTGTTTGTGTTTCAAGCACACAACACAACATTGTTTGATTTGAGCTAATCAGATACTGTTAATTATATTCTAAGTACGAGGAGTTCAAATTCTAATCCGTATAATACCTTAAAATCGTATATACTTATGTGTTAAGACGAGTGAAGGACGATAAGTGCTTGATATACCTATATCAATCACGTAAAAACTGACATTTGCAATTGATTATTTCGGGGACCCGTATGAAATCCATCTGTGCGCTTGTACCCACCAAGCTTTATGCAAATAAATGTTTTAGGCTGCTTTTCCACCAGAGATATGCTATGCAACGTTGCTATGGATGCGCTTGATATCTACCAATCATATTCATTGGTCCACATAGCATAGCACTGGTGGAAACTGATTCAACTAAGCTACGTTTTTTATAAGGAAGGATGCATGCTATGGATGCGAGCTATGGATGCGTGCTATAGATGCGTGCTATGGATGGTTGCGAGTGGTGTAGCTATGTACAGAGCAGTGTACTGCCGTGCTAATGAAGAAAGCAGTAACTCGATTTTGCCGCTTTCGAGTCTTTTATTTTTGATTATTGAATTTGTTATGATGTTTTAGTTATAGCATTCTTGCTTACTGAAAAACAGAGTTCCTGAAGGATCAATAAAAAGTTGCTTAGAGAGATTTAATAGATTTCGATTCGCTGACTCCAAATATATAACTCAACGAATGTATAACTCATAATCGTCCAAAATCGAGTTACTGCGTTCTTCGTTAGCACGGCAGTGTAGTGGCCGGTACATCAAGCTACACGAACAAAATGCAATGTCAAATTTCTCCAAACGATTTTAAACTTTAAATTGTTACTAATTAATTTCAAAATCGAATAAGAAAATTTAATACTTTGTGGTAACTTGATGAGCTAGCCACAGTACCTACAGTAGGCGTGCGTTTGTCACCGAAAGTAGACATGCCATTTTCATAGAACATCTTACTTGCTCCGCTACATAGCTTAGCATCAGTGGAAATGGTCACATAGTTTCGTAGCTTAGCTTTTACATTCTTGCAGCATAGCTGCATAGCACATCTCTGGTGGAAAGGCACCCTAAGAGTTTGATTTTTCATGAAGTTTTGGATAGTGAGTTAAAAGAATGTGTGGTGGATGTTGTTGATGATGGGGCTCCCTTCTCCGCACTTAGACTCTCATTGTGTCCGTTGTGCATGGGGTGTGGTGGATGTTAAAAGAGTGAGTGATAGAGTCATCATCTGCCTAGTCTTTACCCAGCTATGTTGGGGTCGGCTTCCAGTCTAAACGGCTGCAGCTGAATACATGGAGCATGGTTACATAGAGCAACTGCCTAGCTGATCTCCACAACCCAGTTACTGGGTAATACGATACCCTTTGGTAAGACTGGTTGTCAGACTTTCGGGCTTCTGACGACCTGTAACGACGATCAAAGATCCAAGAATCACAGCCAGGACCAACGGCTTACGTGCTTTCCGAGGCACGGCGGAGTCTTGGTATGTAAAGGTGGTCAGCCATCCTCGGACCAACCGCGGCATGCATAGCTTAACCTGATCGATCGATCTGTTTGTCAGTTATTACTTAGCCGAGTGAGTGATAGATGTTAAAATGGTTGTGAAAAGTTTGGTGTTAAATATAGTTAGTGTGGGTATAGAGATATAGTTATTGGGAGTCTCATTTCCTACGAAATGTATGGGTAATTTTTTTGCGAATACTTTTCTAGCACTCAAACCTCAGTTGGTCTGATAGTTTTTTTTTTCGATTGGCATCAAAAAAAGTTTTTTGTGAAAATGGTCCATTTTCTTGCTGCCTGTAATCTTTTTACAAAATCTGTGAATGGGGATCAAAATTTCTCAAAAAAACAAAGACAGTCTCCTAAGACCATTTTCCTGTAGCTACAACAGTAAGGTACCTATAAGTTTTTAAACTGTCATGGTCACTAATATTATTATTAACACAAACGGAATATTTAACATGTTTATTATTTGTTATGAGTTCCCGATATTTCGGCGCTCACAACAACACGGATCACGGATAAACTGAAGTCATTGCGGGTGGGTGTTTATGAGCAGACAAAACGGTCTACCCTCTTTCTTGTTCGTTTTTTGCACTCAGTACCGCTACCACTGTCACTCGCAACTCGATTCTGTTCCCGACACACGAAACTCACTGTGAAATAATAAACATGGTAAGTATCCCGTTTGTGTTAATAATAATAGTAAGGTACCTGCCCTTACTGCCCCATCTCAAAAATCCAGCCTGTATATGGTATTTACAACAAAACAAAAAAAAAAACACTTTTTTCGGCTAATCTCCGAAACGGCTGGACTGACTTTCACTGGCAGATAGTTTATGTTATAAGGAGTAACTTAGGTTACTTTTATTTCAGACTAGCTGCTGCCCGCTTCTTCACCCGCGTGGCTTTTTCTAAATTAAAAGACAAGCCACGCAGGCGAGGCCGCGAGCAGCAGTTAGTCTAATATACATACATAATAATATAAATATAGTCACAGTATAATAAAGTAACAGTATTACGTCTTCATAGAAAATGGCCGAAACGACGCGCTTCGAAATCTCAGTGTATACCAGTATGCAACAGCCTCAAGTGCGTGGCTGTTACGCAGGGACGCGGAAAGTTTATCTACCGAGCGACTGTAGTAATTATTTCAAGGTCACTGCCGAGACGTCATACTGTTACTTATTTATACTGTGCTATAGTGGATGATGATGATTAAGGGAAAGAGAATGATGGTGATTACTGAAGCTTATACACATATTGATATTATCCACAGCATATCAGACCATGAAGTGGTCCGACCGATCTGCACGATATCAACCTGCAATATCATAGCGTTCTCGTCACCCACCGAGCTGGATGACACGGAAGGAGACACGTGGGGTGGGCACGTGTTTGTATGCGACCTCGACACTCCGTGGGACAGTCATAAAGTTACCAGTACTGCGTATCCTGTAAGTATTTTTAGGGTTCCGTACCCAAAGGGTAAAACGGGACCCTATTACTAAGACTCCACTGTCCGTCTGTCGGCCTGTCTGTCTGTCCGTCTGTCACCAGGCTGTACCTCATGAACAGTGATCTATGAATACATCATCTGTGAAAATGTCAACTGTCTACAGTTGAAATTTTCACAGATGATGTTGCCACTTTCACAACAAATACAAAAAAGGAACAGAAAAAAATCATGTCTGTTGTATGGGAGCCCCTCATACAACACACATGATTTTTTTGCCGTTTTTATACATAATGGTACGGAACCCTTCGTGCGCGAGTCCGACTCCCACTTGGCCGGTTTTTTATTATTTACTTGCTGTCCCGCCTCAAAATCTACAAATGTTATGTTAACTTACTAGCTAAATTGAATTCAGTTATTTATAAAGATAAAAGGAATACCTACTCAAAATTAATTAACGAAATCAGTCAATCCGTTCTCGAGATATCATCAAAAAAGCCGTTCCATGCAAAAATGTACTTATGAGTTTTTTTATTTTTTATTACCTGTTTTTTTTTTCGCATTTTTTAATGGTTATTCTGTTATTTGGGACGGAGACAAATACAACAAATCAAAAATCATAAAAATCGGTCCAGCCGTTATCCATACTAATATTATAAATGTGAAAGTAACTCTGTCTGTCTGTATGTTACGTTTTCACGCCTAAACCGCTGAACCGATCGTCATGAAATTTGGCAGAGATATAGTCTGGGATATGGAGAAGGACATAGGCTACTTTTTTACGCGATAACCGACATCCACGCGGGCGGAGCCGCGGGCAAAAGCTAGTTGAGTTATAAATGTTACTAACCCGACTTTGTTTTATATTATTTAGATTTTTTTTTGAAACAGGTTCTTAATCATTGATATATCATTGATCATTCATTGATATGAATATTGAAATAAATCCTTAGCGGATTTATTTCTCACCACAAAATATATTAATACATTTTCAAAATATGATCAAGAACAATACATAATAGTTTAAATAATACTAGCTTTTGCCCGCGGCTTCGCCCGCGTGGATGTCGGTTATCGCATAAAAAAGTACCCTATGTCGTTCTCCATATCCCAGGCTATATCTCAAATTTCTAACTTAATATTAATTTTAATGTGATTCACTATGTGAATAGAAACCGAATCAAGTGATTTAATATAATAAAAGTACTTATGTTCTGAACGTCTAATGAGTCTTTACCTAAAGATAACTAACACAAAATCAAAATACGAAATTTCACTCAAATTCTTAAAGCAATCAATTGTACCAAATTACAACACGAAATAAAAATGCGACACAAATAATAATTTTAAAATAATTCACGTAAGTACCAACAATGTGAAAACAAAACGAAATCCTCTGAAATGTCGCACGATACACCGTTTGTGCTGAGAAAATACTCGAAACGAATGAACACCATTGGTGCATAACTTTTATCAGGGTCACGTTTCCAATTGGACGAAATATTTGACATTTATTTTGTACTTGCAACATGATCTGGCTGTAGAATTCGATTAATCGACTAATACTTGACCGGTATTAATACATTTTAGCGGGAACACAAATAAACGAACGAAAAAAAAACAAAATACGTCTGTACTCTGTGGTCGTGTGGCGGTGTGGTGCGATCATTGATATAAATAGTAAAGATACGGTCGTCCGAACGTTTGCCAGACACTGTCGCCATACAAAAACACTAACGCCATCTATTAGAACTACTATGAACTACGATGTCAATCGGCGTGGTCTGCTCCTAGACGTAAACTTGTAAGAGCGGGTATTTTTCGAGGTACAAAGAAATAAAAAAACCTATTTTTCGAAATTTATATTTATTGCAGTTTGTTTGTGTTATAAAATTTTCATTGGCCTTCGAATAAAACAATATTTTTAAACTTATTTTTTTTTAACTTATGACACGACTCCAAACTTTATTTCGCACGGAATCAGAAGGAAATCTGCAAAATAAATACGTATTTCACTGTACTTACAGATTTTTTAGCAGTAAGTACATAAAAACACATTTTAATTTGCTTTTAATAAACAATAAAAATAATTTTATACATAATTAAATAATATAGTAATAATAATAAATCTTTTCATTTCATCGGATAAAAACGCGCGCCGCTGCAAAGTTATGTCTCACTTTTACGCGGCTTCGCGTCGTCTCTGCCAAACGTTGAGACAAATTAGAAAGAAAATTGTTTTAAATAATGTTAGAAGTTGATATAATTACATATTTTTAACTTATCGGTGATATGAAATGTTTTCAATTGTTTTATTGTGCTTTTTGTCGTAGTTCACGCAACCCTTCACGACACAACTTGGCATTTTTGCTTGTAAAATTTTATGACCGCTCCCGAAGACAGCCGAACGCGTTCTAGTTCACTTCGTTATAGGGAAGACCATTTTGGGACCACGTTCGAGGCGTCATTATAACATGCGCTCCGCCCAGTCCTTACGCAGTAATATATATGTCAATGGGTGCGATGTAAACATTCATCAAGGTTATACGTGCGTAAAGTAATGGATTCAATGAGAAAACGGTTTAATCATAGAAGAATCTTATACAGAATTACTGAGAAATAAATGTAGATTTCGTATTGAGTGTTAGTTTATCGAAAAGTGATAAATATGTCAGTGAAAAAGTAACGAAAGTTTTGGAATGCACAAATTTTGATCATAAGGCCGCCGTGTTCAGTAATGTTTTTATGGTAAATATTCTTGTATACTGTTTGAAATACACATAAGTAGCTAGCTTATTTATCTACGAACATAATTTGGCTAATAGCTACTGATATTATAACGTATTGTTATCGTAATCGTATTTCCAAGAGTAAAATTCGGCAAACAAATACCTACAAAAACACAATAAAATGGATATAGTATGTTATCCTTAAGAGATGATATATGCCATCGCGGACTTTTTTGAAGACCTTTATAAGATACACAATTCCACCATACATTGTTTTGTTATATCTCAAAGGGTTTAGACAGCGTTTTCGTTGATAGCTCCCAGACGGCTTATTTTTTTTCGACACCTCCAACAAATATCGTTTATTTATACAAAAATGTATACAAAAACTTAACAAATTATATACTAAAACCTTCCTCGGGAACCAAGCTATCCATTGGTGAAAACAGCATGAGAATCGGTGCAGTAGTTTTTGAGTTTATCGCGTACAGACAGACAGACGCGGCGGAGGACTTTGTTTTATAATATGTAGTGATTGTGGGAGACTGGTGCCTAAGCTAGGCGTAAAGCCTCAAATAAAATTTCGAGAGCTATATTGGGTGTTATAAATGATTGTAATTTTGTAATTATGTTATCATAATTGCAGTGAATTGAATATTGAAAAATCGTGATTGGGAAGTAGTCATTTAAAAAAAAAAAAAATATGTTCTCAATCAGCGAAGAGCAAAATTAAAAATTTGAATATTATTTTGGATACATACCAATACAATGTATTATTCCACTACTGGGCAAATAATTCCCTCTCCTTTTCATACACATATTACCACACAGATACCAAATATACCCAATCATACCCTATACATACTCCAATAACTTAAAAACAGGAGTCAATCTGATACTCTAATGACTTTGTTCTTAAATTGAGTGTTATAAATTACAAAATCCCATAAAAATATCCAAGGCAACACGTAAAAAATGTTTTTTAGACCTGTGATATTGATTCTACAAAAAATCTCACAATTTCAGGTGTCAGTACTAGAATGGGACATTGAAGGCAAACAATTACTGGTAGCGACCACCGTTGGAGAAGTGTCCGTGTACACTCAGAAGGATTACCTCCTCAATGATTGGAATTGTATCTATACTGCTAACTTTCCAGGTGCGTAGACTTTCCCTGTAAAACTGTGAAGTGATTGTGTAAAAATCTCAGGGTGTAAACTTGGTGAAATCACAAGGGTCTGAAAAGGGGGATGAAGTTTTGTTGTTCATTCGCAAAATTTTGTATTCAAGTAAAAACAATATAAGTACACGTGTACTGTTTCTAACTTTGTAGTATTTTACATGGAGCGACTGCCTATCTGACCTCCACAACCCAGTTACTGGGTCAAACGATACCCTGGTAAGACTGGTTGTAAGACTTTCGGGCTTCTAACAACCGGAATCAAAGTGAGGACTTGTTTTGTAATTATAAAGTTCATGCCAAGTCAGTTGTTGTAATTTTCAGGTGAACACATAATCCGCGCGTCGTTCTTCCACAACGGCCGCCGGCTGGTGATGGTGGACAAAAAGCCCGACGCTCCCATCACTGAGAGAATACAAATGCTGAGACCGACACCCACGCTCAAAGGATTCGGGTAAGTAAAGAATGAAAGAAAAAGAAAAGAAAGTTACATCCAAAATGTTAATCAATCAATCATTTATTTTTTTAAACATAGGTATGGTTGCAGATAATATATTGTCTAATATATGTGCACTATGTTTTGCCAATTTATGGCGTACAAAATTAACATAAACAAGCAATTACAATTAAGGTGACATATTAATAGAAAATTTAAATACAAAACAAATAAAAACCATTCAATTAAAAATATAAGTGTAAACAGCTAATAAATAAAATCATAAGTGTTTAATTAGCAAGTCGGAATCGTCATACCTCTGTTTATCAGTAGTAAACTCAGTGATGGAGTAGTAAGATAAGATAAGGATTTATTTCTCACCACAATATATATGTAATACATTTTCAAAATATGATCAAAGACAATACATAATAGTTTAAATAATATTGTGGGAGACTGGTGCCTAAGCTAGGCGTAAAGCCTGTATTTCAGAACACCAGGACTCCACCCCTTAGGAAGTAGTTACATTAATTTTTGATTATGCACTCGTACACAAATGCGGTAAGTTATATAACCAGAATTAAAAAAAAAAGAAAAGACGGGTAACACTATTACTCTAGGGTTAGTATGTGTGTGTGTGGTGTGTGTGTGAATGTAAGGAAATATGATAGGAAGCACTGAATGCAAAGTAAATAAAATAAAAATATAGGTACAATTTTCTATACCATGGAAGCTAGAAGTTTTTCCGTAGCTTCATAATTTAATTCCTGGAGCCAGCTCCTAACCTTCATTTTACACTTAGCTTTGGTAAGCTCTTAAATCGATAACGTCCTATTTATTTTATTATAGAGAAATCGGCCAAGGTAACAAAAGAAACGTTTGGAGAACATAGTGGTAAGTCGTTTACCAAGGCGATCTACTGGGTCAAAACGACTTTTATTTTGTAACAGCGAGGAGTTGAAGGTAAGGAGTTCATGCTGTTTAAGGGCCGTTTGAAGAACAAACAGCTGACGTACACTAAGGACTTTACTCTCATTATATAAAAGTGCTGTGGGATATCGAAAAGGTAGAAAGGAAGATACCTTTAAAATAGCTCTCTGCGCTCTTTCCAATTGTATGATTGTGTATTTAGGTGCACCAACCCACGACGTTATACAGTATGTTAATAGGGATTGAGCAAGGGCAAAATAAATTGATTTCATCAATCGGACGTCCGCTACGTGTCTCAGAGTCTTAAAGAAATATTAGTTTACGCAACCTATTACTGAGGGTGTTGATGTGTTCGTGAAATCTCAAGTTGCTATCTATTATGATACCTAGGTACTTTACAGTATTTGCTTTTTGTAGGCGGGTGCAACCACATGTGTTGTCATTTCGGTCAGAGCAGTAGTGGGCAATGAAGGAATACAAAGGAGTCGTTAGAGTTGTGTGTGTATAGGACTTTAGAGCAAAGGCAAGGTATTTTGTTTTGTCCGCGTTTAGTGTGAGAACATTCCTACGCAACCACCCCATTACAGCGTCAAAGCCTGTCTGAGCAGACGCGTAACATCTATCTAAAAGAAATTTGACAAAGACCTCTTAAAGGTTCCCAGACACTATTTCTAATAGCTGCTGGACCTGCTGGTATACTATTATATATTTTTGGGGCCATACCTATACCACAGGGGATGCCCTTAGCGTGCAGTCGTTTAGTTTATAAGTTTTATGCCCTGGCTGGAGGCTTTAAGTTCACTTAAGCCATAGGAAAGTCCGGTTAAGGAGTCACGTCCACTCAAGGTCAACTCCGATATGCCATAGCTTAAAAAAAGGCATTAGCGTCCGCAAATTTTTGCGTGCCAAAATTCCAAGTTGTGTGTTAAGAAAAGTGTTAAAACGATGGTTCCAAGATAAGAGTGAAGGAGTTTCATACCATAATTTGTAATAACAACGTAACGATATCTGAACGCCGGTCAATATGAACGTAGCGTATCTTTCCTTTATAATGTAACTAGCTTTTGCCCGCGGCTTCGCCCGCGTGGATGTCGGTTATCGCATAAAAAAGTACCCTATGTACTACCCTCTCCATATCCCAGGCTATATCTCAAAATTCTAACTTAATATTAATGTGACTCACTATGTGTTTATTACCGAGCTGGTAATGAGTTGAACTATCGAACTAATGTGCACACTAATAGGGTTGAAAATAAAACCACAATTGTGTACTGATCTAAGCTGGTATATTTAATTAAAATTGCGAGACCCCAACCAAATCGCGGTAACGAAACCATAGCGAGATCTATTTCGACGTCAACGCCATCTATCGAGCTTGACATCAAACTTTTAACATTTCACAATAATAACTATGGTTTTATGGTTTCTTCATGAACACTATGTGAATAGAAACCGAAACAAATGATTTAATATAGTAAAAGTACTTATGTTCTGAACGTGAATGAGTCTTTACCTAAAGATAACAAACACAAAATCAAAATACGAAATTTCACTCAAATTCTTAAAGCAATCAATTGTACCAAATACAACACGAAATAAAATTGCGACACAAATAATAATTTTAGAATAATTCACGTAAGTACTAACGATGTAAAAACAAAACGAAATCCTCCGAAATGTCGCATGGTACACCGTTTGTCCTGAGAAAACGCTCGAAATGTCTAATGAACACCATTGGTGCATAACTTTTCTCAGGGTCACGTTCGCAATTGGACGAAATATTAGACATTTATTTTGTACTTGCAACACGATCTGGATGTAGAATTCGATTAATCGACTAATACTTGACCGGTTGACATTTTAGCGGGAACACCACTAAACGAACGAAAAAAGAAAACAAAATACGTCTATACTCTGTGGTCGTGTG
Source organism: Dryobota labecula (assembly GCA_947523025.1). NCBI lineage: Eukaryota > Metazoa > Arthropoda > Insecta > Lepidoptera > Noctuidae > Dryobota > Dryobota labecula. The sequence goes on along the minus strand of OX383310.1, from coordinate 1,160,706 downwards.
GCGGTGTGACGCGATGCTTAATGTAAACATTCATCAAGGTTATACGTGCGTAAAGTAATGGATTCATTGAGAAAACGGTTTAATCTTAGAAGAATCTTATACAGAATGACTGAGAAATAAGTGTAGATTTCGTATTGAGTGTTAGTTTATCGAAAAGTGATAAATATGTCAGTGAAAAAGTAACGAAAGTTTTGGAATGCACAAATTTTGATCATAAGGCCGCCGTGTTTAGTAATGTTTTTATGATAAATATTCTTGTATACTGTTTGAAATAAACGTAAGTAGCTAGCTTATTTATCTACGAACATAATTTGGCTAATAGCTACTGATATTATAGCGTATTGTTATCGTAATCGTATTTCCAAGAGTAAAATTCGGCAAACAAATACCTACAAAAAGTCAATAAAATGGATATAGTATGTTATCCTTAAGAGATAGACATATGCCATCGCGGACTTTTTTGAAGACCTTTTTATGATACACAATTCCACCATACATTATTTTGTTATATCTCAAAGGGTTTAGACAGCGTTTTCGTTGAAAGCTCCCAGACGGCTTATTTTTTTCCGACACCTCCAACAAATATCGTTAATTCATACAAAAATGCATACAAAAACATAACAAATTATATACTAAAACCTTCCTAGAGAACCAAGCTATCCATTGGTGAAAACAGCATGAGAATCGGTGCAGTAGTATTTGAGTTTATCGCGAACAGACAGACAGACAGACAGACGCGGCGGAGGACTTTGTTTTATAATATGTAGTGATGTAGTGATTGGGTGTAACAAACGAGCAACAGGTCGCAAACTATACCAACGTGTGTCACAAAAATAAGCTATTTTCTTTTCTTCAGTTAAGATTCGCATGACATATTTCAGTGGCATAGCTTGCGAAGGTGCCTGCATCATAACAGCGACCGGATTGATCGGCGTACTGACTCCGCCCGCGGAAGGGACGCGCGCGCACGTCGCGACCGACTGCCTGCGTCCTACGCGCGACCACATCACCGCTGCCAGTATTGCACATAAAAGTAAGTTGCACATACTGAGTGACTCAGTATTAACGGCTAACTTGCTGTATTCAATATCTATACAATAAAATAAAATTAAAGTGTCTGTTATTAATGTGAAAATAATAGATTTTTACTAAATGCATATTAAAGTTAAGTATACAGGGTTATTTTGTATTACTTACATCATAAACAACAACTATTGTTCTATGGCTTTTAATAAATCATTAGATTTTAATTTATCAGATTTTCATACAAATATAAAAATATTTAAGTAAATTCGTCGCTCTAAATGTTACGAAATTTACGTGTAGCAAAATAAATTGCTGTCTCTAGTGCACGGGAGGCGTGGTTAGGTACAACAAAATACAGAATTGAAATATGTTAGATAGACCAACGATATCTTGAAGGTTTGTTTTTGGTAAATGTATTATGTTCTATAAAAAGTCATAAAACAAAAGTTGTTGTTTATGATGTTAGTAATACAGTCCTGCAAGGTTGTTATTGTTTTACCAATAACCCTGTATAAGGTAGGTACTTAAAAATATTTTTTCATTATTTTTATTTTTGTCTGTTTATTCCGGCTAATCCTCGAAAAAGCTGGACCGATCTTGACGGGGCTTTCACTGGCAGATAGCTGCTACTTTTATTTTAGAAAACGCCACGTGGGCGAAGTCGCGGGTAGCAGCTAGTAAAATGTATTTACTGTAAAAAGCATTGGTTAATTCTGTTGTTTCCTCGTTTGGATAATGATGTCGTCCCCGCAGACGGCAGCCTAGTGGTCGGCGCCATCTGCCGCTCGGGCGGCGCGCGCGGGCGCTGGTGCGTGCGCTGCGCGTGCGTCGCCGTGACGTCATCGGCGCCGGCGCCCGCGCTCGCGCTCAAGCCGCTGCCCACCATCTACCTGCCGCAGCAAGACGCGCAACCAGGTAGGCTTGGCGACTACACAGCGATGTATCGATACTTTACGGTGCATTCCCGCAGTCCCCACTGTTGGTATGCATATTATATTTCACATAAAATGGCCAAAAAAAAAGGTTCCTGTTTTTTGGATTACCATTAATGGGGACACGGGCGATGGGGACAGCGGAAATACACCTACTTTTCATTCGATATATCGAGTATCCATACTAATATTATAAATGTGAAAGTAACTCTGTCTGTCTGTCTGTCTGTCTGTCTGTCTGTATGTTACGTTTTCACGGCTAAACCGCTGAACCGATCGTCATGAAATTTCGCAGAGATATAGCCTGGGATATGGAGAAGGACATAGGCTACTTTTTTACGCGATAACCGACATCCACGCGGGCGGGGCCGCGGGCAAAAGCTAGTATTATAATATATCGATATTTTTGTAGCGTTGTGTTGCGCCCGCGTCAAAGTTAGGTCATTCGAACCCCTGTCATTACAAAGACACTTGACTCGCTTCGCGTCGCCAACGCTCACTCGCGTGGCCAGTCGGCTCCCCGCGACACCCACGCACACAGCGATCGTACGACGGACGATGTACTGTGTTTTGACGTTGTTATCCCTAAGACTGTTTATTAATTGACAATATACTATACACTTTTACCGAGCCCGTGCGTGTATTATTACTCATTTACCGAGAAACCCCGTTTAGAGGTATGACGACAGGGTGTAAAGTTCACTCATACTCTATTGAAAAGGGAAGATCCTCCGAACAGACGGGTATTGATTAAAAATATATATATATATATATATTTCGATTTATGGATATAATCCTCCCGACTGAATTTCGGGCACAACGGCCAATCTCAACGGAGATAAGCCAAGCCACGCGGGAGATTTTATAGTGCACAAGGGTGTGCGCAAACACAGGTGTAGAATGAATCTATATATTATCGATATCAAATGCCGAGTATCGAATACGTATCAAAAACTATATATTTTACACCTATCAAACTAAATATAAATTTCCAACAGCCTCTTCTTCGGTTCTATATTGGGTTGCATAAAATTCAAAGTCATAATTTTATATTCGCATGAGTTTACTTGTCATAAACATAATTTCGATAACGGTTCTACTGAATAACTGGTTAGTCATATTGATTTATGCCATAATTATTGATGACATAATGATCCACTGCTGTTATATGCATATTATATTCTTTAGGAATAGAGCGCAGCAAACTCAAAATAAAAAAAATCGGCCAAGGGCGGGTTGGACCACACACAATGAAGGATTCCGTAGTTGGGATGAATTTATCCCAAGAACAAACTTAACATCGTAAAATCAAAAATCCAAATCAAAATATTTTATTTCACATAAACCTACATGGGCACTTATGAAACGTCAGAAGCTAGGTGCACGGTTCCAATTAGTCGTTTCCTATGGAGAAGAGCCGGCAAGAAACTCCACGGTTACTCGTTTAAAAATAATTGGCTTTACAATATTATCAAATAACATTGTTAATAGGTATGGTAGAACAGTGTAGGCCTTTCAACAAATAACCAGGTACTTAACAAAATAGAAAAATTCCAACAAATCTACACTCTACTAGGCCTACAACGTTCTGACATTCACAAAATAGAAAATAATCTATATAAAAGAGAGATATATATGAGGCCATGAGAGCCAGAGTGGCCTATAAAACTGCTCTAAATTTACTTCGGAAGCAGTTTTTTTAAATAAAATCAGCATTGATAAAAATACAGTTAGGTCACTCTAGCTCTCTGAGGCCATGAGAGTCAGAGTGGCCTAAAAAACTGCTCTAAAATTACCTCGAAAGCATTTTTTGAAGAAGTAAAAACGAATTGAAAAATGACAGTTAGGCCACTCTGGCTCTCATGGCCTCATATATACATATGTATATCAAAATGAAAACCTATTTAAACCAAATGACATGATTGCAATTACAACTACAGTAACAAATCTGAATAAATATCATGTCCACAAAAGCTACTAATAAAGAATTGGAATACGATTTGTAGGTAAATAATGTCAAATAATGAAAAGTTATGTCAAGGAAGTATGTAAAAAAAATACTACCTAAATAAACATCGTTATTTGGGAGCAGTTAATAGACATTTACATTTTTTTTGTAGTTGAAAAACATGGTCTCCCATACATTCCAACTACAAAAAGTTTTTACGCACAATATTGAGAGATTTACCATGTTATATTAAGACCATAGACTTCTTGTAGGTTTTCCTGTAATCTATAAGTAAAGAACTATTCTCTGTATATTTAAAAAAAAAATGTATTCTCATCAGTTTCGGAGTTAAGGGATCTCCGAAACTTCTGTGCCTAAAATTAAAAAAAAAGGAAAATTTTTATCTATTTTCTTTAAGTAATAACTTTAAAACTAATTATTTTAAAATTATATTTGAATTCCACATTATTAAGTCCTTTCATTTGATATGTCACACGGTAAAAACGTGAGATGTTTAGAAGCCACTTGTGCGGTTATTACTATAAACCCTGTGTAAGAAGAACTGCCTGCCGGCTGTCAGCAGGCTCTTCAATAACTCTCTCATGCATATTTTTTAAATAAAATAATTTATTTGCATAATATATGTTTCAAATTCATTTATTTCGTGAACACAGGGTACATACAAAAGGTGTTATAATACATAAGATCCGAGCTGTGTCCCGCCAAAAGGCATACAAAATATCAAAGGTTTTTGTTTATTTTTAAAACAAATATATTTTAGAAAATCAAAAGTCTGTACAATCGCTAAAAAAATAAAATTAAATAAAGTAAAAAGAACCTAAAATTACAAAATAAAAAAATAATGTCACTAATTCATTAATACAATAATAATCAAAATTAACAAAATTATTGTATATATGTTAAAAAGGTGTTACAGGTATAAAATATACATTGTATTATAACCTAATGAGGTGCGCAAATTAGTATAATTATTAGGTACTAATCGAAATATTAATACATTACTAATTTAATGATGATTGCAATTTTATTGATGTAAGTACTTCATTTATTTATTTTTAGATATAATAGTTTGATTGTAGTTGTGTATTTGAATCTTTGGTTACTAACATAATTCTTAAGTATACTAACAAAAATATGGAGCCACAAAATAGTGAATATACAATTACATTGTAAAGTAAACTGTTAAGTAGCAAGGGTAACATTAAAATAACAAAACCTACAGGCCAGTCAACTGAGTGAACATTTACATTAAATTTAAATATAACAAAACCAACAACAATTTGTAAAACTGATATCACTAAAGACGTACCCCAGCCAAATAGACAACTTTTAAAATATCTTCTTTGAATATTCGGATTATAAACTTTAACAATGTCTACGTAAAACATATGACAGATCACTACTAACCAGTGGTGCTTAACTGCTGCAAAGTAATCCGTTGTAATGGCAATTGCTAACAACCACAACACTAAAGTTTCCTTTTGCGATATATTTTTTTCGATTATCGACAAGAAATAATCTAAGTTCTGATAAAAGGTAACGTATAAAAGGTTTGCCAATATTGCGTTAAGGGACACGTAGTTTCTGTAATTGCGAAACTTCTTTACGTAAATCCACGATGTCACTCCGTATATCAACGTAGCTGTTGTCACGGCATACATAATGTATCCCATAGTTTCGTTTAACTCTGCCATTCTGAATGTCACTGGCACAGTGTTGATTAAATCACTTTAAGTTAACGAAAAAGTTTTTGTGAACTGCTTGCCAATAAGCACTGCCACGCCTTCAATACAGGTGTTGGCTGCAGAACTGTCGATGAAACAATAGGTTTAAGTTTTAACCAAATGCTCCGAAACTAATTAAATACATTGTCTCCTTAAACTGCATTCATAGCTTGTTATTTTTCAGGATTTTCCTGTTTGTCATATTATTATCTAAGGTTTCAAAGGAACGTCACGCCTTTATTGAATTTTAAGGGGAAATGCGCGCGAGGAGCTCGTGGCTTAGTAATAACAGTCGCACGCAGCGATCCAGCATGTTAAGCTACGCTTGCCGGGGTTGGTCCGTGGATGGGTGACCATCTTTGCATACCAAGACCCCGCCTCGGAAATCACGTTAAGCCGTTGGTCCCGGCTGTCATTCGTGTATCTTTGACAGTCGTTACGGGTCGTCAGAAGCCCGAAAGTCTGACAACTAGTCTAGATGGTATCGTATTACCCAATAAATGGGGTGTGGAGATCAGATAGGCAGTCGCTCGCATCCGTTTAGACTCAAACTCAAACTCAAAGCATTTATTTCAAATAAACCAATTACAGGCACTTTTGAATTGTCAAGGGGTCGGTCAGTCAGAAAGATGAAGCTAGTTGCCCATTCCAAAGCGTAGTAGGTTCCTATGGAGAAGAACGGACAAGAAACTCCATGGACACTCTTTTAAAACAAAATATTGTTACAAAATATGGGTTACATCATTCATGTTGAAGTTATACATGTGAGGACAATGTAGAAAGACGTGCACGTTAGAAGCGTCCGTAATAGAAACAATTCAAAAATTAAAATAAGCCGTGGCAGCTAAGAGATGACCAGTCCCAACTGACGGCGCCCGTTCACGAACATGACGCATGGATCAGCACCATTTAGCTCAACCATTTTGAAGGGAACTTAATGATCCAACACACACGCCACCACCAGCGAGACATTTGAGTGAGCATGACATACTCTCAGCCGCCAGGGCACATTCAAGTCAATAAAAGACATATTACCCGGTAAATGGTAGCTCTATAGTACATAGTACTCACACCTGTGCTATGCAATTATATAATTCAAGGACATTGAGTTTATACAATGCAAAAATAGTTTACAATCTTCAGCAGCTCCAACATGATTGTCAAATGTTAATTAACTAGCTGAGGTTGTGGAGCAGGACCAGCATTCAGCCAAGCATTTTTATCAGCGATGTAATCCCCCAACTTATAATATGCCTGCCTGCATAGTGTGCGTTTTATACAAGATTTAAATTTAGTCTCATTCAGTTGAAGTATGTGGGGAGGAATTTTATTGTAACATTTTAAACAGTACCCCATGAAAGATGAGTCTACTTTAGCCAGTCAGAAACCTGGGTGAGCTAATAGGTCCCTATTTCTAGTACTATAATTATGTCTTTCACCTCTTTTTCTACTGGAAGCCTACCCCAATATAGTTGGAAAAAAACTAGGCAGATTAAAGAGGAAATGCGCGCGGCGTTTATTCCACACAAACCTATTCCTCAGTTACTAGAGCAAATCAAAGGGCTGTTCACAAATCGAAAACCCAAAATTTGTATCATTTTAAATCAATTAGACGACCGCCAACGCCGACGAAAAGGCGGCTATGCTCGGAATTTCTTTGAAGGCCTCCACATCTTTTAATCCAGCTCTGCTGATGGTAAATGGTCACAGCCGCCTGGTGAACATCTTGCCTTGGATTTCTTGTTTTCCCCTACAAACTTTAACTCTTTTCGTTTTTCAACAAAACTACTCAAATTTTTCGCGAGTCACCGATAACCGTCAGCAATATTTCAGACATGGTTGATTCGTTTCTGAACCATATCACACTCGTTCTGGCGTTAGTCAAGGGACCATTTTGGGACCTTTCTTATTTGGAATTACGGTGAATGATCCTGAGAAAGTTTTCAAACACACCAGGTGCTTGCTCTTTGTTGATGATCTCAAGTTGATATAATGGTGTTGAGGAGATGGCCGATACATTAACTCTTCGGGAGGACATTAACTCAGTGTTCCAATGGAGCATTGAAAACAAGCTCTTATTCAACACGGCTAAATACAGTGTTATGTCCTTTAGTTGCGCTCAAAACCCTCGGCATGTGCAATACTACCTTGGAACAGAATCGATTGCCCGTGTTAATTTGGTAAAGGATCTAGGAGTCATATTTGATTCGCGACTAACCTTCCACGAACATAGGCGGTTTCTCGCCATTGATTCATACCGAAGACTAGGTTTCACTATTCGGAATATGCAAGAATTTAACAACCTTCTGGCCATTAAATTAGTTTATATGGCTTTAGTGAGAAGTAAACTAGAGTCAGCTTCAATTATTTGGAACCCCTATGAAAGTACTTACGCCTTGCTTCTTGAGAAAGTCCCAAAACCATTCCTTAGATTTTTATTTAAGAAACTGTTCGGGTACTATCCATTCCTGTGTCCCACAAAATTTTTGCTTGGAATGCTGAAATTTAACTCTTTTGAAGTTAGGCGTAGACTCATGTTAGCTTGTCGAGTTCTTCTTGGGGAGTCTGATTGCCCGGAACTAGTATCTGATCAGCTTGTAAGACTTTTTGTTCCTCCTATACTCAAATACCAACTTAGATCGCGACGACACGGATTGTTGGCCCTTCCGTCAGCAGTTTCGCGTTCTAATTCGCCCTTCGTTCGCGCGCTCGTGATTTGTTTGCCGCGAGATTGACAGACGTATGTCAAGCATGTTTGAGATTCTGTGAAATGATGGACGAAAGATGAGTTTTTATTTTAATGTTATTTGCTTCTTATTTGTTTGTTTTACTTGTTTTGTTAGTAATTATTGTGTATTATTTTTTATTGTCATTCCTTCCTTATTGTAAATATGTAAGTTTTTATGTAAATTTAACTGTGCAATAACTTGGGCCTGAGTTTGTAATGTTGCACATGTTTTTACCGAATAAATAAATAGGGTACAAAATTTTAAAAATTTAATGTCAAACTTAATTATTCGTTTCCTCTATTGGGGTCAATGGGGGTCATTAAAAAATATTGTTGTAAGTAATGTTCTATTACTCGTTGTTTAGTAGAAATACATGTTATCTGCCTGTTTATTTGTATGATGCCACTAAGTGGGGCCTGGTGACCTGTAATACATGAGTCGTTCAGTCGTTACCTTATTAATTCTACGCCTAACGATATAAAATTGCTATTCCGAAAAAAATATCATCCGATTGAGATAAAGTTCAATTTCCATAAATTGTTCAGCTCATTTTCCGTTTCGATATTTTTGAAGCTAATTTAATAGTAGATTATATCATAAGGGAGCAAAATAATATTTTTACGGCGAGGGCGCTTTTTTGAATCCAGAGCGATGTGAGGGATTCTTTAGTAGAATCCTTAACTTAGCGAGGGATTCAAAGTACGACGCCCGAGCCAAAAATATATTTTGCGCCCGAGTAATACACTCGACTTTTCATCACCCACTATGAGAAAATAAAAGGCGCCTCATATTTTATTGTAATATTATTATTTAATAAAACATAGAGTAACAACTAAATTGAAATTAAATAGTATCTAATAATAAATAAAATTATCATATGCTTTCATATATTTTTCCCGGGATTTTGAAGGTAATAGATTAACCATCACATTTCTTGTGTCAGTTCTAATACTTTCGGGAGTTAATTCTATACTTTCACTGTCACTTGAAAAACTCATTTTTCAAAACAAAACCATAAATTTCTAACAATCCGTGAAAATTGACGAAAACGCGGGCTGTAATTCGCGCGTTTTTTATTTAATTTCTTTTATTTATTTTTTTATTCATCCGGCGGCGCGTCTATGGGCCGTCGTACCAGCCAGTCTTTATTCAAACAATATTTGCGTTCGATTTCTTTGGCGCTGAACACTAAGATTTTCCAAATTTAAAAAGTGCGCGGCAAAGATAATTGCGGCGCACTTATAAAGAGAATTAAAAACTCATTACTGCCCGCTAAAAGTTTCTTATAGAAAACACCACCTTTGGGTGCACTTAAAGGCGAACAAAGTCGTCCTTTTCGAATAGATGGGATAAAAATACATACAATTTTGTTTCAGTTTCAATAACGTGGTGTCAGCGAGAAGACACAGACTCCTTGTTGATAGCTGGCGGGACCCTGACCATGTGGAAGTGTACCGAGCGGGCGCATCAGGTGCACAAACTATTCGCTAAAGGTAAACTGAAATTGAATATTTTCATTAAAATAATCTATACAAATAAATAAAATCGAAATGTCTGTTTGTAACGTTTTTTATTAAATCTCGGTCTTTTTCTTCTGCGTGGTTTGTCTTTTATTTTAGAAAAAGTCACGCGGGATTTACATCACCGACATAGCTCGAAGAATTGTCAAACTACAGTGGCAATGGACAGGGCTCATTGCTCGCAGAACAGATGGCCGTTGGGGCCGAAAGGTTCTGGAGTGGCGACCGCGTACCGGAAGACGTAGCGTTGAAAGGCCTCCCACAAGGTGGACCGATGGCCTTGTGAAAGCTGCCGGAATCCGCTGGATGCGGGAAACACAGAACCAGTCGATGTGGCAGTGCTTAGGGGAGGCCTATGTCCAGCAGTGGACGTCTTTCGGCTGAAATGATGACTGTAAATAACTAACTAATTATACAAACAAATACAAAATTACATTAAAACAAAAATTGTTTTCCGTCATAAGGTCCTGTACAAGGCAGCACAACTCCCGGAGGTGGTCCCAAGCCGGGAACTGATTGTTTCAATACGCTGGTAAGTAATACAGGCTGTAAAATGGCCTTATTTTATAGCCGTTACCTACGCATTTTGTACATCAAACTAAGTAACAGGCGAAAGTGTTAGGGTACCCCGAGAAATTCAATTTTTATTAAAAAAATACCGTAATAAAACCAGTCGCGGTGGTCAGACATTTGTGATCATTGTAACAGAGCCTTGTTTTTTTTTGGGTTATAAATGATCAAATAACTTCATAAGTCTGACACGCCCTCCCGCTCTGCCCAAAGCGGGAGGGCGTGTCAGACTTTTACCGACTAAAACCCACCCGTGTTCCTTCAGTTGCCTGTGTACCAGGGCCACGGTATCCCTTTCGAACAAACCAGCAACCCTGGCAGGTTGTAACAGAGCCTGAGACATTAATTTAAACAATTTTTTTTTTAATTTTTATTGGTCGACCCAAAAAGGGGCGGTAAACAGGTGTGGTCATAGTGTGCACGGGATTTTGATTTCACGGTGGTCAGATGTCCGTGCCCGTGATTGTACATAATAGTGTTCTTGTACGAAACCGTAGCGACTCTCTAGCGACTTACGCGCCGTGCATTCTGCACACACAGCATTTATAATTTATTGCAAATAATATGTAAAAATATGTTTCAAGAAATGTGTTTAACCATTGATATATGTATAAAAAACGCAAGATACACAATCTCGAAGAAAAGTAACACTCAAAACTGTCTCCAATTATACATAAGTAGTTATAGTTATGATATAAACATACTTTTTTTGCAAATTCAAACCATACCTTACACATTTATAAAAATACTTAGTCAATGTACAAACAATAAAAACTATAAAATAATATTCGACTCCATTTCATGCCGTGTCCTGCCGGCAAACTTCGGTCATAAAATTTTATTGCTTTTTGTACATTGCTTCGTAAAAACAACTTTAAATCACGTAACGTGTGATTTAAAGTTGTTTTTACGAAGCAAATAAGGGGAGCAACCCCTTATTTAGTCGTATAAACAACAAAAACAAATCAATAAACTCTTTTACTTACCGAAAGTTCGAGATCCCATCCTTTTTATCATTCTTGACGTAATATTTTTACAATTTTTCAAAGAAAACTTCGGCAGTTTTAGCGTGCGTACTGCGTACTGTGACGCGGCGGACGCGATACTATTTGAAATATGCGCACAATTTTAAATGTTTGGCCGTTTTTATGCGGACGCTTTTGAGACGCTGATTGTGTATCTTGGGGTTTTTAGTATAGCGATGTCTTTAACGAACATTCACGGTGGTCGGTTTCATTTCATCATCCCGATAGAATCACCCCGTTATATCATTCAGTGCAGGGATCCCCTACAACGGTATTGTATGCTCCCTAGGTTTGGCAAAAGACAGCCGCGTGGGGCGTGGAGGGCGGCGAGGGCGCGGTGTGCGCGGCCAGCACCAAGCTGCCGGTCGGCGCGCCGCACGCCGTGCTGGCCACGCCCCGGGCGCTGCATCTGCTTGCTAGAGACACGCATCACTATGTGAGTAACGCTGACACATCTTAAAGTGATGGGCACCTTTAGGCTGTCACCCTCTGTGGTAGTCTTCCTCTATGGCCGTTACCCTATGTGGCAGTCATTCTTTATGGCAGTAACCTTCTGTGGCCGTAGCACAGTGGGTAAAAATGGTCAAAAATCTCGCACCGACACAAATTTAACTGTAACCCATTCATTTTGTTTAGAACTACTCAGGATAACCTACTTTAACAGTGGAACTGCGACCAGACAGTGAATATTTTTTTTTTTTTTGCTTGATACTATCTTAACAGCAACAACCACCTAAGCTTAATAACCCAAAAACTGAATTTAAATTTAAAATTACCTGGTCCTCACATGATTTGACCAAGATTATGTCTGGACTTTAAAAGAGACTTACTCCCGAGTTTATTTCGCCACTCCTTCACAGGGGTAGTCTGTTTCTCTAAATCGTTAAATGATAAATGATTATATTTCTGTAAGTAGGTATGTACTAACACTTTAACACGTCAATCATATTTTAAAAACTAGATGAGGTCGATGTTTTCTATCTGACTACTCTGAGAAGAGAGGCCGAAACAAATTCAGAGGTCAGTCACTTTTAAAGTCCAGACTTATTCTTGGTCAGATAGATTAGTGTCTGAAATGGTCTTTTGGGGAAAGAACCACACAGATTTGAGTGGACCTGTCCAGTCAGGTACGCATTCTCATTTGAAGATGACAGAGATAGAATTATGTTTTAAATATGTTTAGCGCGAAACGCGTTTAGTGATTTGTCGTACAAGTGGGCCTCATAGCACAAAAGTCCTGATTTTTTCGATAACTTAAAATTTGACCTCTTAAGGCCTACGCACACCGGGACGGAATGACAGAGGATTTTGCCACCGGTCAGCGCACAATAGCCCCTTAGATATTGTAGCATTCCGGCGGTCTACCAAGACATCCCGCCACGTGCCGTGGCATGCCGTCGTGCGAAGTGGGTAGCGGCGCGGGCGCAAATATGGTTTTCATATACTCCCGCTTGCACTGCCTCACCCCGCGGCATGTCACGGCGTCCTTCGGCATGCTGTTGCATACCGCAATGTGCTGCGGCATCCATTAGCGCGCTCTCGAATGCCATGTGTAGAACTCCCTTTCAATGCCACGGAATCAATTTAAAACATTGGCATTTATGTCGTACTTCTACTAGATAAGTCAGGTCAGGTCAGGTCTGCTGGAAGGAATTTCTTAAGAAATAAGCAGTACCTTTGTACTGAAATTATAATGATGTCGTATCTCTATGTATTTAACTGTGTGTACATAAATAATAAAATAAATAAATAAATATAAATAAGTTTGAATGAAACGTGGACACTGACGGTACGGCTGGTCCATAAATTCAAGGTCGCTCAGCGAGCTATGGAACGGGCTATGCTTGAATAAATCCGGAACGAGGTGATCCGGCAGAAAACCAAAGTTGTCGACATAGCTCACAGAATAAGTAAGCTGAAGTGGCAATGGGCCGGCCATATTAGCCGTAAAACCGATGACCGTTGGGGTAGACGTGTTCTTGAGTGGAGACCGCGAATCGGCAAACGTAAGGTAGGACGTCCTCAGGCTAGGTGGAGCGACGATCTCCGCAGGGTGGCTGGTAGCAGCTGGATGAGAGTTGCCGAGAATCGAGCTGAATGGCGTGCAATTGGAGAGGCCTATGTCCAGCAGTGGACTGCTATAGGCTGATGATGAAGTTTGAATGTCCTTTGGTAAAAAAATTCAACTCTCTGGCCATTCCGTTCCAGTTCAACCGAATTCTCTAAATAATATAAAAATGTCCACAGTTGTGCAGTCGCGCAGTAGTGTCGCATGGCGGTGTGACCGCTGTAGAGGCCGCTTCTACGCCGCCCAAGAAGACCAAATATGGACCCAACACTGCGCCAGTAAGTATATAATTTATTGCCCGTTCTTCTCCATAGGAAATTAGGAACCTACTACGCTTTAAAATGTACAGCTAGCTTCATCTTTGGGACTGAACGACCTCTTGACAATAAAAAACCTGCCAAGTGCGTGTTGGACCACACACAATGAAGGGTTCCGTAGTTGGGATGCATTTATCCCAAGAAAAAACTTAACGTTGTAGTTGAAAAACATGTTCACCCATACATTGCAACTGCAAATGTAAGTTTGTACTCACAACTTTGGGAAATTTGCCATGTTATTTTAAGACTATAAACTTCTTATAGGTTTTCCTGTAATCTATAAGTAAAGAATTATTTTCTGTATTTTCTTTTTAAATTTTAAGCTCAGTCGTTTCGCAGATTTGAGATGCATGGTAAAGTTTCAACAATTTTCTTAAATAACTTTAAAACTGTTTATTTTAAAATTAGGAAAGAATATACTTGAGACCCTGAAAGTAAGCCCTTTCATTGGATATGTCACACGGTACAGAGTGGAAAACTTTTTTTTTCTTATTTGTCTCCCAAAGTTACCCCCATACTCAAAATGCATTTATTTACGTAACACGTCCGTGTTTGGGTCGCAGAAATTGATATGTGTACTAAATTTCAATTTAATCGGTCCATTCGATTCGGAGCAAATTGGCTGTGACAGACGGACAGCCAGACAGACACGAGTGATCCTATAAGGGTTTCGTTATTTCATTCGGACATACAGAACCCTAAAAAAAGCCTTTTTTTGGGTGGGAAATTATCAAATAACTTCATCCGCTCTGGACGGAGCGTGAGGGCGTGTCAGACTTTTACTGACTAAAACCCACCCGTGTTCCTTCAGTTGCCTGTGTGCCTGGGCCACGATATCCCTTTCGGACGAACCCGCAACCCTGGCAGGTACCGGTCCTAGCGGACCCCGTCAGTGCGTGCTGACATGTCTTTGAGGCGCGCGTGGAACACAACGCGCCGTCGACCCGGGCCTGGTCCTTACTGGACGGCGAACTGCTCATAGCTCACAGTCCATAAGCCCGCGGCTACGGTGGCCGGGAATCGGCTACTTAATTATAATCATGACTTTTAGGATTATACCAACATATGGAGTTATAAGTTAGTATAATCCTAAAAGTCGTGAGTTAATTTTAGAGAGTTGTATTGATGATTTTTATGATTATAATTCAATCAATAAATATTTTATACGGCCGCAAATCCATTGGGAATCATATTTAAATCAACATACAACCCGATAGTGATCTGCAAATTGCAAAACGCGTAAGAAAATTTGAATTTCGCGGGCTACCCTGACGCTTTCACCTTAGAGAACAAGGATCCACTAGTGCCACTCTTAAAAAAAAATATTATCTCGTGACTGAGAAGGCATTATGAAAACGGCTCAACAGGGACCTCGGTAAGTGTGTCTAGAATGTTTTAATACCTTTTATAAAGTTTCATATTGAGACACGAAGCAACAAGCATTTCACTTGGAAGTCTCACATCGAAATAATAAAAAAAAACAATCAATCAACTCATGTTTGCTTAATTTTTTTTTTTTTATATTACATCTTTGCATACCGCCTTAATGGTGTATCACGCATATGTCTGCTCAGTAATACGATACGGTATAGTTGTGTAGGGAAACTCTTCCGAAATGGCGAAAATCTTCATCGCCCAAAAGAAGTGTTTTCGTGCAATATTCAAAATGCAGTGGTCTGACTCATGCAGGCCTGTATTCAAATCGCACAATCTATTAACTCTCCCATGCATTTATATTTACGAAATTACCAGGTTTGTGAGGTCCAATCTATATTTGAACGGAAAGATAACACAAATAAAAGGAAAGTTACACATTTAGATTTAGAAATGCCCGTTCCAAAGCTAGAACTTTTCCGACGGAGCTGCACTTTACATGGCTCCCCTAATTTACAATGCTTTGTCTAGATCAATTACTCAACTACCCTTCAATAAGTTTTGTGTTGCGTTGCGGAAGTGGTTATTACAAGAATGTTTTTATTTGATAGAGGAGTACTTTCAAAAGTGTCCCTGTAAATTTTATACATTAAAGCACAGACATATTTAACTAATAAGTAGATGCATAAATTTGTAAAATGTGGGTACCTAGCAATTATTATATTTTAAGTAAAACTTGTACTATTACATGCTAAATATTGGCCAAATGTGTGTGACAAAATATTTTATATAGCAGCCCGTCCCGGCTTCGCACGGGGTAGAGTTTTTTGTAGTAGTAGTAGTAGTTTTTTGTAGACATTATGATGTCCTTCAATATTGTTGTACATTATTTTGTTCTATCGCTAATAGTTTCGGCAGCGCATTCGACGAAAGACATTTTAAGACTCATTTTTCTACACCTTCGGTTACATTGTTCAAATTTTACCAAGGATCCCTAATTTTTTTCAAAATAAAATGTAGCCTATGTCAAATTGGAAGAATGTAGCATTCTATTGGTGAAAGAATTTTTTATATCGGCCCAGTACTTTTTGAGCCTATTCATTACAAACATACAAAAATAGGTACAAATATTTCCTCTTTATAATATTAGTGTAGATGTAGATAAGATCTTGATGTACCTACCATATTTGATGCAATTGTGGCGGTATCAACAACGCCACATGCGAACTACGCATCAAAGACCTGACGTCACAAAAACCTGCATCGCGCTATCAGAGTTTACCGCGCGACTAGCATATACAGGGTGTTTGGCAGAACGTTGAACATACGAAAATGGTGGATAGGTGGGGTCATCTGCTACTTACTCAGCCCTAATTTATTTGGCCCTGGCCCCTGGATATTAAAAAAAAAAATTTTTGCTTTCTTTTAGTTTCACCACTTTCTTAACTTTAAAGTGTATTTTTTTATTAAAAATGGGTAAAACAGGCAATATTTTAGTTTATTTTTTTATCTTTAATATTGGCAGATTCTTATAAAATTATTGCTTTATTCAGATGTTAGCTAGAAAAAAGTTATGACTCCTCAAACTTACAGAAAGATGTAATAAATAAAAATATTGCCTGTTTTACCCATTTTTAATACAAATTACACTTTAAAGTTAAGAAAGTGGTGAAACTAGAAGAAAGCAAAAAATTTTTTTTTTTAATATCCAGGGGGCCAGGGCCAAATAAATTAGGCCTGAGTAAGTAGCAGATCACCCCACCTATCCACCATTTTCGTATGTTCAACGTTCTGCCAAACACCCTGTATACAACATCCCGACATCAACCGTTGGGCAGTTGCCCACCAGACACAATACCCGTCTGGTCGGAGGATCCTCCCTTTACTATACCGGATGACATTTTTTACCGTCTCGTAAAAATTTGGGTATACTAGGTGAACGGAGTAGAAGCCTATGGCATAGTTTTTATTATTTTATCTTTAACCTAGAAAGAAATTGATCTATGGATAAATACCACACATTTGAAGTAAACTTATCATACTATAACAATAAACACAGAAATTTTACAAAAAACATAATTCAATAAATAAATACGATAAATAATATTTAAATTTAAATCATACGCACCCAAATTTCAATATTTTTATCTTTTATTTTAGTTTTATTACTGAAAAAAAAAATTAAAAAAAATTGCTATGCCATAGGCTTCTACTCCGTTCACCTAGTATACCCAATTTTTTTCGAGACGGTAAAAAAAGTCATCCGGTAGAGTATGAGTGAACTTTACACCCTGTTCCTCATACCTCTAAACAATAAATGAATTGAATTGAACAAAATACGATCTAAAGGAATGTGGCCGTTCTTCTTTAGAATGAATTTTGTTGATAATATTTTTTTTAATGAAGTGGCGCTAGTAGACCAATGTATGTGTTCTTAAACTGTCATTTTTATTCAACAGAGTGGTTCCGGCTGCGCCATAGTCTCCTGCGTGGAGATGTCGCAACTAGGCGGCGTGGTACTCGCCATAGACACACACGCACAACTCCACGTATACAAACTGCCGCAGCCATGGTGCGATATTCGTGAGTATAAAATAATTCAGTCAAAGCATTTACTTGTGAAGTATAATGTTATTATTTCAATTATTGTGAACTAGCTTTTGCCCGCGGCTCCGCCCACGTGGATGTCGGTTATCGCGTAGTAAAAGTAGCCCATATCCCAGGTTATATCTCTGCCAAATTTCATAACGATCGGTTCAGCGGTGGCGGAGGCGTGAAAACGTAACATACAGACAGACAGATAGAGTTACTTTCGCATTTATAATATTAGTATGGATGTGAAGACTATGTGGGTCATTTTTTTTTTCTCCTCAGTTTTTTTTTTCTAATCATTGTATGGCAGTTTGAGTAATTTATGCGGCCTGCCCAAATGTCCTTTCTTTGGTATTGTTCGTCGAATCGTTGAGTCCATCCTTATGTTCTGAGTTTGAGCTGCACGATTACTGACAAATGCGTGCACTGAATGGACAGGTACACTCAATCTGTGTGGTTCTTTCTTCAAAAGACCATTTCAGACACCAATCTACATGGTCTTCACATGATATGACCATGATTATGTCTGGACTTTAAAAGATCCTGTGACCTCAGAATTTATTTCGGCCTTTCTTCTCAGAGTAGTCAGATACGAAACGCCGACTTCATCTAGTTTTAAAATATGATTGACGTGTAAAAGTGTTTGTAAAAACCTACTTACAGAAATAAAATCATTTATCATTTATTTATTTCAAATTTTGACGTTCAAAGTGACATTTATGTGCATAAATGTCACTTTGAACGTCAAAATTTACACGGAAATAAATTTGATTCTATTTGCCCCTTCCAAAAGGTAGTTTCGCATGGAGGAGAATGGGCAAGAAACTCCACCGTTACTCTTTTAAACTGTTTTACAATAGTTTGTATACATCAATTATATCATTACATGTGAAGACGATGTACCTACTATGTTGTGGTCGGCTTCCAGTGTAACTGGATGTAGCTGAGTACCAGTATTTTACATGGAGCGACTGCCTATCTGACCTCCACAACCCAGTTACTGGGGAATACGATATGCCTTTGTCAGGCTGGTAGTCAAATTTTCGGGCTTCTGGCTACTCGTAACGACTGTCAAACATCTTTAAATGACTGCCGGGACCAAGGGCTTAACTTGCTTTCCGAGGTACGGAGGGGCTTATATTTCCATTGCGTAGTTTGTATTGGGTATTGCATTTTTGTATATTAAAAACAACAGCTTTTTCAAATGTATATTATTATATTATACTCACGGGACTCGAGACTAAATAATAAAAGCCGCACGGTTCAATCGGAGGTTACGCTATGCTTGCCGAGGTCGGTCACTGGATGGGTAACCATCCATTACACATCGAAACTCCTCCGTGCCTCGGAAAGCCGTTGGTCCCGGCTGTCATTTTAACATATTTGGCATAGGTTACTGGTAGTCAGATGCCCAATTTGACAAATGTTTATGTACATAAACGCTACGTCTGCGAACTAACTGCTTCGCAGTTTAGTAGAGGTTATACAGGAAAAAAAATTAAGCAGAACGCAATTTTTTTTTTTTTGGGTTCCGCACCTTTAATAGAACACATTTCCATAATTTGTTAAATACTTTTTTTTTATCCGGCTTGAAATCAGCAAAATATAGACACAATCTATTCGTAATAATATCAATGGGCGCACGCGGCGGGTGTCAGCATGGTGGTACGCGGCGCCCGTGTGCCGACAGTACCATTAGGCACGCGTCTGAGTGACGTCGCGAGCCTATGCTTTCCTGCGCATGCACCGCAATGCAAATGTTTTGAAGTTACTACAACGATGTCAGACTTTACTACCGCGAGTTTTACGAGATGGTGCAAGTGTACTTAGTAATTGGTTATTGGTGGTAAAAAAAACGTGGAAAGGACCATTTTAGCAGCCACTGAAAGGCTGCTTATTCAAATGATCACAGACAGTTCATGACCCCGAATATGTGTAAGTGTTATACAAAATTTTCAAATCGGTCCCGCCTGCTACTAAGGAAGTCCTTAGTAGCAGGCGGGACCCAATTGAAAATTATAAACCGAAAGAAAATCAATGGGTTCCGCTTGCAACTAAACTTAATGCGGGTTAAAACTTAGGCTTTCAGAGTAGAGTTTATTTTGTTTATAGTTTTTTTTTTTTTCTTTTCTAATGATTTTAATATATTTATTTGCATTACTTTTAAACAGTCGGGGGTTTTTTTTTTTAATTTCAATTTTATGTTGACAGCGACTCCCATAGCAGTCCAACACGCGACCTCGCTGTTGGAATACGCGATCGTGTCGGGCTACGACTGTCTCGACGTGCTGATTGCCTGCACGGGGACCGTCAAACATAATGTACTGGAGCTTATGTATGAGAGGTAATATAAACTTAGCATATTAACTATAAATTTTTTCGTAATTTTTTTTTTAAGTAAATTCATTTTCACATATTTTTGTATCCAACAACTTTTTTTTATAATTTTATTAAAAAAATTTCAACAAGAAATTTCACGCGGACGAAGTCGCGGGCAGAAGTCAGTTGTAAATAAATTAAATTTCCTGTCTGTCTGTCTGTCTGTATGTTTGTTCCGGCTAATCTCAGAAACGGTTGGCAGATAGCTGATATTATAAGGAGTAATTTAGGCTACTTATATTATAGAAAAAACAACACGGGCGAAGCACGGGCAAGAGCTAAAATGACAATAAAATTTAAATTTCAATGATGATGCCTAAAGACATCGCGGCATGTGTAATTATACCGCAGCATCATTCCCGTCAGAATGCGCTTGCATGTAGTGATGCTGACGGATCTGCCGTGCCGTGCCGCCAATGGGCGCAGACCCTAACAGGATCGTAGTTAAGTTTCGACTCTGGGCTAAACTATAAGGCTCACTTGCACCACGCTGGGTTATCATCATTAACTCAGAGTTCGATTTTAACTCCTGTCAGATTCATACCAGAACTGTCAGATTAACGGTAGGGCAAGTCTTAACTCTAGATTAAAATTTTGGTGCAAGCCCGCCTTAGTGTTCGACTCGAGTAAAGAGAATGAGTGCACGCTCGACTCGAGCGTCCGGCGCGGGGAGCGTGCATGTTGTGGTGAGCGGGGCGTCGAGCGTGGCGTAGCGTGCAGTTCAAACCAGTTTGTGTTTGCGTAGAAAACTCCCCACACAACCTTCTTTGTTTAAATATCGAGTTTAAAAAATATTAACCACACATTTTCGTCTAAATACATAGCAATAATATTGTATGACCCCGACGCCATGAAAAAATTTGACCGGCTCACACGAACGCTAAGCGTGCACTAAGGCCACTCGGGGAACGCTCTTCCGCCGCTTGCACGCAACGCAGAACGCCCCGCCGCGCCGTACGCCTTTTCACTCAGCCCGTACACGTGTTTATTTGTAAGGCCCGTAAGCTTTTGAAAAGTTAGACTTTTCAAAAGATTATACCGTAGAGCTATTTGGATTTTCGGGGGTTATTTGGAACTAAGCTATTGTAAGATTTGAGTTGACATAAATTCGAATTGTGATCTTCGTACGAAAAATTGTAAAAGTAACCAAGACCAGAAACGAAATAAAAGCTGTCTATGGTGTTTTGGTAGAATTTATGTCAACTCAAATCTTACAATTGCTTAGTTCCAAATAACCCCCGAAAATCCAAATAGCCCCGTTCTACCGGTACTGTTTTCGCTTTCGACAAAATCGACCTTATTGATTAATCAACGAATAAATAAAGAAGTTTTAATTATTATTTTCAGGTTAACAGATTCATTTCAACGTCAACCGGCTGCATTCCAACAATACTACTTTCATAGCTGGCTAAAACTAAGGATTGCACTGTGCAGGTATTGTACAAAACTATTTTCTGTATTTTTACCTGACTACGGCAAAGCCAAAGGATATGGTTTTAACAGACTATGTATGTATGTACATTTGTTCCTTCATAACTCCTACACTACTTGTCGTATTTTGACAAACTCGAGGTATCTTTGGAAGCGTCATGTTGTTCCGCGAGTTATATGCTATTAGTATTTTGTTGTTGTCAATTTTCGTCTATTTTCACTTATAACTTTAAAACAATTCATTTTAAAATTATAATTAAAATATATTTGAAACCCTCACTGTAAGCCCTTTCATTTGATATATCACACGGCACAGTTTTCAAAACTTTTTTTTTTTTTTTCTTGTTTGCCCCCCGAAACTGACCCCAATATTCTAAATTCATTTATTTACGGTTCACATCCGTGTTTGGGTCACTCAAATTGATATGTATACCAAATTTCAACTTAATCGGTTCATTACATTCGGAGAAAATTGGCTGTGAATGAGGGACAGACAGACAGACAGACACACGAGTGATCTTATAAGGGTTCCGTTTTTTCCGTTTGAGGTATGGAACCCTAAAAACCGTAAACAACCACCCGAGGTGGTCAGACATCTGTGATCATTGTAACAGAGCCTAAGAAGTTTATTTAAACAAAGCCATTTTTTTATTAGTCTTCGTAGAATAAAAAGGGGCGGTAAACAGATGTGGACATCCATGAGCACGGAATTTTGTTTTGAAAGTGTGCCGATTTGGATGTCCCCCATAGTACCCCCATAGGTACCTACTACGCTTTGGAATGGGCATGTAGCTTCATTTTACTTACTGACCGACTCCTTGACAATTCAAAAGTGCCTGTAAATGGTTTCATTGAAATAAATGATTTGAGTTTGAGTAGGTACTTAATTCATAACTTTTTTTTTCTTTTTTGTAAGATCCAATCCTATCAAAGAATTGAATTGTTTATTCCAGTGACATTAAATTTATTATGTTTTGTATTGTAAAATTACATTTCTACCATAATTCAATTTGATTACTAATGATACCTTGACATGACATGATTGTAATTATTACCTATTTCTTATTATTTTATTCTACTGTTTTACTAACTACCTACTAATACCATCTGACTTAAATATGACTGTATCTGTGTTATTGTGTGTTAATTGTTCATTATTGTTAATCTAATAAATCCATACTAATATTATAAATGTGAAAGTTACTCTGTCTGTCTGTTACGTTTTCTCGCCTAAACCGCTGAACATCATGAAAAAAAAAACTTTTTTTCGTCATGAAATGTGGCAGAGATGTAGCCTGGGATATGCTTTTTTACGCGATAACCGACATCCACGCGGGCAGAGCCGCGGGCAAAAGCTAGTTGAACATAATATCAAAATATATACATTTAATTTTTCTGAAATTTATTGTATTGTGTTTTGATATGTTTTGACTTAATTTATGGTAATTTAATAATTTTTTGTGTTCATAAACGCAACAGCAAACCAAAATTGTGCTTTGCAGTGCCCAGACAGTAATATATTGTAAAATGTGTGATGTCCATGAGATCAAATAAATCTCTATGTTCCTTCCTCAGACTAATCCCGTCAGCACAAACCAGCTTGTCCTGGTTGACGTGCCTTCAAAGCCTCCAGGCGTCATGGGCGGCCGTCTCCTTAGCGTTACGACCTGACGACAAGCCTGACGCCGCACCGCTCGCCGCCATACTTGACGATCACACGCATGAACATGATAAGGTAAACTAAGTTCGTAATTTTTTATGATTTCTGAATAGTAACTTTAATGCCTTGACATTAAGTTTAGTTTCCGCTACAACTTCAATAATAATGAGTTACCAGGGAAGCCACATGTGCAGAGGGAATTATTGCCAAACTTCCTTGTCTTCAACGTAGTCTTTGATATTATAATTAGTTTTTTGATAAGGACACGTTAGATGTTGTTTTTGAACTTTCCATCGCTAAGTTCTGTAACTGACTGTGGCAACTTGTTATACTACTGAACACGTAGATCGCAGTATGCCCGCTGAGTGAAGTTCACCCACAGGCTACACGTGCTATCTCGCTCCCACATTCAAATTATACCACGCTGCAACAAATATTTTAGCTAATTTTCATTGCACTGTTACAGAGCCTCCTAGCAATAGAAGCGAAGCCCGAAGCGTTAACCGAAGCAACGTCCCTCCAGCCGCTGCGATTATCTCTGCAGCGGTCACTAGATATCGGCCTTACCGCACTACTGTCGCTGGCGTACCAACATCAGCACACGATGACACATCCACACCAGTATGTATCTTTTATGTGCAGAAAACAATACGACAATAAATGAAAACACGGGCAATAATAATGCATAGGAGTATTTTAAAACTATCAAATTAATCCAAACATCGTATAAACGAAGTAAAAAAACTATTCCCAAAATCTCAAATTCAGATAATTTATGTAAACAAAGGGGATAACATAACAAAAAAATATCTTCGTAATGGTAATTCACATAAAATGGCGAAAAAAGAGGTTTCATTTTCTTTTAAGTACTGATTTTAAGAAATAATAATCATACCGTAATTATTTTTATAAATTTTCCTTTTTAAACCAAGTTATTAAAAAAGGAGATTTTCTGGTATAAAATATTTTATGATACTGGTAACAATGCAGGAGATCCAAACATTTTCAAATTTTTTACATCTTCAAAAACACTAATATTACGACTCTTATTCATAGATTCATATTGTAAGTAGCATATCTAGCCACATTTTGGATGAAAACGGCTGTAAACTGTTTCGAGTGGAAATCGATTTTGGGAGGCCTACGTCTAGCACTGGACTTAAAAGGGCTGAGAGCGAAAAGGCTTATAGGCGACGAAACGTTGGTGTCTAGGCTTCAGAGCCTGGCTCATCGGCGTAATGTTGCTTGCCTGTCGGTCTTCTAAATACTGTACTTTCGAGAGTGTGCGCAGGAGCTCCACGACCTGATCCCACCATCGCCCGTTTATTACCGGACTACCAGACGTACTGCAGGGTACCATGCGTACTTGGTTGATATCCCGCCCAATCGTACTCAGCGCTTTTCCTCCATATTTATTATGTGCGCAGCCAAAGTGTAGAACTCTGCCAGCGTCTGTATTCCCTTCCACATTAACCCGTCTGCCTTCAAAGCAAGAGTGAACAGGCATCTTCTGGGCACGCTCATTCCATCATAGACCTCATCCATCGCTTTCCATCAGGCGAGATTGAGGCCAAGAGCTGGCACAATCAGTAATAAAAAAATATTTAAAAAATTGGTTGTCTGTAAAGTTGGTTTACTGACGATAATTTTATGTGATAACGTAACACAAGCCGAACGCTTAGGTCGATCGTGCCGTTTTATCGCTTGTACCGCGCTCTCGCTTGCACACTCGGCAGGCGGAACGTGACAATGAGTCATGCTTTTTCGTGCGTGCTGCCGGCGTTATCCGATTTATAAGAAGGTATCAAGTCAAAAAAAAAAAATTGTAGTAATGGTCCGATGGGTTTTGTCGATTTTTTACTAGCTGTAGTGACTAAACTATTGGATATACATATTTCATTCAGACACTAGTGACATTTCTCTATTTACCATGTTCATTTGGATCTCTATTTACTAAATTTTTCGACGCCACAATTTTAGTTTGGATTAGGATATTAAATTGTTATTTTGATTAATTATAAAGATATAAGTTTTTATTTATGTACAGTTAATTTAATCTATACAAATAAATAACATTGAAGTGCCTGTTTGTCGAAATAACAATTTTTTACTAAATGCATTTGAAAGTATATTATGGTACTTGTAACATTATTTTTTTGCCACTCTGTCGGTTTATTTGTTCCGGTTAATCTCCGGAACGGTTGGAACGATTTTGACGGGACTTTCACTGGCAGCTAGATAGCTGATGTTACAAGGAGTAACTAGGCTAGTTTTATGTTAGAAATAGCCACTTGGTCGAAGCCGCGGGCAACAGCTAGTTGTGCATAAATGTGTATTATTTCGCTTAGTTACGAGCTCTGGGCAGACGGCGCGGCAGTGACGTTGCTCCGCAAGCTGGCGTCCGTGGCGCGCGGCGCGGGGCGCGCGGCCGAGGCGCTGACGCGGCCGCTGGCGCGCCTGGCCAGCTGCGCCGCGCCCAAGCAGGAGCTCGTCGGTGAGGCCAACACTGACCGGGCTGCACTGCTGCACCTAGTCATTGCCTGACCTTCTTACAGTTTTGTGACTGTGTCCCCAGAGGAATGCGCGTTGCTCAGCACACAATGGACGGGCGCGCGGGTGTGGGAGTCGCTGCCGCGGTGCAACGTCTCCGCGCCGCACGGGAAACAATGGCCGTTTTATGTAAGGACAACGGCAATGCCGCCAGTCTCTTGGGCTTATTACACGTTGACAGCGATGCGGAGAAAGTTTTCAACGTCAATTAGTTTGTTGTTAGGTTTAGGTAGTGTAGGATATTTTTTGTTGTCAACTTAAGTATCTAAAACATAATTGGATAGTTAAGCAATTTCTAGTACTTATTACTTTTATATTTGAGCACAAAGTACCTTTTCGAACTGATATTTTCCTTAAATAATTTTATACACGGCACTTCCAAAATAATTTTTCCGTCATCACCGTCATCATGTCAAAAATTCAACATTAAGAATTTGCCGCCAACAGCCCAAAACAGTTAAAAAAAAAATATTGATCAAAATACTAGTGATGTCCAACATAAATTATAATAATTAATCGACTAATTACGTTTTATTTTACTATCTTTAATTTTATCTCTTTTTATGATCATAAATGTAAGTATAAGTAAATAAAATGAATAAAAGTCATTTATTTATTGATGAAACAATTCACATTATATTAGAACATCAAGTTAATGTAAGTAACTTTTTTCAGTTGGAGTACGGTGTAGAACCTGAAGCACTGCGGTACAATCCTGAGCCGCCGCCGTACGCGCAGTGTGAGACCACACCCTCCATCACCATGGACGCTATACGGTATATATATTTACGGCGACTTACGGCTTAAAATTGTCTAATTATGTGTATGTGCTGCAAGAAAGGAGATTCTCTTGATTCAATGTATGTCATATTTGTAACTGTTAAAGTATTTTTATCAAACGCGCACTTGTGGTAACCAAAAGTACAAACGCGCTGTGAAAGAAGTGTGTATAACTGTAAGCGCAGGAGCTCGCGGTCCCGTCCGAGACACGGGTGAAGTTGGAAGTGTTTGTGTATGTGTTAGGTGCTGACGCCACTTATCTTCACGCACACATTCACAGCGTGTTTGTACACTTGGTTACCACGAGTCAAGTGCTCGTCGCTCCGTGAAATAAAAATAGTAACATATAAATAAACTCTAATCTATCTACGATCTACACCATTGCTGAAAATAGACTTTCAAAGATTTACAAATGTGAGTCCGTGGCCCCTAGCTACATGCACGTGGGCGGCGGGCTGCGGCCGGCGCGCTGGCGCCAGTGCGCGCGCTGCGGCTCGCGCGCGCTGGCGGCGGCGCAGCCCAACAAGCACCCGCTGCAGGGCGCTTATGACGCGCGGTTTCTGTCGGCGTGCAGGTAACGACGACATCTTATTATTACTTCAGCCAGTTGTGTCATTTAAAGGACTCTTTTGAGAAAGAAGTGACAAGATCTTTGTATAAACTACGAATTGTTCAATGTTGCCGGCGAACAAGCGGCCAATCTTGCCATTTCCTCTCAGGGTTTGATTAACAAGGTATACAGTTTAGAGTTATAGTTATTCTGAAATCTGTGTCGTAGCCATGGCGGTAACAGTCGATTATTAAAGAAAGTGCCGTAATGACCACGTTTATTAGACAATTTCAGTTAGTACTTTACTAGTATAAAATAAAACACTACTACCCACCCTCTACAATAAACTATAATACATAATCCTTTAGCCGCCTTTCACAACAAACATCAAAAAGTCCTGTCTGAAGAAAATTAATTACATTTCCTTATGTTACAGATGCGGTGGAAAGTGGACATTATTTTCAAATATATGAAATCTCCGACTAATGTTTAAGAACTATAATAAAATAGTATTGTAAACGTTGTATAAATAAATGTATTTTTGTACCATAGCCGACTCCTTTATTTATAACCGAAACCCTGACAATTGACACACTAAGACAGAAAACTTCCTTTTGCGAAAGATTTTGTAGCGAGGATGCTACAGTCAACTGCGAGATATTTCAATCATACTTTACAAACCGATTATTATCAATGTAAGCGCTCGCTCTATGAGTTCTTCAACTGTCACAGAGTACATTCTACTATCAACTGTAGACTGCCTTGAGATTATAAACGGTTTGCTAGTAGAAATTGCAGACTACCATGAGACCGTCTATTGTAGAATACTCAATTAAGAAGTCGTGCATGAGATGCACGACTTAAGATGAGCTTTTCGTGGTTTTGCGCTCTACCGCAAAAATCTACGGAATATGACAAACAGTAGTAAATAACCTCAAGCTAATAATAAGAAGACCACCCACTTTCTTCTAAAATAAAATAAACTGGGTGTAAAGGTGCAGAATCTTTTAAGTTAGGTATCAGATTGTTCATTAAAATATGAAACCAAGGTAAAAGAGGACACCTAAGCAAACGTTTAACTTCTGCAATGATGTAACAATATATTCCGCCAATCCACCTAACTTATTGTTATTTATTCCCATTCCCTGAACATCAGATAAATATGACGCAAATGGAAGTTTATTAAAACAGTAGGTAAGTAGCATTCCCGAGAATTGTCCATTTCAAACCACTTCTGGGAACTGTAAATCTAAGTGAAAATCCATAACAGGCTTGGATGCACCACCCCCGCCCGCTGCATTTCGCGCATGTCATCCTGCAATCAAATCGTATAGCAGCATATCTACCGCCTGGAGATCGATCGATTGAAGACCAGATTTACGAGGTCAATTAGAGATGTTCCTGCGATATAATACAAATAGTTTTTGTGTATAGTTATTGGAAAATAATCCAGTTTGACGTGTTAAAAGGGCTAGGCAGATCTTAGGGTTTGAATAATGAGTCCCTTAGACTCCCACACTTTAAATACCAGTTAGTTGATAAAATATTTATATTTAGGTTAATTATATTTTCTACACAGATATTTATATATCCTAACCCTGGTTTTGGCTAAAGGATAAATAGATAGGATTCCTACAGGCTTGATTGGATTGGAAATTATGGGACCAAAAGCATGAGTGTGAAATGTTGAATTAAAACTAATAATAGCATGTCAGGTAAGGCCCGCAGGAGGACTAAGGCTTTTTTTTTAACCCTTTTATTTTAGTCAAGATTACAGGAACCAGGTTTTTCCCTGCAATATTAAGTGAATTTTATTAAAATAATGCAAAAAGTATCACAGTATTGAAAAAATGTGCAAACGAGAAACAAAGTAATACAACGAGAATCGACTAAAATAAATCCAAGCCTATCGACTAGCAGAGAGTGACCAGCACTATTGAAATCACTAGTTGTCGTTGCGAGAATCGTTCCGAAGCGTTTGCTGCGACTGCGTCTAAGTTTAATTGCGAATTTCCTGTATTTCTCGCAACCTAACACAAAATATTAACGTTTTAACTAATATTCAAATAGTTATCATAGAAATGGCAGACAAAAAAGGTATGTAAACTGTTGATTTATTATTTTCTTTGTTCTTTTCTTATAATACGTTTTGACATGAGTAACGTCACGGCAGGGCCTTGAAATACAAGTTTTCGCTATTAAAACAATGATTTAATCCCCGGACGCGAGATTATTGCGTCGGAAGGGGGTTATTTTACGTTGGTTTAGCTGTAAAATTGATCTAAAAGTGTTGCGCGGTAGATCGATACTGGCGATAAATTCAAGATGGTCGACCACCCTTAGATTTGCAAGGCGGGATCTATTTGTTCTAATTTTAGGTCCATTCATTACTAAACTAATTCATGAGCCCTCGTTACGGCGGCCGAGGTTGGCTTTCAACATTACAATGATATATCACGCGTTATAACGAGATTATGAAGAACATCTGTTGTTAAATTTACATTAGAATATTAACCATGGTAGTAAAAATCTACCAGTATTGACCTGATGTCTTCAATCGATATTGTAGAGTAAATATTTTATCCCCTGCTGACCTTTTCGGAAGTAGGTCAACTCATTCTACAACTGTTTCATGATAATTCAAACGCCCATCTGCATAATTAATTATTCAAAATAATTTGTCTGCTGCTTACTGAAGAACAATCTGACTCTTATAACTTGAAAGCAAGGAAATATGGACCAATCATCCAATATTTTATAATAATTTTATTGATTAGTTTCTTAGAAAATATTTTAACACTTGTAAAAAAATACAACAGTTGTAAGAGATTCCATGACTAATTGATTTGCACAGATTTTCTCATAAAATCTTTTTCTCCACCCCTAAGATGACCGACCAAGAATCTTTTATCTTGATTAATACTCAGTGGTAAGCATTGCAAAAAAAAAAAAAACTTGGTATATAGATTGTTTGTTTACCCAAATCTTAAATTAGCTTTATTATCATATTTTTTTTAGTAAAATAGGGTCAACAACTTTGTAACATCCTGCATTCAGTTCATAACCGAAAATGTTTGTCCATCTTTTCATCCAACATGACATAATAAGGATATTAGTATGCAACCTTGGGTGGCGTTACAAATGTCAGAATGAGCGTCCAACTCCATATTATAAGCTTCGTAGTTTCATTACGTTTCCAAATATACAAAAGTTATGTATATTGCGAAATTAGACACTGAATGTATACAAAAATACATGTGTCATTTAAAAAATAATATCAAAAATTGAAGGCCTAAGGCTGGCTGCACACTGAGTCAAACTGTCCAAAGAATTCTTGAAGTTGGTAAAAATGTTGGGACCGATACTCCTTATTGGTAACCAACATTGGAAATGCAGAGAAATCTCATTTATATTGTTGACTTTTACAAAAATAATTAATGACTCAACATTTTGATCCAGTGAGGTTATTGAAACTGGTATAGTTGGAGATCAAAATATCTGAGGATTTTATTTTGGATATGCATTACTCTAGCTTTTGATACCCTATGAATGCTTTTTATTATTTTAAAATTGATCTCCAGCCACACTGGTCCTTAAGAATGAGAATTTTTGTTTGCAATAAGGGTGAGGTCTCTCTGGCACAGCGTGAGACAGATGACTCTTGCGCGGCACCATAAGACATGATGATAATACAAAGTTACCCGCACCCCCTCCCCATCCCAGCTGCCGGCCCCCCTCTACAGGAGCCGCGGTCCCGCCGACGCAGACGTCGCGCGGCAGTCGACTAATCGCTATCATGTAATGAAATCATATAGAATTTTTCTTTCTTTATTTTTCTTTTTTTTGGAAACATAGTTAAAGAGAGACAAATATATGATATGTGCGTATCGGCGTGTGGACGATCGTATGTGTTATTAATTCGATTGTAACCCATTCGTTTGTGGTTTCGCTGCTTTAATGAGTAAAGGCAAAAAAACTAAAAAATGGTAATTAAAATTCTAAGCCAATGTTTGAACCACTCAGATTCAATTGAATAAGGAAAGGTTATGAGCTTGTAATATTCTGAAAATAGACTTTTTGTAACTTAATTGAAATAAAAACTCAACCTTGAAGAAAATTATAGCAGCGGAATCACTATTATGTTTTTCTATACAAATCGGAGAAGTATCTATGTTTGAAACTTTTATATTTTTTGCTAACAAACCTTTTTGTTATAAATGTTTAAAAAAAGAACACAAATCCTCGTGACTTTGGACATGAAGCTAAATGGTTGGCTGTACAGTAGATGTCTTTGGCTTGAAACTATTTGTATAGTGTGATGAAAAACGTCCTGGATTTGTGTGAAAAAAAGAAACATAAATACTCGTCTGGTTTATTAGTTAACCATGTCTTAAAAAAATAAGTTGTTTGTTCTAAGTCGCAGAGTTCTGTCTAATAAAATAAAAAAAGGTTTTTCCAATTTCTTCATAAATATTAAGATGGGACTCTTTTTCTTTTAAAATATGTGTCTTAGCTATCTGTTTTTTTTTTTCTTAATTTTTTTTTTTTTGAACATTTAGTTCACAGCTTATTTTTTTATAATTTTTAACACTATAATTTTAATGTAATAATTACTGGGATAAAATTGGAGTTATATCATTTATTTATTTTTTCAAAATAAATTATTTAAAGAAACCAGTAATTATTGTTGCTAGTTCTGTGCACTTACATAACGATGAGGCAATGTTTTAGTCTTTATATTAATTAAAAATGCCATTGTCTCATTAGTTATTAAGCTTCCCTATTGTTCTTAAAACTTAATAGGGATGTCTTGTTTGTTTTTTTTTTTTTTTTTTCGTTTTCCTTATTTAGATTAAGCTAACTTTTTAGCATTAATGTTTAAATCGAAAATGAATGACGAATAAAAAATAATAATAACAGCTTTGAAAAATACATAACATATTGATTAAAAAAATAGATTATTATGTTCTAAAGCCCGTCATTTATTTTTATTTTGTTTTGGATTCTGAAAATAATTTCGAATCTATTACAAATGGCACAAAAAGCTAGCTATTTTTGTTACTGACAAACAGATTCGACTTTTACTTTTAAATTAATTGACATAACTGGTGAAATGTGGGTGTACTATGATAGGTACATCTCTGCTTAACACTTCGGGGAGTACAGGCGTGGGCGTGATGTTATGTGTTGTTAATTAATAAAAATTATTTATGTATGGTTTCTATAGTAAAAGTCGTGTCTATTAATATTTAAGGTCGTGTGTCTAATACTAACCGAAATAAATGCAAAATGGTAACAGAAAAAATTACAAAAAATAATCATTCGACTTTTTTTTTAATGATCGTACTATATTTTTTTTTACTGATTTGCGTTTTTTATGTTTACAAATGTATGTTTGTAGACATTTTAATGTAAGGTGATGGTGAAATTGGCACTAACGAAAAAATACAAATAAATAATTTATGAATTATTGTTATTGCCAGTTTTTCTAATTGTATGTCTAATTTACACAATATGATTAACAACCGTTTTAGATTCGGTATCTATTTTATAGTGATACATTATCTAAAATGCGACGTTTAATCCTTGCTGAGATTTTTATCAATTTATTTTAATTTTTACTAATTGTGGTCTTGAAACAGAAAAGGATTTTGGGTCAACACTGAGTCAATATGTTAACAGGAATGACACATTGTTAGTGCGTGTGTGAATAGATGTAAGTTTACAAATACATACCACCAGACAACACAAGAAAAAAAAATGTTTTCTGATGAAGATATTCCCTTTGTGATTTTTTTAAATATTTTCTGGTTTTTCTATGGTGATATGTATTTGTTGAATGTTGCCTTTATCACTGCATCAGTGCTACAGGCAACAATGCATGCAATCATAAGCTTAATTGAAGGACAGGGAAGTATGCCAGTTGTGAGGGTCTCAAGTAACGGGATGGTTAGAACACCTTAAACCACGGATTTAATATATTTCAACACCATTTCTATAGGATCCACATTTTTATTTTTTATTTTTCTCAAAACTTTTTTTTGGTCTTCTCTGTGTCGGTTCTTCGAGTCTTTTACAGGGATCCAGAGGTTCAAAAGAGTTTTATTAATTAAATTTATTCACAGCAGTCATAAGCGATCTTCAGTTTGTTGTTATATCTGAACACGATATAGCAGTAAACTCCCTGCTTGTTGCAATTCAATAATAAATTAAGCTTTTACAACATTTGACAGTATTTTGTGTCGGCCATACTGAAAAGTATGCAATTTCTACCAAAATGGGAGTAAAATGAAATAAAGCATTCTTTTCGGTAATGGTTATAATATAGTAATTAATGTTTAGGTGACGGATGTTACCAGGTTTTTTGTGGTTTGCCAACATCCCCTCATATGACAATTTTGCTGTTTCATAGCAGCTGAGTTCTGTTTTGTTCGTGACAAGCATGCGTTACTGCGATTTTGTTTCTCGACGCTTTTATGGTAATTTATCGTTTGATGTTTTAGTGTTGCTAGTAATAGTTTTTGAGATGCATCTTTTAATAAGTATAAATAGGTACATAAGTTTTTTTTTTTGTAGTTTTGAAGTAGGTATTTCTTGTTGCATGTTTAGAAATTGTTTTAGAACTTTGTGTTGTCACACTAGCATGTTTCTGTGTCCTTCAACGCACTGATATCATAGCTCGTTATAAGTTTTTCTTTTGCTTTTCCTGCATCGAAATGCTTTTTAGATTTGAACAGCAAAATATCGTATATGAAAGTGATAAAATCAACAAAAAATCTTGGTACACTTGTTGAATAGTTAGTAAATGAATAGAAAATGAATATATTTTTTTATTTCAAGGAATGTTCACATCATGTATACACGTTTGGTCGTCAGTTTTGACGATCAA
The DNA here is from genome assembly GCA_947523025.1 of Dryobota labecula. Taxonomy (NCBI): domain Eukaryota; kingdom Metazoa; phylum Arthropoda; class Insecta; order Lepidoptera; family Noctuidae; genus Dryobota; species Dryobota labecula. The sequence goes on along the minus strand of OX383310.1, from coordinate 1,126,621 downwards.
TATTTATGGCTCTGAACTTGGTGAAAAACAACAAAAGACGTGTTAATAAAAACTGGAAATATGAGTAAACATTGTAAGGAAACAATCATTTTCTCATAGTTACATTATGGCCACCCGACAGTGACAAAATGACTGCTACACCCGAAGTTCAAAGTCATATTATAAATAAATATTGTACTTTTTAAAAGGTTCCTTATCGTGTGATGATTGTTTTGTTATTTAAGAATTTTCTTAATGAAAAGACGTTTGGATGGTCACACTAGCTTTTATGCACAAGGCTTGAAATAAATCTTTACTGATTATATGGAAATTAGCGCCCCCTAGCTTCGAATAAGTGATGCAAAATGGATTCTGACGACTGTCCAGCGTTTACAAAAATGATGGACACTTGGTTGAGCGATATTCAAGAGTTTGTTTTACAAAAATGTCTTCATATAGTCAGTCCAGCTAGGGTGACCATTAAAAATAAGGAATGCATTGTAAATAACAAATTTGGTAGGCTTTCAGCACTCACAAACTGTGTTGAAACATTAACTCGGCCTACCAAATTGACTGTATTTTTCTTTGGCGCGGAAATATAAATATTTTTTTAAGAAAACAAAATGATATTTATTTTTGTCGAGCCGAAGTGTTGTCACCACACTGACGGGTCTTTCAGAATTGGTACTTTTAGTGTTTAATGTTTTTGAAAGACTCTGTTTAGTGGTAACGCGTTGTATGGGCATCGCTTGTCGTTAACACTGACGTAAGTGAATATTGCGTGGGTGAAATTATAAAAAAAAAAAACACTAATTGTAAAAAAAAAACCTTCAAATTTATGATGATTAAGATTTTATTAGGAGCTTTTTCTAAAATGTTCTATTTCACCCACGTTCTGGTCATGCTAAACATATTGCTATAGTATTTTTATGTTATTAATTGTCTCATTTTTACATTCCTCTGTAGATATGTAAAAACGAGAGAAAATCAATCAGTTATTATTATTTCTTGCAATTTTTTTTTTTTTTTTTCTAAATCCTGGTAAGTATAACAAAAAGGTAAAACTATAGCAGTATAAAACTTAGCATGGCAACACCACTGCGTCAAGCGTGAATGCTCGGGCTTGGGTTGCGGCGCGCCAACGCGCGACTACGCGTGCTACACACTGAAGCACGATCACATCACCTTATATCTTGGGTATTTTAATTCAAAAAAAGAATCTACCTCAAACTTAACTCAAATTTCCGAATTCGAACTTAAAAGTTAAACTACCCATTACTTCTTTTTTCAAAATATCACATTTTCAAGCACATAATGCCGTGCTCAGTGAGTGATGTGGTCAGTCAGTATGTCGTGCGCGCGTTCCGTAGTCCGAGGCACCGTTAGAACTGACTGTTGTTGCAGTGACGCCGCCGCTGGGCGCGTATCCTCAACCTCAGCCACCGCAGGGGCCATTCCTGCCGGCGCCGCCGCATCAGGCCGCTCCGCAGTATGGAGGTTAGTTATAAACATTTTTCATCATCAACATTTCAGCCGAAAGCACAGATTAATACAGATGGGACACTTCGCAAAATCATTTAAATAAAAAGCGACTCTTGCTACGACACAATAAAGTGCAATTCAGGTCGCACAACGCTTATTACCTTCAGTTATATTCACCTACAAGTTGCCTCTCTTACTATTGCGTAACTCTTATAACCGGCGGCGCGCGGCAGTCCTACTGGGGGCCAAGTCTACTAATGTACAAGCGTTGCAATGGTCTCTTCATTGTGAGTTTTTGACAGATTTGCCATACAAATACTGTCAAATACTCACAATCGCGAGACCATTGCAACGTTTGTAAATTAGTAGACTTAGGCCCCTGAATTGGCCCAGTGAGTGGGCCCGCCGCGTTTCTGTAGCTTCATATCTAAACTGCAGAGTGTCCCATCTGTATTAATCTATGCCGAAAGACACGGCACTAACATAGGCTTTCTCCAAGCGTCACCACATCGATAGGTCCTGTGCTTCTCGTATCCAGCGTATTCACGCGTCCATTTTTAGCTTGTTAATGTTTCTGAATCCAGCCCTGTGTAGGCAATGGAACTGTATTCTAGAATACTGTCTCGAATCTCGGTTTTAAAACTGCCCGATTTTATGCTAATCCCGACTAGAATGTAGTTTAGAATTGGAATTTTAAGTATCAACACGGTCCTATCGAGCCTTTTGAAGAGCAAGCTGTCTATGTCAATTTAAAATGGCAATTTTAGGGTTTACAGAATTTCTGTAAGTGCCTTGTATAGGTGTGATAGGACTCATAGGACACGTGCACATAATGCACACGACATTTTTTCGGTCGGCACTGACGAGCCGCACCCAATGCGCGCGCACGACGATAGCGCCCGGTCGCGAGTTTCTATTTCCCTATCAATGGCAACACGACGACTTTGATAGAATGCATTTTGACGTTGTTTTCAAGTTATTATTTTAAATTATTGTTGTAGCATAAATATTATTACTTAGTAGCTTTAAAAAAAAATTGGCTAGGTCACTTGTAACCAGTGGCGTAACTTCAGATCAGAGGCCCTAGTGCAAATAGAAAATCGGGCTCGTATCACCCATCTGCACGACGTTATTTTTTTTTTAAATTAATTTGTGACTTAACCTATAGGGTTGTTGTTTTTCCTGACAAAGTTCGTGCACCCTGCTACGGATAGGTTAGATTTTCTTTTGATCATGTATAGAGAAATAGCAGTACATGGTCGAATTACGCAGAAAAATCAAAATAAATAAAACCAAGGGTGCAAGAGCGAGCGTAGCGACCTCGAAAATTTATGGTACTCTGTCACAGATAGGTTAGTTTCTTTTGACCATACATAGAGAAATAGGTGTAACTTTGTCGACCTATGCCGAAAAATTTAAAAATGAAGCCAACCTAGGCAGCAGGAGCGAGCGAAGCTAGCTCGAAAATTTTTGCATTCCTATTGGGCCATGATGGTGCACTTTCTTCTTAAAGTAGCTTAATATATTATTGTAAAACCCTCTTGTGGCCGTGTGCCCGTTTCGTTGTTGGTTTGGAAGACCTTCTGGCCTGGAAACTGAGTGGAGGCCCCCAATCATTGCGGGCCCTGGTGCCCCGCACCATATTGGACCTTAGTAGTTACGCCACTGCTTGTAACAACCAACTGCTATCACTAATCCAGACGCTACTAAGCCGTTTATTTTTTGAGCGTTTAGCTGTTTCAGAACTGTTCAGCAGTGGTTTTTTACATGTCCATCACTCACGAAGATGAATAAATACTGAGATTTATTATTAACAAATATTATTTATATTTACAAAGACATGCCGATTGCAAATAAATTTAGATTAGGGTAGGAGGATGATGATGGTAAGTTCGGCAGTTGTTAATGATGGTAATTCATTATATTAATTGACGCCTGCAATGGCAGAGAACAGACGTGTGTGGAATAGAAAGCGGAATGACTTCGCCCAGCAGTGGCACATGCTGAATAGAAAGATACATGGATACAAGATACATTTGAGAAAAAAATTAAACCTAATAATTATAGAAGTACAGTGTTACATTCAAATTTATATTTTCTTTTCTTGCAACAAGATTGCTACCGCACTGTGGCCGGTGGGTCGCCTTACGGTGTAACGTTCGGGGGCGCGGGCGCGGGCGCCGGGGTGTACGCCCCCCCGCCCTACGAGCAGCTACAGCATCATCAGGCTATGCCGGCACTTAGCCAGCAGCTACCGGTAAGTGACAATATACCGTGTGATTTTGTGAGGTTATATCAATTTTGAAGGTGCAGGGGATAGGCCAAGCCATCATTGTTCCTCTGCGAGAGATTTATGACGAATAGAAACATCCCTTTTGTACAGTGGCCCCAGGAGAAATAATTCTATCTATAAAATATGATTACAAGTATTTTTTCAAACACTTGAAGACGCTATAATTTTACTGTGTAGCCTTTACGTAATTCCAAGTCTAGTTGATTTTTTATAACAAATTGTCTCGTAATATCGTTTTACCAAATCTAGCACATGTTCGGTTGAACTGACTTGTCCTCACCATCTGCTTTATATAGATAAGTATAACATGTTTTATGTATGTATTGTATATATATGTAAATGGTACACTACAGACTACCTATGCAGTATTGTCTCCCCTTCCCCTCTAATCCGTCCAAAGGTTGTCTATAAAAGATGGGTTTAGGGATCACCCCTTGTAAAATGTTTACATATAAATCTGTAATTTTTATGGTGTGCACTAAAGAGTCTATCTATCGTATCTGCTTTTGGAGTTGACCGAGATATAATAGAATATCTTTATTTTGCATAAAATGTGGTACATAAAAGTCTTAAATATAAATAGTTCCACATTTTCCTTACCGCCTTCATGTGATAAAATTCTTTTAAAATTAAATTATATAAATTACTATAGAGATCATGTGTATTGGTGTTAATTTAAATACCTTACTTTACCTTAGGAATGATTACTTAAATATTTTGAACTTTTATAATTTAAGAATTCACTTATAGTGTAGAACATATTATTATAGAAACATTTTTTATGTTTCTTATATAAGACAGATCGCAAAAGAAATCGGGATCTTCGGCTAATCGTGATTTTATCGCTCTATCAGAATACCAGAGGAGCCTTTTGGCATCGCACAGAACCTTCTGTTTTTTTATTTTATTTTTATTAATTTTGCATTATATACTTTTAACCATTGTGTTTAGTTTGTGATCTTCCTGTGCGAGTCACAATAAATACTATTTCTTTCTTTCTTTCTTTCAATTCCCTTACGCTAAGATGCGGTATTCGCTAGCTGCTAGCACATTTACTGCTCCGCTGCAAGTCTTTGTACGAGATAACCATTATAACAAAACAAACTAAAATTCAAAAAGCCACATGATTCCAATATCGCGATTACCTTGCAAGCAGATGTACAGCCCTGCCGCAGCCATGTACGCGGCGGCGGCCGGCTACCCAGGTTACATCGGGTACCCGGTGCAGTACTACCCGTACTACCCGACCGCCGTGCAGCCCTCCATCCAGCCGCTGCGACCCACTATTATGATTCCCGTGAGTATTCTGTTGATTTTGTTTCGTTAGGGACTTAAATTTTAGTGTAAAACTTGTCATAAAAATAAAACTGAAAAACAAATTTTGATATTTCCTTCCGAAATGTGAGAAACAGTGTGCTTTAGTTTTTCTGTGACAGATTGATATCTTTATAGAAGTCTCTATTACTACTGGAACAGGTTGTGACTTTTATACAGCCTTTAGTAATGTTAATCACAAGAAAAGGTACTAATCTATAATAAATTTAAATGACAACCAAATCTGTACTGTTCTCCAATTACCATTACTCAATAATTCAAAGAAACCAACAAATTACAGCTTTAAAACCACCTACGCCTTCCATCTACATTAGTAAAAACTCAGGGATACTACAAGGCACAATCCTATGCCCTTCACTTGTAACCATACCTCTCCTCATACAGAACGGCTTCGAAGCCGGCGGTAGGTTCGAGGGCCTGGCACAGACGCTGCTGCCGCCCGCGCCACCCGGCGTGCCTCCCTCGCCCGCGCACCTCGCCGCCATACAGCCGCATCAAGTGCTGTAAGTCTATATGTAGCTTATACTTTATTCTAGGTTATAGTCAAAACAGCTAACGTCGAGGCGATGTGATCAAATCAGTGACACAGGAATGGGTTAACTGCGATTGAATAGCCTAGCAGGAGCAGTGGCTTAAGAGAGACACGAAGCAACAAAATACGATCTAGAGGAATGTGGCCGTTTTTCTTTAGAATTAATTTTGTTGCTTCGTATCTCAATATGAAACTTTATAAAAGGTATTAGAACATTCTAGACACTTACCGAGGTCGCTGTTGAGCCGTTTTTCATAATTCATTCTCAGTCACGAGATAATATTTTTTTAAAGGAGTGGCGCTAGAGTACCGATGTATACGCTCTAAAGACTAAGGTGTTATTTTCAAGAGTTTGTGACGTTAAAGGTACACCTCCGAAGGGGCGCCTTCGGAGGTGTTTGTACCTTTAACGTCACAAACTCTGCAACCGCAAACCGCATCTGTACTCGCGAAAACGGGTCGCCAACTACGGAAGCGTTTTGGTAGAGTTACATAGAACCAGTCGGCTTATTCCACAAATCCCCCCTGATAATCCCGCTTAGGGGGAAAACTAGAATTAAAAAAAAAACCAAGACCCCCCCGAAAGTGATTTTATTACATTAGGGTTCAGTTTTCCCCACTGAGGGGGATTAGTGGAATAAGCCGGATAATCAGGGGTGAATTCTAGACTGTGTTTTATAGATTCCACTTTTCTTCCTAAGGGGGATTTTCAGGGGGGATTTGTGGAATAAACCGAACCAGTCGTGTCGCTGCGGTCTGTCATTGCTCGGGTGACGTTGCTGTTTGCGGTTGCCTTCGGAAGAGCACCTTTAAATGGACTTAAAACATTAACGATCTTTGCCTTCGGAAGAGCACCTTTAAATGGACTTAAAACATTAACGATCTTTCTGGCTCATTATTTTCCGTAACTTGTTTTGAAACGGTTGATTCTTGACTTATACAGGGTTATTGCTAAAACACTAACAACTTTTCAGGACTATATAATAACCGACACGAGTCGTGAGCCCAGATGGGCGTTAGTGGGGGCAAGCTCGCGCATGTACACTTTCGCCTAAATAAAAATGACACGCGAGAGTCCAATAGACGACGAGTATCGCCTAACGAACCAATCGCATGCAGCTCGGCGCCCCCCGGCTTCTTCATTCCGCCAAAGAGACCTAAAAATTTACTACTGCAGGTGTCAGTTTGTGCTCACGACTCATGCCGGTTACTATACTAACATCATAAACAACAACTTTTGTTCTATAATGACTTTTTTACACAGCATAATTAATTAACCAGAAACAAACCTTCAAGATTTTGTTGTTCACATTTCAATTCTGTATTTTGTTGCCTGCCTTTTACACCGGATAAGGCAGTTTGTTTTGCTATGCATAGCGTTCGTAACATTTAGAGCGTTTGAGTTTTATTATTGTATGAACTTATTATAAATTAAAATCTGATAAATTGAAAGTCATAGTAAAAAATTTGTCGTTTATGATGTTAGTTAGCTATACAAGTTTAACCAATAAACTTGTATAGCTAAGTGGACTTAATGTTAAAAATACTACCTTATAGTCTCATTGTGTTACCATATTATTAGGATATTTAAAAAACGCTAATGAGTATTTGATATTTTAGAGCTGTTGTCACGTGCAGACAGAATACTGCGATAAAGTTAATGAATTTCATCTCAAAATTCAGTGTCTGCTACTATTAAAATATGTGTTTTCTTAAGTTTATATGTACAATATTTCCGTTAATCTTTTAGTTGGCGCTAAACAAATCATCTATCAGCTATCCCGACGTCGGACACCGCACTACGTTTGATGCCTTACCTTAGAGAGTGAACGAACACGTTCAGTTCACTCACTCCCTAAGTCATTCACAGCTCGTTTACTGAATGAGGCGACTGATACAGGTAACCATTCGTTCAGTTACTACCAATTTCTAATAAGTGTTCAGAAAATTTGGTTTCATATCTTATGTTAACTTTAGTGAATAGTTGATTCAAGATTTGATTGCAGAGTAATTTGAACTGACAGGAATTTGTGATAAGTTTAAGAAAATAACTTTTAACTTTAAGAACATGTAAAATAAGTTGATTTCAAAATGATAAACTCGATTATGTTATAAAATTTTGTTGCAATAAATACTGAGCTGTATGTATTGCTATTAAGGTAGCTAATCTCAAAATGATATGCAATTTATGTAATAAAGAAATTCATCAAATACTTCTAGTATGTATTTCTCACAGATAGAAATTATTTATATATTTATTTTTTATTTTAATATATCGGTCGCCTCACTAAAAGCTGTGATTTTCCAAAATTGTGGAAGAAAGCCATTGTACGTAAATGTACTTTTTTTATTTAAACTATACAATGTATTTTACAAGTTATACTTACTACACATAAACTAATTATACATGTATTTGTATTATACACAAATTATCTTTGTATAAATTATATATAAATACATGTGAAATTAGTATTTTTGTGATTTGTATGTAAATGTGTGTGTTTTGAAGACAACAATGTTAAGGACATAATTTTTTTAAACCCCCTTTTTACTGAAAACCATTTCAGTTAAATCTGTCTATACATCAAGTAATTATGAAATTTCACAGCATTTTATTGATCGGGTTTTAAGATATAAAAAAAATCATAGTCATGGTCTACCTAGTCTTGTCCCAACTGCTGGGGTCAGCTTCCAGTCTAACCAGATTCAACTGGTTACCAGAATTTTACATGGAGCGACTGTCTATCTGACCTCCACAAGTATCCTTGTATATTTCTTAACACTGTTGTATCAGAACTTAAGATATATTTAAATTATATATTACGATATATAAATTTATATAATTGCCAGTGCGTGTCACTACGTCGGTATCTTAGCCCGTTTTTTGACTGTGATGTCGTGTGCGATCGCTACGCTCGCCGCTTCTAGTAAAATCGACCTTATCGTCAAGAATTAGGGTCTAAAATCAAAGAAAATAATATTTATTACAGACATCGACATAGGAATATCAACTTTGTCAGTTAAAATTGAAAATGAAATCGCTTGACTGAACGTGATCTGAAGTAATGAAATATCATTTTTATAGCTATAGGTGTCGTCAAGTGCATAAACTAAATAATATCATTAAAAATTTATCAGTTAAATTTTGATCTGTATTTTACAATGCTCTCTAATTTAGTTCTAGATCAAAGATCTTAATTTACACTCGAATTAAACGTTTAAACAAACTGTCGATACTGGATCAAATAAAATAAAAATAAATAAATACTGATCTGAAATCGAACATCATTAATCTTAATTTACGTCAAAAACATCACAATTTTTCCAACTACCTTACTTTACCGCGAGAGGGCGCTAGCTGCCCTACAAACTTGTCAGTCTAGTCGCGGCGAGCAAAGCGAGTGCACGCGAGAACAGCCGCCGGCTGTCAACGTTATAGTATTATGCCGGTGAAACTCCGGACACATGAGTAAGACTAGTTTAGATGCGTCGACGGCTTTAAAGGGTTGATGGAAAAAATATCGTTTGATATGTTGGGTAGTCAGAACATCAGAGAAGGAATTAAAGGGGGGATTTTATAAATACATTTTCGCTTGGTGGAACGAAAATTATAAATGTAATATTACAGGGAGCTTTTTAAATTCTTTTTGCTTCTAGCCAATAAGGTTTCCTCATTATGAATATCATATTAATGAAATATATCGCACCCTTACGGGTAAACCGATTATCTGTTAGGTTAGGTTCATATCAGATAATCGGTTTTCCCTGTAAGGGGGCGATATTATTTACAGCAATAAAATTGGGGTGAATTCAAAGTATACCATTACATCCACCGAGTGTTAGTAACCCTTTAAAAACTTATGTTACATGCGATAAATAAAATAACCAAAAAAACATTTGACTGATTTCATGGCCATTAGTTTCCCTGCAGTAGGGTTATGCACAAAATTACATAAAAATAATTAATTTAAAGCCACGAGCCGTCGGCGTGATTAGTTATAATAAATAAATAAAAAATATAAACAAAAGCGGTTGTGCGTGACGCAAGAGAGTGTGAGCGAGACAGACTTATTTCTGTTAATTACGTTTGAATAGGGCGTGTTGGAGGGTAGTAACGAAATATGTATCAGAAAGTTACTATAATGTTTTTATTAGGCTCTAGTCTAAATAAATATTTATATTAAAACTTGATTAGTCTTTTCCCAACTATTTTGTGGTCGGTTTTTCGTCTGACTAAATATGGCTAAATATCAGTATATTACATGGAGCGACTGTCTTTTTAATTTCAACCTATTTAAATTTATGTATTTCAAATCGCTCTGTAGTATTCCAGAAATTATAAATAGTCGTTTTTGGGACGCTACTGTAACAAACGCTGTATTTAATTTGACGGAAAACTGTCCAAAATAGTCCAAATAATATTTAAAAATAAACTTATTTAATGAATTATTTTTTGTTCCCTACTCACGTCCCTACAGACGCAGCGTAATGATATAATATGTATATTTCAGTATGAAAAGCATTATTAAAGCCAATCGTTTGTTTGTTTGATTGGTCCGTCGACTGACATTTTTCATATATGGCAACACTAACATGTGTTGCCAGATCGACGACAAAAAAAAAAAACAATTTGAAAAAAAAAATATTTTTGAAAAAATATGTCTAAATATTTTTACTATACAATGCCAAATAATTTACTGGCAACACAGTTAATTGGTGTTGCCATTTATAAAAATTAACTGTTAGGAATATTTCCAATCTTTTAGTCTTGGTTTGTAAGCAAGTGATTCTGAGTAGTCGAATGATGGAAGAATCTCACTTATATTATTAATAGATAGATTAGTATGAAGAAATAACGGTTTGTGTCTTAATTAGCACAAACTGCTTAATTTCTACTGTTTTTAAGAACACTTCAAGTAAAATATAGAATCTCGTGCGATCGTTTACATGTTTCCAAATGTGTTACTTGAATTTAGTAACTAGAAATGAAATAAATGTGATCAATCAATTTAGTTGTTAGTCGGGCAGTTATTTACATGTTTCCAGTTACTAACTTTAGTAACTAAAACACTCAACTAGACACGTGTAAACAGGCTTAGATAGATTACTTCAAGTCAAATATGGCATCTTTCTAAGGTGAAAAAAAATTAATATCAGTAATAAATGCTAAGCTTTAAGCCTAAAAATACATGTCTGTACCAACGTTTATAAAAATATCAAAATCTATTGTAATAGATATCATTATTTAGAAAATAAATATGAAAAAAAAAAATATGGGTTTGGACACGAGGCCAGTGACTGAACTAACTTTCAAACTGACCTCGTATCCTCAGCCCATAACTTGACAGTGTAAGTGAACACCAAAACAGAATTCAGTGGTTATTTTCTCGAAAATAATTTAATGAAGTTCAAATAATGAATTTGAAAAGCATTTTTATGTGACTTTATCCTGTTAGAATTTTCTTTAAGAATGTTCCAGTAAGTTGTTAAAATGTTGCATTTTTTGTAACGTATGTGTAGGTAGTAAGAGATAGTTGGCTGTCTTACCAAACTGCAGTATGGTAGTTTGGTAAACTCATTTAGTACCTCATTTTAAATTCACGAAAAGTGGTTTTTGATAATTTCACGCAAGAAAAACGATTCTACCTACCAATTTAAAAAGTTAACTTGATATTACTACTTACATATCAATCAATCTGACTAGTCTTCCCAACTATTTTGGGGTTGGCTTCCAGTCTAACCAGATGCAGCTGAAACCAGTATTTTACATGGAGCGACTGCCTTTCTGACCCCCTTGGCTTACTTGATATTACTACTTACATATATGTTACTGAAATAATTATCTAATAAAAAGCATATTTCCCAAATATGCATTATTGTTTATTATGTGAGATTCATGGGCAACTATGATGTTGTTTGCATTTGTTTCTGGGCGATCTGACCATATTTGCCCCACACTAGTCTTGCCCTGCATTCACAAATAATTAAACTTTTGGAATCTGGAATATATTCATGGACATAAAAAAGTATATACAGAAAAAAATTGTCTATGGTCAAAGCTGTTTTTATTTTCTCTGAGGGTAATCTTGGTCATCTTGCCCCAAACAATGTTTTGCCCAGCTATGGGTATGGCAAGATCTTTTTGTACTAGTTTATATATATATACTGAGCCTTTTTGATTATATTGCATTTTTTTGTTGATCAAATCATGTTATTGAGTTAGCGGAGCAGTCTGTGATTGTGGAAGCGACTTTGTTATTGATTATAAAGAAGGCGTAGTCATAAATTCGAAAATAAACTATTTAGAACGCAGATAAAAAAAATAAAACGATTTTTACAATATTTTCTTATGTTTGACTTAGCTTTTGCAGAATTCTATAATAAATAGACTATTATTTGAACGTAAAATTGACAAAAGAAATTAAATTAATCGAGATTATTTTAACGAAAATTCAGTCATCAAAAGAAATTATAATTTAAACAGTACAGTTACGTTAGTTGTTTATTATAATATTTATAATCACTAACATGGTTGCGAAGGAGAGTACCCACTGAGGTAGTTATTAATTCCCAGTTAAGAAGGGACCAGCGGCTAAGGAGGCATTATCGTGGCACGATATTATGTCACGATAATCCGACGATCCGTGACATGTCACAGGTCACGACAAAACCCATGACAGAATTTTTTGTCACGATACTGCAATTTTGGCCGCCTGATTGATCGAAATAACTTTAATTTACAAAACCCAATTTCAAAATATTTTAAGATCATCTTCGCAACTACAAGAGATATCGTCCAAAGGTTTTGCGAATGCATTTCTTCTCTTACTAACGATATCACGAAATTTTTCGCCGATATTCCTTGTTTGAGCCTTGATAAAGTTGACTTTCATATTTGATTGATAATTTCAATATTCACTTTGCACTGATTTCGTTAGATTTTGTCATGAATTATTGTGAAAGTGTTAATAACAAATTCGTAGGAAATCAGTGCATGAAAAATATATTGTTAATTTGATGTGAAACGAATTAACGATGCTATACAAATATTCAATTTCTTATAACTTTTTACTAGAAAATTTAATGTTTCTTTAAATGTTTAGACATTTTCTTTTCGCAATAAATGATTTTAAATAAAATATAAATATTATAAAAGGGAATGTCAGATTCATTAACAATAGCAAAGATTTCTATTTTTGAACTGTTACAAATAAAATCTTGATACTTAAAATCCTTTTCTAAATCTAAGATTAGCTTGTAATGAGTTATAAGAAAGATACAGAAGTTTTGTGGTGAATATACTATAGCAAACGGGCATCTTTTGACTTTATCAAAAATCATAGTACCATTTATATTCTCCATAAAGTTTCTTATCAATATGCAGTTTAAATTTTTGTTCAATACTCTGCATATATACGTCTGACTGTTGTAAAATTAAGTGAAAGTGGGTTTTGCTCAAAAGAATGTATCTAGACTAGAGAGTCACGTGCAATATATAGCATAATTATTATTATTTTTGTTTTGAAATAAAACTTATTAAAAATCGATTTTTGCGTTTGCTTTTCAAAAACTTTTACTCTACCTACCTTATTATTATCATCTGGAAAACTGAAATGTCTTCCGCAATAGGCCAATACTTCACGTAGACATGTTGAGTTGCGTATTTTGGGTTTTTCTCAGTGGTCAGATTGACGGTCAGACTTCCCTTTCCGTGTTCAATTGGTACACTTTTGTAGCACGGTACATGCCCAATCAAAACCGTGCACAATTAAGTCTTAAACTGTTTAGTTATCGACTAACCTTGTTTTGTTTTTACAAAACAGTTTACGGGTTGACACCAAAGATGAAAGATCGCTTTTAGCGATAAGACCAATTGTGTCACCCCTTGTAAAAATCTTAAATTAAGGAAAGAAATCCAATAACATATGTATCAATTTCGGTTTATCTACAATACTGTTGAATTTATAGTGCATGAAGATATGTATATCCATTTTTCATTCGACAACGGAATTTTGCTAAATGTCATGAGATTCATGAGCGCTTGTTCCACTTGGTTGAATTTTGTCGTCTATGAATTGACACAAGTCGAAATCGAAAATTGCGCCCTGCCACAGATTAATACAGATGGGTCACTCCGCAAAATCATTTGAATGAATGAATGATTTATTCACTTAAATTTCTTAACACTAGATACATTGCCCCACAAAACTGCTTACGCAGTTTAACTGTGAGATCGTTGAGTCTCTCTTTCAAAAAACATATTGTCAGGTACATCTATAACCTATTCATACTTAGTACCTACACTTACATAGATTCTAATAAATATTTTTTAAGAATACGTGCGAATTTTACTTTATTATCTTCTTGTCTGATGTCAGCAGGCAAACTGTTCAATAAATAGGGAACGCGTTTTTTTAAAGTTCTTTCGCCATAGTAATTACTAACTCTGGGTACATCATATTTACCTGCTGTCATCGACCTGGTATTATACTTGTTTGAAACGAATGAGTCACTATCCCGCTTGCCATGGTTATTAACTAATAATAGGTATTTGTGTTTAAGGCTAACTGGAAGAATTTTACATATTTTGAATAACCTACTATAGTCTCCTTTACAACTGTTTTTAGTTTTCTTGTTTACTAATAATTTTAAAAATCTAATTTGAATTGTCTCTAATTTCTGTTTAGATAAAAAGCGACTCTTGCTACGACACAATACAGTGCAATTCAGGTCGCACAACGCTTATTACCTACAGTTATATTCACCTACAAGTTGCCTCTTTCTATCGCGTAACTCTTATACCGGCGGCGCGCGGCAGTCCTACTGAATTGGCCCAGTGAGATGGGCCCGCCGCGTACTTGTAGCTTCATACCTAAACTGCGGAGTGTCTCGTCTGTATTAATCTGTGGCCCTGCAAAGAATAGCTTGGAATCTCCATTTTGAGTTTTTCTGCAAATGTCTCAAAAACTAGACGTCCTAGGTAAAAAATAATTACATTTTCCATCCCCTCTTCCCCTTTTATCGCACCCCCTTTAATGTTTATTTCTGTAAATGACCTTGTGTCGTTGACCGTGACCTTTGTCAAAAAAAATATTGAATTAACAGTTTGGCTACAAAACAGCAGCGCCAAACCATGCCGTGCGCCATCGGAAAACCTGGTTTCAGGACTGCAACCTTTGTGACGCGAAGTGTAAATTTTAGTGTTTTATTTTTTTAACTGCTCGGCTTATTTTTAGTTTCAGATGATTATCTCTTAATCTTTTAAGCTTAGTACAGAACTGTAAGGAACTCTTAAAACTCGGCTGCATGCGAATAGAACTCAGATTTCGTTACGGGAAAAGATCTGCTGAGATCGGGTTAGGCGCACTTCGTCCTGTTCGCACTTCGTCCCGCGTTCGCAGTTGGTCACATTAGCACTTCGTCCCATTCGCACTTGGTCCCATTCGCAGTTGGTCCCATTCGCAGTTGGTCCCATTCGCAGTTAGTCCCATTCGCAGTTCCCATGCAAGTAGTTTGTAAGGGAAGAGGTAGGTTTATGGGCCAGTGGGTTGGATTTATAAAAAATCAACAAACATTGTAGATAATAAAACATCTAAATTCGATAAGTTAGCAATTAGCAAAATAAGTAAAATAATAAACACATAGAAAGGCTGTAGATATTAATTTTGATCGAAAATATCTCTTACAGAAACTACAGCGGGGTTCTTTATCTTTGGGTGATTTCATGAAGAAATTAATATTTTTACAGTTATGTAACTTGTACGTGTGACTTGTAGATTATATTGAGAATGATGACATACTCATTGTACTGTATCCATCTTTGATTGACAATATTCACTGATTGTATACTTACTGTTACTAGTTGATTGATAAGTGTGTTTATTATTTTACTTATTACATTGCTAACTTATCGAATTTGGATGTATTATTACTATATTTGTTGATTTTTTATAAATCTAACCCACTTTGGTCCATAAACCTACCTCTTCCCTTACAAACTACTTGCATGAGACGAACTCCGAATGTAACCAACCGCGAAATGGACCAAGTGCTAATGGGACCAACTGCGAACGCGGGAGGAAGTGCGCATAACCCATGAGATTACCCACATAAAGAACTGAATAGTAATTAGCTTCAATTTGACTACCTACGCAAAGAGACTAGTAATAAAACTACAAAAAACTAACAACAATACCATTTATTTGGTTATACAGATTTTTACATATAGCAACAATAATAGGATAGTTTTACTAATTTTGTCTCACATTATAAGTGATCAAAAGTGAACAGTATATTGCGTCTAAATACTAAAACCTTTCGAAACACTAGTGTAAGTTATATCTATTAAATATATATATTCATATACCGGATGACTTTTTTTACCGTCTCGAAAAAAATTGGGTATACTAGGTGAACGGAGTAGAAGCCTATGGCATAGTTTTTATTATTTTTTCTTTAACCTAGAAATAAATTAATCTATGGATAAATACCACACATTTGAAGTAAACTTATCATACTATAACAATAAACACAGAAATTTAACAAAAAACATAATTCAATAAATAAATACGATAAATAATATTTAAATTTAAATCATACGCACCCAAATTTCAATATTTTTATCTTTTATTTTAGTTTTATTACTGAAAAAAAAAAATATTAAAAAAAAAAATTGTTATGCCATAGGCTTCTACTCCGTTCACCTAGTATACCCAATTTTTTTCGAGACGGTAAAAAAAGTCATCCGGTATATTATTAATATTTTTTTAATTTAACAAAATATTCGTAAAATGGAAGACTTCTAAACTATAATTTATATTACTTTGACACTGAAAATATATTTCCCCTTTATATTCTAAGTATAGTTTACGAACTACGCAAAATGGAAGCACTGCGATTCGGTTGTTAATTTTATTTAAAGTGACATCTATGGGCAGAAAAAAGAAACTACTTTGCTAGCGTACTGCCATCTGTTATCGAGTAGTAGAAAGATTCTATGAGGAATTAAGTCATTATTATTACTTTACAACAAAAATGTGCAATAGAAGCACATGTACCTCAGCTAATGACATTCACACGCTACATATTTACACATTATTATTTTAATAATTTGACTGATAGTGTCATTTCAATTTCGAAATAAATATTTATTTTAATAACTTCTGCTATTGGTCGCTAAAGTGCTATTTCAAAATAATTCTCGCCAGAAAAAGTATTATATTTATTATAACCACAAACACCTATTAACACTAACCCACCTTTGAGATTATTTCTCCGTCACAAACTATTCTACTCTTTCTATTGTCATCGTCACATCGTATTTTATTTTTAGGTATATTTACATTATTATTGTGTACTTACACTATACTATCAAAGAAATTATATTAAGTGTTGCTAAAGAAACCAAGTACATATTACAATAAATTAATAATAGAAGGAAATTGTAAGATTAGTATATAAACGGAATAATTCTCTTATATCGGGTTGAATTATACGAGTATTTTCGTGTAATTCAAAAAAAATCAATAAATTGACAATGTAATTAATTGTATTATTGAATTAATTAATTGGCAATGCTGTCAGTCTCTTGGGTACATTACCAGTTGACAGGGATGCGGATGCGGAGGAATTTTTCGACGCCTTTTTAGTTTATTTTGTTTATAGTTTTATTTAGATTAGGTTATCATACTTTTATTTTACCTTAATGTACCATGTTTTAAAGTAAATACATTCACAGAAATTATCAAATTAAAAATGTTGTAAAAATTAAATCACACATACCAAGTATACCTCTATAAATTAACAAGAATATTAAATAATGATAAGTAAACTTATCCTAACTTATATCTAAAATCCGAGACACAGATCTAACACTGATAAAATGAATAATAATAATTTATTGCAGTATTACACATGAAATTATTATTCCTAACATTATTTAGCATAACGCTATCTTTAGTCGCAACAGAAAAACATTTGCTTAAACTACTCGTCACAAGATGGCGCTAGTTATTTATTTTTAAATTTTAATGTCTCCAAGACGTGCCTTTGGCGGTAACTAAAAATATTTTATTTTTTCATTAAGCACCGAGAAGCTGTAAACTACAATGCGCTTTACAACACATACGAATTTAACAATACTCTTTAATTGGCAAAACGGGAGATATGTTTTGTATAATAAATAATGTGATTTTGATATCAATAAATATATATTTATTTTATACTTAACATACATTTTTATACAGAGCGAATGATAAAAAATAAAAATTTCATTAAATTTAAAAATATATATTAATAATGTAGGTATCATTCACTTCGTACGCTATGCGTTATAAATAATCGAAATATATAAATAGTCTGAAGAAAATATTAATTTAGCTTTCACAAAAAGAAAACACTCACTTAATTTTAGATTATAATAGATACCTATCATTCATTGATAGGTGCAGTAACAGTAACCTACTGTAGGTACGAACGATCTTGCGTTTCTATAATAATTTCATATCAATGATCGATATCTATTTTATACATTTTTAATACCTAAATAGACATAATTATATTTATTGCTACACACATATATCATCCGTACCGTTTACTAAAAATGTATCTCATACAATGCACACACTACGCACACACACCTTGCTTTTGCCACACACTCTCTGACATCACAATCTACAAATTCAATTTTTTCAACAACATTGCCAAAAGTCAACAGAGAATACTACACTACACATTCAACTGGCCAACTAGACAATTTGAGCTTTGTAATCTCATTTCTTTACTTAACCCTAATTGAAAATATATTTTCATTGTCAATTGATATATTATATAATAAATATTTATGTGAAGGGACCAACATTTAATAAATAGATATATTCATTTTATAATAATTAATAAAGAGACGGCTCGTGACACTCTCATATACGAAAACATTATATTTTAGAATTATTTAACGTTTCGGGAAGACAGTGGACCGCTAAGAGGAGATGAAGAGATTCATGTTTATTCTTAAAAAGAGCAATGGATAAATATTATTGCAATTTCAAGATAAATCCTTAGTATTAATTCTTGTTCGAAAAGTCAAGTCAATTTGAAGATTTATAAGAGAAAAACCTGGGGATGTAACTATTTTATAGTAAAAAGTAAAAAATATGTCGTTGTTGATTTTACTAGAAATACTAATTTCTATAACGACATATCTTAAAGACTAAGACATGTCGAGATGCTAATTGAAATCATAAATCCTAAAATCGTTCTAAAATTAGCTAAAAATGTTAAATTACTTATTGGAACGAACAAGACACACTCGGCCAATGTATAAATTCATTCAAAAACCAATCAATTCCATTGTTTTGTAAAATTTTCCAATTAGACAGCAAAATACTCAATTTAAATTACATGAACTTAGTTTAGCTACTCCTCAATAGATGGCGATAGTGAAGCTTTTAGTCAAGTTATTATTATAATGAGTGTATATTCTATCCTCCCGCGCACACTAGGTTGCTATGCATTTTTACAGCAGATAACATCTAGATAAATAAATCACTAGATCATTTGATACATGTACGTAACATAAATATTGTTTAAAAATACATAATATTTGGTAACGGCGGCGATAATTCTTAAACTAAAACGAAATTTCGTTATGATGCACAATTGATAAAGACGTAAACTTTAAAGGACATCGAGAGAATATTTCAAAGTCACATTAATTTAACATTTTGAATTATTTCAAACTCTCCAGAATACAATAAAACAGCCAAATACCACATGTCTCCACAATTTTCATATCAAACGAGTAAAATGTCTCCGCCATTACTCAAATTTTTTATTAAAGCTTTATTCGACAATGATGTCCTGTCCGAGACGATCCATTTCCGCGAGCATAAAGTCCACGTCCTTCTCGGTGACGGCTGCTGAGGAGATGATGCTGCGGTAGAAGTTGGGGCGGCGGTCATCGGGCTGGTAGCCAACCATCAGGGTTCCCGACTGCATCATTTTGCCCTTCAGTTTGGCGCACACCTGGAATGGTGGAGATACTTACGCTATTAGATACTAGATGGCGTTAGGTCTTGCACGGTTTTTAAACAGTGATGGGAAATACTGTAAATATACGTTATTATTACTACAAACAGTAGTTTTAAATTGTTATGTTTTATTGTAATCATTAAAACGGAGTTTAGTGGCCACTATTTTCCGTTTTAATGATTACAATAAAACATAAACAAAACGTATATTCTTGTGAAGCACAACTTGACGAGCTTATTTTCTGCATTTTCATTCTAAAATAAAAGAAATCACCGAAATAACGATGAGGGCGCCACTGTGAACTCGGCGCAGTCTTAAGTTTTACGAATATCAGACTGTAGTAATAAATCCCATTCTGAAAAATTCACAGTATTCTTTATTTTGATATATTTTGTCAATCTCATTCAGTATATAGGTAGGTATAGGTATGACATATTTTTTTCATCATCAAAAAAAAAAAGAAGAAAATGGTTACTTAATAATATGTCAAAATAATAATTATTATCGACTTTATAATACAAATACTGTAATTTTTGGCTATTTCTAGGCTACACGAACAATAAAAAGTGATCACGATACTGTGTTTCAGTTCCAAAATTAGATTCACTAAGAAGAAAGAAAAAACAATTGAGTTACCTAAAGGTATTTAGGTACCCAATTGCTCCCAGTAGAAAAACTTCGTCAAATCTTTTATAAAAAAATAGACTGGCTCATAAAATTCCTATCATCGTTTCTAAAACCAGACTCTATCATCAAACACCAAGAAAACCAACCTTCCCCAACTTGATCTCCTTATGCGCGTCATGCGGCACTCCCCTCAGCTGCTTCGGAAGGTACCAGAAGGACACGTTCACCATCTCGGGCTCCAGGATGAGGTGGAACTTGTCCGGCTGCTCCTTGATACGGCGCACCTGGTACTCCGCCAGCTCCATGAGGCGGTCCATATGGCGCTCGAAGCCGGAGGTGCCCTGAAGAAGAGGGGTCCTTGGGTTAAGACATTTACAGAAGATGTCAGAGAGGTAAGAAGTTTACTTTTGAAGGCGCCGACTTGCGTCAACCGACAGGCGCGTGCGTCATCGTGCAACTTTTTTCATTTGTTTTTCCGCAAGCACTGTCGCAAGACACGTGTCGCTTGAGCGTGTAGCTCGTGGGCACCGGGTTAAGTAATTATATTATACTAAAGATCACGTCTAAATGAGTAGTGTTAATGATTTGGAAAAAATATATGTTATATAAGAGCATTTTCTTAATAACTTAATATATGAATATTTTAGATTATGTTTATATTACATAGTGAAATTAATTTGTAAAGTTATGTCTAATGCGGATAAATAACTGAGAATCATGCAAAATCTATCAAGCGTATTTTTCTGAAACCTTCACCTTTGTAATAATAGTACATTACTTACCGAGGGCTGTAAAAGAAAGAAAGCCCGAAATCGCAGGTATTTGTGACCCGAGCCGCAGGCGAGGGTTGTAAATATGCGATAGAGGGCTTTCATTTTTACTGCCCGTGGTAAGTACACAATTTTACGTCTTCACCTGACCATAATGCGAGTTTTACTGTACGCGTAGCGTGCGTTAAAACTCACATTATGGCCAGGTGTGACGTAAAGATAATTTAATTATTGATCTTTTAGTATATGTGGTTTATTAAAAAACCTTTTGTTTTATCCATACTTAATATTATAAATGTGAAAATAACTCTTTCTGTCTGTCTGTCTGTATGTTACGTTTTCACGCCTAAACCGCTGAACCGATCGTCATGAAATTTGGCAGAGATATAGCCTGGGATATGGAGAAAGATATAGGCTACTTTTTACGCGATAACCGACATCTACGCGGGCGGAGCCGCGGGCAAAAGCTAGTGTATAATAAATTAATAAGCCGTCATAATTGGGACAGCGTTCCTGGATGGGCGAGTTCGATTACTGCCTAGACGTACGACGCGATGTGTGAGCTCAGTACAGATTTACAGAACACGCAAGCCAACCACTCAAGGTCACTGGCATATATTTGCGTCTTAAGCTAGATAATTTGATTTCAATAATGTTAGTTGTTAGTGTTAAACTGTATAAAGTTCTTAACTGGACGTAAAGAGTGAAATTTGTTTGGAAAATGTTGTAGGTTTGTTTGTTTTTTCTCGACACGATTTTTGACAACGCCAATTTTCCGGGCAACATTCCAATGTTTTTCCCCCAAAAAAAATCAATCCAGCTGATGTCAAATAACGCGCATACCAACCAACAGCTGATTTATTTTTTATTTTATAAATAGGTACTACTGAAATATAAATCTAAGAACATGGACGCCTTGCTCTCATGTAAATGGTGTATGTGATGAATTATCATCACGTACCCTTGCATTTACGCACGTACGTACATGCTTGCATGCGCTGTAAAAGTCAGCATGCTGGAGGACTCTTTAGGGAAATATCCATAAGTAGGTATGTGAGTTAAGGTTTTTTACAAAAATACCTTTCCGCGCCACTGCAGCCACAGCTTGAAGATATCATTGTGTCTTCCGCATTGGATCACCTTGTCACCGGTATCGTACTTGGGATCGTAGATCTTGTCAGTCATGAAGAGGTACTCTGCTGACATCGCGTTGCAGTTCAGGAGAATGCCCTGGAAGGAAAAGGTGGTTTTACACAAACATAATTTACAATTTTCCCCAATTTCATGATTATCAAAACTTCAATATGTAAATTTTTAAGGGGGATGCGATAAGGTAGCCCGCGAAATTCAAATTTTCGCATTAGCATTTTCCGTTGGCATTTAGTTGGGCCACCTTCAGAGGTATGTGGCCCAACCAAACGCCAACAAAAATGCTACTAGGGAAGTACCTACCTAATACATTATTTTGTATTAAAAGTACAGGCTTATCATTTAAAACACACTCATCTTATGAAAAACCCGTTAATAAATCCAAAATACCACAAACAACATGAGCTAAACTCCTCAATCTGTGTATAAACAGCGAACCATAGAGTTTGCAGAGCATTATGTATATTCGCTATCTGTCGCGCACAGCTGTTTGTCTGTGAATTTATATGCTAAACAGATACACCCTACTCGAACTCTAGTACCTCGTGTTTGCGGTTGAGAGGAGTAAGTTAGGTTATGAGAGATATAGCCAATGTATTGTATATTTATAATTAATCTTGTTTTTAAAGATAATTTTAAACGGTTGGTTGACACTTCCCGTGACCCAAGGGCTAGCTTTTGCTTTGGCCAGAGTCTAAACATTGCCATGCAACGTGGCAATGCCGCCAGACTTTTGGGCACACTACAGTCGACAGCCGATAGTGCCGATTCGATGCCATTTTTAAGGTTCCTCAGAGACTCTTTGTACAGTCAGTTACAACAATTAGCTGATCGCCTTTGCTCAAATGGTTAAGGTTTTTTTTAACTCACAAATCGTATGATCTTCATATTTTTCTAGTTTTGAGTAGATTTCGTATAGGTATTTAAATAAAATTAAGAATTATAAAATTCTATCGATACGTATTCCAAAAAATCTCAACCATTTATGCAAGGGGGGGTCAGCTAATTGCTGACCCGACCCCCCTTGCATCTGACTGACTCTGAGTTAAGCCGCGGATATATTTATCTTTATTTAAGTATATGTTATATTTAATATTTTAGTTTAAGACTTCGCATATTCATATTTTTCTGCTCTTGTTCTCACACACTATTGTCTACATTTCTTCCTTCGCATGTCTGCTGGAA
Organism: Dryobota labecula; assembly: GCA_947523025.1. Lineage (NCBI taxonomy): Eukaryota > Metazoa > Arthropoda > Insecta > Lepidoptera > Noctuidae > Dryobota > Dryobota labecula. Next base: position 1,103,241 of record OX383310.1, on the reverse strand, counting down.
GAAATTACAATTATGTCGTATTAGAGATACGTCATACTTAATAATAATTTGACTACAAAGGTGCTACTTATTTCTTAAGAAATGTCTACTTAGTACTCAAATTATAATTATGGCGTATTACAGATACGACATAATTATAATTTGAGTACAAAGGTAGGTACTACTTATTTCTTAAGAAATTTCTTCCAGCAGACATGCGAAAGAAGATGTATTTTACTGTGTATACTCTACACAAAAAATAAAATAAAAAAAATAAACAATATAACTTAAGGAACACTATATATATTGTACCATCTTCTGGAGACACCTGACAACATTACATGCACTGCGCACAGGTGCCCCATCAAGTGTCCTTCAGTCTTACTAGCAACAATGCTCAGGAGCCTATACTTAGAAGTTTTTAACTAACTTCAGCCTTGCAAAGTTAAGTAAAATTAACAATAAACTAAATTCCGAAAAACAAACAACCACTGACTATGCAGTGAATATGCCAAGCGATTGTAGACCTTATTCCATTAAAGTAAACCAAACAATTTAGCTTATAAATGGCTGTTCCACGTCAGAACAATATGCTTCATGATAAATTCCTGTGGACCCCGCCTACACTCCATGTTTGAGGTAAGGGATGTGGCTGTGTCGATATCGATAAAGTAATTAGGTCCAACATTAGTCGAAGGAAGCTTAAACATTAGCGCTTAGCAAGTGTAGCTTTAAGCTGGTGCGTAGAAAATGCGTTGAGATAAGTATAGTACCAGGCTGAATAGACTCGGCCTGTATACATACCTGTATTGTATGGCAGTCTTTATACAAAGCTCGATGTGTCATTTTTTCGAACTAAATGACTCAAACTCAAAGCATTTAGAACTCATGGAGTCGGTCAGCAGTCAGAAAGTTGATGCTTTAACGAGTAAGAAACACCAAGGACACTCTTTTAAGTCAAGATATTACAAAATCGCACATGGAGCTGTTATTTTTCTTTCCTTATTAGAAGAAAGTTATTGGGATCCGATTTTAACTTAAGTAGAAAAAAAATATTCATTAAAAACTTTTTAACAAAAAAAAGGAAAAAAAACACTAAAAAGTGAAAAATAACTTTAATTTCGGAAGTCTTTGGATCTGTATTTTAGTTTTTTGCCACCGACTTCCAAAATTTAAGTTATTTTTCACTCGGTCTAGCTGTCTTCGAGTAATCGGGAAACAAACATTAAAAAAAAAAGATTCCGAAGAACTGAGAACCGCCTCCTTTTTTAAAGTCGGTTAAAAAGACAATAGCAATGTACCTGAAAGCTTCAATTAAATGAAAACTAGATAATCACTGATTCAGAGGACAGCCTCAAATATGCAATTGCACTTTTCTATTTGTTACTTATCTGGTAATTGTTGTAAGGCCTACACTGTTATTTGAAAATATTGTAAAAGCCAATTATTTTTAAAAGAGTAACCGTAGACTTTCTTCCTGGCTCTTCTCCATTGGAAACTACTAATTGGAACCGTGCACCTAGCTTCTGACGTTTCATAAGTGCCCATGTTTGTTTGTGTTTTGTGGGTTTATGTGAAACAAAATATCTTGATTTTGAATTATGAAGACGTTGCCGTTTGTACTCATAACATTCAAACATATTCTACAGCGTAACAAAATAATTTATTTCCCTCAATTTGATATTTTATCGATACAACCACGTCACAACCCTAATCTCTCAGGCACGCGGCACATTTAATTAAATTCCTCTTCGCGACACTTGCCAACATATGTTGCCAATTTGGACCTACCCTTATCACCGGAACAAATGAAAACCAACCTTATCTTGTCAAGGTTTCGTCTCAAAATCTCATACGCTATTATTGTTACAGCTCAGCAAGAATTATTGGCTCTTAGGTAAATGCAAATTGGGCTTTCTTACAGCCAAATAAGGATGGAATTGTTTTAAACGTATGAAATGGTCAGGAATTTCGATATTTGTTCTGCTAACAAGTGGCTTTTAATATTATCTGGTTTGTGTTCCTACTAAATTGTATTATGGTTTTGTTTTAAACTTGTATGTATTATTATATTTATTCACAGTGAAATGGGGATTTTTACGTGAAATGTAGTCATAAGGGGAAAAGTTTTTTTGAAATTTGTGACTTTTCAAGTACCCAAACCTCACTATCGTTTTTTGATACATATAAGAAACAGGATCGCTTGGCATCAAAAAAGTTTTTGTGAAAACTGCCCATTTTCTTGCTAACTGTAATTTTATTCAACATCTGTGAATGCAGATCAAAATATCTCAAAAGGTGTAGGGCAGTCTTCTAGGACCTTTTCTAGTAGCGACAACGGTTAAGGTACCTGCCCTTACTGCCCCATCTCTAAAATTCACCCTGTATACATAATTTATAAGCAAACAATCTCAAAATAATAATTATAATCTGGTAACAATCATCATCATCATTCTTCATTTCAGCCGAAAGACATCCACTGCTGAACATAGGCCTCCCCCAATTAGGGGGGGTTTGCCATAATCGCCACGCTTGGCAGGCGGGTTGGCGATCGCAGTATGGTGTTAAAATGTATAGAGAACGCTGCTGCCCATTCTCTAGTAAGTCCCTTAGTCGCCTTTTACGACACCCATAGGAGGAAATTGGGTGGTGCTATTCTTTACGTCCGGCACCACACGGAACATCTAGCTATCTATGTCTCGAATTTTAGGTAAATTAACTCGACCTACTCGTATTCCGATCTCTGGTGCTAAGACATTTATTTCTTTTAATTCTGTTATCAACAGCGTATCCTCAGGAGTAAATAAAATATTATTACAGATCTAAAACTTTTATCAACATTCTATAAAAATCAAAATCGTTCCACCACGCATTTCAGAATCACCCTGCTTTAACATTGAGTTAAAAGACTGCCATTAAACACAGACCTTCTGCGCGTCTGCAAATAATTGCTCAGCTTCTACTTTTATAACTGCTGTAATATTAAGTTAACTGACGATTTTTATTAAGGACTTTGTTTGTTCAGATAACACAGAATATTTCCTTCGCCCATGATTTCATTTTCCTACAAAATGGACACTTAGAGTCAGTTTCTCGAACGAAAATTATTGCAAAATTAATGTGACAAATAGTCAAGCTCGACAAAATACGCGCATAAACTGCGGTGATTAGTGGAATGATTTATGATATTTGTTTATTTTATTGTTTTAACAGATATTTATATCACTTTTATTACCCGCTGCACTATTTAGTTAATAAAAAGCATGACTCCAGCGGGGTACTTTACGCAAGTACCCCGCTGGAGTCACGCTTTTTATTAACTTTTTTTACACACTATCAGTTAGACTTGTGTAAGTAATGCGATTGTTGCATTGCGCGTCATATAACCCGACTGCGTACTGTAGCATGACACATGACTCGACCAAATCAAGCATGACACATGATACTCAAACATGACGCGCGGCGCGCTATTACGGTGTTCGTATTATCTCGGAAATGATACGCGTGAATTCATGACTCTCGGTTTACTTTAGGACACTATGACACTATAACAGTTATGCTTGGTCAAGTAATGTAACGCCAAGCCGCGCGCGCCACGATGCAAAACAGTAAACACATACAAATATTGAGTGTTGTGTAATTTTGTATGTTTAAATATTGTGTAATTATTAATTAATAAGGTGTTGGGTGATTATTTAAGAAAAAACTGTTAGGTATTAAAAAATAAAACCAATCAATCTTTATGAAATCGATTTTTAAATACGCCAATGTTCATAGTCTTGGTCAAAAATCAATATTGCAATCTATTTGTATTGCTAGTCCTAAACCTGGAATGCCCTTTTGATTGAATTATTCCGTAGATTGGGGTTAAGTAAGTATGAAGGAAAATTGACTTTAAGAATATGATAACAAAAGCAAGTAAGTGTACGAGTACATTCTAGCGCAGCGAGGCCCATTGCGTTTGGCGATTGTCACATCACATCATAATATACATACAACTATCAAGCATTTCATTAAAATAGCCATGTCGTGTGGCGCGTCATTTCGCGTCATGTTTAGAGTCACGGTGTAATGCAACATTCCTCGGTACTAAATGTAATGTCATATTAAATCACTCTATAACGCACTGTTTTGCGCATGTCTACTATCTATAGCAAAGGGTTTATTATGACAGTTCAATAACATTAATTGTGTTATTTACGTTGACAAATTTTTCGAACATATGAAGCAATGGATTAGCAATATGCTTCAAAATTATTCAGATTGTGTTTGATAGTTTGTTAGGCAATTTGTGGTTCTGAGGTCTATGGCAAGTGGCAATCGTTTTAAGCGTTTGGTATTTCTACAACGACTTTCATACAACAACGTACATCCAACACTTGGACCAATTCAGCCTTCTGCTAAAAAACCTAGAAGCTATAGCACTCACCTCATACTTGAAGTGCACGGTGGAGCACTGCAGCAGAGTGCCCATCAGCTTGTGAGGGTTCCACGTCACCGAGTCAGCCCTGGGGACAAAACAATATGTGGTTACCAATTCGCCTTCGCCGGAATGCTCATATTCTTTCCCTTTTGTATAATGTACTCTTCTCCCCTTCAACCCCTCTCTATCTCAAAACTCGTTTCCAGTTTCTTTGCGATTCCCACACGAAATTTTTAAGGTCATCAGATAACTTGAAGCTTAAAATGCCCATGCAATCTACAACGTTCCTCGACAAATCCTTTACTGTCCAGGCCGCTCGATTGTGAAATACCTTGCCAGTTGAAATAAAACGCGCATAGTCATTGCTTGTAATTAAAGACTCGTGAAGGAACATTACTTGTGTGATCTTTTTCTCGTAACTATAATTATGTAGTCTTCATTTATTTTCGTTGCTTATATATATTTAGTATGTGTGTATTTATGTATCTATTATTTAGGATATGTATATATCTGTGTATCTATTTTATTATATTGTATGTTACTTATTATTGCACCAACGACATTCCCATTTTATGTCCAGGAAAATCACTGTCCATTCCAAGGTCGCCTGGAAGAGATCGCAGAAAGTGATAAGGCCGCCTATTGTATATTTTGTATTGTTTGAAAAAAATATTGTAATGTATTTTTGTGGTGTACAATAAAGTATATATATAAATATGTCGGAGACGAGTTGTATCCGGCACGCCAGCGCCATCTGTTGGCGTTCGATGGAGTTGGTGGAGTTCGCGCCATCAGTTCTTGACTAATCGCGACGCTAGCGCTGCCTAGCGGCGCATGACAGAGTCTACAACGTAACGTTCCACCGGTGGCAAGTGTCCGCCGCACAGTCGACAAATGAACTTCATCGGTGGCGGTCAAACAGTGAAGACGTCTAGAAACTGTTGCGCGTTCGGTATAGTTGTGTCGTGTTCCAACATTAATTACTTTGCATACCCATTACTGTATAGAATCAAGTTCTTCTAACTGAACAAACAGATGTGCTGCTGGGGAGTTTGTTCCACCACTTCTTCTTCCCAGCTAAAGCACTAGGAAGTAGTGAAGGGCAGGCCGTTTTGGGGGACTGTCTTATGTAAACTTTGAAGTGCTATCTCAGATTGAGTAAATGACTTTTGAGTTTAATTCGGTTTTTCTATTGCGCAATATCCAACACTACCCACAGTTCGCCCACAGTAGTTAAAATATGGCTGATGATAACGAGAGAAACATTCCGTTCTCCGAAAAATATATAAATAAATATTAAAAAATTAATATAACAGATCATCAAAGAATAGAGCACTTAATACAAGTAGATTGAGTATCATAGTGTACCGATACAGAGTAGGACAAACATTTTATTTTCAAAGAATAAAGCAAAGATAAGCATAAAGCAAGCCTCATGGTCTAGAAGTCCCAAGCGCTACTGCTAAGCATGGATTTGTGCCCGGTAGGTGGCAATAGGCTGGCCACCTATTACAAGGGACTTAATCAAAAGTGGCGAAATGTGGGTATTCTATAGGGACACCTGTCTCTCTGCCTAACTCTTCATGTATTACAGGCGTGAAGTTATTTAAAACAATGAGACAGTATTTTATTAAATAAAATTTGCATTTCCTAAGAGAAAAAAAATCGTTTGTTCTAATAAGGCTGAGAATCAGCAATTTTCGAACGTCAAAATAACATAAGACAGTCCCCCAAAACACCAGCCCTTCACCACTTCCTAGTACTTCACACAAAGTATAATTATCTAGTAAAATTAATAGTGTTCTGTTATTAACTCACACATCATTTTTATGAAACTTTGATTGTCACAAAGTGAGTGAAAGTCTACGTTTTTCGTAGCGCGTGTCTACATTTTTCGTAGCGTGAGTTTCCGTTTGTCGGAGTGAGGGTCTACGTTTTTCGTTGCGCGAGTCTCCGTTTGTCGTAGCGCAAGTCTACGTTTATCGGAGTGAGGGTCTACGTGTTTCGTAGTGCGTGTCTACATTTTTCGTAGCGCGAGTCTACTTGTTTCGTAGCGTGAGTCTACGATTTTCGTAGCGCGAGTCTACGTTTTTTGTAGCGTGAGTCTCCGTTTGTCGTAGCGCGAGTCCACGTTTGCCATCGCTCACCAGTGATAAGTCCCGAGTCTACGTTCGGTCATCGCTCAGTATAATGCTATGACCCTATGCGAGACAGAGCCACAGCGTTTATTCGAATGCGTTGACCTTTATTGATACTCTCCTTTTAATGATAGAATCGTCGTTTGATCCGTGCTTAGTGTATTCCAGATGATGGATTTACCTACGATTTAATAATAAAAATCATTCAGGGCTGTAATCTACCACGCGGGACAAGTACCCTTTTTTTTTGGTTCTATGACATGTCGGTTTCCTTACCGTTTTGAGAGCAGTGGAGATGAAATAAATTGCACAAAGTAAAGTGCCTGCCTGGGTTCGAACTAGTAAGTCGCGGCAGTTACCACTGGTCCTCGACTGCTCTCGCACAAAACATGTTTTCAAAACCACATATTTTTGATTTTTATTTTTTTATTATTTTTCCTCTTATAACTTATTGAACATTTAATGATGTATACTTTTTTTAAATAAAGGAGCCTATAAAAACCCTTTGGGATAATTTTGATGTATCCTTTAGTGCCGCTGCAACGGCAGGCAAGCGGTACATCCAAGTTGATCGCAGTTACTTGGCTATTTTGTATTTTTAGGACAGCAAAATGAGTATTATTTAGGCTCAAAAGAGAGACATTTGTTATACAGGGCGGTAACGGAAAATAAAAGTTAAAAAAAAAATTGCATCGTATCATGGGGTATCCAAATCACCCCATGTATGATCCGCGACTTTTCATAGTTTTAGAGTTATGAATTTTTTTTTGAACTTTTGAGAATTTTCAACCTTACAAATAAAAAAATAAAAAAGTAGAAGACTAAAAGTTGTGTTTTTTTTTATAACTGTAACTTTATGAGTAAAACGTAAAGTATTTACTTTTATGCGTAAAATAATCAGTTTCGTAACTGAGATGAAAATTATGAAAATGTTGATCTAAAGTGAAAAATTTACGTTCGGTGAACTATGACTTAAAATTTCTAAAAAAGACGGCGAGGTGGAAAATTCATAAAATTAGTCATATGAAAAAAAATAGCTATAATTTTTATGTTAGTCCCGGTCACCCTGTATGAATCTCCGGTATTTCTCCGTATTTTGAGTTGGAGTAATTACCCCGTTGTGGTTAAACAAATAAAAATAAAAATTACTAAAATTCGACTCTCGTAGATACTATGGGGGACATCCGAATCGGCACACTTTCAAAAGAAAATCCCGTGCTCATGGTTGTCCACATCTGTTTACCGCCGCCCCTTTTTAAGACGATAAATAAAATAAAAAATTGTTTAAATAAATTTCTCAGGCTCTGTTACAATGTTCACAGATCGTCGTATCCTATGAATAGCTAACTGCATAATAGCTACTTTTCAGGAGACACTTTTTTGTGTTTAATTAAATTAAATATGAGAAAATATGTATTGGTGATTTCTTATAATGTGTATTGGTATTTTAAGGTTCGGCTAGGATTATTTTCAACAAATTATCTTCATATTTTATACGCATTTTGTCCTTTAAATCCCGTTTTTAATTGTTTTGTTGAACTGGTTATATGTGGTATTATGAGCAGAATTGAATTATGCAATAAAAAAAAGAAAGCCCCTATGTTCGTTAGGGCACTATTCGTAGGATACGACGAGATGTTCGACCACCTCGGCTGGTTATTTACGGTCTTTTTTATTTTATTTACAAGGGGCTCGGCAAAAATCTGATGCTGCAATACTGTTGTGACCGAGCGCAGCAAGCAAGAATAGTTCTTATGGTGGTCCGATTCGGATGTCCCCTATAGTACCTTACAAACGAGAACTCGCGCTTCTAACCACAGAACCACCTCGCCACTGCTACCTACCCTCCCCAATTCCCTAATTCAATCCCACAATTATTATGGAAATTAAATCTTAAAATTCAATGTTGATTTTTGACAAACCCAAGGTCATTAGTCAGTTTGCCGGGGGGTGACATCAGGCAATTTACATAATGCCCTAATCAATTGTGAATCAACGCTCCCCATGTTACCCCTTCTATTTGCTTGTGGGGAATTGATTCGCACTTGTATGGGGAGAGTAGGGAAATAGGGTAGATAGGGGCATTGTGTGATGAGCTAGAAAACTGTTGTAGATTATAATTTGAGTTTCATTTATGGGGTTATCGTGCAAAAAAAATGTCTTTGGTACAGAAATAAGTATACTACTTTCTACTACTGTTGAACTTGTTGATAGAAAATAAAATAAAAAATTGGATAAGCTAATTATTTTTAAAAGAGTAACCGTGGAGTTTCTTGCCGGCTCTTCTCCATAGGAAACGACCAATTGGAACCGTGCACCTAGCTTCTGCCGTTTCATAAGTACCCATGTAGGTTTATTTGAAATAAAATATTTATATTTTTATACGAAAAACTTCCAATGAATTGAGTTGTGGATTAGAACTTTGAAAGTAGGTACTGTGACTTTCATGTGTTTTCTAAGTTAATCTAAATACCAGGTGAAGGGAATAACTGTAAGGACATCTGGACTGGACTGGTCTAGAACCGTCAACACGCTGTGAGCACATTAGGTAGTCAAAGCTCTTATCTTCTCGGTATGATATTTCCTTTCTTCTGCAGTCGGACGTTTTAAGGGTTACGTACGACCGAATGACAAAAAGGAATCCTTAGAAGATCACTCGTGTGTCTATCTGTCTGCCCGTCTGTCACAGCCAATTTCCTCCGAATCTAAGTTCCGTATTACAGGATATCACTTAATACTCAAGCATTACTTAAAACTAGTTTCAACCAATCAAATGGCTTGAATCTAGTTTTAAGTATTTTTTTAGTATTGAGTGACGGTCTGTAATACGGGCCTAAGAGTCCAATTAAGTTGAAATTTGGTATAAATATGAATTACTGTGACCCAAACACGGACGAGTAACTTAAAGAAATTAATTTTGGTTATGGAGGTCACTTTTGGGGGACAACTTAGTTTTTTTTTTAAGTTTTGCAAACTGGATCGTGTGATTCAAATGAAAGGGCTTATTGTGACGAGAAAAATTTTAAAATCGTTTTAAAGCTATAGTTATTTAAGAAAAATTACCACCCTTATTCCGAAAATACTGAGACAAAAATTTTGAAAAAAAAAAAAACTTACATAAAATAGTTCTATACTACTAATATTCGTAAAAAAAAAACAGATTCATCGAAGTAGTCTGTGTACTGTTGTATAGGAATTTGTACTTTTTTCCGCGAGTCGGATATGAGTTAAATAGTGAAGTTGTTTAGTTTGTCGGGTAGAAACATTCCCTTGACGGATGCAGGTGACTAGATCGCCAGCCTGTATGTTTGTAGTTATTTAATTTAATACCTTGTGTAAATAGTTAGTTGTTTGAAAATTATATTCAACTAGCTTTTGACCGGGGCTCCGCCCACGTGGGTCGGTTATCGCGTAAAAAAAGTAGCCTATGTCCTTCGAAATATCTCAGGCTACATCTCTGCCAATAACATGACGATTGGTTAGGCGTGAAAACGTAACAGACAGACAAAGTTACTTTCATATTTATAATATTTATTAGTATGAATATGGATTCAAAGTCAAAGTCAAAGTCAAATCATTTATTTCAAATAGGCACATAAAAGGCACTTTTGAACGTCAAAATTTACAAAAATAATTATTTAATTGATTCTAGTTGCCCCTTCCAAAAGGTAGTTACGTATGGAGAAGAATGGGCAAGAAATACCATACTTACTCTTTTAAAATGTTGTGATTGTAAGTATTTAAAAATCAACAGTCAACCATATTTCCGTCATTTAATTTAATTCAACCATATCTAATGCACAGCAGTTTTAACTTAAAATTCATGAGCTCACACTAAGCACAAAGTTAAACAGTATTGTATCGTATTGACACAGTGCCGCAGTGGCGCCCTCTGCCAGCGCTTTAGATAATCCTCTGTTTTTACAGCTTGGAGGATCGCATGCGGCCACGTTCACAACGAAATGTAACAATGGATGATACGCGAGCTTTGGAAAATATTTTTTTTATGAGTTTATATATCACTAACGTTTGCTCGCGGCTCCGTCCGCGTGAATGTCGGTTATCGCATAAAAAAGTAGCCTATGTCCTTCTTCATATCCCAGGCTATAATCTCTGTCAAACATGACGATCGGTTCAGCGGTTTAGGCGTGAAAACGTAACAGACAGACAGAGTTACTTTCACATTTATAATATTAGCATGGATTGTGCTTTATTGATAACATAAGTTAAAAAAAAATTACATGCATATTCCCTATTGCAAAAAAAATACTCTGGATTTAAGGAACTGCTCTGCCATACCATCGACCTGCAACATATTTTATTTTATTTTATTTATTTATTTATTTATTCATATTTAATTCAGGCAAATTACCCATAATGTGCTAGCATTACTTAAACTATGTTAGTATAATACATTAGGGCAAACAATAACAAATTAAAAACAATATACACAACTTAAGGAACACAATATCTATTACGCCATCTTCTGGAGACACCTGGCAACAATACATGCACTGCGCACAGGTGCCCCATCAGGTGGCCTTCAGTCTTGCTAGCAACAATGCTCAGGAGACGGTTGTCGCTGTCCCGCATCGACGCAGGAGTATATGTATTCTGTGATCGACGCAGTAGTGATGCAGATCTTTTACGCACGATCACAAAGAAGTCATCTGTACGCGCTGCTGCGAACATCCCTGACGCGCTACAGAAACGTTGCAACGATAGCAGTATCCTAAAAGTATTGTTGTATTCCACACGCAGGGCATTATAGGTTTTTGGCGTGTATCTGGTCCACAGACTGCAGGTATAAAAAGCCAGGCATTATGCCCTAAACAGTGTTACCTTGACATTGTTATCGCACTTTGCAAATCTGCGGGCCAGTATTAAAACGTAGGCAGCAGTATTTAAACGTAGCAAATCGTACAAAATCTGTTTAAAAGTAAGCCACGATACGGTAACGGTGTAACAGAGCCCCAAATTTAAACACTTCTCTTGATAAATGAGCGGAGCGCAAGTGCAGACGTATGTACCGACAGTTTTTGTTTTCTGTTACTCACAGACATGCCTACTGCAGAGGGGGACTTTTAATTAATCTTAAAAGAGGTTTAATAGCAGCGCTTCTGTTGAGAGGGATGGAAAGACGGATTGTTTTTTTTTGTTTCGTAAAAGCTATTTTTTTACTTTTTTAAGTATGGTACAGTGCTAATTGTTTTCTTTTGTATGATTTTTGATAAAAAGCATAACAGTGGAGTTATCATAAAACTTATTAAGAAAGATTTTAATTGTTGTACATCAACATGTTCTCATGTAAGTGTCGTGATGACCCGTTGGTTAAGGCCTCGCCTCTCATGCATGAGGTTGTGAGATCAAATCCGGGCAAGTACCAATGTGACTTTTCAATTCATTATGTACTCTCTGAGTTTATCTTGGACATTACTGAGATCGGTGATGGAAAAACATCGTGAGGAAACCTGGACTTATATATAGTTTATATAAGTCTGAAATTCCCAACCCGTCTTGAGCAAGCGTGGTGATCAATGCTCGTGCTTTCTCTGTATGAGAAGAGGCCTTTGCCCAGCAGTGGGACAGTAATAGGCTGGCTGGTAACATGTACTCTCGTGTTTGAAAATCTGATAAATTAAAATCTGATGAATTATTATTAAAAGTCATAGAACAAACGTTGTTATTTATGATGTTATGTAGTAAGTCCTAGGGCCCAAGTCTGCTATTTTTATAAATTCATCACTCCAACACGATCCCATTGTCGCTTTGCTAAAAGTTCGTAATCTGCTAAATTCATAATGATCGAACATTGGTCGGTCAATGGTCTCGTAATAGAATTGTATTACAATGGCATTTTGAACATTTATTCATGCCAGATTTCATTTATATATATTTTTACATATTATTTATTAGTTTTATAAGCAATCTGAAGTAGTAGAAAGTTGGAAGTTTAGTAGGAAGTTTCATTGGTCATTATGTACGAGATTACCAATTCTTTCAATGGAGTGTCAGTGGCTGACCATTGGAAAGTCATAATGACGCCATTATATTAGTAGATTGCCAAACTTGTCAAAATCAACAATTATGAAATCAATGATAGACCATTCTGACACTATTGTAATAGCAGACTTGAGGCCCAGAGAGGTTGTTAGTGTTTCTAATATATGTACCAATGACCTTGTATAAGTTTTGACATTCCAAAAACGCAGATATTTAAATTAGTTCTTGTAAATTAATTAAATATTTACAAAATTCGGACTTTCGAGAGTTTTATTATTATTATTTATTCTGTAATCTTTATATATATTATTTTCTATTTTTTGAATGTGAGAACGTTGTAGGCCTAGTAGACTGTAGTGGTGGGTCGTTGTCAAATTTTTGACGGACGAAACGTAAGCGTTTTCCCGACAACGAAAACGGTTGCAAAAAACGGTCTTTGTTGCAACTGGTTTGAAGACGGACGACGGACGATGAAACTTATCCAACATGAAATAGAACTGCGTTTTTGTCGAGTGAAATAGTTGCAGTTTCTTACAACTATCAACGGGTTTGATCGTCGCATCACGAACGACAGCATTGACAACTGGTAGGTAAGGTAAGGTAATACATTATCGACTGTATTTCATTGACATAAAGTTCACTTTCTTCTTGTAAGGACTGTTTTGTAAACGAACGCGGAACGACGACGCGACGGACGAGATAGTTGACTCATTGCGTTCTCGACTGTATTTTCATAGACGTAAAATATAAAATCGCACTAAATAATTCGAAGACTGGTTTTTGCAACGAAGACTGTTTGAACCCAGGACATAAAACGGTTTCATCGTCGCAGGACATAAAACGGTCTTTGAAAACGGTTCGTCGCCGCAACGCCTACTCCTAGTAGACTGTAGATTTGCAGACCATTTTCTATTTTATTACGTACCTGGTACTTGTTAAAAGTACCAGGTAATAATTTGAAAATATTGTAAAACCAATTATTTTTAAAAGATAACCGTGTAGTTTCTTGCCGGCTCTTCTCCATAGGAAACGACTAATTGGAACCGTGCACCTAGCTTCTGACGTTTCATAAGTGCCCATGTAGGTTTATGTGAAATAAAATATTTTGATTTTGTTTTTATTCTTTTATATAATGCATTCTGGGTGCCTAGATCATCAAAAATTATAATACATTTTTATATCAGGTCTTTTTTACTGCAACTGGTTTATACTCAATACTCAAGATCTTTATTGCTTTACCATAATGTGTACTTAGGTGGTAACTATATAATTTAGATCATTATGGACCCTGTAGGGCACAGCAAAAGGGTAGGACAGAGGAAGCCCTCTTTTATTAGATCATGAAGTTGTTATTGTGGGAACAAGTTTTAACTTACCTACATATAATCAAAGTCAGGAGATCGCGAATAAAATACTAAAATTTCGCAAAATTATTTATGTATTATTTTATCTGCAAATGTACTTAAATATTTTAAGATTATTTTAATATAAGTGTACATGTGTATTATTGTAAATTATTTTTTAAATAATTATTATTATTGCTATATTATTGTTTTTTTTTTTTTTGTTATATTACTTATTATTATTATTTTATTAATTAATAATTACCGTATCTTTAACATATTTTAAACATACCTATAAATTGCGTGATTATCATTAGTTATTATATTATTATACAGGGTGTTTGGCAGAACGTTGAACATACGAAAATGGTGGATAGGTGGGGTCATCTGCTACTTACTCAGGCCTAATTTATTTGGCCCTGGCCCCCTGGATATTAAAAAAAAAAATTTTTTGCTTTCTTCTAGTTTCACCACTTTCTTAACTTTAAAGTGTAATTTGTATTAAAAATGGGTAAAACAGGCAATATTTTTATTTATTACATCTTTCTGTAAGTTTGAGGAGTCATAACTTTTTTTCTAGCTAACATCTGAATAAAGCAATAATTTTATAAGAATCTGCCAATATTAAAGATAAAAAAATAAACTAAAATATTGCCTGTTTTACCCATTTTTAATAAAAAAATACACTTTAAAGTTAAGAAAGTGGTGAAACTAAAAGAAAGCAAACAATTTTTTTTTTTTTATTCAGGGGGCCAGGGCCAAATAAATTAGGGCTGAGTAAGTAGCAGATGACCCCACCTATCCACCATTTTCGTATGTTCAACGTTCTGCCAAACACCCTGTATACATACTTTTTCTCATTGGAAGTTTCACCTTTTTAATATTGAAATAATGTATTTGTTTTTATTTAATGATGAACACAGCACCCCTCTCCTAAGTCGGCTAACCGATCAAAGCGATCAGCTGTAACGTTTTACCCTGGATTGAGAGCCAGTAAGATTGACATGTGAACTCGCGGCCTGCTACGCCGCTACGAGCGTAGCCGCGTAGCGCTACGAGCTACGCGCTACGCGTAATCCTTGACGTGGAGTGTAGGGCTGGCACTCGCAAATCGGAAATGTGTTTTTGAATTTATTGATTTTATTTTCTGTAATTAATATACTTAAACTCACACACTGACTTATGTTATTAAATGTTAAAATTTTAGGGAAATCATCTCCTTTTACAATGTTTGTAAATATGTGAGTACCATGTATCGCATAATTAATTTGTGTGTGTTATGGCCTTGTAGTGCGTTAGCGGGGTGGAGATGTTTCCAGACCTCAGAGGCGAAGGAATAAAAAGTATGACGCTCTCGGTTAACGTTTTATAATGATAGTACAAAAATTAATGTTGTACATTATAGCAAAAGTCACAGATAAAATCTACATAGTTATGGTTTTCTTACAGAAAGTGGTGCCATCTAACCGCACTGACACGAGCTAATTATAATCACTCCTAAGATGTATTGTCTAATTAACGTTCGAACTATCTTCATGTTAAGCTGAGGTAGTGTCGTCCGGTGGTCAAAGATGGCGCTGCGTTAACAGTGTGTCATTACTTCACTTTTCATTTTTTCTACCTATTGTGGTATAGTAATATTATTTAGGCCTGAAACTGCATGAAGCGGACACCCGCGCGGGTCCATATAAAAGTGCTCCGTCGCGGGAACCCACGCGGATGTCCGTCGCGGGGGCACGCGCGGGGCCCGATAGCGCCAGCTTACTGGCTGTCGTATTTTTGTTTTGTTAGTCGTCGTTTTGCTACGTTCTCCATCGACACGACTGACTGTACATGTATGAACACCGTTAAAAATAAACTACGGGTACCTGCGTGTCCACGCGCGTATGACACGCGACGGATGTCCGACGCGGGCGCCCGCTTCACGCAGTTTCAGCGCTTAATACTATTTTTCATACTGAATATTTGTATAAAAAATGATGAAATACAAAATACAATTTATAGTTCGTATTTGATAACGCTGTTAATAGCGTATCCTGAATAGTAGTCAAAAGTGCTGTTTTTTACAGCACTTTTGACTACTATTCAGGATACGTCAATTCGTTTCACGTGCCTCCACTTCTTTTAAATAGTGATGCAGCAAGGTGAAGTGAACAAAATACGATGTCCTTTTAGCAATAAGACTGCCCATTGTGTTGTTTTGTTTAGCAGTGCCACAGGTGGTAGAAAATATAACTAATTGTATCAATTCGCCTAGGCATTATGTATACGGCGAACGAATAACCAATTGGGTTTCAAGGACTTTTACATAATGCCTAGGCGTTATACATTTTGCCTTAGGCATTATACATAACGGCGACAGTATGCAAACGGACGGTGCCATATAATGAGGAATCATAAAATCTGCCTGTGACATACATATATAATGAAGAGTATTCTATCTATCTACGACAACAAACAAACCATTTCTGATATAAGTTATTAAACTGTCATGGTCACTAATATTATTATTAACATAAGCGGGATATTTACCATGTTTATTCATTGTTCTGAGTTTCCGATATTTCGGCGCTGTTGCAAGCACCATGATCACGGATAAACTGAAGTCACTGCGGGTGGGTGTTTATGAGCAGACAAAACGGTCTACCCTCTTTCTTGTTTGTTTTTTGCACTCAGTACCGCTACCACTGTCACTCGCAACTGGATTCTGTTCCTGACACACGAAACTCACTGTGTCCGCTCGCGAACTTTTTTCGGCACTTCTTCGGTTTTTACACAGCTCAGCTCAGAACAATGAATAAACATGGTAAATATCCCGCTTATGTTAATAATAAAACCATTTCTGGTTTAATGGTACAAAACAAACGAACCTGTATTAAGACTGTATGCATAAAAAAATAAAAAAAACCATCCGCTAGTACCTACTATCCATTTCATGGTTGCCTGGAAGAGATCACAGAAAGCAATAAGGCCGCCAATTGTATATTTTGTACTGTTTGATTTATTTTTTGTTATGCATTATTGTGGTGTACATTAAAGTATATACATATAAATAAATTAAATAAAAAAAATAAAAAAACTGAAATTATATTCAAAACAGTTATGGTGTTAGATATACTACATTGGCACATTCCCAAATATTATAAAATCTGCATGGCTCGTATTTCAATAACACCAATATTCCTCTCTTCGCAAAAACTGCGTCCTGCCACCCCTACCTCACTTGTCACACGCTCCACCGCCTACATCTGCTGCATTTAGCAAGATTTCCCCACTACCCGCACCGCGCCCTCCGCCCCCCGCTCCTCCCCGCGAGGGTACCTCGCGCGCGGATTACTTCGGCGGCATTTACCGTCGAACACTAATGATTGATGGACGCTAATAGCGCTCCGGATTAATAACGGATATTGAGGAACTGTGCTACTTGTTTTCGGATTCTATAGAGTGGGGTATCAATTAGATGTTTCGGAGTAAGGGTCTGATTAAGGCTTAGTAAATAGTTTGTGTAGGGAATTACACTACTTTTCCTTCTATGTGCTCAATGAAAGTGGTCCCTAAATCTGATTTCTAAAAACTTCTAAATCATTTTTAGGGCTCCGTAGTCAACAAGGAACCCTTATAGTTTCGCCATGTCCGTCTGTCTGTCTGTCCGCGGTTTAGCTCAAAAATTTGGGGAACTAGAAAGTTGTAATTTGGCATAAGTGTACACGTTATCGTTGTAGGCCTAGTAGAGTGTAGATTTGTTGGCGGTTTTCTATTTTGTTAAGTACCTGGTAATTGTTGAAAGGCCTACACTGTCCTCCCATACCTATTATCACTGTTATTTAATAATATTGTAAAGCCAATTATTTTGAAAACAGTAACTGTGGAGTTTCTTGCAGGCTCTTCTCCATAGGAAAAAACTAATTGGAACCGTGCACCTAGCTTCTGACGTTTCAAAAGTGCCCATGTAGGTTTATGTGAAATAAAATATTTTGATTTGATTTGATTTGAATGACGCCGAAAAAGTGGTAAAATAAAATTGTGAAAAAAACTATTATTTTGGGTATCTCCCCTACATGTAAAGTGGGGATGATAATTTTTCTTTTTTCGTCCTTCCCATACTGTGTGATATCGTTGGATAGGTCTTTTAAAAATATTTGTGGTTTGGGAAGACCGTTTTTTGATTAAGTAAACCGTCCGTGACTTATCAAGCTTTATAGTACCAATATTCGTTATAGTCAAGTGTGTGTCCCCCTCTACCAACTAAACGGTTGTAGTTAGAAATTCAAATGTCACGGTAGTAGTACTTGTATATAACGAAGTTAAAAGGAAAACTATCACAGCTAAGTAGGCTTTACAATTTAACGAGTAATTGGCGACCAACTTACAGTTGAAAAAAATGTTCTCCCATACATTCTGTATAGAAAAACATGTTTTTCAACTACATAATAAGTTTGTTCTTGGGATAAATTCATCCCAACTAGGGAACCCTTCATGCGTGGTCCGACACGCACTTGGCCGGTTTTTTAAAGCATTTCTTAAGCGTCACACCTAGCAAAACCTTGCGATAGTGCGTTTTTCAGAGGCTATTAACTCATTAATTAAGAGAAATAAACTACATCTAAAAGCACATTATTACTGCACGGTCTTATTTGTTTTTATGTCTTTAAAACTTAAAAAAACAAATGACTAAAATAATTACGTTTTATTCTTTTTATTTTTCAAAAGATCGCTTTTCTTTTATAATCAAAATAATTTCAAAAATTGTGTGAATTCGGCGTGTGTAGGGAGTGGGACAGAGCGGCCCCGCCGCGGTGGGACAGAGGACTGAACGCTCAAGGTCGTTTGCGCCTTAACTAATGCTGGCTTATAACTAGAGATGATGAATATAACCATCAACCATTAAATTTAACTAATATTTAAAATTAACCATGATATTCAATAAATAAAATTAACATTAACGAATAAAAATATCATATCAACTTCTTCGGCGCAAAATTGGCAAGGACGAATATTTCTCTGTCTCGCTCGAACAACGCGCTGTCTCTCGCTCGCTCGGGTAGACCTTCGGAGCGGCAACGCAGTGTCGTCAGTGTCGTAGAAATATTTATTCCGTTACGTGCATTCAATTGTATGTTCTATCTTTGTTACGTTAAAACACATTTACTGTTGGGGATATTTTATTCTAAAGAAAGTTGTTGATATTTTTAACCAATATTTCGGTCGGTTAATGGTTGATTTTTGATATAAGTTTATTTTATTAGTTAGTTTTGATATTTTACTCAAATAACAAAGTCGCGTCGTTGCATTGTTGTTGTTTTTTTGTTTTACAAAATGCCGAGACGAAATAATGATACGTGGAACCATTTCGATAGGGTCGTGGGGGTGGAAAAAGTCGCAACTTGTAAATATTGTAAAAAAGACCTTTTTTATAAAGGTACTACCACGAATCTGAAGACACACTTAAGACTGAAGCACCTCAGTGTGTATTTAAATTTAATAGAGGATGCATCTGCTGGGACAAGAACAAGTGAAGGTAATGTGCAAAATCAAATAAATATGGGCCATGTTATAAATAAAAACAAAAAAATGCATAAAAATAAAAACCATAAACAAAATCAAAGTACTTAATACCAAAACAATGTACATAGACAATCAATGAACTTTTATAGCACTTGTTAAAAATATTCGATTATCTAATCGAGATAAATGCTAGTCAGTCCTAAGCCTGTTAAAGTATGAAGGGAAGTTTAACTTAACAATTTCAACATGCATTAGTTAATAGAATATTCAACTTTTCAACATGTTGCAGATACTTGAATAAAAATATTAACTAATATTTTCAACCAATAAAAATATCGATATTTTTATTTAACCATTAACCATTAACCAATAAACAATTTCAACCAATATTCTCATCTCTACTTATAACTAGTCAATATCAAAACGCAGTACCTACTTAACTTCAAGGCGCTACAGTATAATAAAATAGACTTGGGGGCACCATAAGAATCTATCATGAGAATCTATCTAGCTGTCATTGCTCCATTTTTAATTCTTTTTACTTATTGTGATGTAGTAATTTTATTCTAGATGCATCGTCTTCGCATATAATTAATGATATTGCAAAACATTTAAAAATTGTTATGGTGGAGTTTCTTGCCCATTCTTTTCCATACGTAACTACTGTATGTACGTAGGAAGGGGCAACTAGAATCAATTCTATTTTTCTGTACATTTTGACATTCAAAAATGCCTTTTATGTGTGCCTATTTGAAATAAATATTTTTTACGTCACACCTGGCCATAATGTGAGTTTTACCGCACGCTGCGCGTACAGTAAAACTCACATTATGGCCAGGTTAAGACGTAAAATTGTGTACTCACCATGGGCAGTAAAAAAGAAAGCCCTCTATCGCATATTTACAACCCTCGCCTGCGGCTCGGGTCTCAAATACCTGCGATTTCGGGCTTTCTTTCTTTTACAGCCCTTGGTAAGTAATATGCTAATGTAATCACTTTGACTCCTATTTTTAGCTAAATTTTAGGAACCGATTATTTACAGTAAACTACTACTTTCACTACGAAAATCGCCTTTTAACGCTGCCACATAAGTGTCCTGTCGACGTCAAATAGTTACAACTTATATGCGGTGGACTGTACTCGTTATGATGCATGACATTATCTTACCTCTCGACACCAGTCAGGCGAGGATGGCGGTACTTCTTAGAGAACAGCAGACCACCGCCCCAAGCAGCCTGCGACAAACATAGGATATTAGTGCAACTAGTGTTAATTACAAGAGGATCAGAAAAGGAGAGACTAGCGCAGTTTAAGGCGCGCATTGCAAAAATACTCCTGCATCACTTAGGCCTATTGTCCACGTAAACCGCACGTCATGCGCACGCTTTCGTCAATTGACGATTGCAAGACGAATGCTTGCATCTTGCGTAGAAACAATCAAAACTGTGTCCACGGAGCGGCAACGTCGCGTCAGCCTCTCGTCATGCGTTCGTCATGCGGTGCGCGCGGCAGCATGTCACTACTCGACCAACTCGAGTACTTTAATTTTTTATTAACTTTTCGAGTACCAGCACTTTCTTCGCCTGTTTCGTCGTCTTCAAATAACGTTGTATGCTATAATCACTTCATCATCATCACTTGACATTTTCACAACGAAAAGACGTGCTTTCTCGATGCTAGTTGAAAGAAACCTGAGATGTTTTGTAGCGTGATTGACGATTGCATGAAGCAGCGTGGACATAGCATATGCAAAATACGCCTATCGTCATTTGTAGGTTGCATGCATTCGTCAAATGACGCGTCCGTGGACAGTTAGGCTTACTTACATATTCTATAAGCCAACATACACTACAGGCAGGCCGCACCGCACTTTTTTGTATGAAAATGCGTTGCGCTGTGGTCCGTTGCGACTGTAATGTATGCTTGGGTTTAACAGCTGGTATGACTTTTCACGCACCAATAGATCCTTGAACAGCTATGTTTTAATTCAATATACTCACATCAACGTGCATCCACATGTCATACTTCTGGCAGATGTCTGCGATCTCCTCGAGCGGGTCGAACGCGCCCAGCACTGTGGTGCCGGAGGTGGCGTTCACGAAGAATGGCACCTGATGGGGGAGAGGAAAGATCAGGAATGTTGCAGAAAAGTTACTGTGGAACAGACGTCCAAGAAATCTTATGAATTCCCTGCTTCGATTTCACTGATATAGAAAAACAACTAGCAAACTCCTTTTGTCCCTTGAAATGACCTATGCAATAAATGTATTTCATAAAATAACATCGTCTATATTGAACATTTAGAATTGTAGATAGAACCAGTGGCGTAACTTCAGATCACACGCCCTGGTGCAAAGCGTAAATCGGGCCCCCCTTACCCATCTCAAAAACACAATTTGTTATTCTCTTCCGTTAATATTATCCGCACATCGATCGCTTTTAAAGTGGTTGCCTGTCCGGCAGCGCAGAGCTCTGAGGGCTTTGACAACCCTGTTTTCTCTCCTTCACAAACCCACTTCTCCTTCTCATCTGACTTCTTTTTGTCAATATTTATGCGCTGCACACAGCAAGAATCTTCGGTCCGAGAATAATCGTCTTCTTCGTTGTCCTTCTCATGGCTCTGGTTTTATAAAGTCTTCTTTCTTTGTCCAGGCGGTTTTCCTTTGGAATGCGCTCCCTCAGAATATCAGGACGGTAACCAATCAGTTCACATTTAAAGTGAAAGCTCGAGAACACATACACAAGAAGTTGGCAGATTCGTCTCAGAATTAAGTTGTTGTAGGTTTTCTTGTTTAACTCTCATAACTTTTTTTATTTTTATTTTTTGTTGTATGTATTTATTCTTGTATCTTAGTGATAAATTCTTCTAAATTGTTTTCTGTTATTGCACCTACTGTGTATTGTCTCTGCATCACCCTAAGGTAGATTGGTAGAAAATGCCCAAGGCATTAAGTCCGCCTTTGTAAAGTTTTTTACTTGTGCATAAAGTTTTAATAAATAAATATTTATTATTTTTATGAAACTTTTGTATGTGGCTCCCCCTTTTTGATCGTCAGCGCTGGTTGCCATGTACCTATTACGAGTACTACAGGTTTGTCAATGAACTTACAAAGAAATCCCTGGATGCTAAAGCGAGCGTAGTGAGCTCGAAAATCTTTACCTGCCTCGTAAGTAAAATTTTCTTTAAATCGTACATACGTAATACAGAAATAGGAGTTCATTTGTAGACTTATGCAGAAAAGCTTCAGTATTACGAGCCGAACCTGGGCTGCAAGATGATGAAATGATGCCTTTTTGGATTACGATTCACTTTTTTTCTAAAACCCTCTCGCCAACTAAGGCCCTAGATCGGTGCCGCGACGAGTTAGTAGACCCGGTTCGGACACTGAGTGGGCTCCCAAACACCGCGGGCCCTGGTGCCCAGCACCACTTTGCACCTTAGTAGTTACGCCACTAGATAGAACAAAAAAATGTTGAAAACAAGTTTAACGTCAATTGAATAATAGATTGTATTGCTTGAAAGCATAATCTGACACCCATTACAGGTCCTTTTGCATATACCCACCAATATTACACAGACACTGTTAATCTAGTACAAACCTACATCCCACTTAGTTCACTGTTGCCCAGAGATACTCACATTGCCTCTGTCCTTGTGGTACTTGACGAGTCGCTCCAGCTCGGAAGGCAGCATGCGGCCGCGCTCGTCGGACGGAACACATATGCAGTAGTCGGTGCCGAGCCCGCACACTGACGCGCACGACTTCACTGAGTAGTGGCACTAAGAGAAAATAAATAAGAGTTTAATGACACTTTTGGAAGCGACGGGCGGCGGCGGTCGCAGCTGCTAGATAAACTAAAAACTGTATATTCAGTCGCGAAAAAGCTAGACGATGGACATTTTTACAAGCTTTTAACTTGCCTTGCTAGATTTATAATATCATTCTAGGAATCTGGGGTCTTAATTTCGTAAGATTATTATTATTTTAGTTGTAGAAAAGCTTGCTTTAAAATATTCGTCATTTACATTTGTACTGCCCAGCATAGATGACTTTCATGCCATCATGCGCAAATGGTGTGCATCAATGTTGCAGCGATCGATTCTGGGGTAGGTAGCCCTGACAGTATCTTAGCTACACTGGCGGACAAGGTTGATAATATGGACCATTTGTCAGGCTCTGGGCTGGCAGACATGTGCCTGCACATGTTCATGTAGCCAATTAATATATCATTATTGTATTTTTAAGTTACTGAGTTTACTAACATAGGCTAAGTTCATACTAACACTATATACCCATATATAATTTATTTATTATATTTATGTTCATATATATGTACATATACTATCGATGGTTTCACGTGTAAATAAATCTATTTACACGTGAAACTATCGATTAATAATTAAGAGTCTATACAACCTCAGCGCTACCTCACTCTGTATCTCGTTCGCACACTATTGCTACCGGTCACGAGAGCAAGCGAGACAGGGCGGCAGGGAAAAGGCTCCAAGGCGCTGAAAGTTTAGGTAATTTCGTTTTACGGTGAAAATAATGGACATTTAAGAAAAGTAAATAACATAAGACCTGCTTTATAGTTCAGTTAATATGCAAAGTTTCACTATCTAATTTGAAGTATTTTTTTCGTACCAGCGGTTTATTGTTCGGTTTGGAGGTAACTTTGGATTTTTTTTCTATGGAGAAAATTTTATGGAATCGTGTTTTCGGCTAACATAGTACTTAACATTAATCCTCAACTTTACCATATATGTATTTATTTCAAAATTAATGCTGCAGTATTTTCGACATAACGGATCCTCCGTTATGTCGAAAATACTGCAGCATTATCTATCATACTGCATGCTAAGCCACTTGAGGTAGTATAGGCCCTTAAGTTTACACAGCTGGTTTCGGTTGTAAATTCGGCTTAAATCAGACTATGGTTAATGACTTGAAATTCAGCAAGAGTTTATGCTAACCTGTAGGTTCAAAAACCAATAAACTGACCTGATCAGAAGTGAACATGACGAGATGTCCCTGGATGCAGGAGAGTCCCTTCTCTTTGTACTCCGGGAACTTGTGGTGGCGAGCAGCCAGGAACGCGTACAGGTTGGAGATGGAACCACCTAGTGGGGAAATAGGAGCAGATTATTTTGTGTGATTTTTGAAGTGAACTTCTGAAAATAATGCTACACATTGGGTGTTGAATACGGTTTTTAAGTCATTCATGGCTTAAATACATTATACGAACTTACACCCTTTTAGTAAACTTTTCTCTTTTTAGCCGACTTTCGAAAAAGGTTTTTTTGTATTTAATATTTTTTACCTCAGAACTCCGTCGTTTATGAAGCGATTTGGATTTTTTTTTTTTTATTTGAAAGGATATACTTTCAGATTGGTCCCATATTTTTTTAAATCCAGTTCTGATGGTGGGATCCATGAGAAATTAAGGAAACTCTTCAAATGTTATAAGCAAACATGTAGCGATTTTTATATTTTCATCAACAACTCAAGTATTTGCATTCATCTTGATGAAATGGAACTGATGAAGAAGACCACAAATGGCCACCGGAACTCCACAATGATAAGTATTTCACGGGTGGCGATCAGATACGAGTATTTCGATTAAGATAGTTAAGCGACTATGAAGCAAATTTAAATAAATAATTCTGATGAAAATAGTACCTACCATCGAACTGATCTGAAGATGAAGCTGGAAGGTATGCACCGGAACTCCGTAATAAAACAATGTATCCTAGCCGTGTTTGGGCTTATTGGTATTGTCATGAGATGCACTCGGGCTATAAATGGTTATTAACCGATTTTTATTAACTTTGCTTGGGTAGTTTTTGACTTTACTTCGATAATACGTATTTAATCCACTTCGTATAATTATCTTGTGTCACTGTTGTTTGTGCGGTGTAGCAAGTAGTGGTAGGCGAATTTGTGTGGGATAAGTATCATAACTAAAAGGTGAAAAAAAAAAAAAAAAAATTACAAATAAACAACCGACTTCCAAAAAAACACTTCAAAGTGAAAAATAACTTTAATTTCGGAAGGTGTTCTGTATTTTCGTTTTTAACCACCGAGAATTGGGATGTTTTTTTGTTTGTGCGTTTATGGGTGACAAATAATTTTATTAAACGCCCAAAACTGGAACATGCTTTTTTATAAATTATAGTTTTTACCACCTCGCGAACCCACAGCTTTTAGCGCTTAAACAATAACTTCTAATAGCATTTATTTGTTAATCTCTTGCGGCAACAATAAACAATATTCTATACTATCTGTAGTTTATCTATTTAACACGTTGGCTGTCATACTAGTACGAGTATACTCGTAGTAACTTTTACCAATTTTTCTATAGAATCTCACCGGGCGCCAGTATAGAGTCGCCAGTCCTCCAGCCGATCATGTTCCTCATCTTCTCCAGCACCACGTTCTCCATGAGGATGAACACGGGCGCGATCTCGTACGTGAACATGTTGGTGTTGGCGGCCGCCGTCAGCCACTCGCCGGCCAGCGAGATGATGTCCAGCCCGCAGGAGAGCTGGTTGAAGAAGTGGGGGTGACCTGGGGAAGAAAGGAGATATTAAAGTACAAATACATACCCACACGTGACAAACACGCGTGTCTGTCTGTCCGTCCCTCTGACACATCACTCACATATGATTTGCTCCGAATCTACTGGGCCGATTAAGTTGTAATTTGGTACACATCATATGAAGTTCTGTGACCCAAACAGGAACGTGTAACATAATTAAATGAATTTTGAATATGGAGGTCACTTTCACAAAGTTATAGAAGTTCGTATAATCTGATTGAATGACTATTTCATGAAATCAAGACTTTTAGGATTATACTAAACTTAAGGAGTTGTATTGCTGATTCTAATGATTATAATTCTGTAAATACATATTTGCTACTGTCGCGTATCGTACTTTTATCAATATACACCCAGACAATGAGCTGCAAATTGCAAAAATCGTAAGAGAATTTGAATTTCGCGGGCTACCTTAGCTCTTCCCCCTTTACGGCCTGGCCACAGCCAAGCGTGGCGCGGATTATGGCGCGGATTGCGGCGCGGCGGGCGGCGCGGTTTGCGGTGGTATGCCACAGCTAGACTACATAGTTGTGAGTGTTGCGACCGCGGCGGCGTCAGCGGTGGACGTATTTAGAGAACGGCTAAACTATCAAAATGTCACTATCAAAAATGACACGGTATTGCCTTGAAACAAGTGTGTTCTTAGCTCAAGAGAATATCATTCAATCAAGAATAGGAATAGTCGAGCTTCGATTCAAGCAACTAGAATACTAGATCAATTCAAACTTTATTTAAATAATCCAACCCAAGAATAGGTAGATATCTATGAAACCGTGCTTGCCGCACCTCACGCCGCGCCGCAATCCACGCCGCGCTAGGCTGTGGCAAGAGGGTAACGTGCTTTGCTTTCCGAGGCACGGAAGGGTCTCGGTATGTAAAGATGGTCACCCATCCACGGACCAACCGCAGCAAGCGTAGCTTCTGATCGAACGGTTCGTGTGGCCGTTATTATGTAGCCACGAGCCCCTGAATACTCATACCACGCATACAAAACAATAAACATCTATCGAAACTATTACATCAACGTTCTAATACACCTTCTATCATAAAGTAGCAATAACAAACACAAGCCATTTATCCGGTCCGGTGGCGATCCGTTCGGATGTAATAACACACGCGATTACACCGCGCGATGACATCCGGTTTATTTCCGGAAATAGTCATCTTTGTGGTGGACGCTATCACTAGTTTTCAGGATATTATTTCTTTTGTAGTAATATCTACTACTTGCGCCATTATTCTCTTCTTATTTTTGTTCATGGACCTGAGCCAAAATGGCTGCGACGTCGTTAAATATCACCCATTGCTTGCTTTAGAATGCATATCCGGTATGGCTCTAATAATTCTTTTCTCATGTAACCTCTATAGGCCTAAGGCCGGCTTTGGTACAATTCCTACAGACTGTTAATTACTAAAGAACCCCAAGCAAAACCTTGAGGAAGGCTATATAATATCACGCTATGACCCTTATTGCCGAGCAAAAAGTCAAAAAGAACGTTCAGCGAAAACGAAGTAAAAGCACCGTTGCGCGATGCGATGCGACGCGGTTAGTCGCAGGCCGAGGGAGTTTTATAAACTTGTGGCTGTTATTTTAGTATATAATGTATCGACTTCCACATGAACGAAGTCGCGGGTTCTAGCTAGTTATAAATAATCAGTGGTGGCGTGAAGTGTTTAGTTTATCTATATTTCGCCAGATATGTATGAGTATCTTCAGAAAGTACCAGTAAACTAACTAAGTACCTATTAGCATTCCCATTACATTCTTAATCAAAAACATACAAAACACCACTAGTAATTCAATCTACCCCATAAAAAAGCAAGATACATGTCTATGACAACTTCTATAGACCACAAATAATAGAGATAAGACCTCTATGGTCCCCTATAAAACTATTTATCAGAAACATACTTTTTGTGACATCTCTGAGGCGGGACCACAGATAAAAAATATAAATGGGGATAACGCTCTCTAGGGACTGTGGTGGGATGTGATGATAGACGAGGGCTATTTTATAGCGAAATAGATTATAAAAGGTCTCTGGCAAAAAAAAAATGCTATAACATGAGGATTATTTGTTTCGGAAATACCTGATTGAAAATAATAGATTTAGATATTTTAAAATTGAAGCTACTGTCACTACACACTACACACTTGGTCTGTCAAAAATAGTTATCACGATATTCGAAATGATTACGACAGTTGGCGCAGTGGTTAAGCGACGGACTGCTGCGCTGCGTATCGCGGGTTCGATCCCGCACGGAACAAATATTTTTATGTTCAAGTAGTTGTTCCGGGTCTGGCTGTTTGTCTATGTGAGTTTAAATGTTTGTAACGCACCCACAATACAGGAGAAATTCCTTGTGTGGGGCAACGTTTAAAAGCAAAAAAATATCTCTGGGTCTATATCAGCCAAGTTCAATGTAAAATAAATAAAAAAACTTGACACATATTTCCTCCAATTATTTTAAAGTCTGTAAAAATTTTATAAACTAAATAGTATAATATTAAAATTTATTAAATAGTGTCTCATACACGAAATTCATAAAAAAAATTAAGTAGTTTCTTTTCATTATTATGTTTAAACGAACTTCTGAGCCATACCTAAAGTGGGACTTCTACATTTAACTACTCTGTGGCGTTTATGAAACATTGATATTGAAATGATAAGCTGCTGCTGTCATTGTGTTTTATCTGTGATACTTTATTGATTTGTGGCGGGAAAAGGGAGCGGGAAGTTTAATTAGATTTTTTGTGACAAAGGTGATGTTAATTTAGAATAATATTGGGTTTCAGTTGTCATAACTGAGATAGGATAAAATTTAAATATAATTGTTTGATAGGTACCTACATAAGTACTTTCGTTTTGATATGCCATTGTAGATCAAATAAGAAGTTAATTACAATCTCAATCATGAATTCTTCTCAGAGTAGTCAGATACGAAACGCCGACCTCATCTAGTTTTAAAATATGATTGACGTGTAAAAGTGTTTGTAAAAACCTACTTACAGAAATAAAATCATTTATCATTTATCAATAAACAAGTTAGGTAATTTCGTTAAAACAGGTGGAAAACAAAAGCTTAATTTGCGACTTAAATAACAAAATAATAGAATCGACAAAAAGCTCTTGAAATGACGTCTGAAACGAAAGTTTATGTTATTATGGAAGTCGTACAATAACAAAAAAACAACTTATTAATAAAATTTATGTCTGTCTGTCTGTCTGCCTGCCTGTCTGTCTATTTGTTCCAGCTAATCTCCAAAACGGCTTGACCAATTTAGACGAAACTTTACTGGCACATAGCTGATGTTATAAAGAGTAACTTAGGCTACTTTTATTTTAGAAAAAGTATACAAGTAAGTGTAGTTTTGAATAAAAATGAAAACATTTATAAATACACAAAATCGTTTGAGGAAAATAATTTCCTAAGAAACCACTAAACACTCTTTGAATATCTTTAATGAAGTGATTTTCCTCAGGTTTCCTTTATTTATGAGAATTTACGCGGGCGTAGCCGCGGGTAGCAGCTAGTACAATAATAAAATATGAAAATAATATCGTATTATGAAAAAATACTATTTATTAGGTAACCAAAACTACTCTAAAATAATTCCCCCGTGCAGTTTTTAAAAGTGTGAATAGATAAACCATATTACCCAAGAGGGGTAATACGGTCATCCCCCGGGGGACTGTTTATCACGCCCCGCAGCTGCGGGGGATCAACTTGAAGAGTAAACAGAGTTCCATCCACTGGGATTCAGAATTAGAGGGATGAATTGTTTTTAAAAGCGATTTTGAGTGATGTGGTGGAATGTAAAAGTGATTTACGTTACTTTAAAAAAATGTTTTATTGACTTAAATATGGGGTGATTGGTTTCCCAGTGATGAAGTTTGAATATGTATAATAACATGTATCTTGAGGCGACCATAACCTACTTTTAGTGATTTTATACTGAAGATCACGTCTAAACAAGTAATGCTAATAATTTGGAAAAAATATATGTTAAATAAGAGAATTTTCTTAATAACTTAAATATGAATATTTTAGATTATGTTTATATTACATAGTGAAATTAATTTGTAAAGGTATGTCTAACGCGGATAAAAAACTGAGAATCACGCAAAATCTATCAAGCGTATTTTTCTGAAACCTGCACCTTTTAAAAGGTAATTTAATTATTGATCTTTTAATATACCTGTTTTATTAAAATACGTTTTATTTTATGTAAAATAAATTAATAATGCGTCTTATTTAGAACAACGGTCCTGGTAGGGCAAATCTTACTACTGGCTGGACGCGAGGCGATGCGTTGCGTCAGGTCAGTATAGAACACGTGAGCTAAAGTGCTTTCCGAGGTTTATTTTTTTTTGTTGGGCCTGCTCTTGACCCCGATCTCGCCTGATGGAAAGCGATGGATGAGGTCTATGATGGAACGAGCGTGCCCAGAAGATGCCTGTTCACTCTTGCTTTGAAGACAGACGGGTTATATGTGGAAGGGAACACAGACGCTGGCAGAGAGTTATTTAAAGATGGTCGGACTAACCCCGATGTTTATCTGATGGATCGACCCGTGTGGCTGTTATTGCTTAGCCATTAGCTCCTCTAAAGAAAGAAAAGAAAGAAAGAAAATAAATGTATTTGACGCAGTTTAAGGCACACAATACTGACACAGAACACAAAAAAAAAAAAAACTTAGAATAGCAATGTGTGCCTCGCGGCTACGCCAAATAGGATAAAATCTGGCATAAGATATTGATTAATTGGTAGATTGTATTTACGCTCGTGACTGCACGTAGGACTCATGAGAATATTCAAAGATATCTTAAAAAAAAGAAAAGTGCTAGAATTATGAATACGTTGGAAGTCCTTAATAAAACTTTTGCCTCACTGGCCATTTCACTTTAACTAATCTCAAACAAAAGCCGCATTCCCCGACATTACAAAAACTCCCCTACGCTAGTGGCGCCCTCTCGGATTAAACCGGTATTACGCAACACCTGACAGTGGCCCCATCTGTCGGGCGCGCGAGGGATTAATATTAAATTCCTTTTGACATATTAATATCTATTGTAGTGGCTTCTGGGCTTTTTGGAAGGCAAGATACTATAGTATTTAGTTTAATGTTTTTGATTTCATAGATAGTTTTAAGCAAAGTAGACATTACAGCCGCAACGGGCCGCAGCGTAATGCATTTTCATACAAGAAACCGGCCAAGTACGAGACGGACGCGCGATGAAGGGTTCCGTATAGTTGGGATGAATTTATCCCAAGAACAATCTTAACATTGTACTTAAAAACATATTCTCCCGTACATTCCAACTGCAAATTAAGTTTTTACGCACAATATTAAGAAAACCATGTTATTTTCTATACTTATGTAAACACCAATTTTCTGTATTTAAAAAAAAATGTGTCCCTAGTTTCGGTGATAAGATGGGGCGGGGTTCGAATGGTAAATTGGTAAATTTTCATAAATTTTCTTAAATAACTTAAAAATTATTTATATTAAAATTATAAAAAAATATACTTGAGACTCTCACATTAAGCCCTTTCATTTGATATGTCACAAGGAACAGTTAGCAAAACTTTTTTTATTTTCTTATTTTTCTCCTATAAGTGACCCCATAGTCAAAATTAATTTATTTACGTAACATATCCGTGTTTCATTCGGACATACGGTACCCTAAAAAGTGTGGTGCGGCCCTCCTGTAGTGTGCGTTGGTTTTTAAAATGACATCGCCACAATCTGCATTAGCGTTAAAACTAGGATTTAATTACACGGCTATTGCCGTGTCTGAAGCAATATAAGTAAGACTCACAAGCGATGGGAATGTGAAAATAAAATTCAAATTACTTCATCATAAATATTATATCTCCAAAAGATGACAATTTGTAGCTAGCTATGGTAGGTATTGGATAGATGGTTTTTGGGAAAATCTTCTTTATATTTATTGTATTGGACTGTAAATTTGAAGTGACTTTTAAAAGACGCTAAGCTTTTACGTAAGACTTAACTCATACGATACCCCAGTGTTGTCATGAACTTCACTTGATGTCCAGAAAAACCATAAAATGATCCTTTAGACGTATGAGGAACAGGGTGTAAAGTTCACTCATACTTTATAGTAAAGGGAGGATCCTCCGACCAGACGGGTGTTGTGTCTGGTGGGCAACACTATTTAGTATCCCAGTAGGGTATCCACAACCTACTCAGTATGCGACATGTCCTCAAATGATTCAATTTGTCCGCGCGTGATCCCTGACGAGACCATTCAACATAATATTCGGATGAAGCCGGTTTAATCCAGTTTGCAACGGTTTGGAGCGGTGGGAAACCGCAATCAGAGCCATTGTTCACGTGTTTATGTGAGTTTTTTTTTATGATATTGTTTTAATTTTGATTGGATATGTTGCGTGGTATTGAATCGTGGAATGATTTGAAATTAAAATGTATGACTTGGTTAGAATAAATGCTGATTAAGTATAAAACTTAAAAGTACAACAAAGTACTTGCGATATCGTAACTGTATAAGATTAAATGCAGTTTCAAAAAAAATTATTGTAAAGCATTGCAAGTATTACCGGACTGACGCATTATCAATTATGCAGTTAGGCTGTGGAACTAATTTGTGTGTACTAAGTACAATTCTTGGTTTTTTTCACAGATTTATCCAATTTCAAACAACTATTTTAATATAACTAGCCTTTTGTTTTTGCACTTGCACTTGCAGCGCACAGACGTGTTCGTTAGCAATATTTAATCAATAATTTATTTAATAATAGTGACCTCCTTTAGTGCGTTACTGTCGTAATGCATATGTAAAATTTTGCTTAGTGTGTAGATTTGTTAATAATGGACATAAAATAGTGAACTTGTAATAAAACAAAATGTATAACAGCCCCTTTAATCCAAGGGGCCCAGTGCAACCCTCCGCCTCACCGTCGAAGACGACGGCGCCAAACCCAGCCCTCAAGCCGGCCACGGCTGATGTTATTTCGACGCCCGAGATTCAAAAATGGATGTCGGCCATCGAGCAGCACCTAAACGAAGTTTGCTCAATTGCCGCGGAAGGAAAACTGAACTCGGAGCAGAAATTGAAAATTTCTACCCTATGCCGTAAAGTAGGTTCTGGCACCTCACAAATGGCAGTCCTATATCAGTCGCTCAAACAGAAAGCTATTCATGCGTATAACATGGTTGATGAACTCCAAGAAAAGCGCGACCTGACGGAACATATTTCAGACCTCAAGCAGACGATAAAGGACTCTGGTTCTGCAGGAAATGCTTCATTTGCCGATATGGTGAAAAAGGGATCAAATGATTTTGTACGACCCAATAACCTAAGCTCTGTTGCCATTTATCCTAATGACAAATTTAAATCAAGTGACGAAACGAAAGAACTCGTCCAAAAGATCATACGGCCCGAGCAAATGAAGCTGCACGTTCGTGGTGTCCGGAAAACCAAAAATGGCGGTGTAATTATCAGTACTGAGACAAAACATGACGCTGATAAACTGAAGCACGCAGTCCAGCTCTCCACATCTGGACTTACCGCCGACGAACCCAGCAAGCGCAAACCTCGGATCGTGGTTGTAGGAGTGCCGACTACCTTGTCTGAAAACGAGGTGTTCAGGTGCATTTTCGAACAAAACGTAGCCGACAAGTTACCAGCGATGTCCTTGGAATCCTTTTTGACCTTGATAAAACTTAGCCACAAATCGGGGAAGAGAGATGCTATGACCTGTAACTACGTTGTTGAAGTTTCAGCCGATATTCGTAAAGCCCTTATCCTACAACAAAGGCTTTTTGTAAATTGGACGTCCTGTCCTGTCAGGGACTTTACATTAGTAACAAGGTGTTATAAATGCCAGCAATATGGCCATGCAGCAAAAACTTGCCGAGAGGTCATTTCGACGTGTGGTCACTGTGGTGACGCAGGCCATTCGGTGTCCGAATGCGCAAAGAAAGCCGATATTCCAAAATGTGCAAGTTGCTCACGATTTAAAAAGCCCAGTGATCACAAAACGGGAGACGCTGAATGCCCTGCAAGGAAAATAGCAGAGAACAGGTATATTAACTCCATCGATTATGAGGGCACCTAGTGCGTCATACTCGAGGCCAGACTTACGTTTTGCTTGTTGCCGACTCAACAATATACCTGACCACTGCGATGTTCTACTTAAATCGATTTGTTGCTGGCTAAGCACATTAGCAGACTGCTTCAAAAATCAAATGTAGCATTTAAGGTGATTTATGCAATATTTGTTTTCAACCTAGTTATTAATACTGCAGACGCAATCATATTCGTGTAACTAAGTGCTAACAACTTTTTTCCGTAAATAATATATAAATAATCTACATGTTTAAGACCTTAATTATTAGTATTTAAGTATATATTAACATAATTAACTAACTATTGCACTACTCATAAAACTTATGTTAAATATTTGATAAGAAATCAGTTGTCCTAATAGTAATTGTAAGAACTCATGCCGCCTGTGATACAGGTTTATCCTAGTACAGGCATCATACTTTGTAATACCTACATTATTTCTAAGATTTATACTGTATTTTTCCAATTTTTATTTATGAATAAATTTTATTATTATTTTTTTATTTATTATTATACAGTGTGGCGATTACGTTATCACATTAATTGAAATCACTATTCTACATGATGTATTTTAAACATACACAATTAAAATAAATTCCAGCTGTGGGACCGTTTTTTCGTTTTAGTATTTAACAACATTAAACTTAAATCGTGATTATTTGGTAACAATACCATACAGTTTGTGTTGAATTGCTGAGACCATCGCCCCGCACCTGTCTATACTCCATTTGAAATAAGATTAGACATTTGAATAAAACGATTGTACAGTCCGTTCAACCGACTTTGACTTCTCTTGCGTTGGTGGTGTGTGCCTTATTATCAAGGGTAGTTTGTTTCGTGCCAATTTTTACGCTATTTATTTTGTCTTTTTTTGTTTTAATTCATTATTTTTACAGGATGACAACAACTTGTAATAACCGCTGTACTTATATTTAATGTGATAACCTAATCGCCACTATATTCTCACACATTCTAACATTTTCCAATCTTCTAAAAAAGCCACCCGAACCTCTAAAATCCAAGCACCTATAAAATTCCTCTTTCGGACCCAAATCCGACTATTATCCCCCATCCTCTCACAATGAGTGTATAAAAATCAATCCATAACAGTGGAATCCTAAACTAAATTCAACAATAGAAGGGGATGATACAACGGACGAGGGATGATCCATCAAACTATGTTAATACGGGACCATGGGGCCATCCCTAGATAGTATCCCAAAATAGAGTGACTATAATTTGTGTAAGTTTAATGTACCAGTTTGATTTAAATGTTATTTTGGTTAATAGAGAAATTGAAATGAAGTAGGTTTATGGCAACGCAAAGTGCAAAAGCCCTATTAAAATACAAAACGTGTAAAAATCGTCGCTGCACATGAACTTTATCGGCTTCAAAATAAGGTTGGTTTTTCAAAACAAATCGCTAAAACCAACCTTATTTTGAAGCCGATAAGGTTCATGTATAGCGACGCGCGTACGGCCGGCGCTGGCGAAAAGCGTCGCTCTGAAACCAGCCAACCAACACACAACCGCTTGCCTTAATGTATTATGTGTCGTTGGGCCTACCCATAACACGTTTTCGTTGGGCCTTCGTAGGGCAATGTACGTTGGCCACATCGCAAGTTGGGCCTTCGTAGGCAATTCCACGTAGGCCATCAGTTGTTAGCCCATCCCGCAAACTGCCCGCCAATTTGTCAACTAACCAGAGGTAAGTGGCCCAACTAAATACCAACAAAAAATGCTACTAGGGACTGTCTTATGCAATTATGACGTTCGAAAAGCGCTGATTCTCAGCCTAATTTGAATAATGACTTTTGATTTCTTGGCAATAATGATACCACTTTCCATAATGACGACGTTATTTGTATGAAATAGGTAATCATTTAATTTAACATAAAATCAAATCCTTCTGGAAGGTAATATGTTTAAAGTCTGTGTCGTTAATGCGCTGTCTTTCCAAATTATGAAGTTATTAGATACTCTCACCGAAGCAGTCAAAATACAACTAATTAATTAACTACTTTTCAATGCTTTGATCTCGGATAATTGTCTCCTTCCACTACTCTCTTTTTTTTTGTTATAAGGTAGATAACATACATACCACACCTACAGTACAGTACACCTACAGTACATACAATACCTTTATAGAATTCATCATTATTTGATTTAAAACTATCCCCAAAACTCCCTAATTCAACTGCACCCTATTCCTACTTCGCTCTAAAGTCCCTAATCCAATGATTTGCGTGATATTAGCGGCGACGCTCGCATGTAAATCTTTCGAGTGCTACTTTGCCGCCATATTTAACGTTTTTATGGCTATTTCCCGCGCTTTATTGTTTTTTTGAGTTTGCCTTTAAGCTATAAGCTGAAAGTCTATGGTGATGGAGATTTTTATTAAAAAGGTTGCTTTAAGGCGACGATAGCCGACTTTTAATGATTTTATACTGATCACGTCTAAACGAGTAGTATTAATGATTTTCACTTTCACACTTACACCCCCACACTCCACTTCACAAGCCAACACACATACTATATCTTTTATAAATCACCTTTTATCCTACCTAAGAAAGAGCGGCGTCTTCTAACACAGGCATAATCTGCTTAAAAGGAGGCGCCATTCACCAACAAAATGTAAACAACTATGGTTAAGAAATAAACATTTTTGTACTTTTTTTTTTAATTAATGATTTGGAAAAAACATATGTTAAATTAGAGCTTGTTTTTAATAACTTAATATATGAATATTTTAGATTATGTTTATATTACATAGTGAAATAAATTTGTAAATTTATGTCTAACGCGGATAAAAAACTGAGAATCACTCAAAATCTATTAAGCGTATTTTTCTGAAACCTTCACCTTTTTAAAGATAATTTAATTATTTATCTCTTAGTATACGTGTTTTTATTAAAATACCTTTTTTATGTATAATAAATCAATAGTGCGTCTTATTTGGAACAGCGCTCCTGGATGGGCGAATCCTATTACTGGCTGAACGAACGACGCGTTCCGGTATAATAACGCGGACAATTTTTTTTTGTCTTGCCTCTGTTTTAGTGTAGCAACATTTGAACTTAATAATTTTAACGGCTCCGTGCCACCATTGGCCAAAAACTCTAATAACTAAATCGGGTCTCCCTTGTTTTACCGAAAAGAAATTGCCAAATTATCACTTCCCAAACAAATTTTCGCATAATTTCATTTGCCAAATTATTACTTAACAAAAAATCTATTCACAAAAAACTGTAACGCAAACCTAATGTTTGGCAAATGAACGTTTAAATTATAACTTGTTTACCAACTAGTACTTTTAACATTTTTTATTTAGTCAAATATTTCAGTTGGAATAACAGTTTTTACGCAAAATTAAATAAGTTAAATATTTGGTATAGTCAGTAAATAAGTAATTAACCTAATCTAAATAGTTCAGTTCCGGGACTTTTTTCTATTAATGCAAGTTGTTTCTGACACTCGCCGGCCGCTGCCGCGGCACCGCTCGCTTCGCTCGCTCGGCTCGTGCGTAGGAGGTCACAGTTTTAACCTAACCTAACCTAACCATCTTTTTTTTTTAATAATTAACCTTCTCTAACTTCTTCCATAAATAAACTAATATCAAGTAACCATAAATTTGACTTGTTTCAGACAAATTCAAGCACAAAAACTTACAAAGAAGTACGCAAAAGACATCAAATTTAACCAATAAGTCAAATGTTTATTGGTCATTTAATTTCACCAAACGTTTATTGTCTGAAGATTGTTTGCTGTAATAAATCATTTGATTAAAGACCAAATGCCATATTGACATTATACTTGGTAATATTTTGCCAAGTAAAAATTTGACCAAATGAAAATGTGCGTACTAAAATTATTCCAAATATTACATTGGTATAAAAAAAGGTTGCTAAAATTTGTTTGGGTAATGAAAATTTGGCAAAATCTTTTCGGCAAAACGGCAGGATCCCAACTAAATCACTACTGTCCGTCTGAAATTGTCTAATTTCTCTGAAACGTCATAAAGTTCTTGAACTGTATCTTATAGATGACAGAGCGATGTAATCTGTTTATTGACATACAGTAGCGCAGCAGTTTGTCATTCCCATTTGATTTTCTGAGTTTCAGATCGTTATTTTTGCTCAAAATTTATCACACACAATTAGCATAACAGGCCTTTTCGCCGAAAATTGTTTGCCAGATTTTCACTTGCCAACTAACGTTTCGCAGAATTTTATTTCGCCGAATAATCATTTGTCAACTTATCATATAATTTTGTTTTATTTCCCAACCTCACAGTTACCAACTGTACGTTTGGTCTGCTTTTCATAATGACACTTTTTTAAATGCCAACTTTCAAGTAGCAGAATGTTTTAGTTTGTTCCTTTTACAAAAGCGATTCGCTTCTGGCACATCGCCGACCGCTACCGCGGCACGCTCGCTTTGCTCGCTCGGCTCGCTCGGCTCGTGCGTTGTTTGTCATACTCTAACCTAACCTAACCTATCGTAATATGGCTCTGCATTGCTGCCAATTTAAAGGTTTAATGTTATTTTTGAGATTCTTAAATAAAAAATGTACGTAAAAATTACACTGACAAAACGTCATTCGTCTAATAATTGTGTGGCCTAGTGAAATGTTTGACAAATGATAAATGTCCCAAACGTTTTGTGTCATTATAATAATCAGCTTAACAATAATTCTACCCAAAAAACGTTGTCATACAAAAATTTGCTAATTGTTGGTTGTCAAAGTGAAACATCGGCGAAACGTTGGTTGGCAAGTGATAATCTGCCAAACAATTTTCGGCAAAAAGGCAGGACACCAGCATAACAATCATGGCATTGCTCATCTCTAGCATTTTACATTCCAAAAAAGCTTTTAATTTCCAACTACTTCCGTGCTTGAACTCAACAATCAATTCATTCGTCAGGCTCCGCTCAGCTTCGCTCACCGTCGCTTAGACAAGCGATTGTCTCACGCTTGGCCAAGCACGTGATTTGAGAGGGCGGCTGCGTTTGATGTGCTTCGGAGTAAATGTCAGATGTGAGTGCGAGTGATGGCGAATATTGATGGTAGTAGAAGTTTGTTGAGTTTTTGACATTTTTAGGGATCCGTACCTCAAAAGGAAAAAACGAGACTCTTATAGGATCACTCTTGTGTCTATCTATCCGTCTGTCAAACTCAAACTCAAACTCAAAGCATGATTTCAATTAAACCATTTACAGGCACTTTTGAATTGTCAAAGAGACGGCCAGTCAGTTGAAGCTGGATGCCCATTCCAATACGTAGATCACTATGGAGAAGAACGGACTAGAAACTCCAAGGACACTCTTTTAAATCAAGATATTACATAATCCTGGGTACATTATTCTTGTTGCTTCTATATGTGAGACAATGTAAAAACATAAATGAAAATTAACTATTCCTCCTTATCTCCGAAATGAATTTATTTATGGCACGCGCACTAAATTGCTGAGGTACCATAATATAATGTTACTAGCTTTTGCCCACAGCTCCGCCCGCGTGGATGTCGGTTATCGCGTAAAAAATTTGCCTATGTCCTTCTCCATATCCTTCTTATATCTCTGCCAAATTTCATGATGATCGATTCAGCGGTTTAGGCGTGAAAACATAATATACAGACAGACAGACAGAGTTACTTTCACATTGATAATATTAGTATGGATAGTGTGCCAATTGTTACCTCTGCTGAACTTGGATACTTTTTTTTTTCATAAATAAAATCATAATAAAAAAATAAAAAATATTTTATTTCACATAAACCTACATGAGCACTTATGAAACGTCAAAAGCTAGGTTCCAATTTGTTGTTTGCTATGGAGAAGAGCCGGTAAGAAACTCCACTGTTACTCTTTAAAAAATAATTGGCTTTCATCACCATTCTCTTGCCCTTAGGTTACCCTAATTTATTCGAAGTCAACGCAACATGCCTACTTCCATGAAATAAACATAATTATACATAAAGAAAATGCTCATACAGAAAAAAAAATTGGATCCAAATCAATTGAGAAGAGTGCTCCTAAAATTCACAGTATCATTCTGGTCGCCCATTTCCGAACACATACGACCACACCCGAGGACACCCGAGCAAGCCCCCGCCCGCCCGCGCCCGCGGTGGTATCAAACAATTCAATTATGTACTCAAATGTATCGGAATGATTGCCCCTCTACCCGCGTTTACGGATCAAATCTTTGTTTTTGTTACATTGTTTGTGATTTACGTAAGAAAGATGAAGTGACAAAATTAATAAGTTTTATGTTACATTCTGTTTGTAAGTAGATATTATGGTTTATCATACTAGCGACCCGTTCCTGCTTCATTGTAATTTTATTCAAATAATTGTTGTAAATTATCTATAATTTTGCATGCCCGTAATGTGGGTGAAATATGTCCTGTGCTATAATTTAATTTAACATCTTATGTAACCATATTTCATGCAAATAAATGATATATTATATTCACACGGTTGTGAGACTTGACAAAACATCAAGATTTCTTTATTATAATTGTGTAGTTTAATATTAATGTATAATACACACAAACAAATACATTTTCTAGATGATGGTGGAAACCGCAACAAAATCTGTTGCGTAGTTTTAAAAGAAAAAGAAAGAAAATGCCTTTATTTGCGGTAAACATGACAAAAAAGGGCAAAGAAAGAATAAAAACACGAAAAGAACAAGTTGGGGGAAAATATGCGTCACGTCCACGCAAAACGGCCATCGCTCAGCATAATGCTGCGAAAAAAAAAAACAAAATTGCGTTCACACAAAAGCGACTTTAATTTATTTAAAATATATAAATATATATTTTTATTTGTATTATTTATGAGTTTATGACACTATTTGATTATATTTTTGTTGTACCATTTGGTCAGGTATGGTCTAAATTGGATTGTTAATTGCTATATTATTTGCTGTGTGTAATGGACGAATTTTTAAAATCAATTGATGCTGTGTAGCGTCCGACATCTTATATTTGTACGCCGTTCAGGCAAAACATGACTGCCATAATTATAATTTGATTTAACATCTTGCATGCTATATGTGTGTATACTCATGGTTTGGACAAATAAAATATTATCTTATCTTATAAAGATTGGTTGTAAATGAGGCCTTTCATCTATTAATCACCTCTTTATCAATTTTGCATAAACAAACAATATTTATACACAAATTTTAAATACTTTTACCCGATCTTATACTTTCATGGCTTGAACCTCCTAATTAATCAACATTGCTAAAAACAAATTTATAAATAACTTGCAAACAACAGAAACAATCGTTCGATTTCGCGAATCTTTTCAAATTGCCGAACATCCCCGACCACTCGCGACCTGTCCCGAACCCTACACCGCAGCAAACAATTCAATTACTTGCTCAAATGTGTCGGAATGATAGCCCCCCGTTAGTTACACACAGCTGAGCGGAATACTGTGCAGTCACTTATAATTGCATTCTCAAGCGATTCGATACACTTGTTGTAAATAAAAGGCGGTAGGAGGGAATTCTGGTGAAAAGTATGTGAGAGGAATTTTTAATTTATTGGAAAACAATTTGTACTACTTCAAAGTTCGTACCAATAAGTAGATGCAATTTTGTCGTCAGAGTTTGTAAGAGTAACGTTGGAGTTTCTTGCACGTTCTTCTCCGTGCGAGGCTGCATTTTGGAGGGGGCAACTAGAATCAATTTTATTTCCGTGAAAATGTTGACTTTCAAAGGTGCCATTTGTATGCCTGTTTGAAACAAATGCTTTGACTGACTGCTATTTTAATGTATTGCCTCAGTGTGCGTGATATTGTTGGCCGAGTGTCTTTATTTTGCGTGCTTCGGAGTTAGCATGCCGTTGGATGGTCGAATGTCGTGATTTCATGGATTTCATTTAAAATAATGTGTTATTTTAATACCGAATTATATTATCCACTGTGGCAACACTGTCAAAGTACAAATTTATTGTA
Organism: Dryobota labecula; assembly: GCA_947523025.1. NCBI lineage: Eukaryota > Metazoa > Arthropoda > Insecta > Lepidoptera > Noctuidae > Dryobota > Dryobota labecula. The sequence goes on along the minus strand of OX383310.1, from coordinate 1,061,156 downwards.
ACAAACTTTTAATTTTTTTTTCATTATGGCAACCGAATGTATTATTTTGTTTTGACAACACTTAGAAATAACGGTTATGATATTATCGTTGTTTCGGGGTGGGGTCAAAAGTCGTTTTAAATGGTAAAATGTAATGCAAAGGCAGTCTTCGTTTGATTGTGAAACAGTGCGGCATACGTCGCTTCACTACTTGTATCTTTCCGCATATTTTAGGAATCCACATCTTCAGTATGCTAATATAAACGCCAATAATAAAAGCAGTTCCTCCACTCACCAGTCTTGACCTGATGCTTCAACGCGACCTTGCAGTCCTCTAGGAGTTGCTTCAATGGGAGAGGCTCGTCATGCAGTTGGAAGTCGCACATCTTGAACATCTCCTCCGGCATGCGGAACTCCAAGATCTAGGGAAACGAATGTGTTTTGTAATACTTGGCAAGAAAAAGAAGTAGTAGTAAGTTTTTTTAATGATTTTTTATGATTTATTTATTTACTAGCTTTTGCCCGCGGCTCCGCCCGCGTGGATATCGGTTATCGCGTAAAAAAGTAGCCTATGTCCTTCTCCATATCCCAGGCTATATTGCTGCTAAATTTCATGACGATCGGTTCAGCGGTTTAAGCGTGAAAACGTAACATACAGACAGACAGACAGACAGACTTACTTTCACGCGCCGGCGCGTCGCGCGACGAGTATCCGATATACTAGTTTCAAAATAAACATCTTCCGCTAACGAAAGATGTTTATTAAAAAATGGAGTTGTCATTAACGATAACTTATTTTTTTTTTTTTTGTACTAAGACATATCAAAATAAGAAATAGGTGTATAACAAAACACGTTAAGTTTAATTTGTCAAAATTTGCGCACTAATTAAAAACTTTTCCTGTATATCAGAAAAAAAAAATACAACCGAATTGAAAACCTCCTCCTTTTTGAAAATTCGGTTAAAAAATGGACAGTAGGCTAGCATTCTTTTGTCTATACCAATAAAAAGATAAAAACCAGCTGCAAATACTAAATCATCTGGCAAGCATGGTGATTATCACTTCACTATGAACCGTTCACTGCAGTAGTTCCTGGGAAGATATCTCCTACACAAACTCCTTAAACAGCAGTTCCAGGACACATACCTTCTCATTCCTATCGTTGACCTGGTGCACGAAGTCAAGCAGTACATCCACGACACGCGACAGGAACTCACGTGTCTGAGGCTGCGCATCCTCGCGGTATGGGAGAATTGCTGCAACAAAGATAAAGAGGGTTATATGTTGTTCGAAATATGTCAAAGGTTAAAATAATATACGGGACAAACGGTGTTATTAAAAATCGGGGTGTGGCTGTGACTGGAGCAGTCGTTGTTCCGTTCGGAAGCCTTCATTCTTTTACGTTCCTGGCACCGCTTCACTCTGTCATATGGTGTTTTATGGGTATCACTGTATTGCTTTTAAAAAGCCCATTTCAACCGGATAACGATTTCTATATTTCTATTTGGATTTTTGACGAGTATAGGCCGACATAGCATTATTCATTTTATTTTTTTCTTTAACAATGCATATATTTACTATAACTATTTCACACGAATGTTTCATATACGCAATCAATAGATCTTGACGAGAGCTGACGATTGAAACTCAAACAAACGTCGTAGCTTCTCCGAGACAAAATTTATAGTAAACGGAAATTATGTGATGCAGCGAAACGACCTCAAAATGGCAGCGCTTCCCCATCCACCACGCGCGATGCACAGTTACCAGAATCACTAGATGGGCGACTTTTCGTCTATTCATAAAGGCTCGCCTGCCACTCAGCAATGTAATTATATTACGCAGGTACAGTCCCACGTATTATCATTCCGACCTCGCCGCCGAGGCCCATCGCGATATCCCCGACTAAATAGTCCTCCCCGACCCTTGCTCGTAAGCGAAGCGCCAGCCCGCGCCATAGCTGAGCCTGTAGCTTTAAATTCCCCTGATAATAATCATAACCCTGATTTTATCCAGCCACCGTCAGTCCCTTGCCATCCTCTCTCCGACTCTGCCCTAAGCCGAGGTTCGTACCCCACAGGGGGTGCCCTTAGCACGCAGTCGTTTAGTTTATAAGTTTTACGCCCTGGCTGGAGGCATTAAGTTTTTAGGAGCTTAAGGAAACACCGGTTAAAGAGTTGCAACCTCTCAAGCTTAACTCTGAGTTGCCCTAGATTTAAAAAAAAAACGTATGAGCCAACCGTACATTGAGATCGTATATTGGTCGCAAAGGGCTTCTCAAGAGCAATCTTGATGACACAGTATTGACTGCTGCGCTGCGTGCCGCAGGCTCGATTCCCGCACGGAACAAATATTTGTATGATTTACAAGTAGTTGTTCCGGGTCTGGCTGTTTGTGTATGTGAGTTTAAATGTTTGTAAACGCACCCACAATACAGGAAAAAGTCCTAGTGTGGGGCAAATTTAAAAATAAAAAACTAGTGATACCCATAAAACACCATATTTTATGACAGAGTGAAGCGGTGTCGGGAACGTAAACGATGTTTCATCTGGCTGAAAATATTTACCGTTACGAACACGTATTGACATAAAACACACTGCCGTGTCCACGACACAGCCACAACCCAATTTCTTTCAATTTATACTTAAGAGGGTTATCACCGGTTCACTAGCGCTACTCTTTTAAAAATATATTATCTCGTAACTGAGAAGGAATTATGAAAAACGGCTCAATCAACTATATCGGCAAGTGTGTCTAGAATTTACTAATACCTTTTATAAAGTTTCATATTGAGACACGAAGCAACAAAATACGATCTAGAGGAATGTGGCCGTTTTTATTTAGATCGAATTTTGTTGCTGCGTGTGTGCTAGTGGACCGCTAACAACGCTCTTAAATGCTAGTAATCAACGAGAAACCGACCTTTACCTTTAGTTTTTTTAAAGGAAACCCACTGAATTCGTCGGCGATATCGTCTTAATTAATACACATACTCAAAAAAGGGAAATTCTCTTCCCTTAGTTTTCATTTCCTATCCTGTCAAAGTTCAAGCAATCCTTCATACGGAACAAAAACTTGACTGATCAGCTGACAATGGTATCTCCAACAATACTAACATTTACCAACTTGTTCTTACACTTCAAATAACTGATATTGGACCTTATTGCTTACGTTTAGTAAGGAGAAACGGTTGAGAATATTTTTTTGGAACCGCATAAATAAGTTGGGTAGTTCATGATATTGAAAATCAGAATGCAAGGTATTGTTAGCAGAAGTTGCGCGGAATTGTTCGTGTGTTGACTTTAGGGGATGTTGATATTTATTGTGTTGGCGTAAGGTTTAATTTTGATTGTGTTTTTGTTTGAGATGTGTATTGGTTGTACAAATCAAAGACATCTGTGCTCAATGCACAATATGACGCGATTTTTGTATGGTGACCGTATTTTAGGGATGAAATTATATTTTCGCAGATTAATTATTCTCTTGCAATCCCTACGAAATTTAACACAATTGACAATTTTGATGCACACTTTAGTTCGTCGGTGCCAATTAACTTAACTTAAATTCTAAATCCTCTGCGTTATTTATAAAAGTAAGTCCTTCAACAACATTCAAACTCAAATTGATGTGTTTACATGTTGTTTTAGTGAAATCGCAAGGGTACTACTATTTATATTGTGCTACAAGCAAAATAATACTTAATTTTAATTTATATATATAATTTACATAATAATATTTTTTTGTAGTATGTTTTTGTTAGTAATTATGTAATGCTATGTTTTTGAGTTTTTTAATTTGAATTTTAATAATGTTGTTAGTTTTTAATTATTTTTTTCTCTAATTTTGTTGTTAGTATATAGTTTAGTTTATTAGTTTTAATTTCTTAGCTGTCGCATTAGGGTAAACCCTGTAATGATAGTTTAAGCTGATATAAATAAATAAATAAGTTTTAAAAAAATTGCGTGATAATTTTTCGTCATATTTGGCGTGTATGAATTCCTATAAGTCGTGTACCAAGTCGATTTTTTTAAACTTAGTAACTAACCCGTAAGCCCGAGCATTTTAAAGAATTTATTCCAAAAAAAAAACCCTTTAAAATGCTTTTTTTTGTGTATATCAAACAGCGTCTACCTGTACTGGTCCAAACGCACATCCGCAAATACTTCAGACACGTCCCGAGGCATGAGGGTGACTATAGAGCGCATTGTCATGCAGGGTAGAGTGGAGGGCACTAGACCACGCGGACGCTCACCCATGGGATGGACTGACCAAATTAAAACCGCAGTGGGCGATCCTTTGTATGAGTGCACTAAAAACACCTAAAAATCGGAGTAGATGGCGAGAAATCTTGAGTCGAATTACATCAGCCCCTGTACAAGAAACTACATGAAGACCATGACTTCTCTGACAAGAGTGCTAAGAAGAAGCTGCAAAACTAAATCCCCCGATCGTTATCATCAGTTTTCTGAATTGCCTCCAATATGGAAGCAAAAAGACTTATAATATTTACGTCAAAACACGTGTATCTTCTAGCATTTCAATATCCTACAACATTCCCATATCGCACACACCCCAGCTCCCCAAACATTCCTGGACACACAAGGGTAGTTATTAAAAGCAGTGACTTTTTAATCAGAAGCCCTTTTGACCCGGCTGCAGCAGTGCGAGGGTTAATACGTTAGAATTAGTACACAGATATGTGAGGAGGTAATGTTTCATATTACGAGTTGGGTTAGATATAAATAATAATAATAATAATAATCATTTTATTTCAGAAACATCCATAAATTTGTTAGTAAACATTTAACCTTATTAACTAAAATGCTCGTAAAATAATATTTTGGCCCATGAGTTTGTTGTCAGTTGAATGGTGCCGATTCTCTTTTAAACCGAACTAAACTATCGCAAAAATTCCTTACTTTTGGCTATGAGAATCTTAAAGCTATTCTGCAGAAAAAAATATCTCTAAATTTAAAAATAATTTTACCACTTCTAACGCCCTAGGAGGACATATAGTGATCTCCGATGTCCTAATTGGTGATGTTCTTCAGAAAGGTCAGGTGAGCGCCACCGGCTTGCGGTGGTGTTCTATAGTTTCTGCCTACCGCCAAGGGAAGAAAGCGTGGGTTTATGAGTATGAAATTAATGTTTTATTTATGAGCTGTTGGTGTACCAAATATATATATTATTTATTTTCTATTTCCCTTTACTCCTTTTCAGTTACACGTTCAGTTTTCCGTCAAAATGCACCATTGTGTCTAAACTCTAGTACCTACACTACACAGTAACTCACTCACAAACAGCACTTATCACTAATCCCCCCTCTATAACACGCATCGCTTGACAATGTTGTAGTGCTGTCAGACGCATACGTCAGACGGTCAGACCCTTTTAGCGATGGTGGTTTTTTTGCTGGATTAAGAGTCTGTGCCATTATGATTTAGTAGCTTGTTATCTTCGAGTTTTCACAGAGTGTACGGTACAAATAATTTAAGGAAATGCTAAGAAATAGGCTTCCCACCAGGGCCCAGGGTAAGGAAAATGCGATGTGCGTAGCTAATCTGTCTGTAGAATAATCAGTTTTTTTTTTTCCCACCAAAAGCTAACTGGCAGTTCATCCCAAATTATAAATGATAAAAAATAAATGTTTTTATTTCTGTAAGTAGGTTTATACAAACACTTTTACAAGTCAATCATATTTTAAAAACTAGATGAGGTCGGCGTTTCCTATCTTATGACTCTGAGAAGAAAAGCCGAAACAATCTCAGAGGTCACCCTCTGTCTCAGTTTGTTTCAGCTAAGATTATGTCTGGACTTTTAGAGACTATGAAGTCTCTTTTAAAGTCCAGACATGACCTTAGTCAGATCATGTGAAGACCGGTAGATTGGTCTCTGAACTGGTATTTTGAGGAAAACCACATAGATTTGAGTGGACCTAACCAAGCTGGAAACTGTGCCTTATTCTTAAACTTTCATTGGCTATACGAGAAGGAAGATACCTAGAAACGATGGAATATATAATTACTAGCTTTTGCCCGCGGCTCCGCCCGCGTGGATGTCGGTTATCGCGTAAAATAGTAGCTTATGTCCTTCTCCATATCCCAGACTATATGCCTGCCTTTCATGACGATCGGCTCAGCAGTTTAGGCGTGAAAACGTAACATACAGACAGACAGACAGAGTTACTTTCAGTTTTTTTTTTTTTGCCCCACACTAGGAATTTCTCCTGTATCGTGGGTGCGTTTACAAACGTTTAAACTCACATACACAAACAGCCAGACCCGGAACAACTAAATGTAGGTCATACAAATATTTGTTCCGTGCGGGAATCGAACCCGCGACACGCAGCGCAGCAGTCAATCGCTTAACCACTGCGCCAACCGTGCCGTCTTAGAATATTAGTATGGATGGCTGGAAAGTGAGGCAGCACTGACATGCCGGCTTTGTGGAATAAGTAGACATGTTGTGCTACTCGTAACGACAAGAAAATTAATAATCGAAAATAGATTCATAGTAACTTTAAAAATACAGCTGTAGGTACTTTCTGCAGTCAGCGTAAGAATGGATGCCAAATTACTTGTTCCGACGACATTTCAACAGTATTCCAGTCTATCCCTTTCTTCATCCCATTATTCTCGTACAGCATGAGCACAAAACTCGCTAACATTCAAGCACATTCCCCTGACATTTGCTTCGTACCTTATCATTTTAACCGACATTATATTAAGAGGCACTCACGTCACTTTCAGGGAAAACCAATCCTTAAACTGACACAAACGAATTCAAACCTTACATGTTCAACTTTAGATTCCATATGCCCATCTCTTACACCTCAGCATATATTCATATACCCCACAATGAAATCTAAGCCTTATGGTAGTGGATTCTAAGTCGAATTTTGCTAAAAATGGTCTTGCCTAACAGTAAAGTGCCCTTAATAGTATTTGGAAAGCATTACATCGCATTCCAGATGTTATTTGCTGTCCAACTTTTCCGGAGCTCTGTGTTATACGATTTTAAACTCTATTTTCTTTGCTATTAAGGTTATGTCAGGTAGTTAGGACGGTGGAACAGTCATAAAGATTGGTGTGAACTTATGTTGTCGACGTCATAAGCCGATTGTCGGTGATTGTACATTTTCTGGACGTGTGATGCTGAAGTGGGTAGCTGTAAGCTTTTTGGTTTGAAATGTTTTGATATTTTGTGAACAGAAGAATATGAAATAATCAGCCGAACCCTTCGGGGAATACAAGCGTAATCTTAAGGCGACGATAACCGACTTTTAATGATTATTTACTGAAGATCACGTCTAAACGAGTAGTACTGCAGTGCTATTCTGTAACCATCTCACCGTGAAAACTTAAGTGAAGTGAGCGTGGAGTGAGATGTCAATAATGTCAATCCCAAGCATCAGCAGTTCTATTCTGTAACCATCTCACCGTGTAAACGTAGGTGAAGTGAGCGTGGAGTGAGATGTCAATAATGTCAATACCAAGCATCAGCAGTTCTATTTTGTAACCATCTCACCGTGTAAACGTAGGTGAAGTGAGCTGTCAATAGTGTCAATCTCAAGCATCAGTAGTGCTATTCTGTCAAAATCTGACGGTGATAACTTAGGTGAAGTGAGTTGTGATTCCACCTGACGCTTGGGATTGACACTATTGACAGCTCACTCCACGCTCACTTCACTTACGTTTTCCCGGTGAGATGGTTACAGAATAGCACTACTGGTGGAATTACAGCTCACTTCAAACTCACTTCACCTAAGTTTGCACCGTGAGATTTTGACAGAATAGCACTACTGGTGGAATTATGTCACTTCTAGCTCACTTCATCTGCATTTTCACCGTGAGTTTTTTTTACAGAATAGCTCACCTGTTAATGATATGGAAAAATATATGTTAAATTAGAGCAGCAAGCTAAACACTCAAGGTCACTGGCATATATCTGGGCCTTAAGAATATGAAACGTTAGTTTTACAGGGGTATTTTTGCTTATGAGGCCACATTTCGACCGTAATTTTTGCGATAAATGGCCAACTTTGGCGTTCTTATTCTGAGAAACTGAAAGATTTCGACAACTTTTACTTATTATGTGATGGAGAATAGTTATGAGTATAGTTTATAGCGGTCTCCCTTTTCCATTTTTTTTTAAATATCTATTATTATAAAGCCATAATTCCGAAGAAAGTTTTCATAAAATGCGCGGCAGCACTTATTTGAACTCGTGGATTGTACATAAGCAAACGAAATGAAATATATATAATAATATCTCTCAAATAATAGTTTAGTTCATAGCGGCTTCAGAATTTTGAAATATGTATGGAATATCTATTAAAAATTATGAGAGCAACCTCTTTTAAATGTGAATACAGAGTATTTTTGTTAGACAACACTTATTCATTCACATTAGTACATTTTTCACGGAACAATGTGTGTTATTTCAATTAGTACTACGATCCAACCCTCCATTGCTTGGGTGCAGTAAATACCCATAGTCGGGAGCTCTCGGGACAGTTTGATCCGCGCGGTAATGACGCGGTATTACAGAGAATCCCTCATTTGTGAGGATCACTGCTTCGGCGATGTGGAGAGGAGGAGGATATTGTAAGTGTGATAAGGTTTTTGTTGTGAGTAGTCGGGTAACTTCAGTTAAGTGTTAGGTAATTGTTAATTGCGTAAAAAAAATGTCTTATTTGAAATTTAAAGTAAAAAAATCAAAACATGCCAGCTATTTTTGTCTTTGGCAAAGGACTTGTAAAAACCAGTCCCACATTGTAGGTTTTTTTTTTTTAATAAACAAAAAAACTATTTAATATCATGTCTTCTTTTTTACTGTCGTAGTTCAAGTTAAAGCTTCGTCCATTTGACTTACTAACACCATATTTAAAACTAGCTTCTACCTGTGACTTCGTTCACATGGAAGTCGTAAGATACACAGTATACTAACATAACAACAATATTTTTATAAAATTTCCTCTACCCCCGACCTACCGTGTCCCATCGCATCGCCCGCCCACGCTAATACAGTCGCCAGCACATCAGGTTACCACAAACTGTCAAATTTTCTCATTCGATTTTGAACTTAGCGAACAACATTTTAGGGTTTAAAATCGTTTGGAGGAATTTGACAGTTTCGTATAACCTGATGTGCTGTCCACCGTACTTCGTTTTCGCTCGGCTCCTAAGAGTCTTAGCGTGATGTTAATAGCCTATAACCTTTCTCAAGAATTGGGCTATTAAATGTGAAAAGATTTCACGCAGACGGAGTCGCGGGCTGAAGCTATTTAGTATTGATAATTCTACACATCGTCATTTTTCACAAAAAAATTACAAAGCACAATAAAATAATCCCTCTCCACGCTATAAAACAAAGAAAAATACACAAAAAATATTCTATTTCCCCCCGAGAATCCCTTAAAGCCCCCAGTCTATCAATTGTAGCCCACAAAGCTAACGTATGGGCTATCTCCTCCGCTCTGGCGTTGCGATGGGCTTTTAATACCTCTCGAAAAATGAAGATGGGATCCCGAGGACGATTATAAATTGCGGGCTTACGAATCTGACAGCGCGGTAATAAAGGGAATTTAGATTTTTATGAGTTTAATTTGTTTGGGCTATTTATGGGTCTTTTAAGGGTACTGTGGTAGGTGAGGGTTGGCTAGCAGTATTTTTTTTTTTTGTTATTGAAGATGTTAGTAGACTGCAAGTCAATACCTGCTTGTTATTTAGATCATTGTGACAGGCTTTGGGTGGCTGTTGTATGAGTAAATACAAAAGTCCTTCAATTAAGTTTTTGCGAAGTGATATAAAATTAATTTTAAGTTGACTAGTCGCTAATCTGATTGTGTGAGTCTATTTTGTACGTATATTCAACTCGATATCCTTATTATAATTTATGTGGTAATGACAGACTCAAACTTAACATATCTCTCGAGAAATAGTTCTTTGAAACTTGCCAAAAGTAGAAACAGACGCGTCACCTATACAGTATAGCGATTAGGTCATCACATTAATTGAAACCACGCATTCTAGATTACGTATTTTAAACATACACAATTAAAATTATACAATTAACATTCTAGCCGTGGGACCTTTTTTTTTTGTTTTTAGTATTTAACAACATTAAACTTAATTTTTAATTAAATTGTTTATTTTATTATTATTTTAACAGACTGATAACAACTTGTAATAACCGCTATACTGTTTAATGTGATAACCTAGTTGCCACTGTGTATAGTACTTGCTAGTCCCATGCACGTCACTTTTTGCCAACTTTTCAATAACAATGTTCTTTTTGAGACTATTTAATTTACTACAAAAACGTATGCAACTCAGCCAAAAAAACAAATGACAATGAAAATCAATTGAAGCCAAAATCCGACCCCAACATGACCAAACACAGTATTATTCCACCAAATATCAGAACCACACAATAGCATTACAGAGGCTTACAGACACTCCTGATTTATCAACACAAACATACTGAGAAAAGAATTTTTAATTAAATTCCTGACGCTGGCTGTAAAACGCAGCTGTGGATTGTTGTCCAATATATAGTCTGCACGCGCGTGTAACTAATCGGACGGAGGGGAGCGGGATTCCGGACGAGAAAGATAGGGGCAAAAGATCCACAACCGAGATGAAAATATTCGCGGAAACGATGGCGAATTAACTACAGCTGATGTCATAAAGAAAAGATACTAAATATATCGCACCTTTAGAATTATAGAGACCTAATGTCTTCAGAAGTTCTGAAGACATTAGGTCTCTATAATTCTAAAGGTGCGATATGTATATGTTTAAAAACTTGACGCTTTGTACCCACATTTAATAGGTACATACACAACGTAGGTATCAATTGTTTTTGTTATCACATACTCAACGTTTACTTTGATTTGATCTGTCTATTTATTTAACGTCAGCTATTTTGTGTGGTGTTTGGTGTTTTTTTTTTTTTCTGTGTACCCACATAATAATTACCTACTGTACAAATGTTTAGTAATTGTAAACACCCAACAATATTGACTTATGTTTTAGTTTTAATATTCTCATGTAAGTGAATTAGTGTATCCTTATGAGAATAAAGTTATCTCAAACCTCATTTTGCATATGTTTTACAACAAAACGATGCTGTAAATTAAGAAATATGTAGATAATCAAAAAAAAAATATCAAGAAAACCATCAAGAAATGCCTCTTTATAAGCTAAAAAATTTGAAACCGTACAGAACAAGAAAGCATTTTAAAATAAACAGCAGTAAGTAATGCTCCTTTTCACACGATGTAGGTTATAGTGGTATTTCTGAACATATTTATTTCACAAATGCCAACGCACGGTCTCCGGGACCCCGTCGCAACAGAGGGTTAAAATGAAAATGATGAATTCTTGGAGCAAATTATTTGTGCTTTGGATGCTGCGAATAATTGTTAAGTCAAGTATTCTAAAATGTGAACTATTTGTTTTTTAGAGATCTTTTATCCACCCTTTTTTCTCTACGAGTTTCTTTTTCCCCAATATTTTAGGTATAGTGGCGTGCTACTGTTATTTGTACATTTTTGACAGTCGTTACGGGAAGTTAGAAGCCTGGAAGTCTGACAACCAGTCTTACTAAGAGGTATCGTATTACCCAGTAACTGGGTGGTCGAGGTCAGATAGTCATCTGATGAGACTGGAAGCAGATGATGATGAGTGTCTTGCAGCTGTTTAATATTAATAATATGCGTCTGAATTGCACAATTAAGAAGACACGTATTTTCGAAATAGCTAGAAATTATTGTATTATCCTACTTCAGAAAACCAGTTGTTCAAAAACTACTTATACACGGTGATTTTTAATTCACTGTTAACCTTTTAGGAGGTGAAAGTACTTATGATTATAAACAACTTTCATTATGGGACCAACTACGAAATACCAAAAAAAAAATCGTCTGTTTCATACATGTTCATCGCGTAAATTTTTGTATAAAACAGCAGATATTTTTTTCAATATTTCAGAGTTGGTCTCATAGTGAAATTTGCTCCTAACCATGAGTACTTTACGTATTAAAAATCACCTTGTATAATCAGCACATGGCCTGCAACGCAAACTACCTACCTATAATTTTTGAGCTGTGAGGCCTTTAAATTATAATTAGAGATCTTATATTGCCTTAAAAGCTAGAAAAAATACAGAATGTAGTTACTTTCTTTGCGGTAACATATCAAACGTTTTCAACATTATGCCTCCAGTTGTGTAGTCAAGACCCACAGAGAAAATTATAGAATTATATTATATATTATATTCGCAAACTTGTGCAATGCATCTGACGTTATCTCTCAAATGCCACCGTGTGTCAGTTTACGGAAATGCGACAGTTTTAATCATCTACCCAGCTACCCTTGTAATATGATATGGTGGGTGTATACATCATTTCCCGTGTCGGAAGTGGCGCCCTCTGACGGAAGTCACTGATAAGGTGCGTGCGGCTAAGTATTTATCAGTTTAGCTGCACGCGCCTTATTTTCAACCCTAAGTTTTAATCAGTTTAGAGTTGAATTTTGAGCAAGCGTGGTGATCAATGCTCGTACCTTCTCTGTATGAGAAGAAGCCTTTGCCCTGAAGTGGGACAATAATTGGTTGGTACAGACACAGGGCGTAATTAAATTAAAAATTTACATAACCCCCCATAAACAAAAACTTTTAAAAAGAAAAAATTATATATACACACATCAAAAAAAAAAAATTTGTGATCACTAGCATAAGCTGATATAATTTTTAAAATTGAACTTTATCAAGAAAAATTCTTGGTTGTGTGTTTTCTTTAAATAGAAATACCTGTTTGAAATTAAAAAATAAAACAATTTTTTATTTTTTATATATAAAAAAATTTTAGTAATTAATCATAATGTAATCGTAACAGAAATTCGATAGAAAGAAACAGACTGTTTAACCAAAGTTAAACAACAATTTATTAATATAAGGTTTATATTCAATATAACTCCTCTCCTGGTTCGAACACATGCGGTGATCCTCCTAGGCATGTTGAGAATCAAGTTATCCAGCATTTCTTGGGGTAACATGTCGCATTCTTAAATAGCGGCTTCCCTTAGCTCTGGCACTGTCTGGGGACGTGGCTAACGGTTCCAAACAGCTCGCTTAAGAGCATCCCGCGCGTGCTCTATTGGGTTTAAGTCAGGCGAGCCGAATCATAATTAATCTACCGTACCTAACAAAAAAGATTTCGAGTTTTCAAAGTGATCGCAAACTTTTTTTGATGTGTGTATGTGTTGGCAATTCAAGTTTAATATAAGTTGTAGGTAACTTTTTGGTCCAAGCGTCGTCGCTTCAAAAAAAAAACTTATTGCATTTGATTGCCTAATTCTTGAGGAAAGCTAACACCACGCTTAGATCCTTAGGAGCCGAGCAAAAAGAATAATGTCAGAATGAACGCTAAGCGAAGGTGAAAATAAAAGTGCGGGTGGGCGATGCGATGCGACGCGGTGAAGCGGGGGCCATATTTCACGCGGACGACGTCGCGAGCAGAAGCTATAAACTAAATAATGCTACATTCACAAACGACTTGAGTTTTTAAAGGCCTTGGGGCTCCCACACATAACTGCGAATTCGAACGCATCGCAAATATCTGCGTGCGAGCTCGCACGAATGCAACGCAAGAATTATCATATCGTATCGCATAGCATCACGGTTTTGTGTGAGCGCCCTTACAAACAAACACAGAATAAAGTTATGACAAGGGTAAACGTAAAAAAAATATATGGTTATACCGAAGTTATTCCTAGCATAACTTTATTCCGTGTTTATCTGTAAGGCCCTATGAGTATAAAAAACAACGTCATTAAGACAATTAATCAACGCTCTACAACCGAACGTGTCGTGACTCGTGACGTCATCTGTCAGTAATTAATGACGGCATAAAGTTCACTTCCATGTTCTCAATTGTAAGGAGTTAATTGATGTGGTTTTGCGTTAGATTTGAATGGCTATGCAGAATTTGTAAAGGGGATAGAACCTATATAAGTGGCTTTGTGGTTTACTTTCACCATTTTTATTTTTCTTCAAAGTTCTTCTTCGTCGTATGTGGTCACGATCCTCAGTATTGAGTGCTGAGGATCGTGACCACATACGACGCGTCTCCAAGTTATGCAGTCTTCGGACCGCTCGACACATGCTGGCTCCAACAGCCTTCTTAAGACGACGATAACCGACTTTTAATGATTTTGTACTGAAGATCACGTCTAAACAAATAGTGTTAATGATTTAGAAAAAATATATGTTAAATTAGAGCATTTTCTTAATAACTTAATATGTGAATATTTTAGACTAGCTTCTGCCCGCGACTTCGTCCGCATGAAATTTCGGCCCACCCATCGCGTCGCATCCATCGCTCGCCCGCGCTATAACTTCGTTATCACTTAGCGTTCTTTCTGTTGATTAAAATCAAGTGATGTCAAGGACAATTTTGTTTACATGTAAATACTTGTGATTAATAACATATTAATTTGGATAAGGATTAATATCTTGTTGATAAAACTCCTTCGCTAATAATGCATTAATTTCGAACAAATTTGATTACCATAAAAAAGGTTATAGTGAGTCAATCTTAAAAGATAGACATATGCTGTCGCGGACTTTTTTTTAGAACTTATAAAGAGGAACAATTCCATCATACATGTTATTTGCGTAACTTAAACCGTTTACGCAGCGCACGCAACGGAAGCTCTCAAAATGGAATATTTTTTCCCGTTTTTGCAACATTTTTCATTTATGTTCCGCTCCTATTGGTTGTAGCGTGATGTTATATAGCCTATAACCTTCCTCAATAAATGGACTATCCAACATAAAAATAATTTTTCATTTCCAACTGGCAGTTCCTGAGATTAACGCGTTCAAACAAACAAACAAACTCGTCAGCTTTATAATATTAATAGTATAGATTATGTTTATAGTACTTCGTGTCTCAACATCAAACGCACAAATGTGTCTGTCCTTTCCCAACTCGACATAAAGACCCGATTGTCTACAGTTTGCTTACAGCGTATTTTGACCTATTTCGGCCACATAATGCGAAAGGGAGATAGCAACCTTGAAAAGCTGGTCATTGTTGGCAATACCGAGGGAAAGAGAGCACGAGGCCGTTCGCCAACACGATGGTCTGACCAAGTAAAAGAAGCTACGTCCTCAAGCAAACTTCAGCAGGTGGTGATGACAACGTTAGACCGGAGTCGATGGAGGCAGATTGTCTGCTTAAAGGGGTCCAGTGACCACGATCCTCAGTAATGAGGGACCGATTGAAGAAGAAGTGAAGAAGTGTCTCAATATGAAACTTTATAAAAAGTTTTAGAAAATTCTAGACACAGTTACCGATGTTGCTGATTGAGCCGTTTTTCATAATTCCTTCTCAGTAACGAGACAATATTTTTTTTAAGGAATGGTGCTAGTGGACCTGTGAACGCCGTCTAAAGATGAATTCAAAGAAGGAAGGTCGCTTTACGAACCTTGCAAAATTATGAGGTAGAATAAAACCGAACGGTAACGCACCAAGTTACCTTTGAGTGTAGATTTGTACCTAAGTTTACTTAACTACTTACCTACTTATAATAAAACTGTAAATTGAAGATATTTTTTTAATCACTTTGTAACAGGCTTCTTCTGGGTAAGCTCACTCCATCGTAGACTTTGTCTCTGTCATCCAGACCTAGACTAAAGTCAAGAGCAAACTCATAGTAGAATAAAAAAAATAAAAAAAATTGGTAAATAAATACGTTTCTTTAATCTTTTGTTTTTTATATTTCCTCAATGTTTGCAATAACAAAATAGAAGAATATGGGTAGGTAATAGATAAATACCATTCATTAAAAGTAACGCCGGTCTTATGAGTACATTAAAACATTTTCTTTCTTCATGTCTTTGTAGCAATCTAGTAGCTTTTTGGGGGCTTTGTAGTTAAATAGTGAAAAAGCCGTGCCGAAATAATCGTGGACAAAACGGTCTGACGGCGAATATTCCATAGTTGAAAAGTCCTGTCATCGAAACAAACAAATGCGAACCATTCTGTCGGCGAAACATCCATGGGTGAAACGTTCTATCGACGAATCTCTCAAAAACGAGACGACCTGTCGGTGATCAGTCCAAAGGAGAAACGACTGACGGAGAACGCTTGCAGAATCTCTTCTGTGACAGAGGACTTAAGCATAACTGGCAGATTTCACCAGTGTAGGTAGTCAAGTAGTCCTGCATTACTTGACCCTGCTTCCCCTCTTCTTCGTAGTAAGTGAAATTTAAGTAAAATTGATAATGACATTAAATTTTGCCTTATGTTCCCTCCGACGCTGCCCTAAGCTGAGGTTCATACCCCACAGGGGGTGCCCTTAGCGTGCAGTCGTTTATTTTATAAGTTTTGTGCCCTGGCTGGAGGCTTTAAGTTTCGCTTAAGGCAGCCACAGGAAAGTCCGGTTAAGCAGTCACGACCTCCCAAGTTCAACTACGAGATGCCATAGATAAAAAAAAAACTTTGCCTCATTCTGCCAGTTCCTTCGAAGTATACAGGTTGATGATGTTATGTTATCTGTTTACGAAATATAACTAAAAATCCTTAATGTTATGTACTTACAGTCGTAATACAAGTTGCCGACGGAGGACGTCAGTTTGGGTGTGCCTTGTCCAGATAAAGACGCCATCCTTTCTCCCTGTACATACATACATTATGTATTAGTACACAATAATATACATAGCTATACATAGATTATGGACCATCACCCAGACATAAAGGGTAAATAACAATCACCATCTGTTTTAAATAAATTTCAGTTGCTAAGTTGTATTTATTGGCACCATTTTATGTCATAATTTATTTTAAACAAGCTGACTCAACAGACGTTGTCTTTTCTCATGCACACTTGTTTTTCTAACTCACTTTAGACATTGGCATTGACATCGACATCGGCTTTGCCTGCCATATATTAAAAATAGAATAGAATAGACGTGTTCCGATCCAAATTTCAATCATCATACGAAATTCCCATAGAAAAATAAATTTTCTTCATAAAATTTTATTCGTGAAATTTTCGCATGTTTTAATAGGTAGTTATTCTGCTATTTGGGGTGGAAAAAAATCCAAAAAATCAAAGATCATTAAAAGCATATTTTTACCGCAAAGTTATCATTAATATTGCAGTTAGCAAAGTAAGATTGATTTTAAAATATGGTACCGAGTTAGACGCAATTGTTTTTCTTTACTTTCTCGGAGTAATGAACATCGTTCGGAGTTTAGGTATCATAATATTCATAACGAATGAAAACTTAAATCTTTAGCTTCCTTTAAATATGAAAGACGGCGACGGCTTGGTGATCAACTATGTTGTTAATTGTTATTAACAGACTGCAGAAGAGCGTTGCTCCCTATTCACTATCTTAGTTGCCTTTTTCCAATACTGTCATAGGTAAAAGGGAAATTGGCATGTTTTGTGTGCCGTCGGATGCAAGTAGATTTTACATACTTAAAGCTAAATTATTAAAAATTATAATTAGAAAGAATGAAAAAGTATTTATTGTGACTCATACAGGAAGATCACATTTTAAACAAAACACACTCATAGTAACACTACTAAAAATTAAATTAAAAACAAAAATAAAATGAAAACAAAATCCTGTACGTGGCCAAAAGGCTCCTATCTCAGCATGATGCTGCGACATCCATACTAATACTAATACTAATCTTATAAATGTGGAAGTAACTCTGTTTGTCTGTCTTTCTATCTATCTGTCTGTCTGTCTGTATGTTACGTTTTCACGCCTAAACCGTGAACCAATCGTTATGAAATTTGGCAGAGATATAGCCTGGGATATGGAGAAGGATATAGGCTACTTTTTTACGAGATAACCGACATCCACGCGGGCGGCGCCGCGGGCAAAACCTAGTTTAAAAATATGTGTCGCAGCAATTACAGATAGAAAGCTTCACTTAAGGTGGATGCGTTGTGGTAGCCCGCGAAATTAAATTTTTTCGTTACATTTCGTGCAGATTCGTCGAACAACGAAATCTAAAGAATCTGCACGAAATCTAATTTAGAAAGATGTATTGATGATTTATAAGGTTAAAATTATGTAAATACATATATTTTACTGTCGCGTATCATATTTTTATCAAGATACAACCTGACACGGACCTGCAAATTGCATAAAATGCAAGAAAATTTGAATTTCGCGGGCTACCACAGCTCATCCCCCTTAAGGGGGAAGCGCTAAGGTAGCACGCGAAACTAAAATTTTCTTACGATTTTTTTTCAATTTATTGGTCAGTATTACGTTGTATGTTGATCAAAATACGATTCGCAACGATAACATATAGGCTATGTGTTTACAGAATTATACTCATTAAAATCATCAATACAACTATCTAAGATCAAGTAACCACCAATATCCATATTATATATATCACACATACCCTATTGAATGACTATTTCATGAAATCATTACATTTGAGGGTAATTATTTACGGTCGCGAATCATATATTGATCATCATAAAACTTGCCACTGACCTGCAATTCTCTCACTGAACTGCCTACATTTGCAGAAAAAGTAAGAATAGGTATTTGAATTTCGAGGGCTACCTTAGCGCTTCCCCCTTAAGTAATAATTTGAATTCAATTTAAAAATCGATGATTGAATACTGGATTGGTAGAAAAATAATCACCTGGTAATATAATTACTTGTATAAATTTGCCAAATTAATCCTTAGAAATCCTACTAAACGGAATATCAACATAATTCTTAATTGATGCTAAAAGAAAACCAAAGATAAGTTCAAATGAATCTAAAATCAAGCTACTAAATAAATCATCATACTTCAATGAAAGGATTTAAGGGAACACGGCCTGAAAATTAATAAAACAATTTTTTAGCACAAACTATTTAAAACTCTGGAAAAACCATGCAATATTATAAAAAAAATAATTAAAACATGCAACCCTTTTTCATAGTCAGGTTAAAAAGGAGTTTTCATGCTTAGAGAACAAAGGGCGTGTCAAACTCCAAGATGGCGGACTAAAAGATGGAAATCGAACGAACCAACTGTATATGTTCAGCTATTTGCTTGCAGTAGGAAAAAAAGCCGTCCAAACTCAGCTTTGACATTACTCTAACTTCTAGAAAAGTCTGTGAACAGAGAGAAAGAAATACGTTAATGATTCTGACACTACGAGTACAATGTTGTCAGAGTAAAATAATAAAAAGATTTTAGCAGTTTTATTTTTCAGAAATTTTCCGACGGCTGTACATTTTTATTGAAAAATACATTTATTACAATAAAAGAGCGAAGAGAAATGTAATGATCTAGAAAAAAAAACCAACATACTAAATCTACTCTAACGAATAATTAACAAATTATTTTCAAGTGTTTGTCTAAGAATACATACCTTATTCGCAGCTCCCACAAAAAACTACTTATAAGCTATATTTTTAGTCGAGAAACAAATAACTATATGCCTTAAACAGAAAATGTATTTAATAAAATACAAAGCGCGGATAACTGAGTTAGGATTTCTCATAAATGTAGGGGGAATTTTTAATACTGGTACAATTTCAGCCTGAGAGCTGACAACGGGTACTGCTCCAACAGTTTCAGGCAGACTGAAATCTGGGCTCTTCAGGGGAGGCTTCAGGCTTCAGGGTTCGCGCATGCGCGCTGCAAAGGTCGTGGGGGGTGACATTTGGGCCAGGAGCGGGAGGTGGGCGTCGGGGCTGGTCAATATTGAGAATCAGGTCATCAGATGTGGGCGTAGGTCCTTTGTTTAATGAAATGGTAGTTTTAGGGAATTATGGTACTTTTTAGTGTGTTTCCTGGGAAAGTTAGGGAAAGGAGTGAACTGAAACAGGAGTTAAAGGCATCATTTTATGTTTAGAACAAAAGATATATTGGATCTGGCAGTAAAACGTATGGACAACATCGTATTAAGTTTTTTTATTTATTATTGCCGGATACCCGCAATGCCAGAGCCTGCGTCTCGTTACTTGCCAAAGCGATGCCACAGACACTAAAGGCATAGATAAGTAACTGGTGTTCCGTCAGGTACTGACACGCGGATTACAATGATTTTTATTAAATATTAATTTTATTTTGTTATTTCACACAAATCTATTTTTTTTTTATTTTTCTTTTTTTTTCTGTATCTGTCCGTGACATAACAGCAGGCCCTATCAGAATACCAGCGCTGCGACACTTATTTTTAAATGTCGCAGCATCATGCTGAGATAGGAGCCTTTTGGCCCCGTACAGGATTTAGTTTTTTATTTTATTTTTATTAGTGTTACTATGTGTTTAGTTTAAAATGTGATCTTCCTGTATGAGTCCCAATAAATATTTTTGCTTTCTTTCTTTCTTTTTCTATTATACCAAAGAAATTAAAAAGTAGCAGTGATAGCCTAGTTAGTGGTGTGACCGTCGGACTACCAAGTCATAGGTCTCGAGTTCGAACCCAAGGCACGCACCTCTGACTTTTCGGATTCATGTGCGTATTGTATAATTATCACTTGCTTAAAAACTCATCCCTGACCACAATGTGGGTTGAGTCCTTTCTGCTTAACTACGTCCAATTACGCGTAGCATCCAATGCTACGGCGTAGCACTTCGTAGCGTTTCGTAGCAACATCAAAAAGCGTAGACGTAGTAGGTTCATATCGTATTTTTTTATGAAATTTTCTTTGTTATGTTGACAAAAATCGTGACTGCTGAGCATGGGGCGTCCTAGGTTCGATTCCCAGGTCGGGAAAAATGTTATTGGGTTCTTTCTCAGTAGTTTGAATTTATGCCCAGTTATTGACATTAAGCTCGCCCCCTTAACATGGGACTTAAACATAACTGGCAAAATATGGGTATACTACATCTGACGCTTCTGTTTCGCCATGTCCATCTGTCTGTCTGTTCGCGGCTTATCTCAGAGATTCTAAGTACTAGAAAGCTGTAATTTGGCATGGGCATACATAACAATTACGCCAACAAAGTGGTACAATAAAATCTTGAAAGATATATTTATTTAGGGTACCTACCCTACAGATTCTTCTCCAGATTAATTATTTGATATTTTTTGGTAGACTCTTAACACTTCGTAGCTTGTAGCTACGCCGCTACTGCCTATTTTTTTTTTTTTACAAATTAGGGTATTTGTTAAAAGAAAAAATTGGCAGTCATAAGGCTTCGTTGCCACTAGTCCCATTAAAAGTTCCATGGTGGAACTACTGATGTTTATTTTTAATCACTAGTTCCATTTTAAAAGAATCTGAAAATAATGGAACTAATGTTGATTTTGTTATCACTAGTTCCACATTATTATTTTAGGCACTGGGATTACTTTCCACCCTTCTTTACAAAGATGATTATTTTAAATCCATACTGAATCCGGATAATAAATGAAAAAATAAATATTTGTTTATTTTATTGAATGTAATTATTATACCTCTACCTCTAGTGTTTTTACACCCTTTAAAAATTTCACAAGTCCCTAAAATAATAATGTGGAACTAGTGATAACAAAATCAACATTAGTCCATGCTGTAAGATTATGGAACTCGCTTCCGCCTAGCATTCGCGATTTAAAAACTATATCTCTATTCAAACATCGAGTAAAACAGCATAACCTTTGCTCTCAACTGTGAGTATTTTATGTATATATATAGATATATGTATTTATATTTTGTAGCTTTATTTAAGTATATGTTATATTTAATATTTTAGTTTAAGACTTCGCATATTCATATTATTCTCTTCATGTTCTCACACACTATTGTCTACATTTCGTTTTCATTTCTCCTTTCGCAGGTCTGCTGGAAGAAATTTCATAAGAAATAAGCAGTACCTTTGTACTGAAATTATAATTATGTCGTATCCTTATGTATTTAACTGTGTGTACTAGGTCAACGGGAAGGACCCTATAGGTTTTGATTTACTTGCGAATATCGCATAAATGTCGCATAAATGGCTGTATCTTTTTATTGCGTTGACTTAGAAGCTTGATTTTTTCAGAGCTCCAAGAGAGCATAAACTTTCGTATTTTGTATTAATTTCAACTTGATATCTTCACGAGTTCCTGTTCTGTCTTGACAGACTGACAGACAGACGGACAACGAAGCGATCCTATAAGGGTTCCGTTTTTTTCCTTTTGAGGTACGGAACCCTAAAAATTGTAATAAAAAGAAATAGACAAAGATTAAATTAAGATTTTCCAAACTACACAAAGTGTGAGCGATTACTCAAACAGAGTGGGCGTAGTATCGCGTATTCGCGTGGGAGAGAACACCGCAAACTGTGACCTTTTGTTTGTGGGAGGAACACAATGTGTGACGTAGGCGTTGTTCGACGTTGGTTATGTAAAATTACTCGTGATAAAATGCCTGAAGTTAACGATATTTTACACCATCGTCGTTCATAGATGTATGCTCTAAGTAGGGATGCCTCGATACACCTTTTTGCCGATACGATACCGATACCGATGCTCTTATAAAAATATCGGCGATACCGATACCGATACAATTATTGAATTAAAAAATGAAGGTAAAATAAATAAAACACAAGTCAGGTTTTTTTGTTATTAATATAAAAAGAACAAATAACAAAAAAAACTACATAAAACCGTTTAAAACTATAGACAAGTTGAGATTAGTTAATAGTTTTAGTAATTAAAATTAACATTGATGAGATTTTTGTTTAAAAAGCAAATTATTCTCAAGTTTTGTGTAGAACGGTGATTTCGCAAATCTGTTTGAATAAGACCTGCGGTGGAAAATAGTCTCTCAGATGCGACAGAACTCATTTGGAAACTAAAGTACTTCTGCGCAATTTTTTTCAAGTTTGGGTATAAGACGTCATTGCGCCAGGAAACGAACGGATCTGCGCCTCCCGATATATTAAGAGACCTTAGGCATCTCTCGACTTCTTCTTTGAGAGAATTACAGCTCAGAGTAGACAGGGGCTCACCATCCTCGGACTCTCTAATAATATTTTCACAAACGCTCCAAAGCCCGCCCGCCCATCGATTTAGAATACCCTAGATACACTATCACCTACAAATCAAAGTCGCAAAAGTGTCCCATCGCTAAGTTACAAGTGTGTGCGTCTACTAAGGCAAATCTAAAACACATAATGTCCTTAAGAACATTTAAATTTTCCTTACATACAACCTTATGTGAATGGAATTAAAGTGTGGTTTCGAGTGTGCGCGATGGGCGGTTATGACATTACAAAATTAGACCATCGCGCAAGTCGTAAAATTTTATTGCTCTCAGCTGTAGGTAAGATAATTTTAAACGATACTATTCCTTAAACATAATGCTTATTAAGTCAAATTCAGTTTACGCCGCGTGACACATCGTAAAAAAAAATTGTTTTGGAACAGAAGGATAATGGAGTGGTCTTGAAATTTTACTCAGTACTATGTGCTTATATAAAACAGGTTGAGGTGGTTAAAATTAACTTATTTTTATTTTATTTATTAAGACAATTTAAAAAGATTGATAGATAATGGTGCCGATTCTCTTGTCACAAAATTCTCTAAATAAGACTAAAAATCACCAAAATTTTGTTTATTCCTGTCAAACGACCATTTCCTATTCTGAAATTGATGAAAGTGACACAACTTAACTATAATTTAGTTTGACAGCTCTAAGATGGTACTGAGTTTTTAAATTTAGTGAAATTTTACTATTCTGAATTTGACGTTTTTAAACTAAAATTTAGATTTTCTAACTAAATCTGATATATTTATAGTCGCGATTAAAAAGGTGTGGAATAAAATTAGTTTTCAAATTTTTTTTTTTTTTTTTAATAAAACGCGGCCCCACACTAGGAATTAAATTAGTTTGCAAAACCAGTACCGTATTTAAGGTGTATCTATTCATACACGAAATATTTTAAGAGATACATCTTTAAGTCGTAAAAAAGCCACAGAAGCGAATTTTTTTTTTTATCTTAGTATTTATATTTCTACATTATTATAATTTTAAAATTGCTTGAGACATTTTGCGAAAAAATCCTTTATTTACTTATTCTATGAATGACCCACCCGCCTCGACGCGGTGACGCCGAACGGTGCGGTGGGGTGGCGGCACGAGCGCGGTGAATTTTGATAATTAATCATCATATCAATTTTTTTTTTTTTTTAAATAATATACTCTGAATAAAAAAAAAATCATTTCCATGGCTTCTTTACCACCACAGTGTATCACTTAAGATATTTCGTGTTTATCCCATTATTTTTTTTTTTTCTTTTGCTTATATCTCCAAAATGGTGCGTCTTATCGCAAAAATAATGAAAATTTCGACCCCCCTTTTAGAAACCCTTAAACCGCTATTACTCTACATGTAGGTAATTTTTTTTTTTTTCCACACAAAAAGTGAAAAATTCCATAAAAAACACGTCGCGGACTCGCGGCTGCCCCCCTATGCGCGTCTCCGGCTCTAAAAAAAATCATAGGCAAACAAGTACAACGTTGCGAAGCCATAAAAAAAAATACCACGTGGAGTCACGATTGTCAAATTCGATTTAGTTGTATCAAACTTATTTTTAAATTTAGAGAATTTTGTTTGCAGAATAGCTTTAAGATTCTCATAGCCAAAAGTAAGGAATTTTAGTGATAGTTTAGTTAGTTTAGTTCGGTGTACAAGAGAATCGGCACCATTAACTCAGCACATTTACTCAGTAGTCACAATATTTTATGTAAAAACTTACTGCAATACATGGAATAACCCCTTTCTTTACTTTCCGAAAGCCTTTCTTCGTATAATACATGTCATTTTCTGAGAAGTGACAAGAGCGAACCACACTATTTTATTTTTATAGAATCATTTGGCTTAAAAAAATCTTCACTCCTCTCATTAGCTATAATTTTTCGCCATTTTTCCCATTCAATTAATAATAACTATAATATAAAAAACACCAATCACCATTCAAATAAATTTTGCTCATCTCCGGACAGGCTATAGTTATTCTATGTTAATTCCATATTATTGACATACCGCAGAAAGAAAAAAACAATAAGCGACTCTATTCATTTAATATTTGACTATGTTCCACTTTATACATCTTCCATCTCCTTTCCACTTAATACAAGTGCTGCGCGAGGGAAAAAGCCAACTGCGTAGCGTCAAATGAAGAGACGTATTGAAATAAATTTAAAAAAAATATGTTTTTAATGAGTTTGAAGGCGTATTTTGCCACAAATTCACTACATTATAAAACTATTATCTAGTACTTACCGAAAATACGATATGCCATGCCTTTTCAACGTGGTTAAAGTATTATTTTTGCACTTTTTTTACGGAGCACTTTGGCATGTTCACCCGACAACGAAGCGCGCGTTACTGAGAGCGCAACTGTGCTTAGAAGTAATTTAAGCACAGTTGTATCGAGACACATTTCAAGCGTTGACGGTGTATCTAGGGTATTCTAAATCGATGCGCCCGCCACTCGTAGGCTTCTCAGAACTTACAGTTAATTAATACTAGATGTAAGATACATTACATTTTTAAAGCGCGAAATTTGAAAAGTATCGTTGAATCAGCCATAAAAATATCGCCGATGCCGATATATCGGCAAACTTCTAGTATCGCCGATATATCGGCATCGGTATCGGTATCGGATGCATCCCTAGTTCTAAGTAAACATGTTTCAAAATTGACGGTTTTCATGTCTGTGAACATATTTACTCTGCAGTGATTAAAAATACTACTATTTGACAATTTTATCAGTGTGGTGTCGGACTTAAAGATCCTATATGATCATGCTGCGAACTAGAAATCAAAACGTCTATGCCAATTATTGCCTAAACCTTACATTGACTAGGAAGCACAATGCCTACCTTGCAATATGTCTATTATTTTTGGAGAAGGGAGTACCGTTGTGTGGTCACAGTTCTAACCTAACCTAACCTACAGTTCAGAGGCCCTAGTGTGAGTTTATTTTAACCATCTCGACTACTTAGAAATTATTGCATTTTAGTCATTTTGCTTGTTAAACATTTTGACCTCTAGGCGATTTACAGCTTAGGCAATTTGCTGTGTAGACGTTAATTTTAGGCATTTTGTTTCGTAGACGAATTGAAAGTTAGACACTCTAATCATAGGGGTTAAAGAATAGCATCACCCTATTTCTTCCCGTGGGTGTCGTAAAAGGCGACTTAGGGACTTACTGAAAGGCCTACACTGTCCTCCCATACCTATTATCACTGTTATTTAATAATATTGTAAAGCCAATTATTTTTAAAAGAGTAACCGTGGAGTTTCTTGCCGGCTCTTCTCCATAGGAAACGACTAATTGGAACCGTGCACCTAGCTTCTGACGTTTCATAAGTGCCCATGTAGGTTTATGTGAAATAAAATATTTTGATTTTGATTTTGATTGACTGGAGAATGGGCAGCAGTATTCTCTGTTTTTTAACATCATACTGCGATCGCCAACCCGCATGCCAAGCGTAGCGATTATAAAAAATCACAGTCAAATTTGTAGGGAACAGCTGATTTTTTTTTGGCGATTTCAGGTTTGGTCCCATAGTAAAAATTGTTCATAATGATGAGTACAATGATCCCTTATGAGGATTAAACGAATTAAATTTGATCCTGTATATAACGAAGTTAATAGCAAAACTATCACAGCCCAATAGGCGTCACAAGTTGCCGAGTAATAGTCAACCAACTTACATTTACAGTTGAAAAACATGTTCTCCCAAACATTCCGTATGGAAAAACATGTTTTTCAACTACAATGTTAAGTTTGTTGTGTTGAGAAAATGTTATCTTAGAAAAATTATGTATTTTTATGTAAAAACTAGCTGTTGCCCGCGGCTTCACTCGCGTTAATTTAGAATTTGACAATAAATTTGGGTTGTACTCTGCTTGTAATATTATAATATAATTCAATCAAAATTCCATGACACGTGGCACCACCTATTATCATTATTAATATCATTATTATTAATTACGTTATTGTTTTCTTCGCGAACAGTACTTTTTTCGGGATGAAAGGTACCCTATGTCCGTTTCTGTACACCTGACAACGTATATGCAAAATTTCAGGATGATCGGTTCAGTGGTTTAGGCTTGAAAAGGTAACAAACAAACTTACTTTCGCATTTTCTTGCCAATTTAGAGGTATGAGGAACAGGGTGTAAAATTCACTCATACTCTATAGTAAAGGGAGGATCCTCCGACCAGACGGGTGTCGTATCTGGTGGGCAACTGCCCAACGGTTGATGTCGGGATGTTGTATACATATATGCTATATAGTCGCGCGGTAAACTCTGATAGCGCGATGCAGGATTTGTGACGTCAGGTCTTTGATGCGTAGTTCGCATGTGGCGTTGTTGATACCGCCACAATATTACAAACTGATATAGTTAGGATGGAATCTGATATAACCATCGATATAGCACAGAGTAACAATGTAAATTGTCTTTGGTCCCTGGTCCTGACATCAAGTAATGGACAAAATTTTCAAACTTTTATTGCTTGAATAAGAGGCTTTTGGCGACTTGAATGTGTGTATTTTATAATTTTATTTTTGTTAAGTCTCTTATTTATATATATATTTTTTTTTACATTTAACGTGGAAGCTCTTGTCCTTCATCTCACCTGATGGTAAGTGATGATAAGGCCGAAGATGGAAGCGAGCTTCACCCGGAATCCTCAACCACAGAGGAACTGGCTATCTTACCTCTAACTGCCGAAACACAACAAATGCTGTTAACACTGTTGTTTGGCGACAGACTTTTGCCCCCGCAGGGAATCGAACCCGGGACCTCTGCATCTGAGACAGGTGGTTTTACCACTAGACCACAGAGGCGGTCAAATATAATATTATGGATATAACGGAAAAACGCTAGGAGACTACTTATTTATTTTAGGTACATTTTTATTAAATGTAAGACGACCATACAACAAAGTGAGTTTTTTATATAAGATTTCAAAGCGTAAACTGAAACTGTTTTAATCTATAGAGATTATAACTTAGCCACAAAGCCCTGTATTAATATACCTATCGGTAATGTTTTACTTACTTAAGGAACAAATCCGCAAATCATAACTACTTGCGACCAGATCTTCATTAATCATAGCAGCACACAATAAGTTCCAATTTCACCACAGGTCGGCTTGATAAGATGGAAAGATGAAATCTTTTGCCAGTATACCTTTTAGGCTTACAATCATATCGTTAATCAACAGAGTCCACTGATGGAAGTAGGTCGTGACGTCATTCGCAGGTCGCCTATTTGGGCACTGGTCCAAACACAGAGCTTGATTACACTGTTCCCTAAGACCTGCTTAAGACAGCGGACTGAGATAAGCGGGGGCCGAGAGCGGGGAGCGGGGCGACAATAACCCAACTATCAATAAAAACCGGCCAAGTGCGTGTCCGACCACGCGCAATGAAGAGTTCCGTAGTTGGGATGAATTTATCCCAAGAACAAACTTAACATTGTAGTTGAATAACATGTTCTCCCATATATTT
Source organism: Dryobota labecula (assembly GCA_947523025.1). Lineage (NCBI taxonomy): Eukaryota > Metazoa > Arthropoda > Insecta > Lepidoptera > Noctuidae > Dryobota > Dryobota labecula. The sequence goes on along the minus strand of OX383310.1, from coordinate 1,032,682 downwards.
TGTATGGGAGAACATGTTAATGTATTAAGTGGATATAAACTACATTTATATATAGGTATTGATAGCCCCTATTAGCAAGCTTCGTGCGTCAGAATGGTAACTAGTAGTTTACTATGTATGAAAGTCCCTATGAATATGGTGTGTAGGGAAAGAAAAGCACAGAAAGACAAGACTAGATATTTATTTCAATTAGGCTTGTCAAAGTAACGTTATTTGAGAAACCTAGTTGTCCGTTCCAAAACTAGGTCTTCGTGGAGAAGACTGGACAATAAACTCCACGGAAGCAGCATTCAAGTATTCTATCATCATATTTCTTACATCTTACATTTCCATAAATTACCGTTATCTCAAAACAGATAATTCTATCTATTGGACCTTTACTCAGATTAATAACCTTAATTGCAAATTAAAGTTTGTCGACTATTACTTGGTAACTTGTAAAGCCTACTTAGCTGTGATAGTTTTCCTTTTGACTTCGTTATATATACTACTGCTTTGAAGTTTTTCACATATCCAAATACCACCATTCAGCTGGCAGGGGGGCACTTGACTCTAACAAAAATTTGCATTTTCAAGCTTAATATTACGCAAACGGATCCCTGAATCGAAAAAAGGTTTTCGAAAATGTATTTATTTATTTATTTATTCAGCTGCATCCGATTAGAATGGAAAACAACCCAAACGTAGTTGGGCATAGGCATCCCTATATTTTTAAAATACTCTGTGGAGCGTACATACCTGTTATGCTCATAAAACATAGCTTTATCATAAAGGTTAGAGGAAAGAACCACACAATTTTGAGTGGACCTGTCCTGTCAGTGCAATCATTTGTCTGTAATCGTGTAGCTCAACTCAGGATTTAAAGAGCTCAACGACTCGACGAACAATACCAAAGAAAGGATATTTGAGTAGTGTGAGAGGGAGCTCCATGTAGAATACTGGAGCCAGGGTCTAAAGGGTAGCTTTATCATAAAGGTTAGAGTTCACAAGGTATTACACCCAAAACGCCCCTCGCCTACGCTTTTAGCCTTTTGTTTTTCGACAGGCTTTTGTTTTAGTAAAGTAGACAATGTAGGTACAATGTAGCTCAAAAGAATGTACGTAGGTAGCTCTGGGTTTTTTTTTGTAGCCGTATTTCTTTGTAATAACCCGTTTGTATAGACGAGGCCGTTTGGTGAAAATAGGATTGAATCTCCTACATATTTTTAGAGTTCCGTAGTCAACAAGGAACCCTTATAGTTTACCTATGTCTGTCTATGTGTCTGTTTGCCTGTCTGCGGCTTAACTCTGAGACCCCTAGTACTAGAAAAGTGTAATTTGTCATGGGTATACATATTAATCACGCCGAAAAAGTGATAAAACAAACTCCTAGTTTTGATTTTATTTAAGTGTAGGTATTAAGTATTATAGGTTATAGATGTACCTGACAGTATGTTTATTGTAAGAGACTCAACGATTTCACAGTTAAACTGCGTAAGTAGTTTTGTGGGGCAACGTACCTAGCCTTAAGAAATTTTAAGTGAATAAATCATTAATTCATACATTAATAAAAACATTTTTAGAGTATTTTTTTTTCTCGTCTATCCGTCTATCGTCTATGGGGTATTGTTGGATAGGCCGTTCAAAAATATAGCTGGTTTGTGACAATCATTTTTCGATTCAGGGATCCGTTCGCGTAATATAACGCTTTGAAATGCAAATTTTTGTTAGAGGCAAGAGTCCCCCCCCTGCCAGCTAATGGTTGTATTTGGATATGTGAAAAAAATCACATCAGTTGTATATTTAACGAAGTTAAAAGGAAAAGTATCACAGCTAAGTAGGCTTTACAAGTTACCGAGTAATAGTTGACCAACTTACATTTATAGTTGAAAAACATGTTCTCCCATACATTCCGTATGGAAGAACATGTTTTTCAACTACAATGTTAAGTTTGTTCTTGGGTAAAATTGGTCCCAACTACGGAACCCTTCATTGTGTGTGGTCAACCCTTCATTGTTTGAATTTTTTCTTTAAATGTTTGTTGAAAAGAATTTGAAAGGTTATTATTGTTTATTAAAGTTGTTATTTATTTTATTTATTTATTTATTATATATATATATCTTTACATGGTTCGTATTTAATTTTAGGGTTCCGAACCTCAAAAGGAAACAATGGAACTCTTATAGGATGACTCGTATGTCTGCCTAGCTGTCGGTCTGTCCATCCGTCTATCACAGCCAATTTGCTCCGAATCTACTGGGCCGATTAAGTTGAAATTAGGTACACATATGAACTTCTGTGACCCAAACACGGACGTGTAACGTAAATAAATGAATTTTGAATATGGGGGTCTCTTTTAAAGACAAATGAAAAAAAAAAAAGTTTTGCAAACTGTACCGTGTGACATATCAAATGAAGGGAATTGTTATGTGGATTTCCAATATATATTGTTTTATAATTTTAAAATAATTTAATAGTTATTTAATAAAATTGATGGAAATTGATCATTCCCCCCTTATCTCCGAAACTACAGAGCCAAATTTTGTTGTTTCTATAAATTATATTTTTTTGCCACATATTTTTTAATCCCCTAGTGGGACTTATAGATGTCCGTAGATGTGCCCGTGGCATTACTGCGGGCCCTATCAGAATACCAGCGCTGCGGTATTTATTTTTTAAATATCGCAGCACTATGCTGAGATAGTGGCCTTTTTGGCCTCGCACAGGTTTACAATGTAAATTTTGTTAGTTTTAAATGCTCAAGTTTTATTTTTTTCTGTTTGTATTTCTTGTCGTTCCAAATAAAATATTTTTCTTTCTTTCTTCTTCAACTACAACGTTAAGTTTGTTCTTGGTATAAATTCATCCCAACTACGGAAATCTTCATTGTGCGTGGTCCGACACGCACTAGGCCGGCTTTTTTTTTTGTAGAGCCTATTTCTGCATTAAAAGCCCTATAGTGTCATTAATTGTTAAGCATTTACTAGAACGATTTAAAAGTCGGTACCTACTTGTTAGATGCCATCTATACCTGCATATGTAAGTTTATACGGTACTTATATAAAACAAACAATCTTCTGCCTCTCTGTTTGTTCCAGCTAATCTCCGAAACGGCTGGACTGATTTTGAAGTGATTTTCACTGGCAAATAGCTGATGTTATAAAGAATAACTTAGGCTACATTTATTTTAGAAAAAGTATACAAGTAAGTGTAGTTTTGAATAAAAATGAAAACATTTATAAATACACAAAATCGTTTGAGGAAAATAATTTCCTAAGAAACCACTAAACACTCTTTGAATATCTTTAATGAAGTGATTTTCCTCAGGTTTCCTTTATTTATGAGAATTGATAAGAAACGAAGTGCCTTTTCCTGTTTCCAATTTTCGAACCCCAGTCCTTAACATAAAAGTAACGATAACTCTGTTGTGCAAGGTTTCCTCGACAAAGACTTCGTAAACGTAGAAAAAAAAGATTTTATTTTAAACTTTGTTTCCGCCCAAGAAATTTCATGTTTTACCATTAAATATATCTTCTGACCCTCGACAATTGTGTAGCTTTTGATCAATTATAGTACATTATGATATAAGTGCGGTAAGTTGAAAATTACAGCCGAGGCGATATTGCTAGCCCGAGCCGTAGGTGAGGGCTACAAGAAAGCAGAGGCTGTAATTATCAAAGCGCACGTATGTCATACGACGTTTTATAACATATTTGCGAGGAAATAAATAAAACTCGGACTTTCTTAAACGAATAAATCTTTAATCACTTGTTAAAGCAGTTAGATTTAAATGTCATAAAAAAGTAAGAAAATATAAAATTCAGCTCCTTGAAAAACATTACAATAAAATTGAAAACACAGAAAAAAATCCGACAATAATTCTCCGAAATTTCCATGTTTATAGGAATAAAAGCACATTATAAGATTAACAATTTTAAAATTATTACTAATTATTTTGATATTATTAAAATAAAAATAGCCTTTATTCCCTATACTTTACAATTCTATTTTTTTATTTTATAACTTAACCTATCAAGGGGTCATCCATCTCTGGATGAAGGCCTCCTCCATCTGTGTCAATCTTGGGCCGTTCTGGTCCACTCTATCCCTGCCAGTGTATGGATACCAGTGCAGGACGCGAGCGCGACCTGCACTGGTATCCACGAAACTCTTTGCTCCACCTTTGATATTATTAGTAATTATTATTACAAGAATTTGCCAAATGTACGGTGGCCAGCACATCGAGTTACCACAAACTGTAAAATTTTCTCGTTCGATTTTGAACTTAATTAACAACATTTTAAAGTTTATAATCGTTTGGAGGAATTTGACGATTTCGTGTAGCTTGATGTGCTGGCGACTGTACTAACACTAGGGTTTAAATTGTGTGTGTAATTACTTACAAATTGGGTTTTATCATCTGGAAAATTAATGATTTGATTTGATTTCCAATCATTTTACAAAACGACAACAATATCATAAGTCATATTCAACCCTTCAACCTACAGCCTTTCAAAGACCGTAACTCCTCAAACAGCGCATAATTTGTCGAACCAAATGTCCTTCAATCTGTACGCTTTTACAAAGGGGGGTGAAATTTCCCCCTTCCATCCCCCAACACCCCCAGGCCCCCAGTAGTGGAGGGGGCGTTTGACGTCAGCGCCACGCCCCGAGAGTGGGGGAAGTACGCAACTACGGAATAAACATAGATAGATATACTATAGCTGTGTGTATGTGTGCTTAAGAAGTTTTTTTTATGTACTATGATGTAGTTTTGGGTGTGAGTAAATATGTACTAAGGGATGTCTTGTATTTTGCTTTGTAGGAAAGCTACATATTTTTGGTGGTAGGCAAAACTGACAACCTCCCTGAGGTTGTCAGTTTTATTCCAAACTGAGATTAAAGATAATATTCTAAAGGCGCTTCCCTTGGTGAACGACCTTGAGCGTTCTTAATTAATTTAAAAAATAGAAAAGCAATGCTTTGAATAATTTTAATTTAAAAATAAAATTAATGCTTTGAAATAAAATAAAACGTGAATTATTTAGATTTTGAAATTAAACAGAGATCTCTGTACCTATTTTATATAAAACACCTATTTTCACACCGATGTTTTACAAAATAAACTTTGACTTTGACATTAGTGTAATCCTCAATTTAACAGAACGTCATCCTTTGCAAAAGATGCATGCAATCAATAATTTTTGTCATTTTTTTTAACAAGGAGATTTTAAATGTATTTATCTATACTAATATTATAAATGTGAAAGTAACTTTGTCTGTTTGTCTGTTACGTTGTCACGTCAAACCGCTGAACCGATCGTCATGAAATTTAGTAGAGATATAGCCTGGGATATGGAGAAGAACATAGGCTACTTTTTTATGCGATAACCGACATCCACGCGAGCAGAGCCGCGGGCAAAAGTACTACCTTTTGCCCGCGGCTCCGCTCGCGTACACATAAAAACGAATAAGAACATGCAATGTGATAATAGGATATCGAAAATGAATGATGTACTTTTATATGTAAGTAGTTTATTTCTTTTAATTAATAAGGGGTTTATTCATAAACATTGCTTAAAGTTAAGTGACGTTCAAACGTCAAAAATGTATGGTTAAACATTCGCTAATCATTACTTAACTTTAAGCAGCGTTTATAAATAAACCCCTATGTTAATAGCCTCTGAAAAACGCACTAGCGCAAGTTTTTGCTCGGGGGTGAAGCCTTAATTATAATTTACTTCATTCCTTGCTCTTAGTTGGGTGTATTCCCGCTGTTCCCACCGCCCGTGTCCCCATTAATGGTATGGTGTGGTGTGTTCACATAAAATGGCGAAAAAGAATGGTTCCATTTTCTTTTAAGTACTGTTTTTTTTTTTTTTTCTAAAATCAGTACTTATAAGAAAATTTAACCTTTAGTTTCGCCATTTTATGTGAATTACCATTAAGAGCGCTATCTCGTGTCCACTAGCGCTACTCCTTAAAAAACGGCGGGAATACACCGTTAGTTGGGCGTAAAAATCTTCTCAAACGCTAAATTTCCTAGTCGTTCCTTTGTGCTTAAACAAAGGATTATTAATGATCTAACTGCTATGTTTCACAGACCGTTGTAAAAGCAACATCAATCATCATCTTCAGCCTAGCCTTTTAGCCATGGTTGGTGAAGAAGCCGACTCCAACATGTCCCATGTTGGAGTCGGCTTCTAGTCTAACCAGATACAGCTGAATACCAGTATTTTACAAGGAGAGACTGCCTATCTGACCTCCACAATCCTGTAACTGGGTAGTACGATACCCCTCGGTAAAACTGGTTGTCGACTTTTGGGCTTCTGACTACCCGTAACGACTATCAGAGATCAACGAATTACAGTTTTTTTTAAATTAAACTCTTGGTTTCAAAAAAAAAACCTCAAGCCAGTCAACCCAACAAACATAAATTGCTCTTGTAGCGGCTAATATTGCCAAAAATAATATTCTTATAGGAGCCGCATTATCGCTAATAAGGGTGGGTTTGGGCACAAATTATAAGGACAATAACCTTTTACCACCCTTATAGTTGCTTTATGGTCCGCTTTTTTTCCTTGTAAGTGTTATATTATGACAAGAAACAAGGCCAATACACTTGTAAGAATCTTATAGAAAGCGTTAATACGGGCGTATCACCCTTATACGTGTTTTATTATGGTCCGATACAAGGGAGTTAAACTCATTGCGGCAAATTAAAGGCTCTTAAAAATCCGTAGGCCCTTATAGCCGTCCGTGTATGATTCTGCAATAAGACTTTTTCTTAGTGATTTACATTTTCGCAACAGTTTGGCGAATAAAGAGAAATGTCAACCATTTTACTGAACGGTAAGTTATTATTTTATGTAGTTTATTTAGCTGATTTATGTGCTCGTGTATAGTGAAAAGTGTATGGGAATTCAAATGCATGATAAAATGTGGTACGCTGTGTGTTGTAGTATCAACCCGCCTTTGAATTTAAGCTGTTTATGTGCTACAAACGTTAGTAATTATTTAGTCAAGTTATAAACAGTGCTATTATGAGAGCAAAACGATTCGCACATCGTCTACAAGGAGTCTATGAGAGTGAAGTCTTTATAATGGCATCATTAGCTGCTTATGCTATCGCCATTTTACACATCGTTAGGGTTCCTTTCTCACGAACAAAATCCTGTCCCTAGCTATTATAGTCTTGTTCCCATATGTATAAAATTTATGTTTCACTATGGTTGGGTTGGCTGGAAGAGATCTCTTTATAAGTTTGCTTTTGTGCACTAGTTTTAAGTATGAAATATAATTATAATTGTAAGTACACAATAAAGAATATACTTAATTATATATATGTTTGTCCGCAGATATTGCAATGGTAGTATACATATTGGCAGATGTTGACAAATTACTACAAAGAAAAGATCTTAATTTACATAATATGCGATGGCCATGGAAGTGGACACATTTTTTTTTAAGAAAGTTCAAAGAAAATTTTCATTCTCATTTTCTATAAAATAATCCTCTGCGGAACCACTGGCCGATTCGTTGGTATCGGCTTGTATTTTGGTATTTTGTAGCATCATAGGAGTAGAGGTGGTGGGTGTAATGCTCCTAACCATGTTTTCGTAGACTTTTTTTACTTTTCTTCTGTAACCACCGCTCCTTTTAAACTTCTTCCAGTCTTTTGAATCCATTTTTTAACTATAAATTCCGCTCCGTAATAAATTCACACAATCTGCTGTACTTCAAAATGGCGAATCTAGTTATGTAAAACATGTTAATGTAACCATATAGAGAATAATATCTTTAAAATCACTGTACAAGGGAATACGGATTGCTATCATCCTTGTAAAGATCATATAAAATGTTAGAATTTGTTCGTTGGATAGACATCTTATCCAATGCTCTTATAAGTTAAAAAGCATCATAGTTACCTAGTGCATTACTTTTTTAAGAATAGTTGACCATATTAAAAGCCTTTATTTAACTTTGAACATTATATGGATAAAAAGCAATGTAACTAGCCTCTATAAGAAGAACACATTTTGAACCCTTATTGTAGCCGTATTAATTGGATTTATTAACGTTTACCCAGCCAAATTATAAGAATAAAGGTAATATTAGCCAAATCTTCTAATAATGTGCCACTATAAGGAACATTGACATAATAAATGCTCTTTTATAACAAGTATAAGAGTTTAGACCTTATAGACTTAATTTTATAAGCTTAGTTTGTTTGTTGGGAATGGTGCCGATTTCCTTCTTCACAAACTAAACTTTTAAGTTCAGAGCATCTTTTTCTTTCTATTTCATTAAGAAAAGGACAGAAGATAAATTTTAGTTCAGTCCTGTCAAATTAATCAGCGCCTGTCACTACTCCATACAAGTTTAGACGTGATTAAAAACTTGCCGACTAAAATTACGTCAATTTACGTCAAGTAATTTGACAGAACTTAACCAAAATTTATCTTCTGTCCTTTTCTTAATGAAATAGAAAGAAAAAGATGCACTGAACTTAAATTTAGTTTAGTTTGTGAACAAGAGAATCGGCACCAAAGACAACATTCTATTTTCTAATTATCTAAGTTCCTTTTAGTCCTCAGAGATAACAATACCCAGCACGCCGCGGAGTTTCGCTAGCTAATTTAATTTGCCCTGTTTTAATGTTTATGGTGGATGGCTATTACTTGTTTAATCTACACTAATATTATTTATTTATTTATTTTATTATTTACGTACACACAGTTAAATACATAGAGGTACGATATCATTATAATTTCAGTACAAAGGTACTGCTTATTTCTTAAGAAATTTCTTCCAGCAGACCTGCGAAAGGAGATATGAAAAAGTAATTATTATAATTGATTATTATATTATTATTATTTATCTTTATTTGTTCAGACTACAATGGTCTATAGTGTTGTGGCTATTAAGTACTAACATAGGCTATGTTAGTACTTAATAACTAAAACAGAACGGGTCCGGTTTGCAAGCGCCCACACTAGCGGGCTGTCTGCCCGGGCGGCTATTGATTGCAGGTTAGTGTTAGGACTGCCACGCAGCCTGCGGAGTAGCGAGGCACATTTCTTACGCCACAGTGCATCAAAACCGTCAGTACGTGCATCTACAAACATTGCCGAGGCACTACAAAACCGCGGCAATCGCAACAATACCCTGAATGCGTTATTGTATTGGATACGCAGAGCATTGTAAGCCTTATATTATAAAAGTATAAATGTAATATTATAAAGAGATAATATTTTTTTGTAATTTTGGATGTAGGGGGTAATCTCTGGAAATTCAAAAAAAAAATCTGTTTCACGCGGACGAAGTCGCGGGCAGAAGTTAGGTACTATATATAATTTGTACGTGCCAAGCTGTATTTTTCATTTGTAATCGACTAATTTGAAAACGACACCAAAATAAACCGATGTAATTTTCAAAAGAAATGGAATAACATTTTTCCACACAGACATTTTTCCGTAAAAATTAGTGGTTAACAACAGTGACCGCTAGACTAATGATACTGTTATCAGTTAAAACCCCTTTTTCGCGGGAAAGCTGCGCTTTAGATAACTTTATCGTGAGTGATTTAAGTGGTTATAGAGTAGTGAAACAATGTAGAGACAACGCATAAAAGGTCACGTGAAGTGTCGACCAGTCGGCGAGATATTTTCTTAAAAACCGGCCAAATGCTTGTCCATGTTCATCCATACGGAATGTATGGAAGAACATGTTTTTCGACTGTAAATGTAAGTTGGTTGACTATTACTCGCCTACTTGGCTGTGATAGTATTCCTTTTAACTTCGTTATATATACTATTGCTGTGATTTTTTTTACATATCCAAGTTCAAGCATTTAGCTAGCAGGGGGGGGGGGGGACTTAACTCTAACAAAAATTTAGCACTTTACAGCCTAATATTTCAGAAACGGATCCCTTAATCGAAAAATTGTTTACACAAACCCGCAATATTTTTGAAAGACCCATCCAAAAGTACCCCACACCATAGGGTAGGCGAAAAAAAAAACATCGTCACTTTACATGTACAGGAGGTACCCTAAATAACTATTTTTTTCATGATTTTATTTTACCACTTTGTCGGCGTTATTAATATGTATATGCATGTCAAATTATAACTTTCTAGTACTAAGAGTCTCTGAGCTAAGCTGGGGACGGACAGACGGACGGACATGGCGAAACTATAAGGGTACCTTGTTGACTACGGAACCCCATAAAGGAGACGTGCACTCGGGCCCCATGACCCGGGCGTTTCGACCTCAAATGGCTCAAAAATGTAGTTACCCATAAGGTTACAGTATTCGCGCCGCTTGAGGGTCTCAGCAGTCGCAGCAGCGGCGCCGCCACAGCCAGCCGTGCTTGACACATGAGATGGCGCAAGGTTATCGACACAGGTATTGCGTCCCACACCAGAGGCCTACCCACCTTCCAAGGCGACAAAGTCATGCCGTCTGGGGGCCAAGTCTACTAATGTACAAACGTTGCAATGGTCTCTTCATTGTGAGTTTTTGACAGATTTGCCATACAAACACTGTCAAATACTCACAATGGCGAGACCATTGCAATGTTTGTAAATTAGTAGACTTAGGCCCCTGGTCTCTTGCCATCGTCACGTACGCACGGCTACAAATCAAGCTACAAATTTCCAGTATACGCAGACCTCTCATTGTACCGAAATCCTATACAATGCGAGATCAGTTTATACTGAAAATGTGTAGCTTGATTTGTGGCCGTGTGTACAAAGCCGTTTAGTTCTAATACCACTGGTACGCCATCGGTGACAAGGGCTCGACGTGTATGCTTGTTTGTAAAGTCAAATTAACAGCTTTGTACGAAATGCATTTGAAAGTATTTACGGTACTTATAACAAAACAGACTACGAGGTTCATAAATCGTTTCGTCCATCAACTTTGAATCCAAAGGATAGGTATTCGATGGCAAAAACTATTGGTATACTCTGTGAGGATCTTTGCTTATGGCTAAATAATAACAGCCGTACGTGTTGATCGATTAGGTTAAGCTACGCTTAACGCGGTTGGTCGGTGGATCATCATCATCATCATTTCAGCCGGAAGACGTCCACTGCTGGGGATTTGCCATAATCGCCACGCTTGGCAGGCGGGTTGGCGATCGCAGTATGGTGTAAAAATGCATAGAGAACGCTGCTGCCCATTCTCTAGTAAGTCCCTCAGTCGCCTTTTACGACACTCAAGGGAGGAAATGGGGTAGTGCTATTCTTTACGTCCGGCACCACACGGAATGGTGGGGAATGGTGGTGAATGTCGATGGATGGGTGACCATATTTACATACCGAGACTCCTCCGTGCCTCGGAAAGCACGTTAAGCCGTTGGTCCCGGCTGTCATTCGTGGATCTTTGACAGTTGTTACGGGTCGTCAGAAGCCCGCAAGTCTGACATCCAGTCTTACCAAGAGGTATCTCTAGTAGCATTTTTGTTGGCCTTTGGTTGGGCCACATACCTCTGAAGGTGGCCCAACTAAATGCCAACGGAAAATGCTACTAGGGATCGTGTTCAGTAACTGTGACCTCCACGGTCAGATAGGCAGTCTCTCCATGTAAAATACTGGTATTCAGCTATATCTGGTTAGACTAGAAGCCGACTCCAACATGGTACCATGTTGGAGTCGGCTTCTCCACCAACCATGGCCAAAAGGCTAGGCGGATGATGATGATGTATGTTCCTTTCAGTACAGCGGTGTTCAACTGACTGTGCTTATTAGTGAAACATAGGAAGTAGTAGGTCACTAATAATCCTTTGTTTAAGGCTTATTAGTGACCTTTCTTCAAGTTAACCTCTAGGAATAGTACATTATTGCAAAGGCCGGGAAATAGGCAATTGCAGGTCGAGTATTAGTATGAAGCCCGAGCAGATGGCAAGGACTCTAGTGGAGTCCTCGCCATCTGCTCGGGCTTCATATATACGAGACAGGCAATTGTCATTTCCGCCGAGGCATATATAGTGCTTTTCTCAAAAGAATGCAGGGAAATATAACATTGCTGGAGCGTTGTAACATTGCTGGAGCGTTGTAATGTTCCAAATTCAAAAAAACGCTCCTGCAATGGATTTGATTTTATTTGTCCGTAAATTCGATACTACATGTGTTCTTTTTTCGAAAATAATGACAATATTTCCATGCCTGTTTGAGAAAATGTAATTTTAATGTCATTTTATTTAGAAACGGTAATGTTTAACAAGTGAAAAAATTATATGTTGCTTTTGAGACCTTCTTGTAGGTACCTCGGGTACTCGTTACATAATTGGACAAATTTCGGTCGATGTAAAAAAAAATCCACAATTATTAATAATTATTTTGTAGATCTCATTTTACTTCAATATTATACTACTTTATGTATTGAAAATCACATCAAAATAAACGTCTATGATGATGTAATGTCTGTCGGGTTCAACATTGTTAATATCGTAAAACATATCATTTTCAACCCAAAATTAACGACGTTCACGGCACAATTAACTCGCGCCCCGCTGCCACCTCAAGAACAAAAATGCACGCTTGAAGAACCTCGTCTTAAGCACAAAGGAACAACTAGGAAATTTAGCTTTTGAGAAGATTTTTAAGCCCAAATAACAGCACCGAACGAAGTAAATTATAAAGGCGTTACCCCCGAGCAAAACCTTGTAATAGTCAACCCCCAACACAGTTGGCAAAAGCCCAACATAGAGCGCAAAAGCCTATGCAGATAATAATAACTCTGCGAGCATCTATATCAATGCATTGCTCTGTAATCTCGTTCCACAGCGTGTTGGGACACAACAGAAGCCAAGTTCATAAAGCTTCATAAACTGTTGCTGATAACACAACCCCGGACTGAGTAAGTTCCATTTTATATATAATACTTCATTTTATGACATTTATGATTTTTAATTTATCAGTGCCCTAGACTAGGATTTTCTTTTCTTATTGTAGGTTTTACTTTTTACAGACACAAAACTTACAGTCTTAAAAAAGAAAAAAGTTTTTTTTTATTCTGCACAAAATTATAAATACACATTCAAGTAGCCAAAAGCACTAACAAATAACTATCTATACTTAATCTTATATATAAAATTCTCGTGTCACAATGTTAAGTTACCATACTCCTCCGAAACGACTTGACCGATTTTTATGAAATTTTATATGCATATTCAGTAGGTCTGAGAATCGCCTACTATTTTTTTTTTAGTTTTAGGTAGGTAAGTAGGGTAGGGTTGGTAGGTAGGTAGGTAGAGTAGGGTAGGGTAGGGTAGGTAGGAAGGTAGGTAGGTAGGTAGGGTAGGGCAGGTAGGTAGGTAGGTAGGGTAGATAGGTAGGTAGGTAGGTAGGGTAGGGTAGGGTAGGGTAGGGTAGGGTAGGGTAGGTAGGTAGGTAGGTAGGTAGGTAGGTAGGTAGGGTAGGGTAGAGTAGTGGAGTTTATACTATAGCTTTTGCAGAACCAAGTCTGTCGGGTCAGCTAGTAATATTATAAATGAGAAGGACTAGGCTACTTATTTACGCGATAACCGACATCCACGTGGGCGGAGCCGCGGGCAAAAGCTAGTCTTAAAAACACTAACGATCTTTAGCCTTAAAAAACCAGCCAAGTGCGTGTCGGACCACGCACAATGAAGGGTTCCGTAGATGGGATCAATTGATCCCAAGAACTAACGTAACATTGTAGTTGAAAAACATGTTCTCCCATACAAAAGAATATGATTTATAACTGTAAATTTAAGTTGGTTGACTACTAGTTAACTTGTAAAGCCTACTTAGCTGTGATAGTTATCCATTTGACTTCGTTATATAGACTACTGCTGTGAATGTTTTCACGTATCCAAATACAACCATTTAGCTGGCAGGGGAGACACTTGACTCTAACAAATTAGCACTTTAAAGCTAGAAAAATGGTTTTCATAGACCCACAATATTGTTGAATTGCCTATCCAATGATACCCAACACCATGGGATAAACGAGAAAAAAATATCATCCCTAGTTTATTTGTAGGGGAGGTGCCCTAAAAAAAAAACAAGGTTTTATTTAGCACTTTGTCGTACGTGGCGTTGTACAGTGGCCAGCACATCAAGACACGAAACTGTCAAATTTCTCTAAATGAGTTTACACTTTAAATTGTTGATGATTAAGTTCAAAATCGAACAAGAAAATTTGACAGTTTGTGGTAATTTGATGTGCTGGCCACCATACGCCTAATAGACTGTAGATTTTTTGACCATTTTCTATTTTGTTAAGTACCTGGTACTTGTTAAAACGCCTATACTGTCCTCCCATACCTATTAACACTGTTATTTTAAAAGAGTAACCGTGGAGTTTCTTGCCGGCTCTTCTCCATAGGAAACGACCAATTGGAACCGTGCACCTAGCTTCTAACGTTTCATAAGTGCTCATGTAGGTTTATATGCAATAAAATATTTTGATTTTGATTTTGAATAGTAGATACTTGTCTGGTTTCAAAACTACTACTTTTTAATTAAACTTATCATCAAAGCAAATTAAAAATACCTTAGGTAACTAACTGTATTACTATGTAAAACTGGATATAACCACTAAATTCCTTCACATTCTACACACAAATACACAGAATACATAAAAACAAATACACATAAGTACATAACACGGTTACATAACCATTTCAACCTCCCGGATCAATACCGGATGCTCTGTCTTCCTCTAAACATCCCATCTCTTTCTTGCAAAGGTTTTCGTATATGTCTGTCTCGTTCTAACGAAGGCTTTGTAGGGGGGGTATAGATTTTCGCTTAGTGTAGAGTTTGACGGTATAATTAAGGTAATGTTTGATAAAGGGGGTAGGCAGAAAAGTTTGGGCAAATAGAAAAGTATGAGGAATACGGGATCTTGTTTTTAGTTGGAACGTAATATCACGCTTGTTTATCCCGAAGGGTATGCAGGTAGACATTTTTCCAGTTATGTTTAAGCATGTAAGACTGTATATAAAAGTAAGAAAAATATTTTATTTGGGACCCGAACAGAAAATATAAACAGTTCAAAAAGGATATTTAAAACTAACAAAATTAAAATAAAAACAATAAAAAAATTGGTTGTCTGTAAAGTCGGTTTACGGACGATAATTTTACGTGATAACGTCTCATAAGAAAACATAGCCGAACGCTTAGGCCGATCATGCCTCTCTATCGCTTGTTCCGAGCTCTCGCTTGCACACTCGGCTCAGGCGGAACGTGACAATGAGTCATTCTTTTTCGTGCGTGCAGCAGTTCATCGATTCATAAGACGTTATCACGCCAAAAAAGACCTGTTCGAGGCCAAAAAGGCTCCTATCCTAGCATAATGCTGCGATATTTAAAAAAGATAAGTAAGAAGTAGATTTGTGTGATTGTTTAAGGACTTTCACAGAAATCAATTGGTCTTTTTTAACCCTAAAATTTTGTTCATGTCGAAAGTTCATCGCAGGTGGCATAGTGAAAATATTTCTGATATTTATAAAAACAGAGCAGAAAGATGTTTTCAAGGGCAGAGACTAATTGAAGTATAACTCCGGTTACAAATTACGGTACTGGCCTCTTAATTTCAAATTACAATTATAAGTTAACCTAAGGTCGAATCTCACAATTTGTGTTAGATATTCATGGTGACCTGAGACATTGATGGACTGTTTCGCATAGTGGAGACAGTACCTACATCAAAATACTTAAGACGCTAATATTTGCCAGTGACCTTGAGTGGTTAGCTTGCGTGTTCTGTACTGAGCTCACGCAACGCGCCGTACGTCCAGCCAGTAATAGGACTCGCCCATCCAGGAGCGCTGTCCCAGATAAGACGCATTATTAATTTATTATACATAAAACAAAAGGTATTTTAATAAAACACTTATACTAAAAGATCAATAATTAAATTATCTTTAAAAAGATGAAGGTTTCAGAAAAATACGCTTGATAGATTTTGCGTGCTTCGCAGTTTTTTATCCGCGTTAGACAAATTTTTCAAATTAATTTCACTATGTAATCTAAACAAAATCTAAAATATTCATATATTAAGTTATTAAGAAAATGCTCTAATGTAACATATATTTTTTCCTAATCATTAATACTAGTCGTTGAGACGTGATTTTCAGTATAAAATCATTTAGTCGGTTTTCGACGCCTTAATGGGACACTAACAAAATGTAAACAACTATGGTTAAGAAATAAACATTTTTGTATTTTTTGTTTTTGTTTTTTTTTGTATTGAAATAATCTAATCTAACAAAGTACTGGCTTTCGAGTTAAAAGTTAAAAATTAACGAGAAAATAAATTAATTAATTACAAAATAAGTATACTACTCTTCCTTCGACAAAACGTGCTTGTGCTAAAGCCTGCTGCAGATAATGAGTCTGAAGTCCTTGGTGGGAGTCACTCGTTACCTAACTAGATTATTGACTAGGTTATTTTTAAGTCGAGACCAAATGTCATTTAAAAAAAAAATATGTATCTATACTACCACTACTAACTATTTATAGTTGCCTAACCTCGAGGTGCCTTAAAAGCGTTAACATGTACCGTTAATAATAAATCTGGAAGTGATGAGAACAAAGCACTTCAGGTCACCTGTTATACTAAAACAGCCCAGACTTCTCAGGCAGGGTTCGGGCTTAAATATGTTATACCGTGTGATTCTTTATAATGTGCACATATCGAAATGAGGGAATCTATGCTTAATTTTATCGACGAGAAAAATATAAAAAAAAAAATATTTGTAAATTTTTTACAAAAAAAAAAGTTAGATACCTGCTAAACAATAGTGCGTAGCCATGCGGGCCTTTCTTTGACAGTTGATAAGAAATGTTGGGATTGAGTTATAAACATAAAATTTTTACTATTGGGTAGCTAATACAATGAAGATTAATTTAAAGTAATAAAAACGGTAGGTAATGGGGGCTTATCTTATTGAGAAATTTTGCGATTATTGTAAAAACAGATGAAAAAAAAAAACGACTTTTGCAAAAAAAAACATGTTTATTTCTAATTAAGGGGAGTTTTTTTTTCCATAATTTTCATTTTATGAGGACGCCTAATTACTTTCAATCATTATGGAGTTTGTTTGATCGTGATAGATCATTTAGTTTAAAAGTTACACCGTTTTGTTTACACTGGGGTCACAAAGCGAACAAATTTAAAAAAAAATCCATAAAAAATAAAAATAACTATTTAGTATTATTTTTTTCCGTCCTTATAATTAAGCATAGATTCCCTCTTTTCGATATGTGCACATTATAAAGAATCACACTGTATAGAGTTTAAAATTAAAAACCGGCCATGACTTGTTGGACCGCGCAAAATAAAGGGTTCCGTTAGTTGGAACGAATTTATCCTAAGAACAAACTTAACATTATAGTTGGAATACATGTTCTCCCATACATCGATATACGTGACGGTCAATTCTCCAACTGCAAATGTAAGTTGGTTGACTATTACTCGTTATCTTATAAAGATTACTTTTCTGTGATATTTTTCCTTTTAACTTCGTTCGTTATAATATACGAGTACTACTGCTTCTACTACTAATCCAAGAACAACCATTTAGCTGGTAGGGGGCAGAGACACTTGACTCTAACAAAAACCGGCCAAGTGGACTCGCGCACGTAGAGTTCCGTACCATTATCTATAAAAACGGCAAACGGTTTGTTGTATGGGAGCCCCCCTTAATTTAATTATTTATTTGTAAAGTAAATTTATTAGGTCTTTACCTATGAAATTGCCGTTTTTTATGAAATAAGTTAACGCCCTTGTTTCTCTATTTTTTTAATTTATTAATCAAAGTAATTACCCATGCAATCAATGCATTTTTGCCAACGTAGTGGTAGCTTATTGATGCCCTTTTTGAAAAAGTCTGCTGGACGGGAGGCAACAAATTCTTCAAACGCATTTTGAACTGCCTCTCGGTTATTGATTTTTTCCCCGCCAAGATGTTATCCAAATTCTGGAAAAAGTAGAAGTCTGTAGGGGCAAGGTCTGGTGAGTACGGTGGATGACGGAGAACTTCCGACCCCAGCTCTGGTAACTTGGAGACCGTCTGCTGTGCAGTATGAGGTCGCGCGTTGTCGTGCAGGAGCAGCGGAGCCGAACGATTGACCAAAGCTGGTTGGAGATGTGCGAGCTTCTCCATCATTATGTTCAGTTCTTCACAGTACACATCTGCAGTAATGCTCATCCCGTTTGGTAAGAAGCTGTGATGGATGACACCGGCGCTAGACCACCAAAGAGTGACCATCACTTTTTTAGGGGTCAGTTTTCGTTTGGGGCATTGTTTAGGTGCTGAACCAGGATCTCACCAACTTGCTGAGCGCTTGCGATTGTCGAACAGAATCCATTTTTCGTCGCATCGTGACGATGACGCGAGTTCCATGATTTTTGGTTCACCCAAAAAGTGGTCAACGTGCCTAAAGAAATTTTCACTTCAAAAAAAACTTTTCTCAGGCTCTGTTACAATGATCACAGATGTCTGACCACCTTAATTAGTTTTTTGACGGTCTTTTTATTCATTTACAAAAACAAGGGCCTCAGTAAAAATCTGAAGGTGCGATGCTATTGGTTGATGAGCGTAGGCAAGCGTTACTATAAGTAGCAGCCGAGCCATAGATATGAGTTATTTATTTTATTGTGTTTGGGTAGCTTACAGCTATCAATACAAAAGTAACAGTGAGGTAATCGACGATAAGCCATTTACAAGCCTCCACAGTCAGCAAGTATATTTCTATGGGCCGAGCGCTGCAAGCAGGAATAGTCTTTACTGTGGTCAGATGTCCATGACCACGATAGTACAGTCAGTTACTGCAATTAGCTGACTAATCACTAACAAATCGTATGATTTCCATATTTTTCTAGTTTTGGGTAGATTTCGTATAGGTACTTAAATAAAATTAAGAATTATAAAATTCTATCGATTCGTATTCTAAAAAATCTCAACCATATAAGCAAGGGGGGGTACTGACTGTACACAGATTTTAAACTTTTAAACGAGAAAATTTGACAATTTCTGGTAGCTTGATGTGCTGGCCACCATACATGAGACATTTTAATTTTGTCTCTAAGGTTGGCATCATAATATCGGGAAAAGATTCGGCGTTTCGGAGTAGGGTAAAAACTAGTTTCCCATCATTGGGTATTCGACACATTTACTTTACCTACGTCAAAAAAACAGGGTTTCATATTAAACGTCGCTAATACGGCTTTTCTAATACGATACAATTGAAGAAAATGAAGAGCTTTATCAAGATATTTCCATTAAAAATTTAGGTCTCGTAAAACACAATTTCGAAATTGAAAAACTTGAGAAGAATTGCTTCATCGTTACTCAACCATGCCTTCAATCTCAAAAAAAAACCTTTGATTTCAGATGGTAAAGATGAAATTATTCACCCTCATTCTGGGCGTGGCCCTAACAGGGGTAGCGCATACCGCTCCCGGCCAATCAGAGGTCACCAGCCCCGAAAACGAGCCAATAGAAACGCAAGAAAATGATGCAGGAACGAGACGGGTAGATGTTCCCGAAGTGGTTTTGCAATTGAAATATGATAAAGGAGAACTGAATAGGATATATCTGACTCAGTTTAGGAAGGATTCCACAACGTGGGTCCCGTCAGTGTCTGCCAGAAGCAACTTGTGTGCAGACTTGTGTCACGCAGGTTTTTACTTGGCTGTATAGCTTTTGTCCTTTGCCTCGTAAAAAGGCAATTTGTTTACGCGGCCATTTTGGTTTACGTGTTCAATGTGACGTTTCGTGAGTGTTTTTGTGTTTTTCTTTTGTTTTATTTTTGTGTTGAAATGAAGAACTGTGATGGGTAAGTAACGCTTTGTTTGTGATGTTGTTTATTTATTTATTTAAGGCATTTTCTTCTGAAGCCGTATTTTAATTTTTGAAGTGAGCGGTATGACGGTATGAAAGACCAGTAGAATCAATTTTTTTTTTTTCAATTGTTTTTAGTGTTTTTGTACAACGTATCTTTTTTAATTTAATTTAAATTATTAGGTACTTAGATACGTGTAAAAAATATAATTTATGATATCAATTTTATTTTTACACACACTGACTGAAAATCTTCTATTTGTACAATGGTTGCCAATATGTGAGCACCATGTGTAGTTATGTATTTATCACATCACTATTATTTTTTTGTTGTTTATTACAATTTTATTTTTAATAATTATATATAATAAACGACGTTACTATTTACACTAGGTACTAAATTAAATAACTAACAAAGTAAATAAATAAAAAATATCCAAAAAACAAAAGGACACTTAGGCGTCGAGGCAGGGTGGATTTTTTTGACGGGGCATTAAAGATAGTGTAGTTACAGAAAAATTGTTTCAGGAGACTGTCCATATTTTTTTGAAAAATTTTGATCCCCAGATACAGATATTTTTTTTTTTTCAAATTGTTATTTTCTAACATACTCAACTCTATGCTGCTGTAGAACACAGTTACCCAAGAAATAAAACTAACCACAGACCACAGCTATTATAGAAAAAAAAAAGCAGACAACAATAATCACTGTATTCCTGTAAAACTTGCAGAACAAAGCGACCAGATTTAAAGATAAATGCAATACAAAACTGAAAACATCTTTTCGTTTCACAGTATTTTGTGATGCCAATAAGCGTACATTATGATTTGTGAGATATCACGTTTATGATTGCTATAAAACATAATAAGTATCGAGTATCTATCTACACATCGATAAAAGGTGGAAGAAAAAAAAAACAAATAGGTATTAATGCGGCTGTGTTTATCAAATCGACATACCATCGGTGAAATGCCAATAACACCTGACAAAGTTAAAAATGTACACAAACTGAATGAGGATGCATGCATGGAGGTAATGCCATAAACTAGGTTGGTTTGGTTGGAGGTATTTCCACATATTAGTTTAACAACTAAAAATACACTTAGATTTCACTAAAACATGCGAATAACACCTTTAAATTCAAAATGATAAAAAAGTGAATTCTAGAAAAAATTAAGTTTGGAGGTATTGGCACTTCACCGTCGATACGCCAATTTGCCGTGTCATAGCCATTATATAAAACTGTCAAAGTATGACAGTTATGATTTGTTATACAATTAAATTTACATTATATTCTTTTTTTTCTATTTTACTAGGTGAAAAATATTACAAGTAGGTATATAACTAAACCAGTTTCGCCTCGGACTAACTATGAACTAACAGACAACTAACAGCTATGATTTATGAAAGGCTACACAAAAATAATAGTAAAGCACACACGCAGAAAAAAAAAAAAGATTAAGAACAAAAAAAACTGGAAATTTTGTTATTTAGTCTGTTTTCTAATTAATGTTACGTGTACTGGAAAAACGGAACACATGGAATCTACCAGGAGCCCAAGTCTGCTATTTTTATAAATTCATCACTCCAACATGATCCCATTGTCATTTTGTTAAAAGTTCGTAATCTGCTAAATTCATAACGGTCGATCATTGGTCGGTCAATGGTCTCGTAATAGAATTATATTACAATGGCATTTTGAACATTTATTCATGCCAGATTTCATTTATATATATTTTTACGTATTATTTATTAGTGTTATAAGCAATCTGAAGTAGTAGGAAGTTGGAAGTTTAGTAGGAAGTTTCATTTGTCATTACGTACGAGATTACCAATTCTTTCAATGGAGTGTCAGTGGATGACCATTGGAAAGTCATAATGACGCCATTATATTAGTAGATTACCAAACTTGTCAAAATCAACAATTATGAAATCAATGATAGACCATTCTAACACTATTGTAATAGCAGACTTGACGCCCAGCACACATTGCATAACACACTATCAATGACAATCTGAATGATCTCGAAGGATATTGCCAATCCTTTGCTTCATATGTTCGAAAAATTTGTCTGTTCAACTACTTAAATAACGCAATGAATGCTGTTGAACTGTCAAAATGTACTGACTGTCCCCATTGCTACTGTGACCGCATATACCCCGCAGATCCTCAATAGGTATTATGCTGACCATTTAAATCATTCATAGCCATAACAAACATGCTTTGTGCTTGATGCACAAAGCATATTTGATATGGCTATGAATCAGAGTTCGCCGATATATATCAATTGATTTTTTCCTGTCTTCTGAACTAAAAATTTTGGAGATTAATGTTTACCCTGACAACACGTAGCGAAAACCTACAATCAGAATAATTTACTTTTTACTTTTTTATGATTCGATATAAATTATTATTAAAATTAGTTGATTTATCTCACAAACAAATGAAGATTATTATAATAATAGGTACTTGTTTTCATTAAAAAATTCTTTCTCAAATAAATACTAATTCTGTTGTTACTTTTATTAAATAAAGATTGTGGTAATTTGACACTTATATTATTTTACAAACTCCTTTCACATTTTTAAGTGTTTAATCCCCTTACAGAATGAAAATCGCTTCTTTTTCTTGGCCTGGATATATATCCGATATATATTAAAAAAATCGGATTTCTGATATTTATTATAAAAATCGGATTTTTTCGAACTCTGCTATGAATATATAAAAATAAATAAAATATGGTTTGGGTCCATCTGTCATCGCTAACTCTTTGTAAATGTCCAGCCCAAAATCCACTCTTAGTGTCTGTTCGATTACATCTTTGGCCTTGGTTTTTTTGCTGTCTCTTAGTTAAAATAAATATGGTTACAAAATATTAAGTTTGTTTGTAACTTGTTTTTTCCTGAATTATGTGTAATCGAAATCTCTAGTTTACATAATAATTCAACAACAAGAATACAAAGCACTGCCATGCATTTATCCATTATAACTCATTTCTCCTCAGGACTCGGTGGCGAGGCCTGTGGGACCTCTATATGCTCGCAGCTGATCCCCGTGGGCCTGCAGTCAGCACTGAATGATACTAACCAGACGGGCGAGGTCTACGGACATCCGAGGTACAACGTGTGTCCTGCGCTTTGTAAAAACCAGCTCGGTAAGTACACACAAAGTAATTTTAATGTTGGGCCGCAACGCAGGTCATTTTCGGATAAGAAACTGCAGTGCGGTCCGCCTGTGGCGGGTTATTCCCGCTGTCCCCACCGCCCGTTCCCCACCGTGTCCCCATTAATAGTAATTCACATAAAATAGCGGAAAACAGTTCCTTTTTTTTTTTTTTTTTTTTTTTTTTTTTTTTTTTTTTTTTTGTGTATGGCATCTCGGAGGTATAACCACTGGGGGTTCCTGCTCCTTAACCGGGCTTTCCTGTGGTGCCGCAAGCTCCTAACGAAGTTTACGCCTCCAGCCAGGGGGTTTTTACTATAATCTACTTAAGCTAGACGACTGCTCGCTAAGGGCACCCCAGGTGGGGCTCGAACCTCGGCTTAGGGCAGTGTCGGAGGGAGGGTGGCAAGGGACCGTCGGTGGCTGGATAATATCAGGGTTCTGATTATTAATCGGGGGAGTTTGGATTACAGGCTCAGCTAAACCACATGCTGGCACATCGTTAAGCGTCGTCGTCAAGGGACGGGGAGGGCTATTATTATTGACGATAATAATAGTGGATCGGGGTGGGTTTTGCGCGGGACCTCTAAAGCGAGGTCGGAATTGTGATCGTGTTCGTGTTGTGTGTACTCTTCGAGCTGTACTAGTTTCCCTACGACTCTCCTGGATGAGAGTGGTGGGGTCGTCTGGGTCGGTCAGTGCGTGCCTTGGACGGCGGATCGTACTAATGCGGGAGGGGGTATAATTGGCGGCCTGCACAACGAGAGTGTTGCGGTGGGTGGCGGCAGAGTCAAAGAATCGCTTGGAAGAGCGTTTCAGAAATTGGGCTATTGTAGGCATTCTAAGCTCTACATGGAGGTTTGTGTTCCGAACGAACCAGGGGGCTCCCGTGCATTTACGGAGGAAACGATTTTGAATGATTTGCATCTTATGGATGACATGTGATTTTGCTTGGGCAAAGACTGGACTCGCATAGGTCATGATGGGGCGGATGCACGCGGTGTACAATCGCAATTTGCACTTGAGTGACAATTTGCTATTTTCGTGGACAAGGGAGTGAAGCCTATAGAGAGCGAAGGCGGCGCGCGAACGCGCCTTACTTACATGCTCAGAAAAGGAGAGGCGTTGATCGAGGATGACACCTAGATATTTGGCTCGCTTCTCCCAAGGGATAGGCTTGCCGAACATGGTGACAGGTTTGGGCTTTGGGGGGATTTTTCTCGGTTTTATGAAGAGGACCGCTTGGCTTTTGTCAGGATTGACTTCGATCCGCCACTTTCTAAACCACGCACCGAGCTTGTCGGCTGCAGTCTGGAGAGTGTTGGTAATGACATTATGACTCTTCCCTCTGTAGTAAACGGCCGTATCGTCTGCGAACAGAGCCAACTGAGCCTTTTTAAACTTCGGGATGTCGCTGGTGTAAAGCGTAAAAGCCAGCGGGGATATCACAGAGCCCTGAGGGACTCCTGCGCGTATGGGATGGGAGGAGGAGAGGGCTCCCTCTATGCGATAGCGAAAGGTGCGATTCGACAAAAAGTCTCGTAAGATGAGCACGAGACGCTCGGGCACACCGAGTTGGTACAGCTTGTAAATCAAGCCGTTGTGCCAGACCTTGTCGAACGCTTTCGCTATATCAAAGAAGATAGCTCCTGTCATAAGGCCGCGTTGAAAGCCGGCGCTTATGTCCTCGACTATACGGTGGACCTGATGGGTCGACGAATGTTTGGTACGGAATCCAAACTGTTCGTGGGGGATAAGGCCCTTAGTCTCGGCGTAGTCTCTGAGACGCTTATAAATAAGCCTCTCGTAGAGTTTGCCCATGACTGTGAGCAGGCTAATGGGGCGGTAGCTCGCGGGCTCCTTCTTGGGTTTACCGGGTTTGGCAATACCGATTACTGTGGCCTCTTTCCACACTTGCGGGAAGACATTATTGTTCATGGCTCCATTGAAGATGGTGGCCAAGAGCATTATCAGGTGGGCGGGGAACAATTGGACCACCCTATTGGTGATACCATCAGAGCCAGGGGCTTTACGAGGTTTCAGACCCTTTATGAGCTCGTGCACTTCCGCCGGTGTGACGGGAGCCAGAGGATACTCAGGGTCTTCGACGGGCGGGAGGGAGGCTCTACGTTCGACTTCAGCGTCGACCTCATCGAGGTGAGCTTGGTCTACTGGTTGAGAGCTGGGCGAGCGCTGGGCCTCTAGACTGTCGGCTAAGCATTCGGCTTTGTCGATGTCTTCGAAAGCGAGAGACGCGTCTGGGCGGATCAGTGGGGGCATTGAGGCTGAGCTACCTCCTCGGGGATTGAGTTTCCTTTGGAGTTGCCAGAATGCTAGATGGTTCGGCTCTAGGCTGTTCAGTAGCTTATCCCAGTCGGCGTCACGAAATTCCTTCACGCGTTTACTTACAGCACGCTGTAAGTAGCGCATGTGGATTTTGTTAGCCGTGCAGGGAAAGCTACTGTACGCACGGACGGCTGCGTTCTTCTCCGTCATCAGTGCACGTACATCGTCCGGCAGTTTCCCGCGACGGTTATCCGTCGCCGGAACCTCCCTTGAACATGTGTTCAGGACAGATTGTACGTGCTCTGTGAGAGAGTCGATCGCTGTCGTCGTGTCTGCGATAGAGTCGAACTGGTCGGGGATCGAATCCAATTGGGGGGACGTGTTAGCTTTCAAGCTTTCGCCTACTCGCTTCCAGTCCGTTATCCTTTTGGTGCGCGGGGGGATATTGGGGTCGTGAAGACCTATGCGAGGGGCCATTTCTACGAGAACAGGTCGGTGGTCAGAGTGAAGCTCGTGGTGCACCTCTATAGAGACCAACCGTAGGTTGATGTTCTTTAGAAGTGCCACATCGAGCACGTCAGAGGCATGGTCAGGATTATGCGAATAGTGGGTGTGATTCATCGGAGCGATGATATCAAAATTTAGGAGGGGGCAGAGGTCAAAGAGGACTTTACCCCTATGGGAGGTGAGTCTACTATTCCAGGCTGGGTGCTTGGCATTGAGATCACCCGCCATGATGACGGAATCACTCATGCTCAAGAGGGTGCTAAGGTCGTCGGTCAGTAGTCGATCTTGGATAGGATCAATTGTAATGGTAGGGGGCAGATAGGCTGATATTATCGTTATAGATGGGTGGCCCGTCATACCGATTCGGCAGATCGAGACTTCTAATAGGGACTTTAGGACAGGAGGGTCTATGGGCGTGCAATAGAGCTCTGATTTATAATAGATTAGAGTACCTCCCAGGTGGCACCGCGACCTATCGTTGCGATTTATACGATAATTCGCAATTGACGGGTTACGGTGCCTGGGTTTTAAAAAGGTCTCTTGGATTAGGAAAATGTCTACCTTATGATCGCCGAGGAATTCGGTGATCTCTGAGTTTTGGCCGTCCAAGCCATTGGCGTTAAAATAACCTAACATTAGGGATCGGGGTTTGTTTCTAGCGGGGGACCTAGTATCCATTAAGTGGTCTAGGGGTGTTGTTCGCGAATCTAGACAATGCTTGCGTGATCTCGGGATACGCATTGTAGATTGCCTGAATTTGGTATAAGTCACCGGCGTTGGTCGCGGCGACTATCTCGTCGGCCATCCTCCTCGCGCGGGGGGTGAGGAAGACCATGTAGGTGGAAGAGATCACCTGGAAGGGATCAACTTTGTTGACACCGGCCACGGGAGTGGGGGTGTGGTTAGGAGGGGGGCGCGGGCGCGGGCGCGGCGGCGAGGGGCGCGGGTGCGGTGAGGGGCGCGATGGTCGCGGGTCTCGATTGCGAGTTCTCGAATCGGGTTCGCGGGTCCATTAATCGGGGTATACTGGCCTGGGGGGCCTGGGGAGCGACTGCCTGAGGGGCGTGTCTAGCCTGGAGGCTTGGGAACGCCTGCTGATGGTGCAGGTAATTCCAGGGACTGGGTCTTTGGGGACTCAGTCTTACTGGTTCCAAATAGGACGGGCATTCGCGGGATTGACGCGCGTCGGTACGCTTCGCTAAGCGAGGGGGCGCGAATTTAGGGGCTTTAGCGCAGCCACGGTAGTTCGCGGGGTGGCCAGCCTCGCCACATAGCACGCAGCTAGGTGGCTCGGTGCAAAGTGCACGGTCCTTGGGACGTTCGCATTCCGCAGTGCTATGCGAACCCAGGCACTTTACGCACCTGGGTGTCGCATAACAGTGCTTCTGCGTATGCCCGTAGAGTTGGCAACGATGGCACTGGGCAATAACGCTTGACTTGCGGGGTCTCTCGATTTCGAGACCCGAGAGACTACAGATCGATTTGATCTGGAAGATCGGGTTATGACCCTCGGAGGGTGGGCAGATCACGAGGATCATGTCAAAGGCCTCACCGCGTCGCGCGCGATGCATACGGTGGACCTCGTTTACAGGGACGTTTTGCGACCTAAGATCGGCTATGATTTCAGAGCATGGGATCTCCCTTGGGATCCTGCGGATGACTACGCGTGTTTCCTTTTCCTCGGGGAGGCAATACGTGTGGAAAGACACGTTTTTAGAGCGAAGCATTTTGGTTAGGCTCCTGTAGTCCGTAGACGTGGGAACCGTGACCTTGATGCCGGTCTGGGTGGATTTGGCGTGCGAGTAATTTATCCGGAGCTCGACACACCATTTTGATATGTCGGTCCATTTGGACTTGTCCTGGATAAATACAGGCGGTGGGGGGGGGATTTTCTTAACGGGATTGCCGTTAATGAGAATGCGCGGAGTGGGGGCCTGCGACGTGGACGCGGACGCGGAGGGCGCGGGCGCGGCGGAGGGCGCGGGGGTGGGGACCTGCGACGCGAGGGGCGCGGACGCGGTGAACGGGGCGGGGGTGGGGATTTGCGACGCGGAGGGCGCGGACGCGGTAGACGGGGTGGGGGTGGGGACCTGCGACGCGAAGGGCGCGGACGCGGTAGACGGAGTGGGGGACGCAGGAGGGCTGAAGGCCTCTGCTTTCCCTTTCTTGGCGGCCTTTCTCTGGGCTTTCGTCTTCTTCCTCTTGCCCCCCCGTCCCGAGACTAGGCTGAAGCCTTCGTCCGAGGTGGAGGGGGAAGAGGCAGAGGACGCTGCCGACCGTGTCGTGACGGTACGGTCCGATTCTGAGTCGGAACCGGCGGGACGCGGGGTGTCGGCTCTTCCACCACTGACTGCCTCTTCTGTTTCCATGTCGGAAACAGATGAGCCAGCCTGTGACAGAGGCGAGCGAGAACGCGAACGCGATCGAGTAGGAGAAGGAGAGGGAGAGCGGGGGCTATCCGTCGAGTGGGTGCGAACGGACGCCGAGAGGGTGGCAGCCGCGAGGGCTCCGTATTCCTGTCCATATTTGGACTGGAATACGGGGTCCTTTAATACGACTCCGATCAGAAACTCTATCAACACCGTCCCGATGACGGGGTTTTTCTTATATTCGGGAGGGGCCATGACGGTGGCGGGGAAGTTATCCCTACAACTAATATCCCTAACTCCCCGGGTGGGTTTGCCCGGGGATGAGTGAAGCCTCCCTGCCGGGTCAGGCAGGGAGATGTGAGCTAATGGTGAGCCCTAAGCTTGTAACCCGTCGCCAGTCTTATTGTGCGAACGGGGCCCTACAAATCCGGTGCGAAGGGTGTAGACACACCCTAAAGACACCGGGTGAGTAGCTGTGAAGGGAAAACTGTCACCAGAGCCGACTAGGAGATCCCCCAAGGCCGGTTAACTCTGGGACCCGTCCAATTGACTGCCTTGCCCTGATGGGGTTCGGCGGGTGTGATTGGGTCAACACCCCCTTGGATTCGTTAGCACCGTTAGGTTTCAACCAAGGACCACGAAACTGTGGTTTTTCCCTGACGGGGTAAAAACGCGCGCAACGTTTTAGACGACAAGGTTTAAAGAAACCAATACCAACCTGTCTTGAAAAAGACAATAGTTGATATTATTGTTAGTAGTCGGACTACTAGTGCAATCGTTACGACTGGGCGTAACGATTACCGGATGGCGGCGGCGGCGGACACTTGACACGGCACGGGCGCAGCGAGCCGGAGCTGCAGCACACGACCGTTCCGAACGGTGTCGCGACGCGGAATGACCGAACAAGCGCACCGGGGCGGGCGCAGGGAGCGGGAGCAGCGTAACGACCGTCCAGGGCGGAGGTCGAACGATGTGTGTTTTTTTAAGTACTGATTTTTAGAAATAATAATAAAAAAACCGGTCAAAGAGCGCGTCTAGAAGGGGGGTAAACAATATATATATATTTTTTTTTTCATCAAAAGTCGAAAACTATGCGGCCTAAAGAAAAAAGATAAAATGTTTGAAAATGTGCAAACAGCGCTCTTTCATATGATACCCCACATGCTCTAGTAGCGGCATTTCGAATTTTTAAGACCACCTTTCAGACCCTGTTGCAAAAAAAATCAAAACTTTTTTGTTTCCTTCTTATTTGCAAAATAGTTGGGCAAACGTCATCTAAAACTATTCTAAATTTCATGAGATATTCAGCTGTGGCAGACAGACAGACAGACAGACAGTCACACGGGTACAATGAACTCTTTTCAGTTTTTCAGTTATTTCAACTACACCTTACTCTCAAACTGAATAAAGAATACCAAAAAAAAACCGTAGTAAATTGTGCCACTCATCCACATCCCATACCGAGCTCCCTCCGTGCCTCGGAAAGCATGTTAACCCGTCTCGGCTGACATTAGTAGATCTTTGACAGCCGTTACAGGTAGTCAAAAGCCCGAAAGTCTGACAACAGTCTATACTAATCTATACTAATATACTATATATATACTAATATTATAAAGCTAAAGAGTTTGTTTGTTTGAACGCGCTAATCTCAGGAACTACTGGTTGGCATTGAAAAAGTATTATGTTGCATAGTCCATTTATCGAGAAAGGTTATAGGCTATATAATATCACGCTACGATTAATAGGAGCGGAGCATAAATGAAAAATGTTGCAAAAACGGGAAAAATTATGATTTTTGAGAGCTTCCGTTGCGTGCGCTGCATAAACGGTTTAAGTTACGCAATTACCATGTATGATAGAATTTTTCCACTTTAAAAGTTCTAAAAAAAGTTAGCGACAGCATAATTCTATCTTTTAAGATTGACCTTTTTTATGTCAGAAAGAACGGTAAGCGACAACGACTTCGTTGTCGCTTACCGTTCTTTAACTATAACTTAACCGCGCTATAACTTTATAGCGCGGGCGAGCGACGGGTTGCGACGCGATGGGTGGGCCGAAATTTCACGCGGACGTAGTCGCGGGCAGAAGCTAGTTAATCATATATTGGTATCGTGTTACCAAGTAACTTGGTTGTGGAGGTGAGATAGGTAGTCACTCCATGTAAAAATACTGGTATTCAGCTGTAATCGATTAGACTGGACGCTGTCCTAAACATTCTTGGGAAAATGCTAGGCAGATGTTGCTGTATTTATGTTATCTTTCTTTGGACAGGTGCCCCGCTCTGTAGCTGCTCCAATCGTGATGCTGACCACTCTGTTGATTGGACCGCTGTCTGCACAGCATTCTGCCACAATGGATACGCTCTTAGTGGTAAGTCCACCACCCATGTTCCTCAATCCACAGCAGTAATTTGACTTGTTTTTTCAATAATAATAATAATATTTATTTATGAGCAGTGGTGGTCCAGTGACTTACGAGTTGTAGGTCTTAGGTTTAATAGAGGTATGAGGAACAGGGTGTAAAGTTCACTCATACTATATGGAAAAAGGAGGATCATCCGACCAGACGGGTGTTGTGTCTGGTGGGCAACTGCCCGACGGTTGATATCGGGATGTTGTATATAGGGTGTATCTATTCAAATACGAAATATTTTAAGAGATACACCTACAGGTGGTAAAGTTTTTTAAGTTTTTTACAAAACAACAATTTACGATCTAGAGGAAAATGGCCGTTTTTCTTTAGATTGAATTTTGTTGCTTCGTGTCTCAATATTAAAATTTATAAAAGGTATTAGAAAATTCTAGACACACTTACCGAGGCAGCTGATTGAGCCGTTTTTCATAATTCCTTCTCAGTCAAGATATAATATTCTTTTAAAGGAGTGGGCCCGAGACAGCCCTTGAACAGATTGTTTTTTATTGATCTTAGCTACGCTTGCCGCAGTTGTTCCATGGATGGGTGACCATCTTTCCATACCAAGACCCCTCCATGCCTCGGCAAGCACGTTAAGGCGTTGGTCCCGGCTGTCATTGGTGGATCTTTGTTAGTCGTTACGGGTCGTCAAAAGCCCGAAAGTCGACAACCAGTCTTACCGAGGGATATCGTATTACCCAGTAACGTCGCTCCATGTAAAATACTGGTATTCAGCTGAATCCGGTTAGACTGGAAGCCGACCCCAACAAGTTTATTCCCTAAAGTTACACACACATTGATAATATGTTTACATTTTCAATTTAACCAATTTTACCCTACAGGCTGCCCCACCTGTGAGACGACGTCCACCGAGGCATCTGCGATCTTTCAATCCTCTCGGTCTCTCTCCACCTACGAAGGCTGGGCAGCATGGTGCAACGTACAATGCAGGCAGGGCCAGGGAGGGGCGGCCTGCAACTGTGACCGAGCGCCTTTCCAGTAAAGTTAACCAATTTTACCCTTAATATGTTTTAATCTTGAAATGCTTCGAAAACTACGGCAGCAAGATCTCATATTGTATTTTTGGCTACGGTGTTAGTTTTATGGATTTTAACGGTTTTTACCCTTATTGTTGATTTTAGCCTATATAATTAATACGTAGTTTTAGAACTTTTCTTTGGCGTAAAAGAAGATTTGGAATGTAACTTTAATTATTTGTTTCTGTTGTTAGAGATTTTTGTGTGTTTAACACACATATTGCCCGCACTATCGCACAAATTATATTGGTGTGCCATTTACATGATTTAACCCTTATTATTATTAATCTTTATAATTCCTTATTTTTTGTACTCTAAGGTAGGCATTTCAAAATAATATATTAGATCAGATAAAAATGCACATATTATTACAATTTAAGCATTTTGTATCTTATTAATATACCTACCACTTACATTTTTAATCACTTTAAATGATTTAGTCGTACATTTAAATGCAAAGTACATGGCTTGCTATTAATTACGCATATTAACATATTTAAAAATATTAGATAGTAAGCATTTATTATTGTTTTTATTCTTAAAATCATTTAAATCTAAGCACTGTTTAACCAACATAATTTAAGACGTATTTAATCAATAAATAATAATTGTAATTATAAAAATAAGAAATGAAAAATCTGCGGCGCAAGACAATATTACGAGTTATACTTAAATGTAACATTCCATTTATTGTGATTTACATTTTTCATTTATTAAAGTTTATTTTTCATTTATTTTCGTTTTTATTTTATTTTTTTCACCTTTTATTTTGAACCTACCAGTCAATTATTGATTTCGACTCCCTAAATTTTTCAATTTTAATAATTCGTGTTGTTAAAAATAGTAAAAAAAATGTTTAGCATTACGTGGTAGTCAGTGTCGTAAAAAATGTGTGTAGTTTTTACAGAATGGAGTTTTAATCATAGCGTATCTTAATTAATTACTGTTCTACCCGGTTGGGTTTTTCACCTTAAAACCTGTTCAACTTTAATACAACAACTTAACGCAGTTTCGTCTCTATATTGAGGATGATAATACCACTACAAAGCCGACTTTGAATCGGTTTCCAATGTGGCTATCGTAAAAACGGACGATAAGTAGGTACATCTATGGTACATACATGTAGGTACTTATCGTACACATAACAATGCGAATATCTGCGTAAATGGTTAAAGTATCCTGAATCGAATGGAACATTGTTGTCCTTCAATAAAAAGATTATCAATCCGGACATTCGAATGGCGAACGTAAAAACAAACAGCAGAATAACAATATATGACATGATTAAAACGACATTTTGAATATATTTTTCTTATTTTCGTAAATAAGGTAACAAACAACTGTATTGTGTAGTTAAATAGCCAGCAAAACTAGCCTAAACTAATTATTCTACTAATCTTAAATAATAGGGTTTAATAATAATAATAAATTCATATTGAACTTGGCTGTCACTGTGCCGATTGTTGTAACAGCCAATGGCTTGATAAGAAAAAGAAAAAACGTTTATTTGCGGTAAACATGACGCAAAAAAAGAACACAACACAAAAAAAAATAAGTTTGGGGTAAATATGCGTCACATCCACGCAAAACGGCCATCGCTCAGCATAATGCTGCGACCCTATGCGAGACAGAGCCCCAGCGCTGGTTTTCAGCGACAGCCGGCGTTGACGTGATGACGTCGACCAGTGCCTCAATCTACATCTCTCGAGGCTCTCGTTAGGCGGCTGGATCAAGTGCCTGATTCTGAAGGCAGTGCTTCTCGATACGGCTCGCATTGTGAGAAGGTTCCTGTCTCTGGAGCTCTGACCACCGGTAGCTTGGACCCTGTTCCTGATACCGGCGGACCACATTTTTTTTTTTTTGTTTACTTAATTTTTTATATTTTAAGAAGTAAGGAAGTGAATAAATAAGCGACATATTAATGAATGACGCGAACAAGGAATAACTTGCAGTGATTCTGAAGCATTTACAATGCCACATGCAAACTACGCATCAAAGATCTGACGTCACACAAAATCCTACATCGCGCAATCAAAGTTTACCGCGCGACTAGCATATATGTATACAACAACCCGACATCAATCAACCGTCGGGCAGTTGCCCACACACCCGTCTGGTCGGAGGATCCTCCCTTTTCTATATAGAGTATGAGTGAACTTTACACCCTGTTCCTCATGCCTGCCAAAAAGAGAAAAACTAACTAATAGTTGAAAAAGAAAATGTGAAAGGTGAACGCACAATCAAACACCTACCTTTATTAAAAACCACTTAAAGTTAAACATCCCCTAAATGCACTTAAAGTCAATTTGTAATGTATTAATACAAATAACAGTCACACTTTTAAATCAATTCACAAAATACCACTATTTTGTAGTGTTCACAAAAGTCACTCGGACACTCACTAAACAGAATTTCTTAAACGTTTTTATCCTAATTCACTCTGTAAACGTGTTATGGACACGAAGAGTATTATATAACTAAACAATAGGTCTAAGATTTTATCGAGATATTAAAATGTAATAGAATTGGCATTTATGTTTTAATCTATTTTATAGCCACTTTCTATGTATTCTTAGAGCTACCGAAAAAAATTGTAAATCATACTCGTAGATTTGATTTGTTTATTGTAATAGAGTCATTTTACTAGTATATTTCTCCTCCTTCTCTCGAGTAAGCATGGGTTAAGGCACTCGAGCCGACTCGACTGAAGCAGCCTATAGAGATCGCTAGTGGTTGCCTCGTACATTTGGTAAGTATTTAAACATAGTCATTATTTTAATTATTTTATCTAGACAAACTCAGCGAATTGTGCTAAACAATCTTACTACCTTTTAATTTATGTAAAAAATTGAAAAAACGTCTGTTTTGTAGCTATAATAATAATAATATAAAATAATCTTTATTTTCAGACCAGAAATCCAAAAATTACGAGTAAACAAGTTGACACTTACTAACTAAAACAAATCATCCTGCCGGCTTGTGTTTAGGTATATCACATGTGAATGACAGTCCGTGTGCCGCCATTCAGTGACATATTATTTGGTCATCAGCTATGAGATAGATTAAACATTACGAAAAGGGGTAACTTTAAGATTTCGATCCTATGTCAGTTCTATCTATTCCAAAGACACTTCCATCTCAGATTCTAAATTGATTAATTAGAACGACTCAATCAAGTTTGTGGTATATTGTCTCTGGTTGTAGAGTGATTGCTCATCGTCACGGAATTTATTACATTTATGCTGTAAGTAGGTGAACTGATAAATTTTGGGATAGAATTATCAAGGTATTGGACGATGTGTGATCTGATGGTTTACATCTAACAATGAATAGCTAGGGAAGTACCAGGGTGAAGAAAAAGGAAAAATTTGGTAATTATACTTATTGGACATGATCTTTCCATTTGACTTGAAACTATTATACTTAACGAAGTCGGTATAAATTGGACAGTTATACCAAATGGGTTAAGTAGTTCTTGAATTAATACCCAAAGCTATCATTATTCTACGTTGATAAAAAAACTCTTTTAATATCTAATTGTACAAAGTCTTCTTCCAAAGCTTAATAATAATATTTCAGTAAATTAAATATTATATAATAAAAAAATTCGCGATCCGCCTAACCTTTTCCAATTACATATATGGGGCCGGCTTTCAGTCTAACCATTTAGCGTATTGCTGAACATAGACGTAGAGAATGGACTGAGCGTTGGCCTCACAAAAGTGAACACTCTCTAGAAAGAGACAAAGCGACTGTGCGGCCAATACCTGTCCCTTTTCTGCAAGCCTGTAATAAAAAAGGTGCAGTGTTCCAATTTTAATCAATAGGAAAAACATTGAAAATTAAAGTGACTATTAAATAAAGAAAAAGTTATACGTATTTCTTTAAGTAGTATTATTGTCTCTAGACTTTACTGGCTTAGGTTTTATTTCTTCACAAGACAAATTGAGACAGTTAAAATTATGAATAATGTTTTTTTTTTATAATATTAATAATAGTTTTTTTTTTTTTCTTTTAAGCCGTACATAGTCTTGACAGATATTTTACAAACATGAAAGTATATACAATAAAGTCAAAACATCATTGGACCAATCAGAATTCTAGAAAGAGACAACTACTGGCCGCATATTCGCTTTGTCTCTCTCGAAATTTTCGGTCTGTAGTCACTGCACAACTGAATACATTTCCAGTTCAGTTCAGTCCATTCTCTAAGTTTAAGGGGCTGAATTACAGTCAACATTTATATATTACCTGAAAAATTGATATGTAGTCTATGTAGAATGAAATTCAGCTGCTATTTTCATAGGTACTTACTCTAATACCTAAGTGTAAGATTTTTGTCAGTATAACCAGGGCTTGTTAACGTTACCAAATAATAAAATATTATACCTACATAAATTATATTTCAATAAATTTCAATGTTATACCTACTAACGTTACAAACCATTAACGTTAAATGATAACATTATCAGTAATATAACGTTAATTAACATTAACAAACATACAATAATTAACGTTAATTTAGCTACGTTGCCGTTCTGTGGGTAAGAATCAGGCAGATTCAGGCAACGTTTTGATCGGCACGGCATCAGAGAGGCTCGAGGGCGGCTTCCCGCCGCGCCGCACGCCTCAGGCCCCACTACTTACATCTCACCCGTTTAAAATAACGATAAAATTAATAGTTGCATAAATAACGTTAAATCGATTACCGTTATTTTAATAATAACGTTAACTCAATCAATACAAGGTAACGTTATGAAAAATTACCGGTATTTAAAGCCCTGAGTATAACGCAAGAAATCACTTGTGTTAGATTGCCAGGTGTACAGTAGATAGTAATATTTCATATTTAAATAAATATATAACTTTATCAACAAATTATCTTAATTATAAGATCCCAAAATATAGATGTAAGTATCATAGTTAGTAATATATCATAGTTAAATAAACAAATATATAACTTTATCAACAAAATATCATAATTATAAGATCCAAAATAGTGTTTAAGGTGTAAAAGTGTGTGAATGTTTCATAATACAAGAATTAATTCATGATATGAATGAGAAAAATTGTGGAAGGTGTTGAATTAATGAATGCGTGATTGTGATCCCTGGTTGCTGGAATTCTGATCAAGTCTGTGATCAGGAAATCTTCTGCCAAATGTCATGTTAACTGTTGTAATTAGGTATAACAGCTAAAGCCAGCGCACATCACAGCCGTAGCGGGCTGCAGCGCAACGCATTTACGACGCGCGCTTTACTTGTGGTAAACATTGAACAAACACACCGTGAATGTGTGTGTTAGTGCAGGAGCTCTCGGTACCGTCCCAGACATGGGTGAAGTTGGAAGTGTGTGTTTGTGTGTGTGTGTTATGTGCTGACACTACTACTACTAACTGTAATAAGTTCGAATCAGTTTCTTACGGAGAGAATCGCTCTAAATGAGACGTGTCGGTTAATATCGGGCTGCTTGAAACCAACTCCACTCTGTAAGCTCTACCCGTTAGCAGGTATAGCACCACCTGCCGTACGAAGGAATGTCGCTTGCGCGCTGGAAAAAAAGAACCAAGAATCCGATTTCCGACATCCCCTCTACGACCGCACGACTACTCCGGGTGACTAAAAAATCGCTGGAGCTTCTTACGGTCCACGCAGGCGATCAAAGACAGGCCATCGGGGAGGGGGGGGAGTAAACTATGGGAAGAGAGGTATCCACCACCTTAAGACTTCGTAAAGCCCCAGGAGCACCTGCCTCCCGGTTGCGAACTGCAGTTGCCTATTTGGAAAACTCTCAATCGACTGCGTACTCAAGTAGGCCGCTGCAAGAAACCTGGCGAAATGGGGCATAGTCGATTCACCTAACACTCAATGCGAGTGCGGTGCTCCTGAACAGACTATGTCCCATCTGCTGGAGTGTCCCAATTGTCCGTTCGCCTGCACCCTTGACGATTTGAACAACGCCTCTGACACCGCAATAAATGTAGCCACCTACTGGGCCCAAACAGTATAGATGTACTGTCGAAACGAAAAGAAGAAGACGGAAAGAAAAAAATGAAAAATTGCCGGAAAAGTTGGAAAATTCGGGAACTGAAAGTGCATTTTTCAATGGAAATTGAAATTTGGACAGAGCAGAGTCTGTCGGGTCAGCCAGCATTAACTATATGTCCAGGTTTGCTCACGATGTTTTACTTTATAATTGTCTGTAATGTCCAAGATAAACTCAAAAAGTAGTCACATTGGTACTTTCCTGAATCTAAATCCACAACCTCGTCAACCAAGTAAGAGAGATCTTGATCAAACTAACGTTTGAGACAGGACACAGTATACTCAATTAATAAACAGTTTTATCAAAAAGTGGCTCTGTAGGTAAGTTACCGAGACATTAATTTAAAAACATTAACTTCCTTTTGGGTCTTGTCGCAGTCGGTTTAAAAATTGTGTCGCTTCTATACTTTTCGAAGGAGTAGTTTTTTTTATTTTTATAAAAAAGACCTATTATCGCCATCTTGATACGGAAACATTTGTATTGTTTGTTTCAAGATAAGCATACCTAACTGAAAGCTCACATGCATGCATTCAACGTAAATAAAATGCATGATTCTTGGAAAATAAATGTAAAAGAGTGTAAATGGAACTTATGCGAATATGTGAATCCAAACAATGTGACTTTTTAACCGCGTGAATTTTCCGTCTCCGACCAAACGCGTCGCTGAGCATCGCCCGCCCATGCTTTTACGTCGTTTTCCCTTAGCCTGCTCCCTTTTTTTCATTTTGCTCTGCTCCTAACGGTCGTGAAGTAAATTTTAAATAGCTTATAACCTTTCTCAAAAATTAGGCTATCAAATCCGACTGGTAGTTCCAGAAATAAGCGCGTTCACACAAAAAAACAAGGAAACTCTACTTTCTATCATTACTAGTATAGATAACGATTATAAAAGTCAAAAATGTATAGGATTGACATAAGCTACCGAAAACAATCAATCCTGTTGAAAGTCCTTCTATACATGAGGTGTATCTTGCTATTCATACTCTAAATATTTTAAAAGAAACAATAGATGTTTCTTTTGGTGGTAAAAAGCCATTACAAGGAAAAAAAAATATCTAAGTGTTTTTATTTTTACGTAATTGTTATAATTTTAAAATAGCTCGAGACATTTTGCAAAAAAACCTTTACTTATTCTATGAATAACCCCCCGGACGCGGTGACGGTGGCGGCACGAGCGCGGTGCCTTTTGATAATTAATCATCATAGGCCCTAGTGTGAGTTTCTTTTAACCATCTCGATTTTACGCATCGAGTGCGTTCGGCGTTCTGATTGGCCTCCGATTCGCCCTTCACCAATCAGAATGCTAAACGCGCTCGATGCGTAAATTCGAGATGGTTAAAATAAACTCACACTAGGGCCTCTTATCAAGAAAATTAAATTAATGAGTTTTTACAATAATATACTTAGATTTTATTTTTATCGTTTCCGTGGTTTCTTTATTACCACATATAGGTGTATAATTATCTTAAAATATTTCGCGTATAAATGGCTACACCTTATATACGAAACTCTATGAAAGCGATTTTCACTTGTGAAATATATTGCTCATCCATTGCTTCATATGTTCGAAAAATTTGTCAGCTCAACAACGTAAATAACGCAATGAATGTTATTAAACTGTCAAAATGAAAGCCATTGCTACTGTAAGTGTGTTATGCAATTACCCCGCTGATTTCTGATAGACCAATCAAGCTAAAAATAGGTGATAGATTGTCAAATACATGTTAACTGCTGTGATTGGCTGACTGAAATGACAACAGCCAATCGGATCAGTTGACATGAGTTTGACAGATTGTTGGCAAATTGTGTTGCTTAAACCAGCGATAGAGTGTGACTTGAAACACGTACGAATAGGGGTCAAGCTCGGGCCAAACTGAGGCGAATCCCGAGCGGAATGTAGGACGAAATTCGATGACAGTGAATGTGTCAACCAAGTTATATGAAGGTGTTCAAGCTGGCGCTAATAGTCGCCTGACTTTTTAAAGAATCATTAAAACAATAGACGTGAGGATTCGCCTCAGTGTGGCCACACCTTAAGAAAGGATGTGTATGTAAGTTGGAACTTCATGTTTGAATGTGTTTATGTGTGTGTGTAATTGGGAACGAACGGATGGGTGAATGTGTGTGTGAATGTTTAGTTATATATCAACCAAGAATAATCACAACAAACAATATCACAAAGGTCTTCCATTAGATAAGGGTTAGTTTGTAAAATAAATGTAAATTAATTATAATCAATTAAATAATACTATCTGTAAATTATTATGTGTAAATATAAAATTAGGAAATATATATTTTTGAAATAAATACTTCGACAACCTCGTTACTGTTAAATTAATAAAAAATAAGATTAGGGTTTAGGTACAATAATTATTACGTAGGGTAACCATACATCGTTAGGGTAATTTCCGTTAACAAAATAATAGGGATGGTGAATTTAAAAAAAAAATTGTCCGTCATGTAGATCATTAAAAAATATTGGACACGTATTTTTTCTTCGTTTACGTAATCAAAATATTACGGCGATACATTGAGTTCAAATGTGGCATGACGTCACTGCTCGCTAGATTGTATACGTAGCTGTGACGTAACGAGCCCCCACTCCCCCAAGTTTAATGTGTTTTATCTAAGTAATTTTTTATTAATATGATAGAGCAAAAAATACGTGTCAAATATTTTATTTATTATCTGATTGACGGACTAAACAATTTTTCTTTTTTTTTACCCAGGAAACATCCCTATTGTAAATACATCCATTAATAAGATATACCTACAAAATACATAGAGTAAATAAAAATAGCGCGCTTTATGTACATAACATTTGAAAAGTCACGCACAATAATTACACAATATGTTAAGTTAGATAAAAAATATAATTCTCCTTAACTTTAGAGTGCATACTAACGTCGCGTCGACGCCACGCGTAGATGTTACGTAAATATCATGTAAAAAACTGTGGTCATAGTTTGCGTAGTTTACGCTGGGTATACGTTCGACAAACGATTACGTTTAAGAGGGTACCGAGCGCCCAGTGGCGCCCTCATCGTTTGTTTGGGGATTTAATTTATTTAAGAATGAAAATGCGGAAAACAAGCCTGTTACTTTGTCTCCACAAGACTATACGCTTTTATTATTACAAACAGTAGTTTTAAATTGTTATGTTTCATTGTTATCCTTATAAAGGAGCTTAGTGGCCACCATTTTTTTTTTTACTTGACAATGTAAAACAACTGTTTTTAATTTATTTTTTTATTTATATCACAATTATAACACCTTAACAGAGTCATCCAAAGCGATGTTATAGTCACGTCTT
The DNA here is from genome assembly GCA_947523025.1 of Dryobota labecula. NCBI lineage: Eukaryota > Metazoa > Arthropoda > Insecta > Lepidoptera > Noctuidae > Dryobota > Dryobota labecula. Next base: position 991,744 of record OX383310.1, on the reverse strand, counting down.
AAAAATTAAAATGACTTGAAAGTAAAATTACAAAGAAATAATAATAACGTATATTCATGTAGAGCACAACGCAACATGCTTATTTTCTACATTTTCATTATTATAAAATAAAAGAGATCACAAAACAAATGATGAGGGCGTCACCGCACGCTCGGTACCCTCCTAACCGAGGTCAGATGCGAAGCCCCATTTAGGTACACGACACAAGTTTCTTGCCTGTGACATGCAATAAAATTGAAGCAACAAATGATTTACATCATCGAAACATTGTTTAGATAGTGCAATTTTTATTGTTGCTTCAGAGAAAAAAATATTATTTAAAAAATATTATTTAATAATATTATTAAAAATAATATTATTCAAATAGCTCGGGTCCACTAGCGCCACACCTTTAAAAAAATATTATCTCGTGACTGAGAAGGAATGAAAAATGGCTCAATCAGCTGCCTCGGTAAGTGTAGAATTTTCTATTACCTTTTATAAAGTTCGATCTAATAGATCGTATTTTATTGCTTCGTGTCTCAATATGAAATTTTATAAAAGGTATTAGAAAATTCTAGATACAATTAGGTACCGAGGCAGCTGATTGAGCCGTTTTTCATAATTCCTTCTCAGTCACGAGATAATATTTTTTTTAATGTTTGGCGCTAGTGGACCCGAGACGGCCCTCTTCAGTTTGTGGCATCCCACAGGCAATTAAATCGTAGAGTGTATCAAGCTTAAATGTCTCGCCAAAATCTGCCGAACTATTATGTAAATATCTCACCATGATACATAGGTGAACTGTCAATAATTTCCATCCCCAGCATGAGGTAAAATGACAACTCATGAAGTGAGCTGACCTTCTACCCAAGCTTTCACAGTGAACTTTTTCAGAATAGCTGTGGTCTTAGCGTAGTGCTTACGCTGTGTATATGTTCGATGAACGTCTACGCCGATCAAACGTCAGATGCGAAGGCACCCTTAGCCAGTATGAAAACGTGCATTTAATAAAAATGTGCGTCTAGTAATTATAGGTACATATAAGCTGACCTCTCATTGAACGGAAATTGTATACTTACAATGCGAAATCAGCTTATACTGGAAATGTATAGCTTTATGTAGCCGTGTGTACGTGCAGAAGTATCATGCACCTATTGTATACGTGCAAATTAATGCAGGTTAAATATTGTGCGAGATAATATTTTTGGGTAAAAATAAATATTTTGTGTAAAAACACTGTTTTCGAAATTTTAAATTCACTATCGCGGTTGTATATTCAATCTTTATGTAAAATATTGGTGTAAAATATCTATAGCATGTATTTATTATTTGAAAAATAAATAATAATAAGAGGTACTTATTATTACGGTCTTTCAATATTATTGTTATCTATCTCTTAAGATAAATAAGAAAAAATATTATTTATAAGTAGTACACTTTAAAAGTTGTTTTTTTTTTTGTGAAATTCGTTAAAATATAACATCAAGACCATGGCCTCAATTATTTTTGAGTAATTTAATTTTCAAAAATAACTATCTAGAGACTTCGTGTAAGTAGCGCCATCTAGAGGTGAGAAGCTGACGGGATTACTGACGGTAACTCTTGCAGTAATGTCTCTCCATCGATTTAGAAAATCTATGTGTCTCTCACATTCGAGATATTCATAATGCAAATATGAATATCTCGAAAAGAGAGGTGCAATGAATAAATAATATGTAAACCGCGCGAAAGTAGAATTATCTTCTTAGGATTCTCAAGTATTGACCTATTATTATTGTTGCATTATGATAAGTACGTGTTACAGCTATCCGTGCAAAATAAGCTTGTTAGCTAGTAAATATTAAAAATTACTCGATTTAAAACTGTTGTGATGACAATAAGCAACTATATTTATTAAAATCTATCTGTAGGTTACGAGTTCGGAGATATTATAATATAGGTAAGTTACCATAATTAGAAGCAGTAGGTACTAATAATTGCTTTTAATTGATTCCCATAAATAACATTTCTGTAAGTTTAATTAATTTTTAAGTCACTATATAGGTAGTCAATCGATGTATCATAGCGTTAAAAGGTGTCAAAATGAATGTAAATATAATAGCTACGTGCTAGAGCAGTGTGCAATGTTTTATGTAAATAAATTTAAATTATAATAACAGTGTTAGTCCATTCCCTTTATAAAATCCTGTGATATTTCTGTTCAAGTTATTTTTTTCTAGTGGCAATGTTGTCTAGTCTATAGGTTTCAAAATGGCGCCTGAAAATTTAAATTGGCGGGAAGTATAACAAAAATGGCTGATGCTTAAGGTATAAGAGCTCTCTAAAATGTTTGTAGATAGTTAATACCCGTGGATGGCGTCTCTTACTAAATGTAAATCTATCCAAAATACTTTACGGTCAAATAATGCCGAATATCTATCCGTACGCTAGTAAAATGCGTAGAAATCTAAATGTTTGTTCTCAAGTTAAAAATGCTACAATCAAAGTGTAACGCTGTTTAGATTAGTTGTAAAATAAATGTGTAATGTTAGCGTTCTGTTTTATTGTTAAACCCATACCAAACTTACAGGAGGTTGGCTAATTTGCAAACTAAATGTATTTAAATCTATCCCACCGCCGCGCGCCGCCGCCGAGAAAGCGACTATACCCAAAGTCTCTAATTCAGTTAATTTAAGTAAACAAAGTAATGTCACGAAATGTCACTGTCAAAATGACAAGACAGTAGTACAAAACATTTTATCATATTAGTTTTTTTTTTTGTAAATAATCGCTAAAATTAAAGCGAATTAATTATAAAAACTATGCAAACAAAATACCGTTGCCAAATTCACATAAAATGGCGAAAAAGAAGGTTCCGTTTTCTTTTAAGTACTAATTTTAAGAAAAAATAATCATACCGTAATTATTTTTATACATTTTCGGTTTTAAACAAAGTTATTAAAAAAAGGAGATTTTTTGGTAAAAAATATTTTATGATACTGGTAACAATGCAGGAGATCTAAACATTTTCAATTTTTTTTTACAACTTCAACAACACTAATATTACAACTCCTATTCATAGATTCATTTTGTATGTAGCATATCTGCCACATTTTGGATGAAAAAGGCTGTAAACTGTTTCATGAGGAAATCGATTTTGGGAGGTTTACTTCTAGCAGTGGACTTATAAGGGCTGATCATGATCATCGTGTTTCTGACACACTACACAAAACTATGTTTGGCAACGGTATTTTGTTTGCATAGTTCTTATAATTAATTCAATTTAATTTTATAGATGATTATTTACAAAATATTTAATGATTAAATGTTTTGAACCACTGTCCTGTCATTTTGAAAGTGACATTTCTTGACATTACTTTGTTTACATAAATTATCTGAATTATAGACTTTGGGAATAGTGTTATTGAAGATGTAAAAAAATTGAAAATGTTTGGATCTCCTGCATTGTTACCAGTATCATAAAATATTTTATACCAGAAAATCTTCTTTTCTTAACAGCTTTGTCTAAAACCGAAAATTTATAAAAATAATTACGGTATGATTATTTTTTAATTATTATTTCTTAAAATCAATGCTTAAAAGAAAATGAAACCTCTTTTTTCGCAATTTTATGTGAATTACCATTACGAAGATATTTTTTTTAATATGTTATCCCCTTTGTTTACATAAATTATCTGAATTTGAGACTTTGGGTATTAGCTATCAACGATTTTCTCGCTCAAGCAACGTAGGAAAGATTATAAGTTAAGATTATAAGGTCCCATGTAAGTAAAGGCTCGTACAGACTAGTACGATATCGCGGGCGCGACGCGACACTAGTAGCACAATTTCTTTGTCGGTGCCTGTCGCGCCCGCGATCTCGCGCGAGTATGTACGAGCCTTAAAAGAGATACATTATTTTATTAATTGATCGTTTTCTGCTCATACTGCCAGCGAGTGCTCGTTTGTCGCAGCGACAAAAAAGAGCTCAGCTTGACGGGCACAACACTCGCCGAGAGACTCTCGCTTGCTTGGTACACACGGCCACAAATCAAGCTATAGCAATCCAGTTTAGGCAGATCGCGCATTGTATAGGATTTCCGTACAAAGAGAGGTCAGCTTATATTGGAAATGTATAGCTTGATTTGTGGTCATGTGTACATACAATCACGTCACGTAAAAACACCGCTTGCCAACCGCACAACAGGGCCTCAAGTCTGCTATTACAATAGTGTCAGAATAGTCTCTTCATTGTGAGTTTTTGACAGATTTGCCATACAAAAACTGTCAAATACTCACAATGGCGAGACCATTCTGACACTAATGTAATAGCAGACTTGAGGCCCTGTAACCTTGTATATATATCGTGTCACGTAAAAAGCGCGCTGGCCAACCGCAAAACCATACGTTGTATTAGTTCGCGTCACGTAAAAATAAATGGTATGATATTATGGTTGTGCGGTTGGCCAACGCTCTTATTACGTGACACGATCTATACAACGTCAGTTGTTCGCTGGCCAGCGATCTTTTTACGTGACGTGAACTATACATACGCATCCCAGCGAGAAATAACTCGTCGCGCACTCTCTTCTCGTTAATCGCCGGCGGTGAGACAGGTGCCTTACCTACATAGAAGTGAAAACAGGCAACTGTCCATGATACTAAACGCGTAGCGACATCTACACGGCTACATAAGAACTACATAGTCAAACAGCGAGCAACAAGCGTGAACAATCGCGCTACTGTAGCATTTACATAACGCGACCGGCTCGCAAGAAGTTTCTCACGAAAATAGAGGTAGCGCTGTTAGACCTGAGTTCCATCTTTCTCGCAGTCTCTCTTCTTTACGAATAAATAAATCCAAACTCCAGGCTGTTCCAATTTTCTTAGGAGAGTGGAAATACCATTGCTCGACCTAGTCCTTAAACCCACTTACTAACAAACGCATTATTATAGATTCATAGGTTGGATGAAACTTGTCAAGTTCACAAGTTTTACGTTTACATTTATAGCACTACAAGGTTTTTTTGGCGCGTGGCTATAATGAGAACTAAAGCTACCATATTGTTTTTTCAATTGAAATTTCCATCCTGTCAACGATATTGGCGTGCCAAAATATTATATTTGTAGCAAACGGACAGTATGGAGGAGAATAATCCTACAGGAAATAATTTCGGCCACCGACAGAATGCGTTCCTGACACCTGTCAGTTGGACACGATTAGGAATTAAATTAAACTGTTTTTCGTGCCATCGTGCCATAAACTATCCACTGACGCCCATTATAGTGGCGCCCACCGCCCAAAATGTATTTTTTTTATTTTAGTGGTATGTTCAAAATTGAACGGAATCAAATCAAGGAACACAGAGCACATTCTACTATTTTCAAGGAAGCAAGATTACAGCAGTTATTTAGTGATTAAATAACCGTAAATATTTGAACCGTAATTTTCCGAAACGTCATTGACATCGGAAAGCACTAGAAAATTGTTTGTCTATTGTTTGTTTGACAAAAAGGACGAAAACCTCAGTTTGACGGCTACTTTTTCTTATTTATTTTACGAAAACCAATGTTAATAATGGGTTAATTATAATATATAACATGGAAACCTTGTACTGCCGCTTTTGCGCCGAGCCTAAGAGCTCTGAAAAGCTTCTAAACTTACAGAACGATGTCGAAAAACACGACGATATAATCTTAAAGCTTGCATTTGTTAACGCTGTGTATGTCAACGTAACTGGCGATGATATGATGCCGAAAACTGTTTGTTTTGTATGCTACAACAATCTAAACAAAGCCTACGAGTTCCTGGACAGTGTGAAGCGAGCACAAGACGTTCTATCCAACATATTTACAGCAGCCGAAGAAAGTAAATGCGACCTTTCAGATGATGATAGAATCCCAGCTTTTGACGATTTCATTTGCAATGACGACTCGACCACCGTCAAATTGGAGGATAATACCCCTAATAAGTACTCTGAAACGCCGGAAATAGACATAAGATTGGAAGTAAAACATGAACTTAAGGAAGAACCAGACTTAGATGACCAAACTTACGATGAATCGTTAAACGTCCAAGATATATTAGATGCAGCGATATGTAACGCGTCGCTTAACTCCAACGTCACGATATACGCTAAAGAGTTATCAGATTTGAGCAAAAAGGTTGTTAAATCATGGAAAGATTATCCTTGGGTATGTGGTTATTGCAATATTGAATTTTTGAACATTGACATGTTGAGATCTCACTGTAAGGTGGTCCATGGTAAATGTTCTGCATTCATTTGCATTGATTGTAAAGCAGGGAGGAATGAAGACTTCGCTAGCTTTATTAAACATGTCCGGAAACACAGGAAAATTCTGCGGTATGTATTATATAAAATTCAAAAGCCTCATCATCAATAATCATCTTGCATTTTTATTCATTTATATGGTTTTGTGAAGCATGTCTGTCATAACAACTTGATTGTTTATTTATTTGTCTTCATCATTCTCTGGCCCTTATCCCAATTTATTTGTGGTTGATGCAACATGTATTTTTCTTCTATTAGTCGACATCTCGGTAGTCACTCCCTTCTCTTCTACTTCCTTGTCTTTTTTTTCTTATCTTTTGTTTCTAAATAAAGCCTGGGTAAAAATAAAGAAAAACTGTTTAGTCCGTCAATCAGATACAAAAAAAATATTAGACGTATTATTTGCTTTATCATATTAACAAAAAATTACTTAGATAAAACACATTAAACTTGGCGACTGGGGGCTCGTTATGTCACAGCTACGTATAATATCTAACGAGCAGTGACGTCATGCCACATTTGAACTCAATGTATCGCCGTAAAGTATTGATTATGTAAAAAAATAAAAAATATGTGTCCAATATTTTTTTAATAATCTACATGACATCCAAAAAAAAATATTTTAGTCATAATCCCTATTAGTACCTAAGTATGTACTACTATCTGTCACCACACACTTAATTCTTACTTTGTAAGAAATCCTTTTTTTTTTATATATAAATTTTTTTATACTGCGTGTTGACATAATTTATTATTGTATGCCTACTAGGCAGGACATAATGGATTTGTAATATACCTAACATCTGTCTATGCCCACAATAAAAAGTTTTGATTTAATTTCTATCCATATCATCTTTCATTTCTTTGGTCTTCTACTTGTGTCCACATCCACATTCATACTCAAAACTTTCCTGACAACATTTCCCTCATTCCTCCACATCACATGCCCATACTATGACAACCTATTTCCACACAACATTCAGACACCGCAATGCAATGCTAAGAGGGATGTGTGGTGGTATGCAAAGGATAGAACAAGAAATAACTATTTATTTATATAAATAACATACACGACATACAGTACATACACAGCTATTGCTGTGTATGTACTGTATGTCGTGTATTTTCACCCACAATCATTGTCATAATTGGACGTAGTTAAGCAGAAAGGACTCAACCCACATTGTGGTCAGGGATGAGTTGTATATACCAAAGAGGTCCTGACGGTTAATGGATGTTGGTTCCCAACATTATAAAATCAGCCTTCTCTTTGTAGAGTCACGGATAATAGGTAATAGGTAAACGACAATGCGCGTAATTTGAGTACGGATGGGAATTCGATTATTCGGATTCTAGTCATGGATATTTTTTTCTGAGTGAAAGAACCAACCATTAGGACCTCTTTGGTATATACATACAACTCATCCCTGACCACAATGTGGGTTGACTCCTTTCTGCTTAACTACGTCCAATTATAGATCTTGCATGTGTCAAAATTACAGGAAATAAAAATAAAAATTTCATATCAGATAAAATAAAAACAACTATTACAAAAGGTTTAATTCTAATAAAGTTACAGTAGTATCTGAGTCAATTAGAGATAAAAACAAAAGTAAACCACCAGTAATAATTTGCAGTACAAAGAAATGTATTTTACAGTAATTTCAGTTGAATCTAATCTAGTTACTACTTCACTTATTTGAAATTAAGTCAAAAAACAATATAGCAATATAATTAAAGAAATAATGGACTTCCAGTAGTTTAAATACTATTTACTAACAATAAAATATATCAAGGCACGTGTTTTCTAAAAGCTAACTATGAAACAAATTATTTTACAAGACAAAAATCCGACTGCAACATCACAACTGCCTGTAATATCTTACAAAAAACAAAGTTCAATAAGTAGATAATAATGCTTGTTTTTCTCTTTTCAGCTATGTGGTTTTTTTTTAAATATAATTTGCTTTATAAAAAGCTTTTTGTCAATTTCAAATACACAAATATACTAAAAAACTTGATTTTTTTGTGTGTATTTGAAATTGACAAAAAGCTTTTATTTGATACCAATAGCATTTTGTAATTTATTTATAAAAAAAACTTGTCCTCCCTTTTTTTTGTATTTGCAGATGCAATATATAAATGTATTATAGCCTTTGTCAGTCCCACAATTAAGACGAATCTGACGGCACCTCATATATTAAAATTCATCTAGCCGTTTAGACTACAGAGCGTGCCAAAGAAATAGACATACATACACTCGAAAAACATTACCCCCTTCTGGGGCAGTCGGGTAAAGACACACATGACACATCCATACTAATATTATAAATGTGAAAGTAACTGTCTGTCTGTCGGCCTGTTACGTTTTCACGCCTTAAACGCTCCACCGATCGTCATGAAATTTGGCAGAGATATAGAGAAGGACATAGCCTATAGACATGGGTGAAATAGCTCTTTCACTCTTTTTAATGCCTTGGAAACGCTCAACCGATAGTCATGAAATTTGGCAGAGATATAGAGAAGGACATATCACTCTTCTAGCTCACTAGCTCTTTTATAGCTCAGTTGCTCAGACGCCGACTGTTAGCTCATTTGACTCACGCCGCACACGCGTCGAAGCTTCGAAACAGACGGCTCGGTCCGCTCAGTAGTCTAGCTCTTTGGAAAATACAATAAATACACTTTATACACTAATAGGTACTTATTATGCATGCCATTTCGTCAAAACAACCGAAAAAGTACTTTAATGCTACTGTTTGTTTTTATTATGATTTTACGCAACAACATGCAAAATTAAACAATGCTGTTCCTTTTGATAATATGCCAAACTATTTTCTACTTTAACACAATGATAATAAAGATAGATTTACACTGAAGTCTGTCGTATGATAAGTTTACAATGACGTATTGTGCCAGAGAGCTATTGTTGAAAGAGCGAACGATGTGTTCCGAAATATTCCGAAACGAGCCGAATGAGCCGTTCGGTGGGTGACTTCGGTGTCTCGCTCGGTGCGACGACTGCCGAGCTGAGACCACTGAAGTACTGACTTACTGAGTTAGTGAGTCTGAGAGAGCTAGTTAGCGAGTGAGTGAGTGAGCGAGAACGACGTCAATCTAAAAGAGCTAGCTCTTTTCTATCACTCGCTCACGAGCTACCCACGTCTAATAGACTACTTTTTAACGCGATAACAGACATCCACCCGGGCGGAGCCGCGGGCAAAAGCTAGATATGTCAAACGTACGCCTGCAATATGTAACAGACAAACACTTTTTATGTAGATTCCACAAGGCGATTGCATTCTTACTATTTTCTAACAATAATAAATGTTTGTTATTTTGATGACAATATCCTTACAAAAACTTTTTCTCATTTCCAGAAACCACTGTTACTACTGCGACTTAGTTCTAGACAAAACGGAAAGCTTAAGCTCCCACATAAAGGGACACTTCCTAAAATCACAAATACCCTGCCCACTCTGCGGCGAAATACTTAAAAACGAAGACTCTCTTAAATTACACCTACAGGACTACAACATTACGAAGCAAAAACGAAGGCCGAGACGAAAACCTGGGACTCCCATCACTATAGAAGACCTAACTTGTGGATTGTGTAAAAAAGTGTACAAAAACCCCAACAGTCTTCGCGACCACATGAAACTACACACAAAAGACCGAAAAAGAAACTACACGTGTGACCGCTGCGGAAAAATGTTCTACAATAAAGGTACGCTCACATCACACATCCTCTCACACGATAAAAACCGTCCACACGTCTGTAGAATTTGTAACAAGTCTTTTTTGTACCCAAACATGCTGAGACGACACGTCGAAATGCATTCTGGAGTGAAACCTTTTTCTTGCGAGCAATGCGGCAGGTGTTTTAGGTTACAGTATCAACTGAATGCTCACAAAATTATTCACACGGATTCCATGCCTTACGTTTGCTCTTATTGCAACAAAGCCTTTAGATTTAAGCAGATTTTGAAAAACCATGAAAGGCAGCACACTGGTGCTAAACCGTATTCTTGCCAGCACTGTGGTATGGAGTTCACGAATTGGTCCAATTATAACAAACACATGAAAAGGAGACATAATACTGATACGTCGAAGAAAAAGATTACTCCTGAAGGTGTGTTTCCTATAAATCCAGAGACAGGTCAGATCATGCAGGTTCAGGATCCAGTGGGCACTGAAGAATGGAAGACTAAGATCATGATTCCGGGAAAGAGAGGGAAAAAGAAAGTTATAAAGCAGGAGAATATTTAGCTAAAGTTGTGTCAAGGCATGTTCTATGATCAGGGCTGCAGAATGAGGTTGACCATCTCTTGAATATATAAGTTTGCGCAGTCCCTTCATCTGTCTAGCGTTTTCCCAGCCATGTTAGTGTCGGCTTCCATTCTAACTGGATACAGCTGAATACCAGTATTTTACATGGAGTAACTGCCTATCTGACCAAAAGTTTTGACAGTTTGCTGAGCTGAAATTACATCAAATTTAAATGGGCTAGGTTCATTTTGCATCAGTTGAAATGACTGGTGAGAAGATTTGCGTGAACGTTGCGATGCGTCGCAAGCCAGATCAGACAGAATTTTGCACCACAGAGCCTTTTGCTTGCGTACAAATGCGGTTATACTGGGTGGTAATAGGTTGTGTATTCCATTTAACAAAAATGATGCGATGCAATGCAAAGACCTACTCTCATAAGTACAGAAAAAAACCGATCATTGATCACCTTTGCACGCTTGCTCCCTGCGTGTTAGCGATTTCAGACTGCTATAATTCCAGCACACAAATTGCGTAACACTGCAAGCTGAAGTGGCAGTGGGCTGGCCTTGTTTGCCGAAGGACCCATGGCCGGTGGAGCAGACGAGTCCCTGGAGTGGAGACCGCGTATCTGCAAGCGTAGTGAGGGAGCCCCCCCAGCTAGATGGACCGACGACCTTAAGAAGGTGGCTGGGTCAGACTGAATGCGGAAGGCGGAGGACAGGGTGTTGTAACGCAGCCTGGGAGAGACTTATGTCCAGCAGTGGACTGCGATAGGCTGAGTGATTGAATTGCGTACACACTTTCCATCACAATCCCCTTCGGATTGTGCTTTATGTCTGCTTGACGACGTAAATAACACAATGAATGTTATTGAATTGTGAAAATGAAAGGCATGGGTGTTACGTAACGCAATTACCCCGCAGCATAAGCATAATCAGCCTATACCTTTCCCACTGCTGGGAAACAGGCCTTATCTCAGTGAGTGGGAGTGGGCCGACGCGGGCCCAGTTCGGTGGGGTAATTGTGTAGCACACTAAGGTTACATTCCGAGTTAAGCCGTAATCGCTCATAGCACTCACATAAATAATTTGCGTTCTGATTTAGAATATCACGATTATGACAGCTGAGAGCTGTTTTACAGCGCTCACCCCGTGAGCGCTGATCCATATCCTATAGTAATATCACCGTGAGCCTCACGGTGATATTACTATAGGATATGTTCGGTGTTATCGCAAGATGGCGCATGTCATGACGATTCACGGGACATCGCGATCGTTATCGCGCTCACGCCAATTCGGTCCGCGTAAAAGCACGCTCAAATCGATTACAGTGCAATTCGGAATGCAACCTAACAGTAGCAATTGGTTTCATTTTGACAGTCCAATAACATTCATTGCGTTATTTACGTTGTTGTGCAGACAAATTTTTCGAAAATTGAAGCATGCATTAGCAATTTCCTTCAAAATCATTCAGATTGTGATTGATAGGTGTTACGCAGTTGGGGTAGATGGTTGGTAGAGGTCATTAAACTTGTCTTCGAATTTTTGGTTCTAAGACATACCGCACCATCACAATCCAAGGGTTTTGAAGGAAATTCCTAATGTATTGTTTCATAGGTTTGAAAAATTCGTCTGCTCAACAAGTAAATAACGCAATGAACGTGGCGGAACTGTCAAAATGAAAGACATTGTGATCAATTGTCATATCATGTGTGTTACACAGGTACCCCAAAGGTTTCTTCACGATGTGTTCCTTCACCGTTTTGAGAGCCTCAAAAACAATGAGATTCTCCTACATAATTTAAATCAGCTTCCATAAAAGTGTTATGGAATTACAAACGCAATAATTTTACAATGTCGTCATATTTTACAGTTGACGTGCACTAATGTAAAAAGTATAATAAATTATAATTTAAATGTAATATGCGATTTAAATGAGAATAGGTAATGATAGGGACCGTTCAGCTCATCTTCAGATGAATGTACAGTCTGGGAAATTATTTGTTTACCGAAGCATTCCTCGACTGTACATTTCTATAAAAAAACTTACATAAGATGCACGCTTTCGCCTTTAGGCAACAGCCAATCATCGACTCTTAAACGGAAGAGGTTTTCTGACGAGCTCAGGTTCGGTTGGGATGATCGATCGATTGAATGCAATTTGGTCGCATTTTAGGCCCGAATCACAGCTCGACCGATAGATGATAGATGCGTGCAATTTTAACATAATATCGAGTATAATTATTGAAATAACAAAACATCTGAAAAGGGATTATTGCACGCACGGCTACATATCAAGCTATACATTTCCAGTATAAGCTGACCTCTCATTCTACAGCTATACAATGCGAGATCAGCTTAAAACTGGAAATGTATAAGATTGACATGTAGCCGTATGTACTTATTATTGTTTTTTTTTATTTTTTATTATGGTTACAATCTAGAAATCGCGAAAAATATCAGCTGCTGCCTATATTTATGTTCGCATAAATCAACAAAATGTAGGTAACATAGATTTTTTATCGCGGTATTGTAAAAGGTATTCGTAATCACGGGTATAATAACCCCCTTTCAAGGTTTTTAGTTATATCAATAATAATTACACCTTGCGTGTCATCATCTGTATAGCCTTCCCTATGTTCGGATCGGCTCCAGTCTATCTGGATGCAGCTGAATACTAGTATTTTACATGGAACGACTGGGTTATGGAGATCAGATAGGCCTATCTGACCCCCGTATCCCGTTAAGTGGGTAACATATAATCTCATGAAACCACCAGGGAGAGCCACTGACTCGCAACGTCCAACAGTATGCTTGGACCCTTAGTGAAATATCAATAAGGGCTAATCTTATTCTTATTTAGATCGCATAATAGTTGTTGATAGTATTATCAAATAGTGATTTATTTATGTAATAGTTTGTATGTACAATAACCGTAATTTAAGTTGCACACAGCTTTCAAATACGAAAATGCAATATTATATTTTTATTATTAAGAGAATGTAAAGCACACATTTTTAGTGTTAATAAAACTTTTAGTAAAATACGAGATTTTAATTTACGAACATAGTGTTTTTTATAAAGCCTACACTACATTGGAACGCATTTCCTCTCCCGCTTTCCCGCGTCGAGCCCCGCATTTTTCTTGTGCGTTCAGTAGTAGTAGCATAATTTTGATGTGACGTCACAGCGGCAGGTGCTTGGTAACTCGCACGGGTTGTAGCTAAAATCATGAAATATTCCTGTATGGTTAAATAGTCTTTTCTGCAACGCTTAAGGTGCCTTTGAGTTTAGCGTTATACGAGACGCTGTGCTGGCGAAATTTTGAAATGGGACACTATAATGTCACTAGCCTGTGAAGCTTACGCCAGTTCAAGTGGCGTAAGCGTGTTGTTTACGCAGCGCATACGTTCGACAAACTCCAACGCTAGATGCGAAAGGTGCCTAATACAAACGTGGAAATTGGGACGAGCTCCTTTGGTCTGTGTTCCTAGTCTTACAAAACATACTATCCATACTTCCATACTAATATTATAAATGTGAAAGTAACTCTGTCGGTCTATCTGTCTGTCTATCTGTCTGTCTGTCTGTATGTTACGTTTTCACGCCTAAACCGCTGAAACGATCGTCATGAAATTTGGCATAGATATAGCCTGGGATATGAAGAAGGACAGGCTACTTTTTTACGAGATAACCGACATCCACGCGGGCGGAGCCGCGGGCAAAAGCTAATACTTTATAAGCCTGCAAAAAGAGAGTATGTTTCCTTAAAAGTTTGGCAGCGCATCTGTGAATGGCCGGCGCGGCGGTCAATCTGCGATGGCTCTATAATAGGTGAGCAAGAACAAGTGCTCGTAAACATCGTAAAATAGGTATTGAACAACAGTATAGAAATAAATCATTCAAAGAATTCCCCTTCCTGACAGGTCACCGGAAGGTGCCGGAAGCTAATAAGCAGCTGAGCTAGCATTAACAAAACAAAAGCCGGACAGTACCTACAGAAGAACAAGCCTACAAGATATTTTAGGCTGCAATCTGAATTGCGCTGTAATCGATTTGAGCGTGCTTATACGGGTTCCGAGTTAGCGTGAGCGCGTTATCGATGTCCCGTAAATGGTCATAGAATAGATGACGTCATGACATGCGCCATCCATACTAATATTATAAATTCGAAAGTAACTCTGTCTGTGTTATGTTACGTTTTCACGCCTAAACCGCTGAACCGATCGTCATGAAATTTGGCAGAGATATAGCCTGGGATATAGAGACGGACATAGGCTACTTTTTTACGCGATAACCGACATCCACGCGGGCAAAAGCTAGTCTTGCTATAACGCTAACCATGCCCTAAATATCACCGTGAGCGCTGTCAAACAGCTCTCAGCTGTCATAACACGTTAACTAAATGAGACCGCAAATTATTGATGTGAGCGATATGAGCGATTCAGGCTTAATTCGGAATGTAGCCTTAGTTTACCTCTTAATAGCCTCTGTGGTCTAGAGGTAAGACGACCTGTCTCAGACCCAGAGGTCCTGGGTTCGATTCCCAGCGGTAGCAAAATTATCTGCTCGGTTTGGTTGTCGGTAGGGCTTGTTCTAAGTCCGCCTGGCTAGCAACCACCATCTTATCTAAGTCTGTCGCCTTAACAACGATTTTAACAGCATTTGTTGTGTTATAGCTGTTAGAGGTAAGATAGCCAGATCCTCTGTGGTTGAGAATTCCGGTTGGCCTTATTATCACTTACCATCAGGTGAGTGAGTTAAAACAATGTGAGTGTGCTGTAGTTTAATATCGGAACATAAATTTTAATGCCCCGAAAGCAATTTGAGATAATTTTTGTTGTGTTACGATGAACCTCAAAGCCTACGTCAAAGAGTATAGTAATATATATGGCCTACGTTCACAAGTTATGTAAAAATAATATTGACTTGTCTATTCCATTAGTGATGCCACCAGAAGCTTCGGTTACGGTTTTTTGGTTTCACCATATCGTTGCGAAATATTTAAATAAAATTATTTTTAAATTTTAAGGTTCTTGTAAAGTTTATTTTATTTATAACGCATTATATGCACACACATACACAATATAGGGTATGGGTGTGTTTTTGCCACCCTAAAAATATATCCATAATGAAAATAATTAAATAATTATCAATAATTTCAGACTTCTGTTTCAGAAATGAATGGTAGTGTACAGCCTCTGACTGACACAGACACGATGTCATTTCATCCACCTGTCAATGTCAAACAGTCAACCAAGGTATACTTCTCGACTTGTTCTCGTTTTACTTTTGTAGTTCTTGAAGAAATGTCGATCTTCGCACAATAACAATCGCCTCAAAAGTCCAACATGAATAGCACCGAAAATGTTTACTGTCGCCTCTGTGCAGAATTGATGCCGCAAAACAAACTCTTTGACCTGAAAACTGACGAAGAAAAATGCCAAGACATCATCACGAAGTTGGCTCGTTTCAATGTGCAAATGAATTTCAGCGATAATATTCTGCCGAAAATGGTCTGTTTCACATGTATTATGTCATTAAACCGTACATTTGATTTTGTTACTACTGTGGAAAAAGCCCAATCAACCCTAAATGATTTCATTTTAATGCGCCAGATAAAACAAGAGAAAAATGGTTCTGAGGACGAAATCTTCATTTACGATTCTTCTGAGAGTTGTGAAAGTGATGAACCAATCTTAAATATAAAAGTTGAATCAGACCAGAAACGGAAGGCAGCTTCCAAGTCGTTAACACTGAAAAATAAAAAGAATTCTGCATCACCTAAGAAAGTTAAAGAAACTGGCAATAGCTCGAACGCTTCACATTTATCACAGTTAAAACTAACTTGGAAGAGCTATAACTGGCTATGTACTTACTGTGAAACTCAGTTTCCAACGATAGATGAGCTACGGATACATGCCATGGAATACCACAGCGCCTGTAATCCATACCGCTGTACAGACTGTAAAGTAAGGAAGTTACGTCTTGACAGTTTCATTCTGCATGTGAGAAAACACAAGAGGTTCTTAAGATTCTCTTGCTATAAATGCTCTATGGTATTTGGGTCCGTGATAACAGCAAATAAACATAAGGAAACACATAAAACATCAGATATTGTTTGTTTCGGATGCAACATGTGTTTTGAAAGCAAAGAGGAATTAGGTAATCATACTGCTACATATTTTAGGGGGACACGTGCAAGAAAACCTCGACCTGCAGTACAATTGCAAGGTGACAGTTTAAAATGTCCAATATGTGAAAAAGTATGCAGAACTAAAACTAGTTTGAGTACACATTTATTGATACATACGGACCGTAAAAAAGACCACACTTGTGAGGTATGTGGCAAATGTTTCTTTCAGAAAGGCTCTTTAGCAGGACACATGCTTCAACATAGCGACGTGAGGCCATTCCAATGTGAAATTTGCAAATCTTCCTTCAAATCTGCAAGACGATTACGCCTCCACATTGCTATTCACGATGGAGGGAAACCATTTTCTTGTGACCAATGTGGCAAACGCTTCCGAATAAAACGTCAACTTAATAATCATGCTATAATCCATACGGACTCACATCCTCATGTTTGCACATATTGTGACAAAAGTTTCCGTTTCAAAACAATACTAAATCAACACATACGTCAACATACTGGAGTGAAACCTTATTCTTGTGCTCTCTGTCAACGGGACTTCACAAACTGGTCGAATTATAACAAGCATATGAAACGGAGACATGCTACAGATATGGCGAAGAAGAAACGCACTCCTGGTGGGACGTACCCTATTGACCCAGTTACTGGAGAGGTTATAGTACCTGCTGAGGAGAAAATAAGTGAATGGAAGAATAGAATGATGATAAAAGAAAATATGTAAGCAGACCAACAAAGAGAGAGATGCGGTATTGTCAACACTTTCCATACAAACCAAGCTGCTTTACTTAAACTGACAGTTTTGAATGGTGACTGCGACAGAAGTTGTGCCTTACTGCCGTCTCTAGCTGCCAAAGGCAATCCCGTGCTCTGTGCAGAACAAGGATACTCATAAGTGCAGAGAATGGAAAAGTGAATATGAGAATAATGGGAAGTAATTTAGTGATGAGGCTCTGGTGAACTTCTGTATGTCGCAGATTTGTATGCTTTTCCACCAAGGTAATTGCGTAACACAATATCAGTAGAAATGGGTTTCATAATTTCATTTATTGATTTTGCGTTTTTTATTGGGTTATTTTGGTTATAATTATTAAAATAACATGCAATTTCTCCCTGATTTAAGTAGATGTGACAAATGTATTAATTTATTCCTATTAATTATTTGAGTTGAATTTGAATTTTTTTATTTGGTTATAATATTTATATATTACGTTAAACTGCGTTACCTTATACTGACATTTTTTTATATGACATTGAAATTCATTGAATAATCTCATTTAAATTTTTTATCATGATTTTAATTTTGACTATGTTGTAATTTATTTTAATTGTGTATGTTATTGCGAATGTTTTTTTTTAAATTGTTTTTGTTATGTACACACGGCTACAAATCAGGCTATACATTTCCAGCTTAAGCTGATCGCGCATTGTATAGGATGTCCGTACAATGAGAGGTCAGCTTATACTGTAATTGCTTGCTTGAGCTTGATTTGTAGCCGTGCGTACAGTGGCCAGCGCATCAAGCTACACAAAACTGTCAAATTACTCCAAACGATTTTAAACTTAATCGTCCGCTTAAGTTCAAAATCGAACGAGAAAATTTGACAGGTTTGTAGTAACTTGATATGCTGCCCACCGTACTTAGCATAAGTTTAAAACACAATGTAAATTGTTTATTAATTGAATTTACGTTGTTGTTCAGACAAATTTTACGAACATGAAGAAGCAATGGATTAGCGATATCCTTCAAAATCATTCAGATTATGATTGATAGTGTGTTATGCAATTAGGGTGCTGGTTTTGCCACTTTCTAAGCACTACAACCGTAATTAATATTCCAATTAAGCACTTAATGTTAGTAAAAAAATATTCTTTATTAATTTGGTATGTCGGGACAATTAATTATGTTAATATTTTGTCTCTATCGTTTTATTAGTTGATAAGAGATAGCAATAGGTAATTAGGTAGTCTAAGATATATTACTAATGAACAGAATAATTGAAGAATATTTGTTTTAATGTAATTAAATAAATGTTAAGCAAAAATACTGTATTTATTTTCTTTAAGGGCGAAGAGTAAGGACAGCCCGCGAAATTAAAATTTTACTAAGTCTTTTGCAATTTGCAGGTCTCTGTTCGTATGTTGATCTAAATAATTATGATACATACAATTAAATACATACATATAATTATGATAATTATGAACAAATATGTATTAACAGAATTATGATCATTAGAATCAGTAATACAACTCCATAAGTTCGTATAATCTAATTGGATGACTATTTCATGGAAGCATGACTTTTAGGACTAACCAACTTAAGGAGTTGTATTACTGATTCTAATGATTATAATTCTGTAAATAGATATTTGTTACGGTTGCAAATCATACTTTAATGATCAACACACACAATTTGAATTTCGCGCTAAAAGCCCGCGAAATTTAAATTTTCTGACGATTTTTGCAATTTGCCGCTCATTATCTGGGTGTATGTTGATTATAATAAACAAAAGATTTTAGTGATGAAGGTCAGATTCCAAGTAGGTCAGGTTCCAACTAGGTCACATTTTGAGTTGGTAATGTACAATACAGTCAGTACCATAATTTTCCGACATGAAATTAAGCTATGTAAATAAGAAATAAAATATTTTAATTCGTAGTTAGTTTTCATAATTATATTACGAAACCAAAAAAAAATACATTTTCCGTCTTGAAACATTCTTACAGTAGCATTTCTATTCGACGATGGAGCTCAGATTTTCCAAGTAGGTCAGATTAGGACAGTAGCATTTCTTCTATGCTTGAAATGTTGTGCTCAGAATCTGAGCTAAAAGATACGGTACTTTGGCTTTGAAGATAAAGTTGAATCAGAACTGTCTCCCATATCTTCTGTTCTCTATTTTCTTTTTCTGCGTTTACAAAGAAGTTTCGCAGACGATGAATATAATGTAAGTGTACCAGAAACCATTACTAACTCAAAATCTGACCTAGTTGGAAAATGGCCTAGCTGGAAAATGACGTACATACATGGAATCTGACCTACTTGGAATCTGACGTCAATTACCGCTTTGAAACAAAAATCCTGTACAATATACACAGCGGCAGTATTATCCGACGCATCACCGCGGCTGCACCATTCCATGGGAAATGGCGCAGCAGCGATTCACGTAGGTACGGACAGTAACGTCCAGCCTGCTCGAAATTAGAGACAGGATATTATTGTTACTGCCCCACACCCCACGCATCAGGGATGCACAGCGCTTACGCATTGTGGCAAAGACACAATTCACACATGCGTCCGCGAACATCCCTGATGCGTCGCAGTAGCGGGGCAGCCTCAACAGCACCCTGAACGCGTTGTTGTATTGCACGCGGAGGGTACTGTACGATTTTTAAGTATATCTAGCCCACAGGCTGCTCGT
Organism: Dryobota labecula; assembly: GCA_947523025.1. Lineage (NCBI taxonomy): Eukaryota > Metazoa > Arthropoda > Insecta > Lepidoptera > Noctuidae > Dryobota > Dryobota labecula. The sequence continues at coordinate 971,649 of OX383310.1, read as the reverse complement.
GTAAAACGTAGTGCAGTTCGCTCTGAAAAGAGTAATTTTAACGCTTACTGAACAACTAGCAAACCTGCGAGCCAGCATGTTCGCTCTAACCGACAAAGGCCCTATGCACCCGTTTAACCATCGTCATCATCGTCCCACATAACACACCAGTCCACATAATGAATAACATAAAATACCTACAAAATATTCATAGATTTACAAGTTCTCGAAAGGAATGCAGAATGAAAAACAAACCCAACTCTAGGATACCTAGAGTTGGTTGGTTGGTTCCGGTATCTTGAGCCACGGTACGGTAATAGCACAATTAACATAAAAACTTTCCTATGATGCCTCTTCCAAAATACCATTTATTTCTTTATAAGTACCCTACCAACTATATTTTAGGAACATTGGGCTTTAATTCGTTGGAGTTAAAAGGCCTTGATCAGCTCACGGTACCCTGTAAGACCTAACGGGGACATATCGACTGCCCAGAACTCCAATGCCGTTTCTGCCGATTATTTGTGTCCGACAATTACCTACATCGGACACCGTCAGAGCCGCCCCCAGTCTGTCGTGCTCTAAGGATGCTACATAAATGCTTCCGACTGCCAACCCTGAATGTGATGTGTTTGCGGATGAATTGAGAAAAATAATGCGTATAATTAAAAAAAAAACAATAAAAAGTTTTATTGATTTCTAAAATATATGTTTGGTGTTCTGTGAAAGAAAGTATGCAAGGGAGTCCACTGTTCCATGTTAGGTTTAAATTAAAATATGTACAGTCAATGTGTACAGTGGCCAGCCAGCACAAGAAGCCAAGCTAAAAGAGCTTAAAATCGTTTGGAGAAATTTGACAGTTTCGTGTAACTGTCGAATTTCTCCAAACGATTTTAAACTTTAAAATGTTAATGATTAGGTTCAAAATCGAACGAGAGTTTGTGGCAACTTGATGTGCTGGCCTACAACAAAGTTATTGTCAATGTAATAATGTTTCTATGTTAATTAATGTATTTGGGGCTGTACCGTTTTATAACCCAAAGTCTCTAATTCAGATAATTTATGTAAACAAAGTAATGTCAAGAAATGTCACTGTCAAAATAACAGGACAGTGGTACAAAACATTTTATCATATTTTTTTTTTTTTGTAAATAACTAGCTTTTGCCCGCGGCTTCGCCCGCGTGGATGTCGGTTATCGCATAAAAAAGTACCCTATGTCCTTCTCCATATCCCAGACTATATCTCAGATTCTAACTTAATATTAATTTTAATTTGATTCACTATATGAATAGAAACCGAAACAAATGATTTAATATAATAAAAGTACCTACTTATGTATGTTCTGAACGTGAATGAGTCTTTACCTAAAGATAACAAACACAAAATCAAAATACGTTTCACTCAAATTCTTAAAGCAATCAATTGTACCTACCAAATTACAACCTCATTACGAGACGAAATAAAAGTGCGACACAAATAATAATTTTAAAATAATTCACGTAAGTACCAACAATGTGAAAACAAAACGAAATCCTCCGAAATGTGGCATGATACACCGTTTGTGCTGACAAACGCTCGAAATATCTAATGAACACCATTGGTGCATAACTTTTCTCAGGGTCACGTTCGCAATTGGACGAAATATTTGACATTTATTTTGTACTTGCAACACGATCTGGCTGTAGAATTCGATTAATCGACTAATACTTGACCGGTTGACATTTTAGCGAGAACACCACTAAACGAACGAAAATAAAAAGAAAACAAAATACGTCTGTAGTCTGTGGTCGTGTGGCGGTGTGGCGCGGTGCTTAATGTAAACATTCATCAAGGTTATACGTGCGTAATGGATTCAATGAGAAAACAGTTTAATCTTAGAAGAATCTTATACAGAATTACTGAGAAATAAGTGTAGATTTCGTATTGAGTGTTAGTATATCGAAAAGTGATAATTATGCCAGTGAAAAAGTAACGAAAGTTTTAAAATGCACATTTTTGGCCGCCGTGTTTAGTAATGTTTTTATGATAAATATTCTTGTATACTGTTTGAAATACACATAAGTAGCTAGCTTATTTATCTACGAACATAATTTGGCTAATAGCTACTGATATTATAGCGTATTGTTATCGTAATCGTATTTCCAAGAGTAAAACTCGGCAAACAAATACCTACAAAACGACAATAAAATGGATATAGTATGTTATCCTTAAGAGATAGACATATGCCATCGCGGACTTTTTTGAAGACCTTTATAAGATACATAATTCCACCATACATTATTTTGTTATATCTCAAAGGGTTTAGGCAGCGTTTTCGTTGAAAGCTCTCAGACGGCTTATTTTTTTCCGACACCTCCAACAAATATCGTTAATTCATACAAAAATGCATACAAAAACTTAACAAATTATATACTAAAACCTTCCTAGAGAACTAAGCTATCCATTGGTGAAAACAGCATGAGAATCAGTGCAGTAGTTTTAGAGTTTATCGCGAACAGACAGACAGACGCGGCGGAGGACTTTGTTTTATAATATGTAGTGATGATCTATAAAATTAAAGTGAATTAATAATAAGAACTATGCAAACAAAATACCGTTGCCAAACAATGTTTTGTGTAGTGTGTTGGAGACACGGCCTATGATCGTCATAATCAGCCCTTTTAAGCCCAGTGCTAGACGTAGGCGTCCCAAAATCGATTTCCACTCGAAACAGTTTTCATCCAAAATGTGGCTAGATATACTACTTACAATATGAATCTATGAATGAGAGTTGTAATATTAGTGTTGTAGAAGATGTTAAAAATTTGAAAATGTTTGCATCTCCTGCATTGTTACCAGTATCATAAAATATATTATACCAGAAAATCTCCTTTTTTAAATAACTTTGTTTAAAACCAAAAATTTATAAATATAATTACGGTATGATTATGTTTTAATTATTGTTTCTTCGAATCAATACATAAAAGAAAATGGAACCTTTTTTTTCGCCATTTTATGTGAATTACCATTACGAAGATATTTTTTTGATATGTTATCCCCTTTGTTTACATAAATTATCTGAATTTCAGACTTTGGGTTATAGTTATCTTCTACAGAAATATAAAAAAATCAATTGCTGTTCGTTTGTCTCGCTAAAACTCGAGAACGGCTGGGCCGATTTAGCTGATTTTGGTTTTGAAATGTTTGTCGTAGTCCGGGGAAGGTTTAAACGGTGAGAAAATATGGGGAAAAAAAAACAACAATTTGTGAACGGCTGGACCGATTTCGCTAATACTTTTTTTTGTGTTTGTTATTGTCAGGAGAAGGTTCAAAGGAAGAAAAAAATAACTTAAAAAAAAATATATTATAATTTAAGAAAACGACCATATTTACTTTTCTAATGTAATCGTAACTATCTTCTAATGTAACTTTATGGCGTTTGACATAACGTGTCAGTCATCATTTGGTCGGTCTGAGAATAGGTTTTTATCATTTTATTTAAGGTTTTAGGTAGGTAGGTAGGGTAAGGTACGGTCGGGTAAGTAGGTAGGGTAGGGTCGGGTAAGTAGGTTGGGTAGGTAGGGTAGGGTAGGATAGGTAGGTAGGGTAGGGTAGAGTAGTGTAGTGGAGTTTATACTATATTTCCTTTGCGCGTAGACAAACTGCCACAGTCAAATAGCTTTTGACAGAACGAAGTCTGTCGGGTCAGCTAGTCTATACATAAATAAACGAAACATGTCAAACTAAAATTAGACGGATTACATTCATTACGAGCTTGAGCTTTGTGGTACCCTATGTATCGGTGGTGCCATGTACAGTAATACACTATCTTATCTGTTGTAATACATTGGGTGGCGGCTGGGCCGGCTGGTGCCGACTATAAACAACAGGGCTACCAACTCAAGTTCAATTTTACCCTAAAATTCCTGTCAAAATAAAATAGCCCTAAGCCATGGATAATATTGGTTATTTTTACCCTAAAAAGGGAGATATCCATAATAGTGGAAATACTGGTTCAAAATAATATATCTATGCTCGTCAGACTGTACCTACACCTACACCGATTTCTCAGTGATTACCTACTGCAGGCAGCTAGGGCAGGATATAAAACTTTATGAAGAACCTCCGAAATGAAATATATTATTCACTTTATAGTCGTTTTTTTTTAATAAGTTTTTATACCCTAAACTAGCTGACCCGACAGACTTCGTTCTGTCAAAAGCTATTTGACTGTGGCAGTTTGTCTACGCGCAAAGGAAACTACCTACCTACCCTACCCTACCTTACCCTATCCTACCCTACCCTACCTACCTATCTACCCTACCCTACCCTACCTACCTACCCTACCCTACCGTACCCTACCCTACCCTAACCACCTACCTACCCTACCCTACCCAACTCTACCTACCCTACCCTACCTAACTAAAACCTTATTTTTTTTTTTTTTTTTTGATAAAATTTATTCTCAGACCTACCAAATGATGACTGACACGTTATGTCCAACGCCATAAAGTTACATTAGAAGATAGAGTTACCTACTTATTATTACAATAAAAATGTAAATATGGTCGTTTTCTTACAATATTTTTTTTTTTAACTTTCTTAAATTTTTCTTACATAAGAACCTTCTCCTGACAATAACAAACACAACAAAAAAATAATTAGCGATATCGGTCCAGCCGTTCACGCGTGATGCCGTGACCAAGGGAAATAGGGATTCATTTTTATATATATATAGATATGCAGAATGTTCTCGCTACTGGGATACAGGCTTTCTCTCTGCGGGAGGGAGTGGGCCGTAATCCACCACACCACGCCGGCTCAGTCACATCACATATATCCAAATTGTTGGATCTAAAAGACGCCAGTTTCCCCATATTGTTTTCCTTCAATGTTAAGTGCAGTGCTGATGAAATAAATTGCACAAAGTGCATGCTTGCCTGAGTTCGAATATCTGAAATTGACATTGGCAACAGTTTAATAATGTCAATGTCATAGGTTTGGTACAGCGTTGCCATGTTTGGATTACCGAATTTTTCCCCAAAAAAATCGCGAAAAAACCGCAATTTTGGGGAAAAAATTGGTATTTGGGGAACGTTTGGGGAAATATTATTGGGCGGACTGACCTCCCCAACCCTTTTCAACCTTTACATGGACGCACTGATCGTTGCGCTCAGCAGTGCGCATGTCGGTTGCCATGTTGATGATGTTTGCGTCAATAACCTTAGTTATGCTGACGACATGGTGCTGCTGAGCGCTTCGGTTTGTGGCTTGAGGAAGCTAATGCAAGTCTGTGAGGAGTACGCGAGTGGGCACGGCCTTAAATATAATGTGACCAAAAGCCAGTGCATGGTCTTTGAGACGAGTAGTGCTGGATGCCCGCAAAGTATACCACCAATTTTCCTCAATGGTGTTCCCCTAGACTGGGTGAATCAATTTAAATAATTAGGGCATTTGGTCACGGCTGGCCTCAGTGATCATGCTGACATCGAACGGGAGCGGAGGGCCTTGTCAAAAAGAGCGAATATGTTGGCACGCAGGTTTGCACGCTGTTCTGATCAGGTTAAGATCACGCTTTTTAAAGCATACTGCACTTCTTTGTACACGTGTAGCCTGTGGGCTAGCTATACACAGGCGAGTTACAATGCCCTTCGCGTCCAGTACAACAACGCGTTCAGGGCGGTTTTGGGGCTGCCCCGCTTCTGCAGTGCCTCGGGCATGTTTGCGGAAGCGCGCACCGACTGTTTTCACACCACAATGCGCAAGCCGTGCGCTGTCCTAAAGATGATTGCTGGACGATTGGACTGCCCTTATATCAGGAAGTGTTGCAGTAGGCATATAGCCAGGGCATGTTAACGAGCGACGTGATATTGTGCTGTGTTTTATTAATTTATTTTATTATTTTTGTTCAAAATTTGCCTGAAAGTTTTATTTTAATTTTATAATATTAATTTCCGATTGATTTTAAATTTTATTTGACATTGTATTTATGATTTGATGACATTGTATTTATTGTTATATTGTGATTTGTATTTATCCAGTGTTTTGTAACGTGTGGTTGTAATATGGGGGAACCTGAAATAAATGGATTTTATTTATTTATTTATTGGGGAAAAAAAATTGCATTGGGGAAATTTTGGGTTGACTAATAATGAATAAAAATTATTTAAACATTTAAGACGTGGTCTAAAAAACTTGATTCCAGTGCCGTAAAAGAACCCATAAACAAAAAAATATGGGTCGGTCGGTCATTTGGTTGAGCGAGACGAGACCGCAGTTTTTAGTCAAATGCAATGGCTAGGCGTTATAGACCGGTTTAAAGAATTGGAAACTATTAAGCCTTTTCAATAAATAATAAAATAAATAACATGTTGTATTATGTATTTCTTTGTTCATTCCGCCAAATTATGTTTGGGGGTTTATTCTGAAAAAGGTATCATTTTGGGGAAAATTAATTTTGAATATGGAGAAATTTAAGAAATCATATCTGGCAACCCTGGTTTGTTAAAAAAAAAATACTAATAATATTCTATTGTTACATGCTCTGTGTTCAGTGATTCAATTTCTGTGGATTCCATTGTCTGTTTCTGTTGTCAAACTTGGATTGGAAATGTATCTTCCATGTGTTTATTTAATAAAAAATCGTAAATTGTTACCGGCATTTGTTTCTTATGTATTTGCTCATGCCTAGACTCACTTGGCTGGTGTGGCCATCCATAAAGTGTATCTATATCGACAACCAGTGATCGTACCACTCCAAAATGAATAACACAAAAGATGCAATGTACTGTCGCCTTTGCGCAGAGTTAAAACAACACAATAAACTCATAAACCTGCAGACTGACGAAGAAACATGCCAGAAAGTCGTCAATAAACTGTCACGATTCAACATAATTATGGATTTTCAAGAGAACGTATTGGCGAAGACTGTCTGCTTAATTTGTGTAAAATCCTTAGAACAAGCTTATGCTTTCGTAACTGCAGTTGAACAGGCGCAGGCATTTCTTAGTGACTATATTCTTGTACAAATAAATACAGCTGCAAGTGACTATTGTGATGAAAATATGTTATATGAGTCTCCAGATAACAAAAACGGTATTGTTAAGTTCAAAGACGAACACAGTCAAGATTCAATGGCAGTAAGTGATAATGGTCCAAATTTAAGTGAAAAATGTGAAAGAGAGGTCATGATTGAAGTGTATAACGATTTTGATTATTCAGCGGTTAATGGAAACACTGAAGAACATATAATTGAGTATAAGCATAATATACAACCTTCTAATGGAATTATTGATGAAAGTACTGGTTTAAAGCATGAACATGTTGAAACTCTTGATTTATACCATGCTGAAGATAAAAAAAACATCATAAAAAATACATTAGAAATAGAAATTGATTCTGAACCAATTCTATTTGACAGTACAGTTTGTTCTGCAGATTACTTAAATGAACAAAATGATAGTAAAGAAGGTGCCAAAACAATGGATAAATGTGTACAACAATTACAATCACAAGAATGTAGTTCTACAAAAATTCCACCCAAACGATTGGCTACTAAAACTAACATAAATAAAATGGAGAAAACAAAAATAAAAAAACATAAGCTTGGTAACATGTCCACCAAAAATACAGATGCAGATGTAGAACATATCAAATTGACATGGCAGGATTATGAATGGAAGTGCTATTGTTGTGAAACACTATTCCCGAATATTGATGAGCTACAGAAACATTCAATGCAGTACCACAACACCTGTAACCCTTACCAATGCACTGACTGTGTAACCAGATGCGCAGGTCTCATACGTTTTATAAAACATGTTAGAAAACACAACAATTACTTACGTTATTCTTGCTATAAATGCTTCAAGAAATTCCCTAACCCGTATCAAGCTGCGAAGCATATAAAGAAAGTTCATGCAGACTCTGACTATGTTTGCTCAGGGTGCAACAATCCTTTTCACAGTAACAGCGAATTAAAGGAGCATGTTAACAAATATAACAAACAGTTGTTTATAAAAACACCATTTGATTTGAAGTGCAGTATCTGCAATAAGAGTACTGAAAATGCTATCGATTTGCGAAAACATTTACTTACTCACCAGAACAAAAAGAAGTATGTTTGTGAAACTTGTGGCAAATTGTTTGCAAATAAACAACAATTAAGAGCACATACAGTTCTACATAGTGCTGTAAAGATTTTGCATCCCTGTGATATATGTAACGCCTCCTTTATTCGTGTAAGCCATTTACGACGCCACAAAAGCATTCACACTGAAATCAAACCGTTTACCTGTGACCACTGCGGAAAAAGTTTCCGTACGAAGTCTTATGTTGCTAACCATTTGAAAACTCACATGGACCCACTCTATCCTTGTACACTGTGCAATAAAAAATTTCGTTCAGCCCCCAATTTGAAAAGTCACAAGTTTCAGCATACTGGAGAGAAACCATTTTCTTGTAATTTTTGTCCGAGAGACTTTACAAACCTGCCCAATCGTAACAAACATATGAAACGTAGACATGGTATTGAGATGGGAAAAATAAAACAGCAAATAGCTGATGACCTGACTTCCTCAGATCTAGCTACCGGAGACGCTAAATTTGTAGATCTCGACAAAATGGTCAATTAATCTACCTAGCCATTTCACGTTGGGGTCACCACGAACCGAAAATACCGCGCGGCAAGTAAAGGCTCCTACAAACAGGTGCGACACGCGACGCGACACAAAGAGACCGCTCGTCGCGCGGCGTCTTTGTGTCGCGCCTGTTTGTGGGAGCCTTAAAGTTTAACCTTCGACACGTGCCGCTTTTATTACTTAGCCACGAGCCCCTTATTGGCGAGTATCTCTTACAATTTTAATGTATAATTTGCCCTCCAAAACGAATGAACGGTGTGGACCATTCATTCAGAAAGCGGCCAAATTATACCATAAAATGAATGAATGAAAAACGAAGTTATGGAAATGGAACATTGAAAAAGTCGAAGGGACCATACAACAAGATTATAAAACTGCAAACAGCACCTGTCAAGACTTCCCCTGATTTAGCTGGCTGCCAGAGAAGTTCAAATTCTAGATCCAGATAAAATTAATGAATTTAAAAAAAAAAAACTTAATAAACATCATTCGTTCCATTATGCCGTCTTTTTTTTATTTATTTAACCATTTACTATAAAACACACATAAACAATAAAGACGAAAGGAACAGAAAAATACGTACAAAGATGATGCTTATTTCTAAAGAAATCTCTTCCGTTCCAGCACATGTACTCACGGGTACATATCAAGCTATAGAAATCCAGTATAAGGTGATCCCGCATTGTATAGGATTTCCCTACAAGGAGAGATCAGCTTATACTAGAAATATATAGCTTGATATGTAGCCGTGTGCCGGTGGTCCCAGCGGTCCCGGCTACCCTTTGATCAGGGTAGAGCAAGATTATCTTTTGGCGTCCTTTGGTCGACGCTTTCACTACACGTTAATAATTATTATACTTCGGCTTTATGTTAAATCCATACTTAATTAATATTATAAATGTGAGAGTAACTCTGTTTGTTACGTTTTCACGCCTAAACCGCTGAACCGATCGTCACGGGGGCAGAGATGTAGCCTGGGATATGGAGAAGGACATAGGCTACCTTTTTACGCGATAACCGACATCCACGCGGGCGGTGCCGCGGGCAAAAGCTAGTAAATAATAATTCCCAAATTAAACTTGAAGAAAATCAACTTTTATTACAAATATCAACACATTGAATTAGGTACAGACGCCCGCACATAAACACATAAAGCTACTACAATCTGTCAAATTTCTTTAATAGATTTTCAACTTTATCACTAAAGTATAAGGTTCAAGGTTGATTGCGAAAATTTGACAGTTTCGGGTAGGTTGACCTGCTGGCGTCTGTACATTATGTAGCTCTCCTCCTTCTTTCACATTTAAAAATCTGATCTCGCAACACTCCAGTGTTGCCATATATACAGATTTCTCCGTATTTATACAGATTTTCGATGTGCGATACAGATTAGCATTGGATACAGATTTTTATACAGAGTGTTCACATTCTTTTGACTAAATTGCCGTAATCTGCTTAAAACGGAACATAATAAAATAAATAACACCACTATAACACTGCAGTGCCTCATTCTAGTGCAGTCGTAGAGTGAATTTTTTCACTTATAGACAAAGCAACAATACTATATGGTCTGTGAAAGCAACTGATTGGTGAAGAATCTTGCTATAGCCTAGAGATTGATGATATTACTGCTAAAATTTAACAAAAATATGTATGACTAATTAATGCAAATTATAAAGTAAATTATTTGTTTGTTCGTTGCAAGTTTTGATTTGATAACTTGTTGTTTTAATTATATTTTTAATTTTAGTAAATACATAATTATGACAATTTTACTAATAATTTGTATCTATTTTTATTTAAGCCTACCTAACCTAGTCCCTTGATTTTCAAAAGAAGCAGAACAAAGTAACTAGGCTGCTTATGGTAAATTGGTTTTGTTTTGGTTATTTTGACCATACAGATTTTATACAGATTTCACGATAAAAACGCATACAGATTTATTACAGATTTTAGCAGTTTCCACTACAGATAAAAGGTTCAATGCGTCTGACAACACTGCAACACTCCTCCCGCGCCATCAACATTTTATTTTGAGCTGGAAATTGTTTTCCACCTGTATAACCTGTATTTTATGAATATTTAAAAAAATATTATATTTATTATCGATCATATCGATAATAAATATAATATTTTTTTTAAATTGCCTTAGCTAGATGTACGTTACATTCAAACAAACTCGCGCAGACCTGGCGAATCCTATGCAGTGCGCATTTCATAGAAATGAAATGACAATTTCAATGTAAATATTTGTATGGCAATGAAAACCGCGCGTATTCAGGGTCTGCGTCGGCCGGCGGCCCTCGTTCGGCTTTCATGTCTGTCTTCATGATTTTCGCAGTCCCCATCTTGGATTTTCAGTTTGACCTCACTATCGGCTTTAGCATCCTCGAAAACCATGAAAACGACACCCAATATGAAAAAATTTAAAATTTTCGCAGCCGCCATCTTTGATTAATATTTTGACCAAAGAAGAAAGTCAACTGGAGGGGGTGTAGAAAAGCATGTAGTAACGCTTTTTCGCGTGACGATTTCTACCTGTCCTACCGCAAGCCGCGTTATAGAACTTCGTTGATTCGTTCCAATAAAACACTTTTCAATTTTACAAACATTATAGAGTGCCAACCCTAACGCTCCAATGGAGCGTCAATCAAATAGGCAATTTACACAAGATAATGGTGCCGATTCCCTTGTTCACAAACTAAACTAAATTTAAGTTCAGTGCATCTTTTTCTTTCTATTTCACTATGAAAACTTCGTATATCTTGTGTCACTGTTGTTTGTGCGGTGTAGCAAGTAGAGGTAATCGAATTATTGTTGGGTAGGTACTATAACTAAAAAGTGAAAAATAAAAGACTCTTAACAAAACAACAATCGACTTCCAAAAAAAAAAAAAACACTATAAAGGGAAAAATAACTTTAATTTCGGAAGTAGGTGGCAAAAACGAAAAATTTTTTTTTTTAGAAGTTTTGTTTTCTTGTCATCGTTTTTTTTTTTGTTTACCAAGACGTAAAAAAAGCAAAGTTAAATTAATAAAAAGTTTTATTAAAACGACAAATAATTATAATTATGCTGTTATACATATATGTAACTTACAACCTAGTGTTGCTTATGACTGCTTCCCAATATAACATCACGCCTGTATTCCCCGAAAGGTTAGGCAGAGGTATACCTATAGTACGCCCACATTTTGCCAGTTATGTTTAAGTCCCAGGTAATAGGGGGCGACTCTCCCCATGAAGGTTTTTATACATACTTTCAAACAAACTCTTACATGAAAGCGTCCCCTTAGCAACTGGGCCATCGCGAATCGCGACATTTAGACATATTTTTCATTGAGTGTAGTTACAGATTTGTCAATATTGGCCCATCTCAACGGATTTACCTCAATATTGTTAGTTCCAGATGTAACATCATCCACACTTCAACCCCAGCATAGGCCACTGTTTTCTTGTTCCATACCCCACGCTTCTGTGCCAGCCTCATCCAGGTTCTACCCGCGATAGTAACAATGTCGTCCGCCCATCTCGCTGCTGGAGGACCGGCACATCGTCTTCCAGTCCTTGGACGCCACTCCACCTGCCATCACCGCGCCTTGCTAGGTCTCCTGCCTAACTCTTTTCCGAGTTCCAGAATTCGTTTTCCGATGACCCTCGTTCGTATTCGTATCTAGAGGTTTGGAACTCGGTCTACTAGTTCCAGATGTCATAAAGATCAATTTTCATTGCAATCCTTTCTAATAACTTTCTCTTTTTTCATCTTGTTGTTTTCCCTTTGACTTTTTCTATGTTCCATAATTTTGTTTTTCCATTCTCTCATTTTGTCTAGATCTGCAAATTTAGCGTCTCCAGTAGCCAGGTCAGAGGAAGTTGGGTAATCAGCTGTTTGCTGTTTTATAATAGGCTGTCTCTTCTTTCCCATCTCAATACCATGTCTCCGTCTCATATGTTTGTTACGATTGGCCAAGTTTGTAAAGTCTCTCGGACAAATGTCACAAGAAAATGGTTTCTCTCCAGTATGCTGAAGCATATGATTTTGTAAATAAGTTTCTCTACGAAACTTTTTGTTACAAACTGAGCAAGTAATTGGAAAATAGTCTGTGTGACATTTCATGTGATTTGCGATCTGACTTCGCGTTCTAAAATGTTTACTGCAGACGTCACAGGTGAATGGTTTGATTCCAGAGTGTATGCTAGAGTGGTATCGTAGTGAGTATGCAGTTTTGAAGGTAGCCTTACAAATTTCACAATGATATAAAATCTTTTCGATATGTGTATCCATGTGATTTCTCAAACTCGGTTCACTGTCAAAACATTTGCCACATCTGTCACAGACACGGTCTCGTTTCTTTTCTTTGTGCCTGTTTAAGTGGTTCCTCAATGCGGTAATGTTTGCACAAACCTTGTTGCAAGTACTGCAAGTTAAATTATCACTGTCAATATATGTTTTCTTTCTCCATAGAATATTATAATACTTGTTGACATGTTCTTCTAATTCAGAGTTACTAGTAAAGGTAGTGTTACATCCCAAGCAAATGTGTTTAGAGTTCTCATGGATTTTCATCCTGTGATTTATGGTATCCATCATTTTAGGGAATTTCTCAAAGCATTTGTAGCATGAATAATGTAAGTACTTCCTGTGTGATCTGACATGCTTCATGAAAGCGTTGAGGCATTGTTTCTTAATTTTACAATCAGTGCATTTGTAAGCATTGCAGATGTTGTGGTAGAGCATTGAATGATTCTGTAGGTCCTCAATATTTGAGAACAGTGTTCCACAGTGAGAACACTTCCATTCGTAATCCATCCATGTCATTTTTAGGTATTGCACAGGTACAATGCTTAATCTATTAATTTGTTTATTTATGTAATCTTCTGAATATTCTGTAGTATCTAATTGTTTAGGTATGGTTGGTACAGAAATGGGCTGATTATGTTTATTTTTTTTCACAGTTTTGGTGCCCACAGTACTATAATTTTGTTTATCTATGTAATCTGCAGAATAAACTGAATTATCTAACGGTGGCATTGATTCAGAATTGTGTTCTGTTACTAATATATCTTGTCTGAACTTTTCTTTCAAAGCAGAGAGTATTTCATTGTCTTTGAGATCCAAATCATTTTCTCTATCACTGCATTGATTCTCTCTACAGTCATTACTGAAACTAAGGGATTCATCATCTTCAATATTTTTAACAGTATTTACATTAGTATATTTATCAGTTTCATCTTTTATACCAATTTTTTCTTCAACAAGAACATAAGTACATTGTCTAGTGTCCATATTCTCAATATTAACTGTTTCGCTGCCAAAATTGTTACCATCAGCATGGTAAACATTATCGCTGTCTTCATCATCATTATCATTTATTTCCATTGGATCCCGACTGTTTTCTTCTTTAACGTCAATCACATCTGATGGCTCAAAAAAGGTGATTTCACCATAAGAATCACTTTTTACAGATGTTGTTTGAAAGTCACGTAGAAATGCCTGCGCCTGTTCAACTGCAATTACGAAAGCAAATGCCCGTTCTAAGGATTTTACACATAATAAGCAGACAGTCTTCGGTAATATATTCTCCTGGAAATCCATCATTATGTTGAATTTTGAAAGTTTATTGACGACTTTCTGGCACGTTTCTTCGTCAGTCTGCAGGTTTGTGAGTTCATTATGTGGTTTTAACTCTGCGCAAAGGCGACAATACACATTTTTTGTAGTATTCATTTTGTCTGATTTTGTAATGATAATAACACAGGTCGTTATTGTGGACACATTTCATGAACGGCCATAGTACACGCGGAGACACCAAGATTTTGCCAAAGTTCAATAGTTTGTTGACATGACACTATGACAGACAAATGACATTGACAAGACAAATGAAAGTCTTGCCATGTTACCTTACCAATGTCTATTTAGTAGTGTGTGTACCAAACTTTGTATTTGCTCCGTGGTACCAAACCACCGGCCGAGTGCGTAGGTATCAGACCACATGAAGGGTTCCGTAGTTGGGACGAATTCATCCCAAGAATAAACTTAACATTGTAGCAGAAATACATGTTCTCCCATTCATTCAGCTTAATACTAAGAAATGTAGCCGTGTGTACAATAAAAAAAATACGAAGCCGCTAACGCGACCACCGAATTAAGGCTCCTACAAACAGGCGCGACACAAAGACACCGCGTGCCCTCTTTGTGTCGCGTGTAGGAGGAGCCTTTAGCACGATAACTTCTTGGCGGACAATACACGAATCTTCGGCACGCATTGATTTTGCAACGTAACAAGAAATGTAACACTCATTGAAACAAATTCGCTGAGTCCTTCCATTCTATTACTAGCTGCTGCCGGCGGCTTCGCCCGCGTGGCATTTTCTAAAAGTAGCTCATATTATAATATCAACTATCTTGCCAGTGAAAGTCCCGAAAAAATAGGTCTTAGCCGTTTCGGAGATAAGACGGAACAAACAAACAGACGGACCGACAGATATACTTACATTTAAAAAATAGTTTTTTGTTATAAATACTTTCAAATATATCACTTTCAAATGCATTTTTTTTGTAAAAAGCTGTTATTTTGACATTACAAACAGACACTTCAATTTTATTTATTTATATCTCAGATTTGTATAGATTTTGAGCGAGGCAAAATACCCTCCTCGTCCAATGTTTACGCTGTAGGAATTAAAATAAAACAGTTTGTCATCATAACTACTTTTAATGGATGATACATAATATTAAATATTTCAACATAAAAATGGTTTCATCAGTGATGAAATTTCAGGCCTCTTGGCAGCCTTGCTTGGTACAGACGATAGCACATCAAGCTACTACAATCTGTCAAATTTCTTTAATAGATTTTCAACTTTATTACTACAGTATAAGGTTCAAGGTTGATTGCGTAAATTTGACAGTTTCAGGTAGCTTGACCTGCTGGCGTCTGTACGTAATTAAGATGTAACTGTTCATACCACAAAGCTTGGACATGCCTCGGCGGCCGCTGCTGAACGTAGCACTGTCTTCATTTTCCATAGAAACCAAGCGTGTCACCGTTTACTTGCACAACACAAATTACACATAGAAACTGACGGCTTTGATTCCGGCGCGGCAATTCCGTGCTGTGTTTAGGTATACAAATTATATTAAAATTATAATCATCCATATTCCATTCATCCATTTAAAATAATACGTAAAACAATCATTCTAATAAAAACTAGATCTAATTAACTAATACAATATTGTATGGCTCCAGCAGGCCAAGAAAAAAGCAGGGCAGAGGATTATGACATTGAATAAAAGGCTTTATTTGCAGTCATTAAAGTTCAAACATTTGTACAACTGCATCTTACGACACTACGCGCGTAAAAGGACGCTGTTGGATTTTACTTTTCGGCGCAGACCAGAGATTTGAAAATCGAACGAAAGGCTTTTATTCAGGCACTAAATTAGTTGTCAGTTAGTGTTAGTGAAAACAGGAGTTGTAGTTTACAAAAAAATAAAAAATAAACTTCTGTTTTCGCCCCTCATCTCTGTCTATGCGTAAAATATTTAATTAAAAAAAAAAAGAATAGTTATACAAGATGTATAGTTTGACAGGTAGCTAAAAACTTAACAATTCCTTGCATGCATCCCCCATCACCAGCCAAGTGGATACAATAAAACGAAACATTTGATTTGTGACAAAAAAAAAAAATACTGGAAGTTTATAAATGATTATCAGTAATAGACAAATTATTCAAAATAATGATTGGCACCTATGATAATTAATTTTGAAAATAACTTATAATTAGGGAATGCAATCTTGATTTCGAGCCTTTTTTCAAGATTCAATCTTGTAGGAAGACAATCTCGTTCTTGGAATGTCGGTAGCTATCTCGATTGGTCGAGATACCGAGACCGAGGGCCTGCGTCTTAAATATATAGATTTCTTTTCTTTTCTATCGTACCTGTTAGTGATCCTAAAATTTCTACTGCTTTTTCTGTTTTTACTCGTGAGAACCTGTAATTGGCTCTATGTTTTATATTCAATTGTTATCCATCTGTTATAGCTGTTGGTTCTCCTATAAATAAATAATAATTAATGAATTTATAGTGTGCGTGATGGGTGTGTGCTGATTTGTTCCGTAGTGCACATTATCCATCTATACTAATACTAATATTGATAAAGGTTTGTAAGTTTGTATAAATGGGGTAATCTCCGGAACTACCAGTCGGATTTGAAAAAAATATTTTTGCATTTGATAGCCCAATTCTTGAGGAAGGTTAGGCTGTTTAACTCTTAGGAGCCGAGTAAAAGAATAAAATCAGAAAAAACGCTAAGTGAAAACAAAATAATATCGCGGGCTGGCCATGGATCGGGGGACCAAGAAATTTCACACAGACGAAGTCGCGGGCAGAAGCTAGTACTTGAATACGTTGCTTTTTTTTTTTCGAGATTTGACTTGTTTTTTTTATTAACAAAATATAACAAGATTACCCTAAGTAGGTGTAGTTTACATTTTAATTAAGTTCGAGAATTATTTATTGAAAATAAAAATAAAAAACGCATTATTTCAAAAAGTAGGCGAAATCTCGCGAAAACGAGGTCTTGTCGTATTACCAGGCGAGATCTCGAGTTGTCAATCTCTGCTCGAGATTGCATTCCCTACTTACAATAAGTGGTCGAAAAAGTGCGGTTTTAGGCATACGTGTGTGACAATCTCTTTCAAAAATTCGGTGACGGTATTAACGGCTACATAAAAGTACAGTCGCCAGCACATCCAAGTTACCACAAACTGTAAAATTTTCTCATTCGATTTTGAACTTAACCAACAACATTTTAAGGTTTAATCGTTTGGAGAAATTTGACAGTTTCGCAAAGTGGTGATGGGTATCGCTATCTAAACTAAATATAAAATAATTTGATGATATATTTTATTTTTTGAGATCATTATGTGGCAAGCGTTCATTAGCCCCCCCATGGTATTATCATCAGTAAAATTATCGATGTAGTAATCATAATTTGACATCAATACCATCATCATCATCTTTCTATTTTAACACTTGTTCTGCCTGCAATTTTTTTGAGAAACTGAAATATGTATGGGATGTATGTACCAGTGCCCTTAATACAAGTTATATAACTTAGTAAGGGTGCTGGTTGCAACACCTACCTGTCTTGTTAACTAGCATAAGTCAAGTGTACCTGCATACAATATTATTAATTTAATGTTAACATTGTTATTCGATTAAATAAAATTATTATTATTTTATTTACGTCTACATATCTCGGGACCCTAGGGTCCCGGACCTTTGGAAGGCGTACGAGGGGCCGAAGCCAACTCGCAGAGGCCCGTTTGACGCTTTTTAATTAAATGAGGCACCAACCGACGATTATCCCTGTACGCACTATGCAAGTGCACCCAAGGACAACCCCCGGTTGGTGTAGGACTATTGCAGGATATGGAAAACAAAGATATTGGACTATGGGTTTGGGTGGTTAAAATGGACTGGTTACCAAAAACTATGGAAGGACTATGGCCCCTGCCTGATCAATGTTTTATTATACACGGATAAAATGGCAGGGGGTGACTTGCACACTCAATAATGGGCCCCCGAAAACGGTCGCTAGCACATAGTGACGTAGCGACAAGGGAGCAACATGTCCTGAGGTGCTCGAGGAGTGGAGAGGTATTCCAAGGCTCTCAGAACAATCCCAGAGCCCGGAAGATGGTCAAAATCCCTACAAGCACTTACTGGAATACTTCCTTCCTCCGAGCACGTTTGCTCTTGCGAATCTCCACTCAAGCCGGCCAATAAAGGCAAGAATGAGGTGGGAGCTCAGTTCCTCGTCAGTGTTCACTCCAGCCGGCCAATAAAGGCAAGCCAGAGATGAGGAACATGACTTCTCCCGGGAGATAGGGTCCGTGGGGTCGCAACTGCCCAACAGCTCGCCACATGCTGCCCTGCGGGTTTCTGTATCTCTCTTGGTCTGGCTCCTCACCCTAGACATGTTCCGGCAAAGTAAACTCTACCGTCACAGACCTAGAGTTCGGAGCGCGCAAGCCCCACCACGACGTCAACGTAGAGATACGGCGGTGGGGTATTATTATTATTATTATCAATATTTCATCAATACTGGATCACAATATCGAATATCGCGTGATAACATTGATAGTGTACTATACTGTTACTACATAAATAATTTTACTGATGATAATATCATGATATCCAGGATCATGATAATATTGATATGATAGTGTAATAGGGGCCTTAGTTACATGAAATATCAGTTTAAAAATGGAACTTTCAAATACTTCAACAGTCACTCTCGGTGTCTTCAACAGATTTTTCTTTAGTCTTGTCCTCAAAACTTCTGGCTGGTTTTTTCCTTATGTCACCTAATATCTTTTTCTTCCATTCAAGCACTTTGTCCTTATCAGGATATATAACCTCCTTCGTTTCTGGATCTAAAGCATAAAGTCCGTCAGGCGTACGTTTCCTTTTAGAATTGTCAACACCGTGCACATCTTTTGTATGTTTATTGTAATTGGACCAGTTCCTAAATGTCAGCGGACAATTACCACAAGAATATGGTTTTATTCCAGTGTGCAAACGTAAATGTTGCATCAGTAAGTGTCTGAAGCGGAAACTCTTGTTGCAATGTGTGCACTTAAAAGGTCTAATGTCCTTGTGGACGGCACTGTGAATCACCAATTCTTTAGATAACCGAAAACATTTGCCACACTGTTGGCAGGCAAACTGTTTTGGTCCAAAATGTATAGAAGCATGCTTTTTGAGTTCATGTTTAATCTTAAAACTGAAATTACAGACTTCACATTTGTACGGTCTTTCATCGGTATGTACAAATTGGTGTTGAATTAATTCTTTCCTGTTATAAAAGCCACCACCACAAGTATCACAAATATAGGTCCGTTTTCTATCGGTATGCACCAACAAATGCCTGTGTAGTAGAAGCCGGGACTTTGGTGTTTTTTTACATATGACACAATTAAGGCTCTCATTATTCTTGACTCCTGATGAACTTTGTTCTGCATTCTTGTAAAACTTTGTCATATGGTCATCTAATTCCTCTTCGCTTGTGAAGGTAGTGTTGCATCCGCAGCAAACGTGATCAGTATTGAAATGTGTTGCTTTATGAGTGTTCATTTCTAACAGGGATTCAAATTTTAAAGAGCATTGATAGCAAGTGAGTGCTAGAACAGGGCGGTGTCTAGATATGTGTGTTATGAAATTATCTATATGTAGTCCTCGCGCTCTGCAGTCAAAGCATCTGTAAGGGTTACAGATCATGTGGTACTGCATAGAATGCACTTTCAACTCACTAGGATTCTGGAAGAATTTTTCACAGAAAGCACATAACCAATTATAGTCATGCCAGGTGTCTAGGTCTACATTTGCCGAAATAATGGGCTTTTTTCTTTTTCTGTTAATTTGATTTAACATATTATTAGGTTTTGATTTAGTTATTCCTTTTTTTGATTTGGATTTAGAACTTTTCTTTTTTAATTCAGTTTTAGAGTCAAATTCAATCTCAATTTCTGTACAGATCTCCTTGGATTTAGCATCAGGGATAGTGTCTTCAGTTTTAACACTGGCATCATCTTTGTTACTTGTATCCATATCTTCGTCCGAGGCAACCTCCTCATCCTTCTTAATATTTAAAGCCGAATTATCATGTTCATAGTCTTGAAATGCCTCTTGTGCGAGGTCCACGGTAGTAATAAATTGATACGCGTGTTCCAAAGAATTAATACATTCTAAACACACCGTTTTAGGTAACTTATTATTAAAATCCACGTGTATATTAAATCGCGTCATCTTATTGATGATTTCTCGGCGTTTCTCTACGTTTATTTCCATGTTGGAGAGATCACTGCTTGGCTTCAAGTCGGCGCAAAGGCGACAGTATAAATCATTTAAATTATCCATGTTGACATTGATTGGCAATTAATCTTCAACTCTTAACATTCATGGGAGATTTATTACCTACTTCTGTTTAAAGTAAGGGATTGTTCGTCGTACCTCGTAAGCGGGAAACCACGCAGTATGGCGTCACAAATTCGCAATCCTGTCTACAAAGTACAATCAGACATTTTTGTGCATTCATTCATTAATGTCATGACGACAGTTGAGTTGACACTTGACAGAACATCATTGACATTCAGGAAATAAACCAAAGACAATACAAACCTCTGCGTAGTGCTTGCCAATGAGTAAAAAAGCAGTAAAATCGGTTTTTTATCCCAAGAATTGCATTCACCTTTTTCTCACACTGTCGTTGAAATCTTGAATGACGGTTCCTACGTTCAAAACTCGTGCCCGACTTCTAAGCGCAGATCATGGATGGACCAAACAACACATGCAAAGGCGGACTTAAGACGATCTATCTTGCATCATTACAATCCGAGATCATGATCAGTTTCATGATAGATAGATCGTGTAGGGCCAGATTTAACGTTGTAATGCTGGAAGTGGAATAAAACTAATACATAAATGTAAATTACTGTAATACTTACATTTATTTATATGCTAGTAGAGCCAAACAACGAGGCGATGTTTTAACGTTCAATATTCTTTTGAATTCACAATGCTTTGCGCCCTTTTCTTGGAGATAAACTAGTCTGTCAAATAAAACAAAGTTCTCGATAACTGGCTGTAAATAATTTTGTAATAGAATAAAGATTCCCGCCTTTGTAAACGTCAATTGAGTTATCTGATTCCACAATGTCATAAGTTCTTCTAAAAAGAATGTAGGAGTCTCGAAGTTATCATTAATGCCACTAGCTTCATTTTTCATTAGAGTAAAGCCATTAGAGGTAGCATCTTTTATGTAGACTTCAAAATTGTTAGCCATGTTTTTAGTTTTGACAGCTTTCCGTTTTTTCCTTTTTAATTTGCAGTTGTCTGTAAAAAAATACAATATTGTAAATTATTTAGAGTTGTGTGCACAGAAAAATAGTAATTTCAGATTTGCTAAGCAATGCAACAATAAATTATTTGATCTATGGTATACGGTTTGGGGTTTGGTAAATCCGCAATGTAAATCTCTCGCAGGGATTTACATTGCGGATTTACCAAATTAGGGATTCCCTACCACGGATTTTACAAACCATAAAACTACACTTTCACAGCCATGGAAATCCCCGACCGCACCAGCAGTTTTTTATTGTACGTTAAGTATATAAAAAACAATAGGTACTTACATCTAAACGCGAATGTCTGCAGCACAGCTCTAGACAATAAATTGAAAACTAAATCTTCTAACTTATCTTCCATAGACGGTGGCTGAGCAGCCAGTCTTAAAAAGGGAACCCTCATATACTCTTCCCCCTTAAACCTTCTAAAAATACCCTTCAGGCAATCACTTAAAGGGACATTCTTAAAAACTCCACTATTTTCTACCATTTTGTGGTAACAGCAAGGCATTACAACCAGCGCCTTTGCATCAGCCATCTTTAAAAATAAGTTGATGGCATCTATGGTCAAATCGGCGCACGCATGAAGGCCGGTTATGCAAAATTCTCTATGATTTTCAAACTTATCGTCCAAATATCCTTGGATATTTTCATGGGAATTTTCTGTCACGGTGTGTTTTATATATTTTACATTATCTGTGGAGTTAGCATGGTATTTGCGCTGTCGTATTTTAGCGCCAACGTAATGACTTTCGTTACATTCAATTCCTAATATTCTGTAGCTCGTTGTTTCAAACAAAAACTGATCCAAGTAACCCTGGAAATAGATATGTTAAAGGTTTAGATGATGATGGTTTAGACTCGTAAGAGTAGGAATACATGAAGCGAAATCTGTAGAAATTATAACAACGCAATCGAATATATACGTGGGAATGGCTAGGACGAAACATGTTACTGTAACGTTACTGTGCGTTTGCACTGACGAAACATTCATCTACACACATATTGAAATCATTGTTTTCTGTCAAACGATTCATAGATCTTGTCATGTTTTACAAACCACATTACAGAATGTCTATATATAAGTATGAATTTTGCAACATGTTGTTGTGTTGCATAATTGTAAAATGTTGTACTAAATACAAGCTATAGACAAGTTTCGAGACAGACACAAACAAACAACAGTGCGAACGCAAACGTGATAAATCTCTGTACAAAACGAAAACATGTCTATTGAATATGTTTTTAGGCCTAGGCGGTGCGAACGCAGCTAACAACAAAATTTGAGATCAGTCTTCAAACTTACTCATATTTCGTGCAGTGCGAAAATGCAAATTCAATGAAACAAGTTGTGAGATTTGTTACATATGATGAATTCCGTAACATCTACATGTTGCATGTTTTTTGGTGCAAACGCATACCGTACGATACAGAAATCAAAACTGTTATATGTTTTAGCGTCTATTATAGTGTGGTTTTCTGTAGTTTCTGCCTAGCCTCACAGAAAAAACTGTGAGTGTAACGGTGTAAATGTAGGTAAGTGTGCTTATACCAAAATCTGTAACTCGTATGGTGTACAGTCGCCAGCTCATCAAGTTACCACAAACTGTCTTCTTATTCGATTTTGAACTTAACCATCAACATTTAAAGTTTAAAATCATTTGGAGAAATTTGACAGTTTCGTGTAGCTTGATGTGCTACCCACTGTACATAATAAAGAGTTCTATTCTATTTTGAAAATCCTTACCAATCCTGATCCAAAGTCGACAACGACATCACAGGCAACATATTCACATACTTCTTTGATTTCTTTAGCCAGATATAAAATCTCATGTTTCTTCTTAGGACTAACGGGCACATTTATTTTGTTTTCCAAAACATCTTCTTGAATATCCTCGTAAAAGACTTGCAACTTTTTCAGTTTCGTGAAGAAAGTGCTTAAATAATCATCATTTATAGAGCTCAAGTCGAAATCTTTATCGAACACATTAATTTCTCCATCTTTTAAAGTGATTTTGTCCAAAATGTTGTGAATTAGTAAATCTGTGTTAGGGTAATTGAATAAATATTGATATTCTTGAAAGAATTTTAGACATTCTTCGAAATATTCTTCGGGGTTATTTAAATTCTGCGGTAGTGACATTGTTACCTAATGAAACAGACATTATTATATTATGAATAAAAAACAGCAACAATAAAATGAACACTTTTCATCACTTTTGTGCAAGTTTAGACAGATGTCATTGGCGCGGAGCAAACGAAAGGCAGTCCGCGTTTGTCAAATTCAACGGCAAGGCCTAGTTTTCATGATTACTATACTCCATTTAGGTACTATAGCATTAGACAAATAACGGCTAAATAATGACAGTTATTGTGTAATATTGTTGAAATTACTGCACTTTAGAGTTTTTAATGTGAATAGTAAATAGATTACAGTGCTTTGTATTTATCGTGAAATAACGGATTTAAACGTTTACATCGAAATAACGAAAGGGTGAGAACAGTTATTTTTCTAATCTATACTAATATTATAAAGCTGAAGAGTTTTTTTGTTTGAACGCGCTAATCTCAGGAACTGCTAGTTAGAATTGAAAAATTCTTTTTGTGTTAGATAGTCAATTTATTGAGGAATATTATAGGCTATATAAAATCACGCTACGACCAATAGGAGCGGAGCATAAATGAAAAATGTTGCAAAAACGGGGAAAACTATTCCTTTTTGAGAGCTTCCGTTGCGTGCGCTGCATAAACGGTTTAAGTTACGCAAATATCATGTGTAATGGAATTGTTCCTCTTTAAAAGTTCAAAAAAAAACTCCACGACAGCATATGTCTATCTTTTAAGATTGACTCACTATAACCTTTTTTTTTGGTTATCAAATTTTTTCGATATTAATTCATTATCTGCGAAGGAGTTTTATCAACATAATAATATTAATCCTTATCCAAATAAATATGTTATTAATCATAAGTATTTAAATGTAAACAAAATTGTCCTTTGCATCACTTGATTTCAATCAACATCTTAGGAAATATCATAATTTTAAAATAACTCCCCAACAAAATAAGTAGAAAATTGATTACTTAAACCACTCTCTCTCTCTTACGAGTAGGTGACGCAGACGAAGTTGCGCGGGTCAGCTATATAATTTACTAGCTTTTGCCCGCGGCTCCGCCCGCATGGATGTCTGTAATCGCGTAAAAAAGTAGCCTATGTCCTTCTCCATATCCCAGGTTATATCTCTGCCAAATATTATGACGATCGGTTCAGCGGTTTAGGCGTGAAAACGTAACATAACAACAGACAGACAGACAGTTACTTTCACATTTATAATATTAGTATGGATAAAGCTGAAGAGTTTGTTTCTTTGGTTGAACGCGCCAATCTCAGGAACTACTGGTGCGAATTGAAAAAATATTTTAGTGTTGGATAGCCCATTTATCGAGGAAGGCTATAGGCTATATATCTACGCTACGATCCTTAGAAGCCAAGCGAAAAGAACAAAAGTCAGAAAGAACGCTAAGCGATAACGAAGTATTAGCGCGGGCGAGCGACGGGATGCGAATGCGACGCGATGGGTGGGCCGAAATTTCACGCGGACGAAGTCGCGGGCAGAAGCTAGTGTTATAATAAATGGAGTATAGCTTGCTACATATTAGTAATCTGTGATGATTACTACGATACTACTATGATAAACTATCGATTCTACGATATTTCACTAGATTGTTTATCTACTACTATACGACGACCAATCTGGCATCAGTTCATCCCCGTGATTTTGGTCAGATTGATCGTGGGATTCCAGACAGATCGTGTATTTTTTTCCTGATCAGTTTGGTTTGAACTGATACCAGATTGATCGTCTAAAGTCCCCGATTTACTGGGCGTTCTATATACTGAACTACTACACACAAGCGCCTTTTTAAATTCAATAAACACTATAAACAGCCGATGGGTTTTATACCAACTGGTGTTCGAAACTTTGTCTACTAATAAAAATAACAAACTGCTATATCCAATATTTTTTCTAGATCTATGATAGGCCAAGTTTCCGTTTATCGTTCATTGTGATTTGGGTGTAGGATTTGGGAGAAACATGAACAGTTAACAGATGTATGAATGTAAACGAAGCAAAAGGAGCACCTATGTAAGGAGCGTAGCAGGTGGCGCTCTATAGTTTCTGCCTACCCCCATGGGAAAAAGGCGTGAGTTCATATAATGTATGTATGAACAGTTAACTTTTCAGGCTGACCTTATGAGTTCTCCTTTAAAAAATTTGAGGAGCGTCCACGACTTTCGATTACTTTCGCGATTAAAGAACGCGGAGGGCGCATATCTACGGAAACAATCGATCATTTATCTATAATAATTTCAGTAGACAATTAAGGTCTATCCACACATAAAAGGCTGTGCCCGGGACGCGACATGGCTGCGTGGCACACACAAGCAGTGTTTCCAGATGCGAAAATTAAAATTACAGTGTATTTTACAGTAAATTTAAATCATATTTTGAGAATTTTTGAGCATTTTTAGTCACTGTCACATTGTCCAGGAGCGGGCTCGGTTGTGTGAATAGTTGATTAAAGGCATTCATCAATCAATATTATCGTTAAGCTTGAAAACACTACTCCATTTACTATAGCATTAGAAAAATAACGGCGAAATGACGATAGTTATTGTATAGTATTGTTGAAATTACTGCACTTTAGAGTTATTTTTTTAGAGTGCTTTGTATTTATCGTGAAATAACGGAGTTTATTAAACGTTTACATCGAAATAACGAAAGGGTGAGAACAGTTATTTGTCTAATGTTATAAAATAAATGGAGTATAGTTGCATGACGTTTTACAGCCTGCTGTGCTGGCACATTCCGAAGTAATCGTGAAGTAATAGGCACAACACATATTGCTAAATTTAAAAGCCTCAAATTAAAACCCATAGCGAAACTAGACCCTAACAACATAATTTGACTGCGTAATAGCTCCATAGTTCGCCAGTCGCTACACTGACTTAGAAACTACCTCAATGGTTCGCCAGGGTATTCCCCGCTGCTCATAGACGAACACAAACTATAGTAAGACATTTCGTTTCATTCATTTGTTGAGATTTTTTTTACGAGTTACAATTACGTTTTTGTTAAATAACGGATTTCATATAAAGAAAAAAATACAGTGATTTCATACACTGTATTCACCATTATACAGTGTATCTGGAAGCATTGCACACAAGACGCACTGAATCTCCGTCGCCGGCCCGGACACGGATGTGGTGTGTGTAAATGGTGTGAACGATTACAATTAAAAACCGATTTTTTTTGAGCCCCTGACCGAGCACGGTCCATCCACGTCCCGGATACGATAGTGCCCTGATATGTGTGGATAAACCAGCCAACCTTATCCTTATTCCTAGGAATGTTCAGAAAACGGTTTTGGACGGAACCAGTTGCCAGTGGCCCCGTATTTTCTTACGCAAAGCGATAAGAGGTAAAAAAATACCAGACTACCAGACGTACTGCAGGGTACCATGCGTACTTGGTTGATATCCCATCCATTCGTACTCAGCGCTTCTCCTCCAAATTTAATATGCGCACAGCCAAAGTGTAGAACTCTGCCAGCGTCTGTATTCCCTTCCACATACAACCCGTCTGCCTTTAAAGCAAGAGTGAACAGGTATCTTCTGGGCACACTCGTTCCATCATAGACCTCATCCATCACTTTCCATCAGGTGAGATCGAGGTCAAGAGCAGGCCCAATTAGTATTTTTTTATTTTATTTATTAATATAAGGGTAGACAACAGTGTATTATTTATGAAACAGTTTGAATTTAAAAATAATATTTATTAACAGCAGTCTCAACATCAAATACTCGGTAATTAATAAACAATTAATATGCTCTGACAATATCGTATTCTAAATGTCTCCATTTAACAATGATAAAATTGAAATCATAACATTTAAATAAAATAGCAGTAAAATACTTTTAGAAAGCTACAGGAGCATCGGAATCACCATTTTATTGGGATGACAAAAGGCTTATCAGATGCTGCTCCACAGAAAAACTCCTTAAGAAGCACACATACTTTGATTCAAACTAAAGTCGACGTCAAGCCATAGTATAACGTGAAGTTTAAGATTCAGCATTTTCAATAAATCAAAGATCATACCTACAGTACATTAAGACTAGAAAATACGAACTACCTACATTTATCACTTGATCAAGTCTGACCAGCAACAAAGCTGCCTCGATTTATTGTTGAGGTCCACTTATGGTCTCCCAAACATCAGTTCCTGCTTTAAGATCTTCGGATCCCACTCCAATTACAGATTTGCCACAAAATCTGTCACCTTTCAAATATTTCTCACACACTTCAATCAAATCCTCTTTTTTAACAGCCAGGACCCTTTCTCTCTGTGTCTTCCAAATATCGTAGGACAAACCATATAAAAATAGGTCGATTCCTTTCATGTATTCGGCGATGGGCTGATCCATCTGCTGTAATATAGATAGTTTTGCCTCAAATAGATTTTGATCATCAAGAAGTTTCGTGTTTCCGGACATCCATTGAGCCGTTTCATCGAATACGTTCATGGTGACGGTGGAATTAGGGTCTCTGTAAGAATAATAGTTAAAGACTCCATCTAAGGTTAACATAGCGCCACCGCCGTACGCCCCATTTTGCTCTCTGACAACAGGGTGCAAATACTTTGAAGTTAGGAACCTTGAGAGTACTCGCAATTTGGGATAATCAGGGTCGGTGTAAGGCACCGTAGGAAGGACTTTGGCGCAGAAGTTGACCGGAATGTTCATAAGAATATGCACGCCACGATTTTCTTCAGAAATCTTTTTAGCTTCCGTCCAGTTAATTCTATTCTCTTCTTTTTGTTCCACATCCTTGCACAGTTCTGTACAAAACTTGTCTACGTTTTCTTGAATCTGCGTGTTGGTGTTACAGTGATGGAAAGCTGCTCTTAAGTTGTTGCCTTTTAAAACTTTATTTCCAATTATGTCAATGATAGATTGGACATCTTCTATTTTGTAATTTTTTTGAATTTCTTGCATATTCATTATGTGTTGAAGTCCCATTAGATTCTCTTTGCATTCGTCTACAGAGGTTATCAAGGCCCGAGCTGCCTGCATAGCGAAAGTGTGCCCACTGTCTACTATACCATTGCTTAGAGACGAGCAATAGTTAGTTAAGAGCATTTGCATTCTTTCGCTGTTACTAAAGTTCGGTTTTTTGAAGATTTCACTCCATATATCCATCATTTTTGGTAGGTTTTCATCTAAACAGTGACTGCTAATCAATATTCCTTGTTCGTACTGGCCAGGTTGATCAATATGTTCCGTGATATGACTGAGAATGCCCAATCCAGATGTGGATCTGCTCACATACTTGTCAAAGTCGCGATAATTGTAATTTTTTGTGTCAAACTTGTTGATTACGTATTCAAAGAATGGCAGCAGTTGCCTTTCGTGATCATTCAGACATTCAGTTCCAACGACTCCTTTAAAATACGTGACTCCATTAGTGTTGGCCTCACACACCTGTAGGGGAATGATATCTGCAACAGTATGCTGCAAGGGAGGCGCTGTCTTGGTCAGAGTGATCTCGTCAAGCTTAAGACAAGGTAGAATATCTAAGTTCTCTACTTTCTTTTGTGTTTTAGAAAGTTCTAGTCCTTCGTTATATATCTGCTCCTTTTGGCTTTGTGACAGACTATTCACTTTGAATTTTAATAATGTCGCTTCCTCTTCGTTAAATTTATCGTCGAACTTATCATCCGGTACCATAGTCATGGTTAATTTATGTTTGTTAAGAATGAAGTATTTTTCAATAACATCTTTCAAATACTTAGGTTCCATCAAGTTCGTTTTTAATTGATCCATTAATTCATTTACTTTCAAAGCACTTATTATTGGACCATTATGGTTCCACAGCGGCATAAGATTGAAGAGTACATTGAGACCGAACTTCGGCGATTGATGTTTGATTGATAACTCAAACCCATGCAGAACGCTCTGAATGTGGTCTTTTTCAAAACCATTGACAGAAATGTCATTAAGTGTCTGGGCGACAATAGATTCTACCAACTCAAACTTTGATTTCTCAACATCTTTTAATCCCACAACAAATAATGTGTCCCTGATTTGGTTGTCATATCCTGTGAGTGAATTATAACCTCCCGAAATGTTTCTTTCAATTAAACTTTTGTAGAAGGCAGAGTTTGGACCTATAACCATGAGTTCACTCAACGCCATCATCATGAAGGTCTCATAAATGCTTGTAATGTCAGCCATAACATATCCTATAGCAATTTGGTTTTGTTTTTCAATTGGAACTCCATATTGATCAAGTCTGCATGTTATTTCCCTTCTTTTAGGTTCATTCCAACGTGGCTGACTGTGTACTATTGAGTGCTTTGGGTCCAAAAACGCACAGTCACTCAAATAAGTCTCGTTGATAAACTTCAGGTTGGCTTCCAAGGGAAAGTTGCCATAGGAATAAATTCTAGCATTACTCGGGTGATAATAAGTTGCATGGAAATTCTTTAAATGCTCATGAGAAAGTTGTGGAATGATTAATGGGTCACCACCAGATACATAGCCATAAGTTCCCTGTGGTAAGATAGTATTAATGAACTTTTGTCCAAACAATGAACTTGTTTCTGAGAAGGCTCCTTTCATTTCATTATATACAACGCCTTTAAATGTAAGATCAGAGGATTTGTCTTCTAAATTTGTATGTTCTAGCCTCCAGCCTTCTTGTAAGAAGTCTAATCTAGACAGATTAGGTTTAAATACAGCATCGAGGTAGACCTTCTGAAGATTCCTGTAGTCAGTCTCATTTTGTGAAGAGAATGGATAGAATGTGTAGTCTGGGCCTGTTAGTGCATTCATAAATGTTGCCAGAGATCTGTTCAGCATTTTAAAGAATGGATCTCTGACTGGATACTTCTCGGAGCCACAAAGAACTGTGTGTTCTAAGATGTGTGGTGTCCCCATGGAATCTAATGGTGTTGTACGAAAACCTACTGAAAATACATTATTGGAATCGTCTCTTTCTAAATGCAGGTACTCTGTTTTAGTCTGTTCGTGTACTAAATGGTAAGCTGTCATATTATATTCTTTGATAGGTTCTACTTGATTTACGAGGAAGCCGTGAAGAGATTTTCCTGGCTGCAGGGCTTTTGCACTTGGTTCTTTCTTTTTAAGAATGCTGCTGCTATACATATTGCTGCATGATATAAGCCGATGTTTCACGCTGGACCGGAAGTTGCATAGTCTTGAATACATTTTTGTTTTGGCGCTTTTCTTCCAAAATTATCCTGCAATGCACATACACCACTCACTATTTTTATAAAGAATTTAGTAAGTAACTTAATTTAAGAAATTTTCGCTGTTTTCAAATGAAATTTTTGCCCTATCAGTAAAGACGAGGTGTCCTTGGTCACTGCGTAAAATTGGAAAAGCGCTCATGTGTAGCAATCCTTATGCGAAAGAATTGGAATACGAAATGGTCATTTACGATATTTAGGACCGTTTGGCTAAACGCAGATGTAGGACAAGAACGACGCAATAAACAGTTATTGTAAGTCAGAAATCGTACAAAATAAATAATTTTTAAACGGAATGAGAAAACAAATGAAGTGATGCAATATTTTAAGTACTTACAATAAGTTAGCCAGAGTATTGTTCAGACTTTTGTGGCTTGGAATTAAAAGTAATTTGTAGTTGCTGTTTCCGTGATATTGATGTAGTTCCAACAGAAAATCCGGCGTTATTTTTTATTACAAAACTAGCTTAACCTCTTTGCCATTTGCTATCAGAACTTTGACGTTTTCTCAAAAATATTACCATATGAAAAAAAAAAAAATATTACAGTGTCTATATTCTATTATTTCTTTTTTTATATAATAACCATTGATGATCAGCCTTCACAAAAAGAAGAATCTTTAAAAGTGTAAAATCAACCATGTTTATAACCCAGACGAGGATGAATTAGTATGTTTTTACGTCTTATTGTTTTTCAAAATAAAATCTCAACAAACAATCACATCACTAATAATTATTTCGTTTGGCAACTTCTGCTACGTTTTGCAACATGCCTAATAGAATATAAGAAACTTTATGAAAATGTTTGTCTGAATCATAGCTTAATCAAGAAAATCAGTGGTTCAGGGTTCAGAAACTTAATTAATTACTTGCAAACAAAATGTTTCTTTTCAATCAAAACATAAAATGTCACGGTGTTAATTAATGTTCACCAGAAGCAACAAAACGCTTAGTTTTTGAATTTGACATTCCTTCAAAATTATTTTTTCTTTTAAAAACACGTGTTTACGTGTTGAGCTCATGCTGAGCTCTTTTTATTTATAAGTGTAATAAAATAAGCAAAAATGAGTTTGTACAACTTCAAGAAGATCGCTGTAGTCCCTACAGCAAAGGTAAATAATCAAAACTATATTGTTGGATTAAATGTTTACGATCTTTTCTATCATGTGTTCTAACCTCACATACTACGCACAATTTTTTGATTTCAGGACTTTATAGACATAATATTGTCTAAAACACAGAGGAAAACTCCCACAGTGGTACACAAACATTACAAAATATCGAGGATTCGTGGGTTTTATATGAGAAAAGTGAAGTTTACTCAACAGAACTTCCATGATCGTCTGTCTAGGATTATTCAGGTACTTAATTATGATTTATATTTTGAATTAGTTTTAATATTAGCCGGATGAAATATAGTTTGTTATTAATAAACTTTTTTATTTATTATGTAGAGATTTCATCTGTTGAGCAATATTGTTGTCATTAAGAAACTTTTTGTGTATAATTTCTAAAATATTGACACTAATGTTGATGATAACTTATTTAAGCCATTTATATTCATGTAAATTGAAAACAATGTAAAGTGTTTTTATTTTCTTTCTAATTACTACAAAACTCACAAATCAAGGAATACAAGGACACAATACATATAATAAAATAAAGTAATATAGTGCTGATTCTCAGCCTAATTTGAATAAATTATTTTTTAATTACTGTAAAACAGGGCTATTTGGATTTTCGGAGGTTATTTGGATCAAAGCAATTGAAAGATTAGAGTTGACATATATTCGAATTGTGATCTTCATACGAAAAATCTTAAAAGTAAACAAGACTAGAAATAAAATAAAAGCTGTCTATGCTGTTTTGGTAGAATTTATGTCACCTTAAATCTTACAATTACTTTATTCTAAATAACCCTCGAAAATCCAAATAGCCCCGTTCTACCGGTATCATAATAATAATTAAGAATCGGTTTAAAAAATGCTGAGCATGACAGTTAGTTTATTTCCATATAGTCATACAAGTTTCTTTACTCTTGCAATTTAAGTAAAATGGTATGTATTTAACAAAGTTACAAAGCCTTTGTTTATGCAACTGCAATGGCTAGAAAAAAAACTAGCCTAAACTAGTTTACTTAGAGGCAAAGAACAAGAAATGCAGTATCTCCATTGCCTTTTGTTTTTATTATAAAACTAGCTACTGCCTGTGGTTTAGCCCGCGTGGCTTTTTCTAAAATAAAAGTAGCCTAATTAACTCCTTATAATGTCAGCTGTCTGCCAAAGTCCAAATCGGTCCAGCCATTTCGGAGATTAACCGGAACAAACAGATAGACAGAAAGACAGTTTTTATTTACTGTTTTTTTTTTGTTATAACTGCCATATCCTCCCCTTACAGGGAAAACCTACTATCTGATATGAACCTAACCTAACAGATAATCGGTTTTACCTATAAGGGTGCGATATATACTTTCATATGCATTATATTAGTAAAAAGCTGTTAATTTAACATTAAAAATAGACAATTTTATTTATTTTTATAGACTACCAGTTAATGTCATTATTACTATTGAACAGGAATTCCCCAAACTAGATGATGTGCATCCGTTCTACGCAGATCTTATGAACGTGCTCTACGACAAGGATCATTACAAGCTCGGCCTTGGACAACTGAACACCGCCAGACATCTTATTGACACGTAAGATAGAAAAAAAAAATGTTTACAAAATCTTTAAATTGGTGCTCAATCATACTAAAACACTCGTATATTGAGTAAGGGGTACAGAAAACTCAATTTTGTTTACCAGAAGTAAACTATTTCTGAAAATTCTTTGTATTGTATAAACCCTCGTCCCCACTGACCATTATTTACACAGCGAAAAAATCGCCCATGTGTATGTTTTTGGCCCATTCGAAGCTGAATGCAATACTCAACATTGTTTGTCAGTCAAAGCATGGCCTAAATTAATTGTTTGCCATATGGTCGCGCGCAGAGTCAGTGCTCTGACGTGCATTACCCATGCCAAATACAAATTTTAAATTCCACTATTACTTTGTGGGACTTTGCTCGCCAGAAGTGTACTACCCTATGCCCTAATCCAGCAGGGTAGTTGTGTAATACACTTACAGTAGCAATGGGATTCAGTTTGACAGTTAAACAACGCTTTGTTTACGTTAAAGAGCAGCAATGGCGTAATATAATGTATACTGATTATACAATATTATCATTTACAGAGTAGCAAAAGACTACGTCCGTCTACTAAAGTACGGAGACTCTCTGTACCGATGCAAGCAACTGAAGAGGGCGGCGCTCGGCCGCATGGCGACCATCATGAAGAGACAGGCTGCCAACCTTACGTACTTAGAACAGGTGCATATTTTTTTTCCTATCCTTTATTGTATCCCATAGCAGTGGTGGCCCAGTGGTAATTCCCTCGACTTGACAAGTTGTAGACCGTGAGTTCGAACCCAAGCAGGCGCTTTACTTTGTATAAATAATTTCATCACCACTGCTCTCTAAACGGGAAAGAAAACATTGTAAGGAAACCGGCATGTCCTAGAACAAAAAATTCGCAGACATTGGACATCTACTAACCCGCACTGGGCCCGCGTGGTGGATTATAGCCCACTCCCTCTCACAGAGAGGAGGCCTGTGTCCCAGCAGTGGGAAGAGTAAATGCTGATTATGCTAAGCTAACAGGTAAAATATTAATAATGGCTTATCTACATCTACACTTCTACACTAATATTATAAAGAGGAAAGATTTGTACCTATTTTTGTATGTTTGTATGTTTGTAATGAATAGGCTCAAAAAGTACTGGGCCGATTTAAAAAATTCTTTCACCAATAGAATGCTACATTCTTCCAATTTGACATAGGCTACATTTCATTTTGAAAAAAATTAGGGATCCTTGGTAAAATTTGAACAATGTAACCGAAGGTGTAGAAAAATGAGTCTTAAAATGTATTTCGTATTGTCTACCCCGTGCGAAGCCGGGACGGGCTGCTAGTATTATATATTTCGAGAGGAAATCTTGGCCATTACCAAAACATACTTGGAAAGGCTGGAGAGGCATCCAAATGAACTGGCCGCTGGACAGACAACACGCACATACCAAAAACGTCTCAAAAGAAAAGACATTCTGTCTGTACCCTCTTGAGTAGCATAAATACATGCTACACCTATGAGTAGTTGCTCTCGCTGGAGAGACACTCCATCTGCCAAATGTCACTTACCACATCTGCTTAAAGTACTCAAGACTGATTGCAGATACAAAAAAAAAAAAAAACAATATTTTTATTTGACACGTTCAACGCCACATAATAAAATGATAAATTTCCATTCAGACCATGTCGAACAATGTTGGGCGACACTAGCATGTTCCGTTCGGGCCGTGGGGGACAATGGTGTCCGACAGTCAGAGCTATGATTAAACGTCTTTTGTGAGTTGTTGGTCAACAGTAAAAAAAAATATTAAATAATTTAGAAGGCAATATTAATTGTACGCAGAATGACCCGCGCGGCTTCAACGGAAGAACGTTCAAATAATCATACGTAGCAGGCCATGGGGGACGATGTTGTGCGACATGAGTTATATTCACATTTATAAAGATTTCCGCGGTTATGTCAATGTTTTGTAAATTAAAAATGCATACTTTAATAATATTATTAATAAAAAAACAAAAAGTAGATTTTATATCAATTTCAATTCTTTTGTGTGGTTATAGGGAAAGTTACGTGTCGCCCAGAATTTTCCGACATGGTGTGGAACGCCTTAACAGTTTACATGATTATTATTTTATTTTTATATGTATACCCTGACCCTGGGGTCCCGGACCTTTGGAAGGCGTACGCGGGCCCGAAGCCAACTCGCAGAGGCCCGTTAGACGCTTTTTAATTAAATGAGGCACCAACCGACTAATATCCCTATATGCAATATGCAAGTGCACCCAAGGACAACCCCTGGTTGGTGTAGGACTATTGCAGGATGTGGAAACAAAGATATTGGACTATGGGTTTGGGTGGTTAAAATGGACTGGTTACCTAAAACTATGGAAGGACTATGGCCCCTGCCTGATCAATGTTTTATTATACACGGATAAAATGGCAGGGGGTGACTTACATACTCAATAATGGGCCCCCGAATACGGTTGCTAGCACATAGTGACGTAGCGCCAAGAGGGCAACATATCATGAGGTGCTTGAGGAGTATTATTTTATTGATAATTTCTGTATCTGCCTGTGACATCACAGCACTATCAGAATACCAGTACTGGGTCACTTATTTAAAAAAATGTCGAAGCATCATGCTGAAATAGGACTTTTGACCTGGTACAGGACTCTGTTATAAAATTTTATTTTCTTATTAATATTTTTATTTTTTGTACAATTATCATTGTGGGTTTAGTTTAGTTTGTGATCTTCCTGTGCGTGTCACAATAAATACTTTTTCTTTCTTTCTTATATTTTGCCCTATTTTCCTGAGTAGTATAAAAAAAGTAAACTATCTTGGTTATTTCTTATTCATGTGATCTTAGATAACTCAGTATACTGAAATTATGTTGTTTGTCCGCAGGTCCGTCAACATTTAGCTCGTCTGCCGTCCATCGACCCGTACACGCGCACCATCATCATCTGCGGGTTCCCTAATGTTGGCAAGTCCAGCTTCATCAACAAGGTGCGTATCTTGTTATTTACTTAATTTACATTTACGTAAATATTTAATTATAGAAGAGAATCTGGCGATTCGTTTTAGTATTTAACAACATTAAACTTAATTTGTGATTATTTGGTAATTTAGTCATTTATTTTCATAACAAAATACAATGTGTTGAAAAATATTACAGTGATAAATGATAATAAAAACAATAAAAATATATAAAAAGAAAAACTACATAAAAATTAATTTTGACTTAATTTTTATGTAATGTGTATTTTTTGTTTTTTTGTTTATTGTATTTATTATCATTTATCACTGTAATATTTTGGACTTACAAGAAGTTAATAAAATTGCATTTTTTTTATTTATTAAAACCTTTTATTTAACTTGTATGATCGTATGTTCTGGAATTTTGCAATCAATATTTCACCTACTCTTAAATTTGGCACACACGTTTGTTTCTTGTGACAATGCACGATTACTTAAACGCCGCCATTTTTTGTCCAATATGGCGGACAGCCCAAGATGGTGGACTAGTTATTTTTTGTGAATTCCCATGATATGGGTGTCAAATGAAAGGGTTTGCTGAGAAGAATACGAAAAATAAAATAACTTCACACGAAATTCAAGATGGCGGACCGCCTAAGATGGCGGACTAGTTATTCTATATTGTTTGTTATCTTTTTGTGTATCAACAGATCACTCGCGCCGACGTAGAAGTGCAGCCGTACGCGTTTACAACAAAGAGTCTGTACGTCGGACACACAGACTACAAGTATCTGAGATGGCAGGTCAGTTTGTACACTTTGTTTACTGCCCATTATTAATATGATTTTTAGCAGTCATTCTGAAGTCAACTTTATTTACACTAGCAATAAGTTCATATTCGTTTAAGTGGACATAACATGGATTTGAATGAAGGACCGACTTGGGTGCTTACAATATCTTTCTTTCCAGGTCATAGATACCCCGGGTATCCTAGACCATCCGCTAGAAGAGCGCAACGTTATAGAAATGCAAGCAGTCACCGCACTAGCTCATCTCCGAGCCGCCATCTTGTACTTCATAGACCCGTCCGAGCAATGCGGACACAGTATAGAGGAACAGGTAACAATATAGGTTCAAATTAAATTAACTAGCAAAACTTCACAGACGGGTTGCAAATATTTGCCTAAAAATTTAAATTGTTGTCAAAAAAAAAAGTTTTTGTTTTTTTTTTTTTAATGCTAGCTGACTCGACAGACGTTATCCTGTCCAATGCACTTTCAGTTTTACCTAATTTTCCAAGTTTTCCGGCAACTTTATCATTATTTTTTTTTTCGTAAGAATCTGATTGGGACTCTTACGAAGATTTTAAAACAAAAATTTGCTAAATAGGTTCAGCCGTTCTGAAGTGATGCGTTTACCAACGAAAAGCATTTAATTTTTATTATAAAGAGTAGCTGCAGCCCGCGGCTTCGCCCGCGTGGCTTTTACTAAAATAAAAGTTAAGTTACTCCTTATAAAATGAACTATCTGCTAGTGAAAATCCCGTCAAAATCGGGCCTGCCATTTCAGAGATTAGCCGGAACAAAGAGACAGACTTGTTATAAGTACCGTATATACTTTCACATGCATTTAATAAAAGCCAAACCAACACTTATTTTTTTTTTATTTGAGAAGATTGAGCTATAGAACAATATTTCATAATTTAATTTAGTAATATTGAACAATGAATCAAAACAGCGAATTATTGGACAGCTATTTGTTACTGTCAGAATGCACCGTCTTAACACAGATATTCCCTTCCCCAGATATCGTTATTCGAGAGCATAAAACCTCTGTTCAGCAACAAGCCGCTGATCGTGGTGCTCAACAAGATGGACGTGATGACTCCTGAGCAGCTGGGTCCGGGGAAGAAGGAGCTGGTAGAACAGCTCATGCAGACGTGCAGCAAGGGGAACCTGGTCAAGTAAGTTTATATAAGAAAATTCATGACCTTCGACATGGGGGGGGCGCTCTCCAGATACTACTAAAGGCAACTGCGGGTCCTTACATACACCGTTTGCTTCGTCTTTGTAATTTTTAGAAGATGTCTATGACTTTCCCAACTTTTTACTTACCATTGTTTTGACATCCTCATTTTTTTTAAATACATAATCTACTCATTACAATGTTTTAAGTAAGTTGTAGGTGTTTTATGAGTTAATTGCATTAGGTCGTTAGCTAGCAACATCGACAATTGCTCATATTCTTGCCTGAGCAACCGGTAGCAAGTTCGTCATGCTCCCTTAGATGTCACTGCTTGCGGTAGCGTCGGGGGTCGGGTTGCCTTCTTCCCTCAAATATTGAATTGAATTTGGTTTTGATTTGATTGTTTTTCCTGGATTTCTGATTTTTATTTGCTTAACTGTTTTCATATTCTCCATTTCATATTTTAACGACTCTATTAGTCGAATAGGAAACTCCGAACTCGTCTTGTTTTAAAACGTTATTAATTTTGACGTGTGAAAGTGTTTTGACGAGAATACGTCTTTGAATTTGCTTCTAAAGTGGGAGGCAATCTAGAAAACTGTTGATAACAAAATCGGGGGATCGGTTTGTTGTTGCAGCTACATATCTATCATCTATATCCAAAATTTAATAGCACTACTCGATAGCTAATGGATCAAAGAATTTGTAACGTTGAGTGAGGACTGTGACGAAGCGTGCGCGGCGGAGGGGGATGCGCCGCCATTTGAGATCGTTTCGCTGCGTTACATAATTTCCGTTTAGTATTAATTTTGTGTCGGAGAAGCTACGACGTTCGTTTGAGTTTCAATCTTTAGCTCTCGTCGATATCTATTGATTGCGTTTATAAAATATTAGTGTGAAATAGTTAAAGTGAAAATAAAATGGAGTTAAAGTAAAAAAAAAAATTGCAATTACGGTCTATACTCGTCAAAAAGCCAAATTAAAACGTAGAAATCATATATACGGTTGGGAAGAGGGACCATTCTGAGTGAAGCGGTGCTGGGAACGTAAAAGAATGAAGGCATCCGAGCGGATTAACGACGGCGCCACAACATCTGTAGACGTACACTTCATTTACGTAAAACACACGGCCGTGCGGCCGTGTCCACTACATAGCCACGCCCCGATTTTTTTAACCAATTTTCATTTGTTTTTTCCCAGTGCGGCCCCCAACTCCGACTTATCCGTAGTCCCAGTCATGAGGATGTCCACCATGACGGAGGAGGGTGTGCAGGAGGTCAAGATAGAGGCCTGCGAGCGTCTGCTGGGACACAGAGTGACTGAGAAGATGAGGACCAAGAAGGTATGATCACAATATCTTATTACTTAAACACAGCGCAAACAGCGCGGGTCAATACCAGGTAGTACGTAGATTCAGTACAATGATATCGCGCTTGAATTCACCGCCAGGGGCGCTAGTAAAGAGTAACTTTCGAAATGTCAAATGTCACTGAACCTTCACTGTTTGCAGGCTTTTTAATCTCAGATTTGTACTAATTAAGCATGATTTTGACAAGACATAGCCCTGGGGTCTAGCCGGGAAATAATATTGTACTGAATTTCATTATGAAACAAAAATATTCGTATGAAAACTTTTACAAAACAGTCGATTGTTTGCTTAGGGAGCAAACAACTATTTTAAAGGTGAGAGTGTTGAATCCAGAGCGGAGCAAAGGATTCTAAAGTAGAATCATGGGCGCAGCGAGGGATTCAAAGTACGTCACTTGAGCTTAAAATAGTGTTGCTCCCGATGTGGATACTCTACTTTTTATCACCCTCTGAGAAAATAAGTGTGCATTTCACAAAAAAAAAATATTTGGCTCTCACCCGGTTTATTTTATCACTAGCTTTTGCCCGTGGCTCCGCCCGCGTGGATGTCGGTTATCGCGTAAAAAAGTAGCCTATGTCCTTCTTCATATCCCAGGCTATATCTCTGCCAAATTCATGACGATCGGTTCAGCGGTTTAGGTGTGAAAATGTAACATACATACAGACAGACAGAGTTACTTTCACATTTATAATATTAAGTATGGATACAGCCTGTTACTTTTTCATACAATGTTCGTGATTGATCTCTTTGGTGATCAGAACTTTTACTAACAAATCACTTTTAGTTCCTAGACTAATCATTCATTTTGCTGCACAATAGCTCTTTAATTCCTAGGGATTAAAGAGCTATTGTTTCCTGGAGCCAATGACAACAATATTACCACCGGCTCCAGATGAATTACTTCATACTATATTTTGTAATTGTGAGAATGGATGTGCTCCACGCTGGGGGTGGGGCTGTAATGCACTTTAGCTTGTGGCCAGTGTAACAGGATGTTGTAGTCTGTTAAACCACTCAAGTCCTTGTCTCTCTCAGGTGGACGGCATCCTGAACCGGCTGCACGTAGCAGTGCCCACGTCGCGCGACGGCAAGGCGCGCCCCCCCGTGATCCCCCCCTCCGTGGCCCTCAAGAAGCAGCTGCAGGCCGACAAGCTGGCGCGCAAGAGGAAGCTGGAGCGGGACATCGAGCTCGAGGAGGGAGACGACTATGTGCTGGGTGAGTGGGACATACGCGATTTGCTTTGTAATGTATGCATTGGGTGGATTTTTGAGATGGGGCAGCAAGGGCAGGTACATTAACCGTTGTACCTACAGGAAAACGGTCGCCTTATTTTTTTGAGAATTTTTTTCCCCATTCACAGATTTTGAAAAAAACGTAGTCAGTAAATGGACCCAATCGATCCAGTTTCTTCTAAGAATCAAAAAATTATATCGGATTAACTGAGGTTTGAGTACTAGAAAAGTCAGAAATCGTAAAAAAACTTTTCCCATACATTTCATAGGAAAAGTTTATTTAACTGGCTGAAAATGAACAAAAAATAAAACTTCGGATATAATAAAATTATAACACGTTTTCGTTCGAAGAAAACGCGTTATAATTTTATTTACTTTGAAAACAGAATTGAAATAGTTTGTTGCGTGTGATTTAGGTGATTCCGAAAAAAATGTCTTTCAATAGTTTAGAACGTTTAGATTGATATGGGAAAAGTTTATTTTTGCAATTTCTGGCTTTTGTAGTGGCTGCGATATCCACCATCCATACTAATATTATAAATGTGAAACTCTGTCTGTCTGTATGTTACGTTTTCACGCCTAAACCGCTGAACCGATCGTCATGAAATTTGGCAGAGATATAGCCTGGGATATGGAGAAGGACATAGGCTACTTTTTAGGCGATAACCGACATCCACGCTACGCAAAAGCTAGTAAAAATATAAGTTGGAGTCGCATTTCCTACGAAATGTATGGGAAAAGTTTTTTTGCGATTTATAAGTTTTCTAGTACTCAAACCTCATTTGGTCTGATATAATATTTTGATTCTTATAAGAAACTGGATTGATTGGCACCAAAAAAAGTTATGGTGATAATGGCCCATTTTCTCTCTGACTGTACATTTATTTCAAAATCTGTGAATAGAGATCAAAATGTCTCAAAAACATAAGGACAGTCTCCTGAAACCGTTTTTCTGTAACTACAATGGATAAGGTACAACTAACCTTGCTGCCCTGTTTCAAAAATCCACCCTGTATTATTAAAATTTTTGTGAATGTGAGGACTATGTGGGTCATTGCTTTTTCTCTGTTAGTTTTAATCATGATCTGGCAGATTGAGTAATTCATGAGGCCTACCCAAATGTCCTTTCTTTGGTATTGTTCGTCGAATCGTTGAGCTTCTGAAGTTCTGAGTTGAGCTGCACGATTACTGGCAAATGCGTGCACTGACTGGACAGGTCCACTCAATCTTTGTGGTTCTTTCCTCAAAAGATCATTTCCAATATGATTGGCGTGTAAAAGTGTTTTAAAAACAGCGGCCTTTTCACAACTATGTTGGGGGGAGCGATTGCCTATCTGAACTATTTGTTTTATCGACAGATCTTCAAAAGAACTACGCGGAGATACCGGAGGATGAGCGACACGACCCCATCCCTGAGTTCTGGGAGGGGCATAACATCGCAGATTATATCGATCCTGAGATATTTGATGTGAGTTTACTAATTGTACTAATTAAACATATTCATTTATTTTGTTACTACCGTCTGCCCGCGACATCGTCCGCATGAATTTCTTGTTGCCCCGCCCCACCCCATCGCCTACCCGCGCTATTACTTCGTTTTCACTTAGCGTTCTTTCGAGTTTTCAGTTCTAAAACAGTCTAAACAGGCTGTTTTCGTTGTAAAATAAAATATATGTCCAGTTGAAAAACGCGCCATTTTGTTTTTTTTTTTTTTTTTTTGTGTTATTAATTGTGTTTTTTTTTTAATATGAGTTCAAGTACAATTGATGAAATGGAATCAACTCCACCCGATATTTTATCTGAGGCGAAAACTGCGCAAAATGAAATTTTGACCCCAAAATCTCGAGAAAGATATATGGCGACTTACGATAATTTTATTTAATTCTTTGATTTGTTTTTTACTATTTCCCACAACTGTATTGAAAAACGTTGTGTGATACACGGGTGTGTAGGTTATTGCAAACTCGTGTCATTAAAAACCCTCGCCTTCGGCTCGGGCTTGTTAATGTCAGCTCGTTTGCAATAACCTACTTTCCACACTTGTATCACAATGTATTATAGTGATTTGTGTTGCAAGGACATAAAGTTTGTTATTATTATATTCCAATACGAATGCTCTGCGCTTCTTTTTCGTCCATTAAATGTTCATATTTATTTTGGCCCGTTCGAAGCTGAGCACAATCCTCAATATTGTTCGTCAGTCAAAGCGTGGCCCACAGTAACAGTTTGTCATATGGTCGCGCGCACAGTCACTATACTTTAGCGCGCATTACCCATGCCAAATACATGCATCTTATATTCTACATATATTTTCCGAACATCGTTGCTGTGTTCCTCTTTGGAGGGCATGGGTACCGTGTAAATACAGGCACAATGCTGCTTGGTAACTGAAATAAGCGTAGGCCTTTCCTGTACCAAAACAAAGAAAAAAAAAAATACTCAGTACTCAAAGCATTTATTTCAAGTAAACCATTTACAGGCACTTTTGAATTGTCAAAGAGTTGGTCAGTTAGTCAGAAAGTTGAAGTTGCCCATTCCAAAACGTAGATCTCTATGGAGAAGAACGGGCAAGAAACTCCAAGGACACTCTTTTAAATCAAGATATTTACAAAATCCTAGGTACATTATTCTTGTTGCTTCTATATGGGAGAACAATGAAAAAATAAAACAAAAAACAATTCAAAATATAAAATTAAAAATTCGCCCTGGCAGTCAAGAGATGACCGTTCCCAACTGACGGCACCCGTTCACGAACATGACGCGTGGATCAGCACCATCCAGCTCAACCATTTCGTAGGGAATCGAACGATCCAACACACGCGCCACCATCAGTGAGACATTTAAGTGAGCATGACATACTCTCAACCTGCCATGCTCTTTCAAATCAACATACATCATAATAACATAATAAACGTCTCCATAGTTCTCACATTAAATTAAACACTTCCATTTTTGTCTGACATAAATGCGTCCGGGTTCCGTCGTACGCAAAGGGTGCCAACGGTACAATATTACTGAGCCTACGCTGTCTATTTGTCTGTCACAGACCTAGATCTTTAGAATCATAATATAGTTTCAGGATATTTATAACTATGGTCGCTATCATAGAAAATAGTAATAATAATAAAGGTTGATTCACTCGGGCACTATACTTGGTCTTGCCATTAATATTTTCGCGTTAGACTGTAGGAATCATTATTGATTCATTATAAAAAGGTACTTAATCGGATGTTCTGTCGATTTAATATCGTATGCCACTGAATACAAGTATTTTTCAATATAAAAATAACCAAATAATCAGCCTGTAACGTTTAGTGATGGGCCGAATACGGGTTTTACCGAATATTCGGCAGGATTTGGCGCGATTTATCGTGCATATAAAAAAATCAAGTCTGCGCTTATCGAGTGCGTTGAAGCGCAGTTTCCTTGCGCTCGCTGATACTGCTATCCTCATACGGCGCGGACTGTATTAGACCATAGCGGCTTCTAATCCAAGCAATATAAGATTATTACTTATTATTAGTATTTCTTTACATAGACATAATAAACGACAAGACACACTTGATATGGATACAATTATGTAATTGTGTTACTTCATTATATAGGTACTTATCGACTTATAGAGACAACTTTTTAATACAACATTGTTCGATAGAATGTTCGGCATTCTTGCCGAGTAATCAGCCGAAAACCTGCCGAATATACTGAATAATAACCTGCCGAATACGGAACATAAAACGAATATTCGGCCCTTCGACACTGGCCTCGTCTCTGTGAGATGGAGTGGGCCATAGCCCGCCACTCGGGCCCAGTGCGGGTTGGTGGTTAAAATGAACTAACATAAGCTCATTTAACTTCTAGAAACTGGCTGACCTGGAGAAGGAAGAAGACCTTCGCATGGAGGGAGGCA
This sequence comes from Dryobota labecula, assembly GCA_947523025.1. Classification (NCBI taxonomy): domain Eukaryota; kingdom Metazoa; phylum Arthropoda; class Insecta; order Lepidoptera; family Noctuidae; genus Dryobota; species Dryobota labecula. The sequence continues at coordinate 926,680 of OX383310.1, read as the reverse complement.
TGTACGCCGTGCCCAAGATAGAGCTGGACGAGACCATGAAGGAGATCAGGGAACTGGCGCGCCAGATACGGTTAGTTACATATTTATTATTTTAGGTTAGATGTCGCTAGGAAATTGTCATGAACAATGTTTGATGTCAAACGATCGTTAAGGTCTAAAAAGCTTGGTTTACCCATCTTTATTATGGAACTGTAAAAAGATACTGAAAGCAGTTTTTTTGCTCAGTTTTACCTCTAAAAAACCAAATTATTATTATTTAAATGCCTCTGATCATTATTTGGAAATGTTCTGCAAGCAATTTATTTTCAATTATGCTCAGTTATACAAAAAAAAAAACCCCTTGAACAAAAATTATTACGCCGAAGAAATCCTTTTGAACAAAACTGATTACACGAAAGGAATATAAATATACAATTAATATTTTGGCCCGTTCGAAGCTGAGCACAATATTCTATATTGTTTGTCAGTCAAAGCGCGGCCTACATTAACTGTTTGTCATATGGTCGCGCGCAGAGTCAGTGCTCTGACGCGCATTACCCATGCCAAATACAATAATATCTATTCACTTGATATTGGCGCATTAAATGCATCAAATTCAGTACTCTTCATCAAAAATGGTTTCATATTTTACAGATTAAGATGACATTAGCGACAGCATTATTTGTGATAGCATTTTTAGGGTTCTGTACATCCGAATGAAAAATCGGAACCCTTATAGGTTCACTCGTGTGTCTGTCTGTCCGTCTGTCACAGCCAATTTGCTCCAAATGTAATGGACTGATTTAGTTGAAATTTGGTACACATATGAATTTCTGTGACCCAACACGGACGTATAACGTAAGTAAATTATTTTTTGTAAATGAAACTTTTTTTTACCGTGTGGCATATCAAATGAAAGGCCTTACTGTGAAGGTTTGATTTAAAAAAAATACAATAAAATGTTTTAAAGTTATAAAATTGACCCCCCCCCCCCCTTCTCCGAAACTACTAGATAGCCGATCAACTGAGCCGCAAATTTGTGAAAAAGAAAATACAGATAATAGATCTATACTTGTAGATTACAAGAAAACCTATAAGAAGTCTATGGTCTTAATATAACATGTTTAATCTCTTAATATTCTGCGTACAAACTTACATTTGCAGTTGGAATGCATGGGAGAACCTGTTTCTTATCCATCCTAACTACGGAGCCTTCATTGCGCATAGTCGGCACGCGCACTTTGCCGGATTTATATTACTATTATATCATAAGTAAACAAGGGTCATGTTAACAGGTCCTTGAAAATGAAAATTTCGTCATTTCCACTCACAGTTAGAAAAAAAGTTACTTGACATTGAGTTGAGGAGAGTTCTGACAATTATTCTTCAAGAGAATTAAAGATAAAGATAATTTTATTTGTCAAAACATGTGTATACAGCGTGTTACGGAAAGGGTATATACATATCAAAGGCACGGATTCTTTTGGTGATGACAAACTACAGGGCAATATTTTTAATACCTATACCTACATAAATAAAAAGTTAAGAAACATTTAACTAAAAATCAAATGTTTCCAATTGAGTTCTACACATCACTAGACCAAGTCAGCTGATCGGTGTCAATAAACTACACACAAAGAAACGGCGGTAACACGTTTGTTATGATTTAAATTTAATAAACTATTGAAATAAAAAAAATATTAAGCATTTTTTAGTTAGTGCTTTTGAGCTGAAATTTTGTACAGAGATTCTGAACCAGATACACTCTTCACCCCGTTTGTATGGATATACCCTTTCCGTAACACGCTGTATATGCAAATTAAGCATGCAGGATGTCACAATAGTAATATTTCGTACGTACATGTTTCACCCGTAAGGCGTACAAATTTTTTAAATTCGCAAAAAAAAAAAAAATACTCTTCTAAAATACAAAATAAAATTTAATTGCTAAAGGCATTTCAATCAATAGTCAGTAATACACATTGATAAATCAGTAAAATAAATTAATCATAAAATGTCACAATTACGGACTACTAGAATTAAAAAATTAAAAATGTAAAAGAATGACAAATTGTGTCATTCAAGAAGTCACTTCTAAGACTTGGTTTGGGTTAGCCTTAATCGTTCGTGTTTTCTGTTGTACCATCTCTGTATTTCTCTATCTTCTTTCTATTTTGTCTATTTTATCACTGTATTTCTACCACCCATTATTAACATATTTGTTTACCTATTCCAGCAACAAGAAGGCTGTCCTCAAGGACGAGTCCCGTTTAGTGAAGCAGTCGACAAAGCCGGTGATGCCGCGCACCAGTCGCGCCAGAGCCAAGGACAGGTCTACCGGCAAATTGAGAGACGAGATGGAGAAACTTGGTAAGATCATCTGTCATATTTGTACAGTACTATGACTTCAGTTATGCGCCTCGGCAATGTTCGTGTTTTCGAATTACGCCTGATTATGCGGTGCGATTTAATTGCCTGTAGTATACCATAATTTGAAGCAACCATAAAAGTAGCACCGTTTAAACAGTTTTTAGACGATGCAAGTCGTTTGTTGCTTCAATTTGATTGTATGCCATAGGCAAGAAGCTTGACTCGTTTAACTTTGACGGGCTTTAGTATGAATGAACTACCAGTGTCTGACCGTCGTGCCACGTGGTCGTCGAGTTTTTTGGGCACGTAAAGTTGTTAATTTTCACAGTAATTTATTATTGATTTATTATTTTGGTTTGTTAGAGATTATACATATTAGTTCCAGCAGTCAAAGTGATGTTTCTGACTCTCAATTGGACGTAGTTAAACGAAAAGGATCCAATCCATAAATTGGTCAAAAATGAGTTAAGTGTACAAAACTGAGTCTAAAAATCGATACTATCATCGAGTAAAATAGATCCAAGTAAAAAACAAAAGTTTATCATTTTGATCAACCTCAGAACCAGTCCATATGCATGGAAATATAAAATACTAGCTTTTGCGCGCGGCTCCGCCCGCGTGGATGTTAGTTATAGCGTAAAAAAGTAACCTATGTCTTTCTCCATATCCCAGGCTATATCTCTGCTAAATTTCATGACGATCGGTTCAGCGGTTTAGGCGTGAAACCGTAACGTACAGACAGAGTTACTTTCACATTTATAATATTAGTATGGATGTTATATCTTCTAAACTTCAAACATCAATATCTCTAAAAGCACTTTGTGTGGATTGGATCCTTTTCGTTTAACTACGTCCAATTGTCGAACATAGAAGCTGTATCATATTCAGACTGATTATTAAAATTTTGTGCATTTAATTTATTTGTGCCTTTAAAAAACTACGCTACTCAATACAAAAATATTTATTTAATTTTCCGATCCACAAGAATTGTTCGGAAAATAGTTGTTGTTTTTGGATCATCAAAACAATGTTATGTAACAGTTCCATATTGGATATCATCATCTCCGAATCTACACGATGATTTCCGAGGCGCATTACTTTAATAGTAGTACTGTATTATTTTGGTAAAGCCATCGTGATTCGATTGTCGATAATATGAGTGTGTATTTTGGCCCGTTCGAAGCTGAGTCCAATACTATATTGTTCGTCAGTCAAAGCGTGGCCGACATTAATTTGTTTGTCATATGGTCGCGTGCAGAACTTATGTGTTTTGACGCGCATTACCCATGGCAACTACACGTTCATTGACAGATAATTATATTTTACACCATTTTCCCTTTTTTATTTTTCAACATTTTTGGTACAGGCCTTATTAGCTGTAGGTATCATTTGGCTGCATTTTGATTTATTATTTTTTATCTCTTTTTGAAGTGATCCATCTTTTTCCAAATACTCACTTCGCTTAACTCTGTTGTAGCATGTTTTTGTTCTGTAGTTTCTATCTAATCCCATGGGAATTTAAAATCTTTTATTATATTAAGTTCGTTTTCCGGCATAATTTGCTTACTTATTTCACTTGCCGTTATTCGTCGTCTGTCTCGTCTACTTTCACTCAGTGTTGTCATGCCGATCATAGTCAGTCATATATCTGAATTTATACACAAAATTACAGTGTATACACTAAATTACATTTGAATTTCGTAAATTACATTAACAATTTGAAAATAATAAATTTACTTTTCGTCAATAGTACTTCGACATGTAAATTAAAAAATATGCCCAGCTCCTTAAAATTAAAAGTAATAACCTTAAAAAATAATAACCTTAAAATAATTAATTATAATATAATAATAATAATAATAAATTCTTTATTTACTCCTCACAATGACAAACTTATTCTAGGTTTTACATACATCTAGTCAAAAGTAAGATTTCCAAAACATGTATAATGCCTAAAAATAAACTAAAACTAAAATAAGTTTAATACAAGTGCAAGTATTGATGGGTCGGAATTACAATATTTGGTAGCAACCCGCCCGATCTAGGTTAATTTAAACCTCTGTTTCAGGCCATCACTTTACATCTGAATTAAATTGGAACACTAAAAATTTAAAGTTAATCTGATATAAAATAATCTATTAGCAACTATGAGAAAAAGCATATTGCTATTGGTACATTAATATCTAAAACTAAACCTATGTAAATATACAAAAGTATATACTTACGAGGGATAAATTATCATCATGACAAAATTTCTAGAAGTTTTTCTGTATCTGTGTAATTGAGTATCGCTAAATGTTCTGATAACATTTTACTACATTTTTTATAACATTGTTAATTAAAGATAAATTAGCATAGCTATATTTAATTTAAAAAAAAAAGAATTTTATAGTTAGATCAATAAATCAGAATGAACAAAATCCAATAAAGTTTAACAACTCATGATTATCTTAATAAAATTACAGTTCTTCTACAGCATATAGACACTTATTCAATAGGATTTTTTTAAAGTTTTATTTTGTAAACATGTTTTATGTCTATTATTCATCATTCTAATTAAGTTGCCAATCGTTCAACCCCACATGTATGTAATCGTTCTCATTTGATTTGATCTCAGGCGTCGACATGTCCGACACGAAAGAGGCTCACTTCACCCGCTCCCGCTCCCGCTCCCGCTCGATGTCGGCGCCGGCCGCGAAGCGCGCGCGCGCCGACGAGCGCGGCCGCTCCGTCAGCCGCCCCGCCAGGGACACCACGGGCGTGGGCAACGCTCTGGTGAGTATATCGACGGGTTCATGGCTGTTCTACTGGCATCTTAGTGGAGCTGTTCAGTTTCACGGCCAGTGGCCGTACGGACCAGGTTAAATGATAGAAGCTAAATAGCTGGGTCCACACCGGACGATCCAATGCGCTCTGAACGGACGGCAGGAGGTCTGTGTGCACGATCCGAGCGTTGTCGGTTTTCTTACACTGATTAAAGGCAGGTCAGGTTCCCAAGGCAGTTGTGTGGATCAGGCGATCGGACAATCCATATCGAACCTGTGTTCAACTGAACTTAATCTAGCTAAAACGTAAATCGGCCCTGGAGCGCGTTGGAAACCCAATATCGTTCTGGAAACCCAATATCGCGGGTTTCCTAAAACGAATCGTGCGAAAGAATCTCTCCATGATCGTAGGGCGCCGATCAAAATTTGGATCGTCCGTTTTGGGCGATTTTTTTTTATTACTGATGGAGCCTGCTCTTGACCTCGATCTCGCCTGATGGAAAGCGATGGTTGAGGTCTATGATGGAACGAGCGTGCCCAGAAGATGCTTTAAAGGCAGACGGGTTATATGTGGAAGGGAACACAGGCACTGGCAGCGAGTTTCACACTTTGGAGAAGCGCTGAGTACGACTGGAGTATGATTACACACATTGACAAATTATTTTGGCCCGTTCGAAGCTGAATGCAATACTCAACATTGTTTGTCAGTCAAAGCGCGGCCTACATTAATTGTTTGTCATATGGTCGCGTGCAGAGTCAGTGCTTTGACGCGCATTACCCATGCCAAATACAAACTTTTCAATATAAAATTATATGCTGTATCTCGCCTATTTTTAACAGAAAATTTTGGTAATTATAACCTACATTCATATTAGTACTGTTATTTGCTTAAAATTTTGAACCTAAACCTAACCTACGATATATAGGTGTAGGTACTACGGGGGAAATCCGAATCGGCACACTTTCGAAACAAAATCCCGTGCTCATGGATGTCCATATCTGTTTACCGCCCCTTTTTACGACGACCAATGAAAAAAAATCTATACTAATACAAGGAAGGGCATTCTGTAGTGTCACCACAGATAGAATTTTAACCTTTTACTGTCATAACGTGACGTTTAAAAAAACATTCTACAAAAGTGGGCATTCTGCAAAATTGCTCTAGCTAGGCAATGTAGGTATAACATTTTGTAATGACCTGAGGGAATACTGTCTGTCAATGTGTTACATACATTTCACAGGCTCTGTTAAAATGATCACAGATGACTGACCATCTCGGTTGGTTTTTTTTTTTAATTTACAAAACCAAGTGGCTCGGAAAAAATCTGGTGCTGCGATACTATTGGTTGATGAGCGTCGGTAAGCGTTATTACAGCGGCCGAGTGCTGCAAGTAAGAATAGTCATTATAAGGTGGTCCGATTCGGATGTCCGTGCTAGTACCTTTCGGGCAATACATGTTATGTGTAAACCTCGCCTTTTCATTCAAACTTTTCTAAAATACACTTTCCCTATTACAGATGCAACAGAAAGCAAAGAGAATGGCGCATGTCGCCATCGCGAAGAAGACCAAGCGCATGGGACTCAAGGGAGAGGCCGACAGGTTCATCGGCACAAAGATGCCCAAACATCTGTTCTCGGGCAAGCGAGGAGTGGGCAAGACCGACAGGAGATAAGTGGGCAAGCGACGAATGAGCAGAAGATAGGCTTAGCAACTATGACTTGTGTTGGACGATATGTGGATATGTTAAGGTCGTGTGCGGCGCATTTAAAAGTATATTTGAAGTTTTGTGTGAGTTTTTAGTATTGTTTAACAGTAAAATGTTAGAAAAAAAAAATCTTTTATGTTGATGTATTGTTGATTTGCAATATATCGAAGTATTTTAATCTGAAGTCTTGTTTTTTTTAGTATCAGACTTTGTATTTATCGTTTTCAAACTAATATCATGAACTGCTTCAGTAAGAAGTCGTTATAAAACTAGGTTAAAGTAATTAACCGAGTTCGAAAAAAGGAGGAGGTTCTCAATTCGGATTTTTTTGTGTGAGACCGCACACGGCTTCGAAACTAAAACTATGTAAATACATAAGTATGTATATTGATTTTGTAAATGTAACAAATGTGACGTTAATTTTGTAGAACCATTTGCCCAGCTGTGGGACAATTATATAATAATAAACATCAAGTTTGAAAACACTGTGCAGTTTTGACTGTAAGCGAAAGATACAAATTGGTATCGATTTTACGTTATTCTCGTGTATTTCAGTGTGGCATAGCTTAATAATGCCATTAAAATAATCACTGTACTTGCTCAAATAACTTGTGACAGAGCTGAATTTGAATAAATACACTTAATTTAGTTATTGCTTTCATTTTATTTTCCTTCATTCAAAAAACACAATCATTTTGTTTTTACAAAACAGTTTTTGTCATAGATCACCTTTAATTGACCTCGACAAAGTTGCGTCCTAGAATTGATAACATGGAATCCCTTTTTCAGTTTTTCGCAAATATCTCCAAAACTAGACGTCCTTGTCCAAAAACAATGAAATTTTCATCACCCCCTGGGATATTGGTCAATGGATGACTTTCAGTTGACCTTGACCGTAGAGCTACTTTCAGACTACGCTATAATATAATAGCATAATATAATGCTTTATAGCGTAGTCTGAAAGCAGCTTTGCATTTGTCTAAAATCCGTGACGATGTCCGCGATGATAGAACAATCCACTCTTTTATTTACTCTCTGCGCTAACACCCTTTTTTCTCACCGCCGGCGATAAGCAAGAAGCGAAAAGAGCTAACAACTAAAAACGAGTTGTTTGTTTGAGAGAGTTCTCGCCGGTCGGTGGTGTAAACAGTCGGTGATTTTTGTTCGGTGTTTTTTTTTTTTGGAGCAGAACAGGGCATTCCACTAATTCCATCGTTTGCGAGCCCGCGCCTCCTTCCAGTTTTGGCGGAATTTGTCCAGTTCATCCCGCCATCCCTACGTGGTCTGCCGCCATAGAACATGTGTGAGTTAACTAGGTCCGTAAAGTCTTTTATTGACTTAATAGTCCAACACACACGCCACCACCAGCAAGACTTTTGAATGAGCATGACATACTCTCAGCCGACAGGGCACATTTAAAGGTATTAGAATATTCTAGACACACCGAGGTCGCTTTTGAGCCGTTTTTCATAATTCCTTCTCAGTCACGAGATAATATTTTTTTAAAGGAGTGGCGCTAGTGGACCGATATATGCATTCTTAATTATAATAACTATTTTATTTTTATACTGACGGACGTGCGATTTCAGATCAGAAAATATTGATTGAAAGAGACGATCTTTCGAATTCATATGAATGGTAAAGCTAAGCGCACATTAGGAGCCGCGTCGGGCCACAGCGCAACGCAGTCATTGTTTCAGACAGATTCAAAAAGGTGCGCGAGCCTTTATGAAACAATATTTATTTTGTAATGTCCATCTAATCAGTATCACCATGTTTATGAAAGATTTACACAGGTAAAAATAAAACACAAAATTAGCAAAATGAATGGCACATTTATATTTAATTAATATTATTCATTTTTATAATTAGACCTTTCTTGTAGTTATATTTTAATCTATGCATTTGAACAGGAAAAGAAAAACACAAATGCTCTATGTTACATAGGCTGCTGGGGTTGCCATTGACAAAAACAAAAAAATAATAACAAAAAAGCCTCTTTTTGTACACAATCTCCAGGACAGTATAACCGGTGTCTAATTTTACCATTCATAGGGTACTGAGCATCAGTTGCGAATAAATTACAGGGCGAATGCGTACATATTAAAAAAATCTTAAAATAGACCTACATAGTACGCATAGACAACAAATTATAGATAATTATTAATGATAAAAAACTTAATTATCGCTAAATGGAAGAGGAATCAACTAAACTAAACTAAAAGGGCGATAGTAAGTCTTATAACTAAAGGTAGAATACTAATAAAAAGATATTTTGAATTTTGTAAGATAATATGTTTTCTGTTATAAATATAAATCAATTTAGATTACATGTAAATTAATTTTCGGTCAATCTTGACAACACATCATTTTCGTGATGAATTATGAGGAAATAATGTTATAAAAATAGAGTGTACTATGTAGCAAGTTAATAATTTATAGAGGATCGAAATATTATGTTTAATTTAATAATAAAAATAAGAAACGGTGCTAGAAAATTGATATGTTGTCAAAACGACCCATTATTTTACTGTTGACAGTATTATTAACATATTTTTGTCGTCCAATATGTATGTTAGTATGACCAGCATTAAAAAAACTTTCGAGACATTAGACAGTGATAGATTTCATAATATTCAAGCATAATTGTGTTTGGAATAATCAATTATTTAAAAAGCTATATTCATTATAATTCAATAAAAATAAATATTTCATATAAATCAAAAACCTTTTTCTCTATAACAGAGAAAATAATTAATCAAATACTTTAAAGTATTTATAATTTCAATAACTTTATTTTAGAAAATTATAATAAATACAGCTTTCTCAAAATATACACGATTCATAATCTTCAAGGGGAAATCAATCTTAAACCTATATAATACAGAGTACTATTAGACTATCAACTAAAATGTATAGATTTAAGTCGGGTAGTTCGACAATAATATTGCACCTGAATACAATATTAACTCCCGAATTTTAACAATGAATTCAATGCAATCTTTTTGCTGAAAAATGTAATTTTTTAAGGTAGTAGAGAATGGATGACCTGTATTTATACGAACATACTGGTGTTCATAAACCTAATATGAGATAATAGGAAAAATAGACACGTTTTAAGTTTATGATATTTACGGCACAGACTAAGTTCTCTCATTGCCAAACTGGGGTTGATCGAATAATCGGTTTTTCCACCCGAACGCAAAATACGTGCTTTGGCGTGGACTTGCGATCACCAGCCCGTATTACCCATTAAATCATTGCCAAAAAACTAGCTTAAAACATATCATTGTAATTTTGCATTATAAAACGTATTCTAGTATTTTTTTGAATGTTGCAAATTTAATTATGGGCGAAAAACACCATGTCATCCAATCGATTACCTTTAAAAATCGCATGAGCCCGACTCGGATAGTCGAAACAACTAAAGATACTATACTAAACTCATTACCGCAGTAACTGTGACAGTACGTATCATAGTGGTTTCGAAAAAATAATAATGTCATGATAATAATAACAATAATAATTTAGTTTCATAATATTTGTCAGAAATCGAATTGTTATCTGAATCATTGAGCGGAATTGGTAAATATATTTTTAAATTAAATATATACAGGTTGTAATCAAATTTTTATTTTCAGGCTTGCGACTGTGACGATTTTTTTTATATTGTGCGCGTTGTGTAAAAATATATAGGTACATATTTTAAAATTAGATTTTCCCATATCTTTATGTAAATAAATACAGATTCTGATTTTTGATGTCGCTACTTTGGTTGTTATCCTAAAGATATATGTATCAATTCCATACAGATCGGCGATCAAAAAGCGACTTTTATAATGGCAAGACAAAGTCGCGACCTGTCGCAAGTCTGAAAACGCTAAAACATCTTTTTAACGGAATTAAAGCAATGTCATTTGCTATATTTTCATGATTACGTAATAATATGCAATCATAATCATTCCCTTCTATCCAAGAAAAAATAGCAAAAGGCAAATATTTAAAAAACAAAAAAATATATATATAATAAGAAACTTACACAAAATAATGTATAAGTACTTTACGATCTCAAGGCAAATAGCTACCGAATATATCTAAAAACGAAAATTATTATTTATAATAAAAAATAATACTACGTTAGCTCGTAGATCTCCCGGACCGCGAAAAGTGTCAAATAGTGTCAAAAAAACAGAAATAGTGTCAACGATACAATTCACTGGAGTTTTGGTACAAAAGTGTCACTTAAGTACTTTTCTTAAGTTAGCAGCCATTTCGTTCACTATTTTTTTTTTTTGTAAACTTGTAGATATTTTCTCCTAAAAACATATTATTTATATTACAATAAGTACTATTTTCATAAGTATTTAATTATTTCAAGCACAATCATTACCTTTACTTTAAAATCATTGTTCTACAAATTTACAAAAAAAAAAAGTACAATACACACCACTTGTCTATGAGAAAGGATCACAAAACAACATACTGTTTTATTGTCTAGCTTCTGAAACTCACCATAAAGCGGTGAAGTGGTGTCTATGGCAGCGACATAGAGAAAAAATTAAAAAAATCGTAATTAAAAATATCTTCATTTTTTTTCTCATTTCTTACCTATCATATACCTATACATATACTAAGTTAATATTTTACATGGATTATGTCTTTGGATTTAAGACATAAAGAAAACTCCCCGCTCGTCTGATGTTACGTTTTGTTTATAAAACTATTTCTATATTCTAGTAATATACACACTTATATACTACAGAGTCCGAAATATAAGTCACTACGCACTGCTGGGTTACCATTTTTTAGTATTTTTTTTAGTTTATTTAAATAATTCTTTGGAACTCTCGTCCGATGTGGAGTTTTTAGTTGAGTTTGGTGTGTGAATTACCAATGATGACGTGATTGTGATGACGTCACGCGGCAGTATTTAGTACCCATAGTTTAAGGCGGACTCAAGCGTTGCTGGAGTATACGATGGGTAGGTAAAGATACAAAATTTTTAGTGATGTCACTGCCGAAAGAAGTCATTAATTGAATGTTTTTAATTATTTAAATTGTCATGATTATTAAATTCGTTGTAAGAAATTCGTGCTAAATAAAGTAATAATATTTTTAAGTGAAACAGGGTAAAGATAAATAAATCAATGATTTTTATTAAAAAGGCAAGATTTTATTTGAATACAAATAGATCAAGAGTCACCCGAAATAGAAGAAAAGACAAAAGATCCATTTGTAATTGCAAAAAAAGTGTTCAAGAATAAAAGTTTGTTTTTTTATTTGGAAATAGAGAGCCTAAAAAAATAGTCAAAAATTGGTAATTTCCTGCACCAAACCCAACAGTCACTGGGCACTTAAAAAACGTTGATTTTCGTTAAAAATCTGCTAGTAAAGTGTGTACTTATAATAAAATAAACTTACGATTAAGTAAAATGTAAACTTTTACTTATGGCATTCTTCCGTTGGGAAGACAGTGTCCCACTCCCGTTCAACGGGCTTTTATTAAAAATAATAAGAGAAATAAAAATAAAATGCAACGATTTCTGGTTTACGTGTGCATGTGAGTTTTGTTGGCGACAAAACAACAAAAAAATAACTTTTTTTTTCAAAATAACAAATGTCAATGTAGAACAAAAATAATATTTTTTTTTATAAAAAATATACAGGCTGTTATTTTCTGATATTTTGAAATGTTACTATATTTTAATAAATAATTATATTGATTGTCATGCACAATCGATTTCATACAAGATTTCAGATCTTTTTTAGAGTAAGTAAAAATCATTGGTGTTAGGTAACTTTACCAAACATTGGTAAAAAATATCAACCTGTATATTTTTTGTTAATCATAGGCAGAAAAATCAGCAATTTTCATAGATATTCAATTTTTAACACAATAACAAAAAACCACAATAAATAAAAATATAACTTCACATTTCTGCCTAGAACATTCTTATTCTTAGATTCATGAAATCATGACAGTAGACACATGATAAAAAAAAGATATTTAAAAAGTCATATCATAAATATTTGTTACTAACATTTACCCCCAACAACTCACACACACACGCAACCATTAACAAAAAATAATATCCTTGCACTTGTTAGTCGCAACTCGCAGTGGCGGGCGACAGTGGGGCGACAGTGGCGCAACTATTCCGTCGCTTGTGATGTCGCAGTGCGTAGCTAGGGCGCGGCGCGTCGCTATTGTGGCGGGCCCGTCGGCGGCTGACCGGGTAACTGGCCCATGCCCTGCGGACATAACCGTGATTTCAATAAAATTTAACAACTTTTGCGAAAATAGAAAAGAAATGCAACTTTAGGGTGAACTACGAAGTCGCCGTATACAATCTGTAATTGAATATTATGCCACCGTCAGCCATTCTGCCGAACATGGTGATTTTATTAATTTGCTAAGAATTTTCCATAACTTGCTTTAGCATATTTTTTAAGTGAAATAAACATTCTTAGCACATATTCTCATTAAGAGGAACACTATCCTGTATTGCATTAAAACGTAACATGCGATTAAAAATTGGTCGGCAGTGTAATGTAGCAATCAGAATCAGATTTTTTTATTTGTAAGAATGTAGCTTGAAATAGTATGGTGTTTAATCTGCGCAAACTATTTAATTTTTATCACTGTATGATAAATTTTTATTTATTCAATCATACATACATGAACTCACGCCCTTTCGCATGGGGGTAGACATTTTTATTCATTGTTGCACATAATAACAAGTCTACAGTTTTTGACATGATCATTCTATGTACAGTGCTACAGGGATCGCTTAAATGAAATTGACAGGTTGAACGGGATTGTTTGTTGTTCTAACGAAACGACGCGCGCTATACTTGTGGTTACCAAGTGCACAAACACGCTGTGAATGTGTGCGTGAACACGAGTAGCGTCAGCACATCACACGCACACTCCGACTTCGCTTGTCTCGGACGGTACCGAGAGCTCCTGCGCTTACACACACGCTCACAGAATGTTTGTATACTTGGTAACCAAAATAAAGCGCGCGTCGCTACATTAGAAAACATACAGAAATTTAAATTGTAGTGAATAAACAATGGCGGCATTAGTTCTGATTTTTCAAAAGATCTTTGTACGGTTGTAATATGCGAGTGTCTGAAGTTTACTAATCTACACTATAATGCTGATGATCTACATTGTTTTGCTGGGGAGTTGGTTGCGCCACTTTTTCTTCCCAGCTAATGCGCTTGGAAGTGGTGAAGGATGGGCATTTTGGGGGACGTGTTATGTCATTTTGACCTTCGAAAAGTGCTGATTCTGAACTTAATTTGACTAAATGACTCTTGATTTTGATTGACCAGCTAGACATCAGATACTTACCGGCATGGGTTGGTAGTGCTGCAAGGGCGCGGGCAGAAGTTTGGGCGCCTCTTCCGCTTTCTCCTCTTCGCGGCGTTTCAGACACGCTGCTTTAGGGTTTAGGTTACGTTCTGTAAATAAATAATTAGGGTTTTAGACACGTGTATCTTGCTGCCCTATTAACGTCTTACAACAGAAATGATAGAACAGAAGAGATAGCGTATTGGTGTGACCGTTGGACTGCCAAGTCATAGGTCTGGATTTCGAACCCAAGGCACGCACCTTTAACTTTTCAGATTCATGTGCGTATTGTATAATTTTATCACTTGCTTAAAAAATGGTGAAGAAAAACATCGTGAGAAAACCAGCATGTCTGAGAGATATTTCTCGACGGCATGTGTAGCCATGTCAGAGGCACATGGGCGAAATAAAACTCTCGACACCAGGTCAGTTACTACCTACACGAAAAGTAGAAGACAGAAATGGAGTTGTCTGTCTCACACGAGAAAGTGTGATTTTGGGTTTTCGAAGGTATAATAGCAGATAGTGGCGTTAAAATGTAAATCGAAGATGTTTTTTTTTAAATTTTACATCATGAGTATCGTTTTCATGGTTATCAAGGGTTTCTATAGTGAAATCCAAGATGGCAGCTGCGAAAATTTTCTAAATTTTGTTTGTTTTAAATCATACGTGAGAAGGTACTTCGTTTCTGACGGGGTCAGTTCTTTTCCTATATTTTTTTTTGTTTTATCTTAATTTGATATCAATACCCATCATTTCTGTGAAGTTTCGCCTGTTGATTTAATCTGATCCTGTAAATAAACTCTCACTCACCTCTGACTTGCTGCTCTAGGGTCATTATGACCTCGACGGCCATATTGAGTATGCCGAGCTTGGTCTGTGGCTTATCACTCTTCAGATGGGTCATACACATCCTACCCAGTTCTTTTAGAGCTTCGTTTATATCTCGTATTCTTATCCTGCGGATGGAAGCAGATTTTGGTTAGATAAAGTAGATATATAATAAAAAGTGTGTTTGCTCTATGCACTAAGTAGTATTCATACGTGAAATGAATCGAGCATTTTAGGTTTGAAAGTATTTTATGCGAGTTTCTCAAAGATCAAGTTTTGTTTGAAAAATCGCAATTATTATTACTTGGAATGATTATATTGATTGTGCAGAGTACCTAAAGGCTCGTACAGACTAGTGCGATATCGCGGGCGCGACGCAACACTAGTAGCACAATTTCTTTTTCGGTGCCTGTCGCGGCCGCGATATCGCGCGAGTCTGTGCGAGCCTTTAAACACTGTTCTAAAATAATGTTCAGTACTGCGTGTGAGGTTATGATTCGAAATACAGGATGGATTTTTTAAGATGGGACATTAGGCTGAATGTCCATTGTTCCAAAATCCGTGAATTAAGTTCGCAGTTACTCCAAAAGTTAAGGACAGTCTCCTAAGAACGTTTCCCCATAGCTACAACAGTTAAGGTACCTGGCCTTACCGCCCCATCTCAAAAATCCAGCCTTGTATAGTGCGACGCGTGCAATTCGAGTAGGCATCCCTTTTAATGATTTAAAAAGAGCGTAATTAAAAGGAAGATTATTTTGTTTACTCCATAATATTAAATTATACTCTGTGTGATAGCCAATTCTATTTGCACGCGAAGTCTATATATTAAGCAAATAAGCTCTTGTATTGTGATGCCAAATCAATTAGGACACAATAATGAAAAAGCATGATAACGCTGATAATAACATTGGGTCAAAGTGTGTAAAATTCCTGAAATAAATTTGGTTTATTTACTACACAAAAAGCTCCAGATTGTATGTACATTTTAAGTTTTTCGTAAGCACTCATATTTAAAAATTCAATAAATGAGTGAATAGTCACTCAATTATTATTATTTATTTATTTTTGACCAACAAAAAAAAACATCCAGGTAGGTAAAATGTTTAAAATTTGATTCACCAATTTTTTGGTTTGTGCGTGTATAAGTATAGTGAAAACAAACAAACACACCACACACAATGTTTGATGGGCTGGGTACGGAAATTAATTGTTAAGAAAATTTACTATCAACTCAATTTGTTTAATCAAATGACAACTGTCATGCTAGACAGTTGTATGAAATGTCAAATCGACGTATGGTGTCAATTTGATTATCAACTGTACAAATTTTCTTTACGTGACCTTGTTCCTCTCGCCAGCCTCTCGAGGGGCGCTGTACATCTCTTGACTCCCTCTTCATGGCTTATATTGTACCTCCTACGTCTATCTCCATCTCTCTCTTACCTCTCCCTCGCGTTGTTGGCCTGCCGCCTCTCTTTCTCGCGCATCGCCTTCGCCAGCGGGTCAGCCTCGTCGTCTCCTTCGTCCGTTGACGAACAACTGGTGCCCAAATATATGGGTTAGATCGTACGGTATTGTATGTATGTATAGACTAAGGTTTGGTTGGAGCCGTTGAAAATGATTGGAGATTTTTAATTGATAACTTAGAGGGAGATTTTATGTGTATATGGAAAATCTATGATTTTTTTTGCTCAAAAGTTAGATTCGGAAAAGAAATTGCTTTTAGATACTTCTGACTATATTCTATATTTTTTTATGGAAGGTATAGCATTTTTTTTTGTTTTAATTAAATAATTTTTTTATTTAATTTTTTGTGTCTGTTCCGCCTAATCACCAAAAGGGCTGGACCCATTTTGACAGGTCTTTCACTGACAAATAGCTGATGTTATAAGGAGTAACTTAGGCTACTGTTATTTAAGAAAAAGCCACGCGGGCGAAGCCGCGGGCAGCAGCTTGTCTTAATATATATATATTTTTTTTTTTTTACTTATTTTGATAACAAAGGTTATTTTACTAATTAGACCATTTACAGAAACTTTTGATTTGTCAAGTTTGTATATATAAATAATATATATATATATATATATATATATTTATATATTAAAAAAAAAATATATATATATATTTTTTTTTTTTTTTAACTTATTTTGATAACAAAGGTTATTTTACCAATTAGACCATTTACAGAAACTTTTGATTTGTCAAAAGTCTGTCAGTGTGTCAAGAAATAAGCAAGATTTTTATTTGCTTGTTATAAAGCGTAGTTTCCCATGGAAAAGTACGAAAAAAAGAGAAGTATGAGAAAAAGAAAGTATATTCTAGAAAAGGAAAAATTATTCTTAAGAAATTATAATGAAAATGCAATAGAGATAGCTGTAAAAGGCTGAGGGAGAAAGCTTTGCCCAGTAGGTAGTTGGGTAGCCTGTCAAAAATAGGTATCTCTGAATTTTCAACCCCTCCAACCAACATGTCAAAATCAGACATCTCTATTATAACAATAATTAATAAAATGAACATAACCTGTGACTGACCACTCGACGAAGGCGGCGCGCGAGAGAGATCTGCTGACCCTGTTCTTACAGCTAGCATATATATTCTGCCGTCATAAGGAAAAAGGGCACATCTAACATTTTATAAATATGGTGAAAATCGAGTTTAAATTTTTTATTGGTTTTTGGCGAAAAATATCGACTATAATATTATTTTTCGGAAATAAATGAATTAAAATAAAATCATTTTCACGATTCCGATACGATTATTGAAATATAAGTTTTTATTTTATTGGTATTTATTAAATAATCAACATTTTCTAATTGGTAAACTATAAATCAAAGAGCACATCTGTGGTAGTTATGCCTTTAATATTTAACGCAGGTCAATTATGCCTTTTCAACTAAATAAATAATAATAATACTAATATTTATCGTGGTACAAATAAAAGCCGCATTAATGCATTATGTGACCTTTTGACGTACTATAAGTCAGATGTGCTCTTTTTACGTACAATAACTTAAAAATTGGCTCAGTTGTGCCTTATGAGCTTACGGTATTTTTGTTTATCTTGTTCCTAAAATTGTACAAAAAATATTGGCAGATGGCTCTTTTTTTTCTGATTCCGAATATGTATATAACTTAATTTCGGAAAAAATGTTAGTTGTGCCCTTTTTCCTTATGACGGCAGTATTACTGTGACGAATGCACTTAAGCTTTTGGTTTCCTGGAGCTTTAAGGTGTGAGTGAGCGATATCTTTAATTGTGTTTCTGCATCATAATGCGGTTAAAGTTACTGAAAGCCTTGAAGCAAAGTATTCCAAAATAACAAGGGTGGAAATTGAGATTGTTCATTGAAATACTCAGATGAGTGCTTCGGTTAATTCAACTATTTCTTTTTGAACGGACATGGGTTTACTTTGTGTCGTATATTTTTAAAGCCAAAGCATTCGTTTTAACTGAACTTTTGCATTATCAAATAAAAGCAAAACACGGGGTGTGGCTGTGTCGTGGACACGTCCGTGTGTTTTACGTGAATTCATGTACGTAACGGGTAAATTTTCTTTGATTCTTTAGCTGTCGAGTGGTGCAATTAAATTTTGGATGTAGATGATATATAATTATGTAACTGCAACACCAAATTGTATCCCCCGATTTCGTTATCATCAGTTCTCTGAATTGCCTGCCACTATAGAAGCAAATTTAATGACGTATTCACGTCAAAAGATAGTGGATTGTGCATGAAAAGTAGTGTATTTTATCACGCTTTGCAATCACAGGCTCAACAATTACCTTTTCATGGGGAAATGGCACAAATGGTAAAAAATGTGCGCACTCACAATAAAAGCTCAAGTAACTTCGTCATTAATCCCAGCTGATGATTCCCTAAACTCGGAAATGAAATTCAAGGTCAAAAATGTCAAATAAGGTAACCAATTTAAAAGAATAACCTCAATTGTGTAGTTTGTCGAAAAACACTATACTATAGTGTAAAAATTGTAGGCGTATCTTAATCAGGTAAAATATAATATTACACACAGTTTTCAGCTGTGACGTATACTACGATCCAAGAATAAAATATAACTGTTTGAAAAAAAAATCGTGCAAATTATTCTTATGATACTGGCAATAAGGCAGAACCAGAAGCCCTAAAACATTTGGACATTCATTTATTATTTTCTATTTATAAAATTTTTTTCCTTCTGAACAAAGAGGATCGTTAAAAAATCGTAAATAATATTGCGTTATCCTAATAATCGGTTCAAGTTGGGCGTCCCTACTGGTCGCCATTTTGTTTTGGTAATTCGGCATAGAGGAAATGAATAGTCATTGGTTTCTGACAATTGTCGTGATTGAATGTGTCCCTCTGAGTTTTTATTTATTGTTAAGTTTTTCTTTGTTGAATTTTACGTTTTTGTACGTAATAGAATAAAATCAAATAATTAAAATGACCAGGGATAGAGTACCCCGGAAAAGTCACATTGACAATGACGTTTCATTATTTACATTTTTGATCTCGAATTTCATTTCCGAGTTTACAGCCGTTTTAATAAGCGAATGATTTAATGATGTGTTAATATGACCTCAAGTTCCTGGGTGATAGGATAGTGATGATGATTTAGTTTTGGATGTTTTCGCCTAAGCCTAATACAAATAAACTCGGAATAAAGTTATGCTAGGTATAAACATAAAAAAATGTATATATTTTATACCGAAGTTATTCCTAGGATAACTTTATTCCGTGTTTTTTTGTAAGGCCCCTAGAGTTTAATTTACCATATGTTTATGTATAGCTTTTTGTTTGTTTATACTAGTCTCAGAACAATGAGTAAGTACGTATAACCGACTACCGCTTCGAGTGAACTCATAGTAATTTTATTTGTTTTCGGTTTTGTTTTTCTTTCGCTATGGACATCAAACGTAGCTTTTAACAAAACAACTGTCCCTAGTTTGGCAGGAAATCGTACTAACTGTTTTTTGTCCTAAATAAATCAAATAATGCACAATATGAATTTAGTTTACTAGCCAATTCTAAAAAAAAAAGACAACCAATAGTTTCCTTAGGAAACCTATTTACTTTTTATGTTTCAAATGAATTCTGCAAAAAATTAGAAGTTATTGCGATTTATAAAAGTTTGTACTAAGACTTACCCCTTCCACCTACCTAGGAGTACCACACAGAAATGAGCTTTAATAACAAGAACATAAGGCATAAAATAGAGGACATTGTACACACTGTGACCCTGTTAGAATGGAGTGCGGCTGAAACTATAACAAAATGTTAGTATATTATGTACAGATTATATAATACTAGGTGTAATTGTTATAGTGTGATGGCGGAAATATCTGGGAGCTTTTCGATCGTCCTAAAAATTGTAATTCAAAATCATCGGAAAAAATTGAGGTTATCAAATTAACCTCAATTGTCAAATGAAGAGCATATTTAAGGTAATTTAAAAATTAGAATTTCGCAGCTTTATATAATTAAAATATTTTTTTGTTCTTATTAATATTGACGATTTGTTTTCAATGCACTCAGCGGGCTGGGTAGGTTGTTACAATTTCCGTACAAAAGAAGAAGCCAATAGCTATACGATAACGTTTTGAACAATATTTGGCTGAATTATTGCTAAAGCCCAGATATTTCCGACGTTAACAGTGGCGGATTTACTATACTCCAAGTCTTTGATATTCAAATAATTTATGTAAACAAAGAAACGTCAAGAAATGTCACTGTCAAAATGACAGGACAGAGGTGCCAAACATTTTGGTGCCAAGCATTTTATTTCGCTTATATATATGTTTGTATCTATGTATTAGTATATATTTATTTTTTCTTTTTCGATTTATCTATCCCTTATGTTGCACCTGCCATGTTTTGTCTCTGCATCACCCTAAGGTTGACTGGTAGAAAATGCCTCAGGCATTAAGTCCGCCTTTGTACAGTATTTTTTTACTTGTGCATAATTTTTTAATAAATAAATTAGCTCAGAAATATACCCAAAAACGATTTAATGTGCAATTTCAACCAAATACGTAATGAAGCTTATATTTATTTATATTAAGGTGTATATATTGTATTTATAGTTTTGATAAGGTATTTGTCTATCTTTATAATTAAATAAAATGTATTCCTCAATTCTCGCTATTGCACCTACCACTAACGTCTCTGCATCACCCAAAGATTGACTGGTAGAAAATGCCTACGGCCTCTGTACATTTTGTGTGGTTAAAGTATTAAATAAATAAAGAAATCTAGAAACTGACAATTGTAGAGGATGAATAAGGGCGGTAAAAAATGTACAGCCTATACTTGGAAAATGTGTAAATCCACCACTGGACGTTAACCATGGTAAACAGTGCTAAAGAATAGATGGTAGAAACTGATGAAAACCTAGGAGAAACATGATAATGATGAAAGGTGTTTACTGTGGTTACCGTAGAACTTGTGAAAATAAAAGATAAATACAATGGCATGTGCGGACAAGTAATAATTTACTTTTTTGTGTGCCACGAAGCCTGTCATGCACAAACGAGAAAGTACCAGTTCCAAAAGGAATAAAATAAAGAAGGAGGGTAATAATAAAAAATCCAACATTTTCCAAATTGCGTAACAAACTATCAATCACAATCTGGATGATTTTGAAACATATTGCTAATCCATTGCTTCATTATGTTCGAAAAATTTGTCTGCACAACAACATAAATAACGCAATGAATGTTGGTGAACTGTCAAAATTAAACCCATTGCTAATGTAAGTGTGATACGCAATTACCCCACAGGTTTGAAAACTACAATTTCAGTAACATTTTTAATCGTCGCTTTTGGAACTGATACTTTGACAAATTACTTTTATAAATAAGAGATGTGTTGTCAATTACACAGAAGCTCACCCCAATCATAATTTTCAACTTTCATCTTTACGTCATTCTTATTTTTTATGATAGAGGGGTACGTGTGAACCCCTTCTTCTTCACGTCGTAACTCAAAGACATTAACGGTTATTAGATTACCCTAGACGGGTACCCTCCCATATAAACTGACAACACACTTCCCTTGAAGGGGGATGCGCTAAGATAGCCCGCGAAATTCAAATTTTCTTGTTTTTTGCAATTTGCTGGTCAGTGTCAGGATGTACGTTGATCTAAATATGCATCGCGGCCGTAACAAATATTTATTTATAGTTCTTAATCATAAAAATCACTAATACAGCTCTCTAAGTTCATATTACCTTACTGAATGACTATTTCCTGATATCATGACATTTGAGGACAATTCTTACTTAAGGCGACGTTAACATGTCACGACATCATGTCTAAACGAGTAGTGTTAATGATTTGGAAAAATATAAGTTAAATTAGAGCATTTTCTTAATAACTTATATGAACATTTTGGATTATAATTATATTACACAGTGAAATTAATTTGTAAAGTTATGTCTAACGCGGATAAAAACCTGAGAATCACGCAAAATCTATTAACTGTATTTGTCTGAAACCGTCACCTTTTTAAAGATAATTTAATTATTGATCTTTTAGTATATGTGTTTTATTAAAATACCTTTTGTTTTATGTACAATAAATAAACAATACGTCTTATTTGGGACAGCGCTCCTGGATGGGCCAGTCCTATTACTGGCTGGACGTACGTTGCGTGAGCTCAGTACAGAACACGCAAGCTAACCACTCAAGGTCACTGGCATATGTCTGCGTCTTAAGGAGTTGTATTGGTGGTTCTAATGAATATAATTCTGCAATTTGCAAAAGTAAGCTTAGAATCCCTTGGGCTACCCTGCCGCCCGCCCAGCCCCTCGACGCACCTCTCCCGCACGTTGTTGGCCTGCCGCCGCTCCCGCTCGCGCGCCGCCTTGGTGTCGGGGTCGAGGTCGTCCTCGTCGGCCGACGAGCAGCTCGGCATGGCGGGGTTGCTGGAGCTTTGACACGCGTCACTTGTTATGACATTCAAACTGGCTTGTGGGTATGCGTTGACTCGACTGATTTCACACACAATTCTCAAATGGCAGTTTCAGAGGTTAGTCGATTACACTGATTTACATGGTCATTACAAATGGTTTCTAGTCAAATATATAATGACAGGTTTTAAATACCTAGATATTTCATATACAGGTTGGTGATTTAGTCACCTTCATCCGTCAAGAGGGTGATTCTACCCGTCATACTTAACAATTTTCGTTATGAAACTCATATCCGACTCGGGGAAAAAAAAACCTACTCAATAGTAGACATACAATTTCGATGCATCTATGATTTTTGACGTGAATACGTCTTTAAATTTGCTTCCATAGTGGGAGGAAATTCAGAAAAATATAACAAAACATACAGTACAAAGGATACAGTTTGGTATCGCGGTTACATATCTATCATCTACATCCAAAATTTAATTACACCTGTGCACTGGATAGCTAAAGGATAAAAAAATTCGTTACATTGAATGATGACTGGTACGCATCGTGCGCGGCGGATGGAAAAGCGCCACAATTTTGAGGTCGTTTCGTTCCGTCACATAATTTCAAATCAGTATACATTTTGTCTCGGAGAAGCTACGACGTTCGTTTGAGTTTCAATCGTCAGCTCTCGTCAGTATCTATCGATTGCAAAGATAAAATATCATTGTGAAATAGTTATAGTGAAATTATATGATGTTAAGTAAACAAATAAAAAAAATTGTTCAATATCGGCCTTTAATCGTTAAAAACCAACTCAAAATATAGAGATATATATGGTTAGAAAGGGATTTTCAGGAGAAATCCAGTGATACCCATAAAACCATATGAAAGAGTGAAGCGGTGCCGGGAACGTAAAAGAATATAGGCGTCCCTGCGGATCAATGACGGCGCCAGTACATCTGGCCGAAAATATTACCTGTTACATACTCGTATTTACGTAAAACACGGCCGTGTTCACGACACAGCCACACCCCATTTTTTTTATTTTTGTTTTACGAATCTTTTCATTGAGAAAGTTGTTCAGTATGGCAGGTAGAATTACTCCCATATAATATATATTGTATATTATGTGTATGTGATGGATTACTAAAAGATTTGTTGCAAATACCTGTCAGTAAATAAGTTATTTACTATCATCATAATAAAGTAGTTATAATTGGGTACTTTTCAACTAATCGACTTTACTGAGTTTACTTTTTTTTGTCTATTTGGTTTCTTTAAAATCTGTGCTATGTATGGTCAAGCCTCATTCGCCCTTATAGCAAAATGAAAAGCCTAACAATGTAAAGTAGTTATTAACATAATAGCAATAAGACTCACTATCGCCTGGAGCGTTTGGAGTTGGGCGGCTTGTTTGCGAGCGCGTCGGCCGAGCCTGACGAGGACGGCTTTGATTCCACGCCTGAGTCCGGGGGCTCTTTGCGTTTCTCTGGAAGATACAAACAGGACCATGATAAAATTAAGTCATGGAGACGGTCATATGATTGGTCAGGGAGAATGGAAAGCTATGAGGCCAGCCTGTGCGGAGAAAAATCCCCTTGTAAATTTACGACCAACGCTTTTCCTCCGGTCCTTTCCAAGAAGGAACCTAGCAAGTGATAGAATATGAAAGTAATACGGACTGGTGTTGGGCAGCACGTGGCGCTCCATCTTGATGGGCGGCTCCGCGTGCAGCGCGCCGCTCAGCCGCGGGACTGGAACACACGTATTTCGATTATAGTTCGCGTTAAGACAATACTGAGTCATCGTCCGAAAGCTAAGTTCACAGTGACCAATTGAGGACAGCTCCTGGTACGAAACGCTTGTCTTTTGTGCGTTACCTACATATAACAAAAACCGACCAAGTGCGTATTGCACCACGAACAATGAAGGGTTCCATAGTTGGGACGAATTTATACCAATAACAAACTTGAAGACTTTTGGGAGGCAAATTAGAAAAAAAAAAGTTTTCAAACTGTACCGTGTGACATATCAAATGAAAGGGCTCATTGCACGAAAATTCTAAAATAAATAAAGCTATGTTAAATTTGTTCTTAAAATAAATTCATCCCAACTACGGGATGCTTCATTATACGCACTTGGGCGGTATTTTATCCATTTTGTTCGCGTGTTACCAGTAAGTCCTGTAGCAGACGTGCGCTTACCGGGCGGCGCCGGGTGCGGGTGGTGCATGTCCTGCGGGTACAGCTCGGGCGCCTCCGCGTGGTTGCGCAGCACATTGATCGCATCGTCCAGGCGCTCCTCCATGCGCGCGCCCTGCATAATACGCGCTATATTAATACATTATTGTTTCAAACATACCTATTCAAGACATAGTATAAAAAGCTCTTAAAGGACAATACTCACTGCGAGCATTCGCTTCACGAATTTGTTTTGCAAACATTCGTTGCGCGAAACTTTGTTACACAATGAGCAATTCGTTTCTCGTGTTAGGTTTCACGTACACAGAGTAACAAAGCTCGTGCAACGAATGTTTGAAAACAAATTAGTGAAGCGACTGGTTGCGTTCAGTACAATCCTTAATGATGATTTTTGTTAACTATGACGTCTCAGCAACACCGGGCAATTTTCGGCAATATTGATTGCATAGAAATTGCCTAGAATTGCGTAATTTTTGGTGCCTATGGAAGCGCACTACTAGATTCCAATTATTGCCAATGAAATTAGTTACCATTGGACGGAGGAATTACCCCATTCAAGATTAATAATAGAGGTAAATTGCAGAACCATATTATTATAACGTATAGAAGAAATATTTATATTAGAATATTTACAAAAAATATCGTAAACATTTGATTAAGACATAAAATTAAAAATAAAAGGATCACATACAAACGCAAATAAAGGAACATACAGCATAAAACCATGCCACATAACTTCTATATACATACATATTTACAATACAGATTATTTTAAATTATCTAGCTAAAATACGCAGAAGAAATGGGTATCGATATCTAAGCACGATAATTTTTATAAGTCAACAATCCGCTGTTTCTGTCGTTACTTGAAGTATGAGTTGAGAAAAACTGTTTTCTTATGTTTTATCATGTTTAGATTCGATAACTAAATACGATAAAACATAAGAAAACAGTATCATCACAACTGTGAAGTATACACAAACAAACAAAACCCGGGCTGTGTCATGCACACGGCCGTGTGTTTTACGTCAATACGTGTACGTAACGGGTAATATTCTCTTTGTAACGATTTCTATGATCCTTTAGCTATCGATTGATATAATTCAATTTTGGATGTACGCACGGCTGCAAATCAAGCTATACATTTCCAGAGTAAGCTGACCTCTCATTGTACGGAAATCCTATATACAATGCGAGATTAGCCTAAACTGGAAATGTATAGCTTGATTTGTAGCCGTGTGTACATGATAAATATGTAGCTGCAACACCAAACTGTATCCTGATCATAGTTTTGTTATAATCTGTTTTCTGAATCGCCTCCCACTATGGAAGCAAATTTAAAGACGTATTCACGTCAAAAATACCGAATTTTAAACTGATATTTGAGGCCACAGCGCCAGAGTGGCCTAACTGATTTTATTTTGAAAAACTGCTTCCGAGGTAATTTTATAGCAGTTTTTAGGCCACTCTGGCTCTGATTTCAAGTGACTACAATAACTACGGTCGATGACTCCACAAAAAATACAAATATATTTATTTTTTGTTTTAACATGTTTAGATATCGGTACCCACGCGTCTAGCTAGCCAATTTAAAATAACCCTGTATAATATTTAGTGTTATTGTACAATTTCCTTGTATGAAAGATATATTGTAATTATGTATAAAAGCAACCCTCACTGGGCCCGCGTGGTAAATTACAGTCCACCCTTTCTCGAAGGGAGAAGGCGTATGCCAGCAGTGGGAACATTATATGCTGATTATGTTGCGTATAAATAAAGTGACCGTACGTCCAGTTTTGAACGGGACCGTCCCTTTTTGTGGATCTTCGTCCCGATGTCCCCGAAAAAAACCTGGGGACGCAAAATTATCCCGTTTTCAGAAAACGCGCGATATTTAGCGGGCCGGATAAAATATATATATATATATATATTTTATCCGGCGGGTATATATATATAGGGTGTATCTATTCAAAGACGAAATATTTTAAGAGATACACCTACAGGTGGTAAAGAAGCCATGGAAACGATATTTTTTTTTAATCTGAGTATATTATTTAAAAAATTAAATAATTTAAAATTCCTTGATATGATGATTAATTATCAAAATTCACCGCGCTCGTGCCGCCACCGTCGCAGCGTCCGGGAGGGTCATTCATAGAATAAGTAAAATTTTGGAAAATGCAACCCCTTTGCAAAATATCTCAAGCAATTTTAAAATTATAATAATTATGTAAAAAACTCAGATACAATTTTTTTTTCCGCTGCTATTGCTTTTTTACCATCTATAGGTAGATGTTCCTCTTAAAATATTTCGTGTATGAATAGATACACCTTATATATTAAAAAGAAACGTGCCTACATTTTTTTCTTATTTAAAATGTCACCAGCTGTATTAAACAATTTTTTTCTGCTGACAACTATAAAAATTACTGAAAATTTATCTTGCTTTTTGTAATATGCTAGGTTCTCAATGAAAAATAAACGTCTTTTTTTTTTCATTGAGAACCTAGGCTGGTATTCTGAAAATTGATTTTCCTTTATGAATCGGCCCTACTAATTGAGATAGAAAAACCGATGTCCCGTTTTAAGTAACAAAAACTATGGGCACTTTACGTATAAAAGCCTTCAAGTGACTGGCTAGCAACTCTCCTTGCTGCCTGCCTTGTTTCTGTATGTATATTCATAGCTCACGCCCGACACAAGAACACAAGTACAAGTATTTTTAACTTTCTTTTATACATTCAAATGCAAGTATATTTTTATAATTCGTTACATTTCTATCAAAAAGACTATAACACTAAATATTTTTGATAAATAAGAATAACTGGAGTTTATATGCTGTAGATATTCAATAAGTTAAATGACAGCATTGTTTTCTTTCTGCATTATTTTTTAAGAAAGAATACAACGCCATTTCAAAAGCATAACCTGTGGGTCTCAAAAAATGGGTTGTAAACTCATCTGAAATTTAATTATGCTTAGTTCTGCAAGTAGATATTTTAAGAAACGTCAATTATATGGTCCAAATTTTAATCTATACCCAAAGTCTCTAATAGATAATTTATGTAAACAAAGTAATGTCAAGAAATGTCACTGTCAAAATGACAGAACAGTGGTGCAAAACATTTTATCATTTTTTTTTTTTGTAAATAATCATCTACAAAATTAAAGTGAATTTATTATAAGAATTATGCAAACAAAATACCGTTGCCAAACAATGTTTTGTGTAGTGTGTCGGAGACACGGCCTATGATCTTCATAATCAGCCCTTTTAAGTCCACTGCTAAACGTAGGCCTCCCAAAATCGATTTCCACTCGCAACAGTTTACAGCCGTTTTCATCCAAAATATGGCTAGATATGCTACTTACAATATGAATCTAAGAATGAGAGTTGTAATATTAGTATTATTGGAAATGCAAAAAAAAAACAAAATTTTTGGATCTCCTGTATTGTTACCAGTATCATAAAATATTTTATACCAGAAAATCTCGTTTTAGTAATAACTTTGTTTAAAACCGAAATTTTATAAAAATAATTACGGTATGATTATTTTCTAATTATTATTTCTTAAAATCAGTACTTAAAAGAAAATGAAACCTTTTTTTTCGCCATTTTATGTGAATTACCATTACGAAGATATTTTTTTGATATGTTATCCCCTTTGTTTACGTAAATTATCTGAATTTGAGACTTTGGGTATAGGTACTATTTGTTAAAAGTGACCTTTTAACTATTTCTAGTTCTCAGTTCGACGCTTGAAAGGCAATATTGACCAAACAACATGTTGGCAACTTTACACAAGAGCATTTTAAAGAACCTTTAATATAAAATACTCCATTTTAAAGTTTTTTTAAATTTAAATACTTTAAGATGATCGTCGAGTTAGTTTTTTGAGAAACTTTTAACATCATACCCACAGCATATACCCCCATACGAAGTGTCATCATACTCACACAGTCGGAGTGATCCCTCAGGAACACCATGGCCTCGTCGAGCTGACGCTGCTCGGCCGGCGCGCCCTAACCAAGCGCACGTTACAGCGAGCAGCGGGGACACGCATAGACGTAGGGGTGGCAAGACGCGGTTGTGGGGTGGCAAGACGCGGTTATTGGGTGGCAAGACGCGTTCTCGAGGTGGAGTTTTTTTTTATGGTACGGAAAAACGTTAACGGTAATTATACGAATTATTTATTTTTCAAGCTGTTTATAAAATGGAATAGCGCGTTATACGGTACGGCTATGAAGGACACGGTTTACGGTACGAACAGTCACAGTTTATGTTATGGAAAGTTAATGTTTATGATACGGAAAGTCGCGATTTGAGGTCCGGATAGTGTATGAAATTAAAATATACTGTTTACAGTGCGATTACTTGGTTAACGCGACAGAAAAGTTTGTCACCAAGATACAAGTATCGGAAGTTCTACGAACTAAGTTAAATAATAGAAAAATCTCAATATTCACGAAAATAGTAAAATTCTCTCGCACGAAATGATGATTATATTTACAAACCGTATTACATTGATGTGTCTAAGAGTTAAAAAACTATTAATTCATGAGACAATGGACAAAAATCTACCAATGCAACTATTTTTTAAATAAAAACTACCAAACTACACATCACTAGTACTAATAACATAAAGAAAAGTCTATGGCACGAGTCCTCACTTCTCGCTGACTATTAAAACACAACAATAAACACAAAAAAAAATACACAGAAAATGTAATACGTACTTATGTACTGTCATTAACTTATTTTATTGGCTGGCAATTTAGCTTTTTTTTGAGCTGCGACCAAATTATTGTAACTACTGAATTTTATTGGAATTTGCCTTTCTTATCGATATTTAAACTGCTTTTAAATATTGATTTTTTCAAAAGCTTTATTTAAATTAATTAAATTTAATTAATTAAATTTAAGTAATTAATTATTTAATTTGTATATTCACATTTTCCATAAAGATCGTATTACATTTCGAAAAATATTAATTCAGAAAACAAAAAGAAAAGGAAATCCAAAGCATCAATATTATTCATTGAACAAAAAGAGAAAAAAAAAAAAAAAAAAAACAATATCAAAATTATTGGAAAAATCGTAAAATTAGTTACATCCATGCGAAAAGGGGGACATGCTTAGAAATAATATTTTCAGGACTATCCTAGTTCCTGAAAACTTGATCAACTCTGTCAAATACCATGTTAACAAACAATCATGTCTATTGACATGAGAACTGAGAATAAATGAATTGAAGAGGTTTTCAGAAATCGGAGGTTAAATCAAATGACTAATTTTCAACATTTGCTTTGAAAGCTTAGAGACACACTGCAATATTTAACTCAACTTGATTATTAGTCAGTATAATAATCTCTAACAATATTAAGTTGAGAACTTGTCATACTCTACTTTAAGATTACTTAAGGTGAAAGCACGCGAAATTCAAAAATTACTTTGCACAAAACGTAAGGAATTTTGAACACCGCGGGCTACATTGAGGGATTACCTACCTTAAGGCGAAAGCGTCAGGATAGCTCGCGAAATTCAAATTTTCTGCAATTTGCAGGTCAGTATTAGGTTGTATATTGTTCAAAATATGATTGGCGACCGTAACAAGTACGTATTTACAGGATTTCAATCATTAAAATCATCAATACAACTATCTAAGACCAAGTTACACTATTGAATGACTATTTCATGAAATCATTACATTTTAAGGCAATTCTAACTTAGATGAAACTAGTCGATACTTTTTCCATACAAATTTCGGGGGGGGTATTACTCCACTGTTTGACATTGTACACTCACCTGCAAAATTGCATGGATACCTTAGTGTCTATTTTCCAGTGAACGTTTGAGTTAAAATTTTCGAAAATAGAACTAGCTTTCGCTTTTCGCTTCACACGATTTTGTTTCTGAACTGTCCATGGATTTTTGCAGTCGACCGTACATCCAAAGTTAAACATGATATCGTTTTGTCTTATTATTAATTTTGTTGTACGGAAGCAGCATATTAAAATAAAAAGCCATTAAAAAGTTATGAGCCAACAAAGATTTGTTTTTCCTGCTAATTTTAACGCAACTTTGGGCGTAAATAAGTAATAAAAGAAGTGTAAAATCTCCAAAACAAAGTCCGCTCCGACAAAGCTCAATTATCGAACATTTCAATAAACTTTATTTGTAATTGATTTATCCAGTAGTTTTTTTCATTAAACTCAACCTTCCAAAGGACTTTTCGTAATTTTTACGCGCGCGGTGTACTAAGAATTATCGTGCATTTCACTCAACACATGATGACGGACACGATGCTAGGTGAGGCAGCAGCGGGGGGACCAGGGGCGGGGTCCCAGGTGGAGACGAGTAGGCTACGGGTGCGGGGGCATCCTTGCCTGTATTGCACAGGCCTCCACCAGTGTCGGACGGGATGGCCAGGTGTTCCCGGCCATTCCCGTATGCCCTCCATGCGGGGCCCGCCACCCCTGCGGGCATGCGCGAGTGTTGGTGGGAGGGTTGTGGATGTAAAGGCTGAGCCGGTTTCCCATGACCTTCCCATCAAGGCGATGAGGGAATTCCGCTGAGTTTTAGTGGGTATACTGCCATTTTGGCAGGGAGTCCCACATAACCCGTCTCGTCCCCCGACGAGCGGGCATACGTAAAGCAATCCTCACCGTCAAAAAAAAAAAAAGGTGAGATAGCGTGCTTTTTGGCCACGCCCACCAGTGTTTTCGAGCCCGCGACTAGTTGGTTCTTAAGGAGCTGTATTGCTGTATTATAATTCTGTAAATACGAGTACATACGTGTTACGGTCGCAAATCATATTTTAAACAACATACAACCTGGCACTGCACTGAAAAATGAAAAAAAAAAAAAAACCTAATAATATTTGAATTTCGCGGGCTACCCTTAAGTAAATTAGAGTTTGACAAATTCTGAATTCAATTCAATTTCAATACGGAATTCACCCATTCTTCTACGATGTGTCGATTTAGACGATTACGTTTTATATTTATTTTGTATTATCTCTAGTTCGTTCTCCCAGTGACGTCCGAAATAAAGTTAATTCAATAGATTAGTAATAACATTGCAATGTCTATAAGCTTTAATACTAAGATATAATACTTGTCGTACTTCCTTCAACTCCATCGTTTTCGCGGGGCTAGTGTAAAATGCTGGCTAAACATCGTGGCAAGCAAATGTATCAAATTAGTTTGGATTTAAGGATGTTGTATTTACATTGTAAAGGGGATGTTGTGGTGGCAATGTGAACTTTTGTAATGCTAGCTACGTTTTAAATAAGACTATTGCTTTGTTGTTTTATTACGTCTGCTTATGTATACGAACTACGCATCAAAGACCTGACACACGTCACATAAATTCTACATCGCGCAAGCAGAGTTTACCGCGCGACTGGCATATATACAACATCCCGACATCAACCGTCGGGCAGTAGCTCACCAGACACAACACCCGTCTGGTCGGAGGATCCTTTTCTATAGAGGATAACTGAACTTTACACCTTGTACCTCTAAAGGTATGAGGAACAAATAATCTAGAACTAACACTCAGGATATATTATTTGCTACAGGGAAATTAAACCTAATTGGCTATACATTTTTTTCAAATCTACTGGTAAACTAATACTAATGCTAGCTTTGAATTTCTTATTTGAGACCTTCATGTTACTATCATCTTCATAGTTTCCGAGAATAATGCTGTTTTTTTATGTAATTCAGATAACACAAACGGTTGAAAGATTTTTTTTTGTCGTCTTTCAGGACATTCTAAGAAAGATCCTTGACAACGACCCCAAATCTTTCATACCACTTACCCTAGAGCAATTTTCTCCGCAAATATACGTCTAACAAAACTTGAGCACATTTGAAGATCACATCCCCACCACAAGCCACAGCTTACTCCCAACGAGTATCACAGCGCGAGCAGTGTCTCGTGCCACTCACCATGTTGTTGGGCTGGAACACGGGCAGCGGCGCGTGGTGGCCGTTGGGCAGCACGGGCGCCGGCGCCAGCGCGTGCGGCGTGCAGGCCGAGGGCGGCGACGACACGCCCGACGACACCCAGTTGGTGGGCTGGGGCAGTGCGGGATGTGGTTAGTGCATAGTTACTGAAGGCGCTATGATCTAGCGCATGACTGAAGTAGGCTCGCTTAGCCGCGAGTTGCCTCGCATATTTGGTTGGTATTAAAACATAGTCATTATTTTTATAAAGACAAACTCTGCGAATTATGCTAAGCAATCTTACTACCTTTTCATATGTATAAAAAATATGAAATACCGTCTGCTTTGTAGCTATGATATTGATTAAACATTACGAAAAGGGGCAAGTTTGGAAAATCTTATAATCCATTTCTTACTTCTTCTCTTTTCTTTTAAAACTTTAGACGTTTTGAGTGGTTAGAAACTAGTTAAATAAGCCCCTAGTTCCTATATTTATTTATCTTTAAACTCTTAGAAAGTTTGTCATAAACTTCTAAGGTTCTCTTTAACGAGGTTTTTCTTAAACCTTTTGAGTTGTTAGCAACTCGTTTGAAAAGCCCCTAATGCCTGTATATTTGTTTAACTCTTAAGAAGTTTTTCCTTGTTTTCGCTCTTAAAACTCGAACTTGAGTTTCCTCTATTGAGGTCTCTCTTTAAACTTACATCTCTTCGAGCGGACGACACCTAATAAAATAAAAGGCTCAGTAATTATAACTAAATATTTCCTTGTGGAGTATGCGTCATTGAATGTGAACCATATCCCCTACGTGTGATTGAATGAGAGTGTCTGACGAAAGCGTGAAAGATGTTGATCCAATTACTTTTGGAGATCCGTTCTACTTTTGTGTCCTGGAACTAGCAGCTATCTTCGTATTGCTCCTACTCTTGTGTCCTAAAACTAGCAGCTATCTCCGCCCTGCTCCTACCTGCGCATTGTGATGGTGGTGTTTGAGCGGCGGGTAGAGGCGCGCGTGCAGCGGTGGCGGCGAGTGCACCGGCGTGGAGGGCGACGAGCCGTACGACGACAGGCTGCCGGCCTCGGCCGCCACCACACCCGGCGTACTGGCTGAGCCACCGTACATCTGTTGGGGGAAAGACTTTGAGGATGGGAGGAACCAGTAAGCAGCTTTGTTTAGGAGTTTTGATGAGAGACTCGAGCAAGATGAATCACTAAGGCCTTTTTACAAGCTTTTATTTATCACATGTCCCGGTATCTGTCTGTCTGTAATTAAATCTTGCAAGTAAAATTTGACCCATTTCCCGATTTCCGATTGAGCTGAAATTTTGCATGCATATATAAATCGGTTGACAATATTATTATGACATGGAACTGATCTGATGATGGAGCCAGAAGATTGCCATGAGAACTCTGTAATAAAACGATGCAAACTCCATCGAGTTTGGCCTCGTTTGATTCGTCTTGACAAGGAATCCGGGTCTAGAAGGTCTGATGATAAGTTGGTCGATTATTATATAAAACTAGCTGTTGCCCGCGGCTTCGCCCGTGTAGATGTCAATACTTCCCTACTTACTTAGTCAAGTATTTGTGCCAAGTTTAAAGTTAATCAACCAAATTAATAAGATTTTTCATACAAACTTTCATCCCCTATTTTATCCCCTTAGGGGTGGAATTTCCAAAAATACTTTCTTAGTGCACCCTTAAGGTGTCTGCACACAGCGGGCGCGGCGCGGCGGGACCGGGCGTGGCGGGGCGCCGACGCGACGCTGAGCAGTTGTAATGTACTAGATATTACGGAGGACGCCACACAGAGCCGTCCGGCTCGACGCGACGTGACGCGACGCTCTGTGTGGCGTCGTCCGTAATATCTAGTACATTACAACTGCTCAGCGTCGCGCCGGCGTCCCGCCCCGCCGCGCCGCGCCCGCTTTGTGCAGACACCTTTAGACCTCATAAGGAACCTACGTGCCAAATTTGGAATCTCTAGACCCAGCAGTTTAGGCTGTGCGTTGATATGTCAGTCAGTCAGTCAGTTTTTTCTTTTATATATATAAAATAAATACATATCTAAATAATTTCAGAGCAAATTTTTCTTAAAAGCTTGAGACGTTAACGTCCTTCTTACACTTAAAAATAAAGATAAAAGCTTCTTTAAAAAATATCATTTATATTCAATACTAGCTTCTGCCCGCGACTTCGTCCGCGTGAAATTTCTTGTTCCCCCGACCCACCTCGTCGCATCACATTGCCTGCCAGTGCTTTTACTTAGTTTTCGCTTAAACTTTCATTAAAAAAAAAATTGTGTCCTAGTTAATAGGAATGTAATTCTTCCTCAAGAATTGGGCTGTAAAATGCAAAAAGATTTTGTCAAATCCAACTCTCAGTTCCAAAGATTAGCGCGTTCAAAAACAAAAAAACCTGCCAAATGAGAGTCGGACTCGCGCACGAAGGGTTCCTTACCATCCATACTAATATTATAAATGTGAAAGTAACTCTGTCTGTCTGTCTGTATGTTACGTTTTCACGCCTAAACCGCTAAACCGATCGTCATAAAATTTGGCAGAGATATAGCCTGGGATATGGAGAAGGACATAGGCTACTTTTTTACGCGATAACCGACATCCACGCGGGCAGAGCCGCGGGCAAAAGCTAGTTATCTATAAAAACGGCAAAAAAATCATGTCCGTTGTATGGGAGCCCCCCTTAAATATATTTTTTTCTGTTTTTTAGTAGTTTTTGTTATAGCGGCAACTGAAATACATCACCTGTGAAAATTGCAACTGTCTAACTATCACAGTTCATGAGATACAGCCTGGTGACAGACGGACAGACAGACAGACAGACGGACAGCGGAGTTTTAGTAATCGTCCCATTTTACCCTTTGGGTACGGAACCCTAAAAACGAACTCTTCAGCTTTAGAATAGACTACCTCGCAGAGTTGATCATTATTTTGCTGCGGAGTTATTATAAAACAGTTATATCTCCTAAGATATTCATTGAAATGAAATGATGTAGGGGCAACTTTGTTCAAAATTAAATACTTGTGATGAATAACGTATTTATTTGGATAAGGATTAATACCATGTTTATGAAAACTGCTTCGCAAATAATGCATTAATTTCGAACGAACTTGATTACCATAAAAAAAGGTTATAGTGAGTCAATCTTAAAAGATAGACATATGCTGTCGCGGACTTTTTTTTAGAACATTTAAAGAGGAACAATTCCATCATACATGATATTTGCGTAACATAAACCGTTTACGCAGCGCACGCAACGGAAGCTCTCAAAAAGGAATATTTTTTCCCGTTTTTGCAACATTTTACATTTATGCTCCGCTCCTATTGGTTGTAGCGTAATGTTATATAGCCTATAATATTTCTGAATAAACGGACTATCCAACACAAAAATAATTTTTCAATTCCAACCAGTAGTTCCTGAGATTAGCGCGTTCAAACAAACAAACAAACAAACAAACTCTTCAGCTTTATATATTAGTATAGATTGCTTGTGTTAAGTCCGAAAGATGTTTCGCAGATTTACTGCTGGATTCTCAAACGCATTTAGTCTCAAGTTGTTTAACATAAAGCTTTTTCTGTCACTGCCAAGATGTATTGAAATAGAAAGATTATTAAGACCGTCTTTAAGTTACGTTTGGGAATTCGAATTTAAGTCTTCTTCTAGAATTAATCACGTGAAGAAGAGCAGTGCACTTACAGGTTGTAACGGCGGCTTGGCGACGAGCATGGGATCTGTGGGTGAGTGGTGCGGCGCCGCGGCCCTGAACGAGGACATCGGCGGCAAGGGGAGCTCTGCCCCGCCGCCCCCCGCCTCGCCCACCGGAGCGCCCGCTATACCTGGAACATTGGGGAAGAAGACTTAGATGTGGTAGAAGAGAACGTATATTATTAACATATCAGCACCCCAATTGCGGTATACACTTCAGTAATCACGATTATGAACGAAATTCCTAGTCCATTGCTTCATGTTTGACAAATTCGTCTGTTCGACAACGTAAATAAAGCAATGAATGTTGTTGAAATGTCAATATGAATGGCATTGCTTTTGTTAAGTGTGTACGCAGTTACCCCGCTGGTCAGCAAGTAGATTTCCATGATTCACGAATTCGCTTCAAGTTATTCTTGGTCACAGGGTAATTACTGTTAAAAACTTAGAGGAAACTGCTTAATCGCCCGAAGTTGCGATGGTATTTGCCTTAAAGTGATACAATTGAATGAAGTGGTGCAAGCGAACTCGTTAAGAAATATGAGGTTCAAAGGATGGTGAAAGATATCATGTTTTTTTAGCAGGTTGGCGAATCAGGGCGCCGGCTACCATAATGTGGCACCTATGGACTACGTCAACACCAGGACAAGATTTCACGTGCACCAATACTCTTCCAACTGAATCATAGTAATGTTTGGCGGTAAATAGATAGTAGTAGGTATTACCTCAGCAGATTCTGATGATGATTTTTGTTTTCTGCTCGTGTCCTAGCAAGAGCTTCGTGGTAGCCAATTTTGGGGGGTCTTACCTGGCGATGTAGCATAGGGGTCGTGCTGGTAGGCTGGCGGCGGTTGGTAGTAGGGCGCGCCCCACTCCCCACCGGCGTAGTACGCCTCCTGGTAGGGGGCGCCGGCGCCTGCGCCCTTGGGGGACGCGTATCGCGATGGGGAATCGTGCCCGAATTCATCGCTGCCGTACTATGGAAGAAAGAGAAAAGATGGGAGATTAGTTTTTGATGATCAGTTCAGTTATTTACGAGGAGTTTCAGGACCATGCCATAATGCATACATGGTGCGAATAAGTTTATCAGACAGATGTAAAATAGTGGTATTCGACTGTATACGGATATACCGGAAGCTGACTCCAGCATAGTTTTGACAAGGCTGGGCCGATGATGGTTTGAATAAGTTCATACAAAATGCAAGTAACCTTTTTCACGTCCCTGACGTGGCACTAAGCCCAAGTGATCCAGTACATTGAGAGGTCTTGGCTCTGATATAGAGGTCTATATCAGCGTCAAGACCACTCAGTTTACTGGATCACTTGGGCTCAGTGCCACATGAACGGGTCAATTTTCGTTAATTTTATTTAAGTCATAAATCGCATAATGATGACGATCTGCTTCTTAATATTTCGTGTGGTTAGTGACTAATCTGGTGTCAGAGTTTTTATCCCGCCCACGGGCCTTTGACTTGTCTTCACATACCGTCGAGAAATATCTCTCAGGCAGGTTGGCTCACGATGTTATCCTTCACCGTTTTTTAGGCAAGTGATAATTATACAATACGCACATAAATCCGAAAAGTCAGAAGTGCGTGCCTTGGGTTCGAACTCGAGACCTATGACTGACGATTATATTCATTCTTTAAGGCATTTGCGCTTTGAGGTACATTAGTATAAATCATTAGACGCCAATACAATCTATTCATAATATTAAAGTGTGAATCACTAGCTTCAGGAAAAGAAAAAGAAAAATGAAAGCTCACTTCACCCAACTTTTCACGCTGAGTTTTTTAAAGTATATACCAGCAGGATATCACCTAGGATTTATTAAT
Organism: Dryobota labecula; assembly: GCA_947523025.1. Taxonomy (NCBI): domain Eukaryota; kingdom Metazoa; phylum Arthropoda; class Insecta; order Lepidoptera; family Noctuidae; genus Dryobota; species Dryobota labecula. The sequence goes on along the minus strand of OX383310.1, from coordinate 888,059 downwards.
AAATTCAATTTTGAATTTACTTATGAAACATGGAACAATCAACACGTCATTCGCAATTCAACCTGTAACTTTAAACATGTATGTGATGCAGTTTAAATATTTATTTATTTTACATTTGACAGCTTGAGAGGTAGACATAAATCAGAATTTCAAACTCATCTACTGTAACATTTATGAGTAGCTGTGTCTCCTGACAAACATCTCCGATTCAAGAAACATACAGTTTTATTGGCACTTTTGATACGCATAATGGATAGCTAGCACAGTGCGAGTTGGACTAATAGATTTAGCTCAGAAGACTGATAAGCTAAGTTTCAGTTTCCTCTCTCCTACTGTTTAGCTGTGCCCGACAGGGTCTAGTATGATCACATTTAAGTTACCACCTAAATATACATTGTGGAATGCAAATAAACTTGATTGGACAGTTACTACTGTTTAGGAACATTTACAGCTTCAGCTACTTCGCTGTCTATAACTGTCAGTTCTTCAGTCAGGTCACAGGTCGCTTCGTGTAACCTTTCCTAACACAAACGTTCATATCTTTCTTGGCACTACGACGTTTATTAAATTCATAAATTCATTTAATCAGCATGTAGAGAAGTAGGCTGCTAATCTTGATTCGTTACGCCGATATCGGACGCTTCACTTTTTGTTCATTTCTGCCTTTAATCTTTCACCCGAAGTGAAACGTCTGAACATAAAATCTATCAAAAGTACAAATGAATTCATAAGTGAACCGATCTAATGATGTTGGATTCTGGCACTCGGCATCTTTCACTCGCGTTCCGAATGATCGGAAATGAAATGTAAGGAGCAAATGAACGTTCATTCCTATACAATTTTGTCGGTGTCGTGTGAATGTTGAATGATACAAGAATGAACCTTTATTCGAGTGAAGCGTATGATATCGGCTTTAGCAGCAAATGCTTACTTTCATAATTAAATTCTTCAAACTCAGAGCATTTATTTAAATTAAACTATTTGCAGGCACTTTTGAATTGTCAAGGAGTCGATTAATCAGAAAAATGAAGCTATTCGCCCGTTCTAAAGCGCAGTAGGTTCCTATGGAGAAGAATGGGCAAGAAACTCCAAGGAGACTCTTTTAAATCAAACTATTATTTCAGAGCGCAGTTAGTCGCATACCAGTCGCAGACCTTGTGCACTTACATCCACAACTACACATGAACCATTTTCCTGCTCAAATACTCCAGTTCTATTGCTAAATATCTACAGTCATATTAGGACCGAGCCCCCGAGGCCACCTCACTATTGTCCACTAACTTTTAGTACGACATTAGCTGTTAGTCACCGACCGCGACTCGAAATAATTCACTGATTGTACTGACTAATAACACTTATTGGAACTGATCTATATTCGGAATTTTATGTTTGTTATTGGGGAAATATTTAGAAATATTAATTCTTCACTTGCACTTCAAGATCAGTGGTGGCACAGTAACGGTGGCGACTTACGATTTGTAGGTCGTAGGTCCCCACCAGGCAGGCGCTTTCATCATCATTTCAGCCGAAAGACGTCCACTGTGGATATAGGCCTCCCCCAATTGGGGGGGTTTGCCATAATCGCCACGCTTGGCAGGCGGGTTGGCGATCGTAGTATGGTGTTAAAAATGCATAGAGAACGCTGCTGCCCATTCTATAGTAAGTCCCTTAGTCGCCTTTTACGACACTCACGGAAGGAAATGGGGTCGTGCTATTCTTTACGTCCGGCAACACACGGTACACGGTCTGTTAATTGGATGCCTAGCATACTGCACTCCATCGCACGTTGGCAAACCTTGAGTTTGGACTATTGAATGTTAAACCAACTCAGTGATGCAAGTCTTGAGGTTGCACTGGCGATGAACATGTCGAAGACATGCATAGCTTCACTTTGTGTAAATTCTGTCATCACCACTGCTCTGGAAACGGTGAAGGAAATCATCGTGAGGAAACCGGCATGTCCTAGCATAAAAAATTCGAAGACATGTGACATCTACCAACCCGCACTGGGACAGCCTGGTGATTTATGGCCCACTCCCTCTCACAGAGGAGGCCTGTGTCCCAGTAGTGGGAAAATTATAAGCTGTTAACTTCGGTTTCTAAAATTAGTCTTTTTTTTTAATTATTCTGAGAATCAGCACCACACTTTAGCTTTTTTAAACCAGATAAACCTCTGATCAGTAAATCAGTTGTCAGATCTTATGTAAGCTGTCGTGATTCATTATCATCATCATCATCGGCAGCCTTGTTCGTACCGCTGAGTAATAGGCCTCCTCCCTTTGATGCCATGCTTCCCTGGTCTGTGCGAGTCTCATCCAGGTCCTGTTGTGATTGGATGACCAAAATATCAACAGCCAGTCAAAGTCATACAAGCTGGCAATGGAAAAGTAGATGAACTAGGAATCTAATCTAAACAATCTTGGCCCGGTAGTTTCTCCAATGCCAGAAGGCACGGCCACCGTAGGGAAACCCAGAAACCAAGCATCACTCAAACGCTCTTAACTTCTTAGTTTAGAGAACGAATTCACGTAAATCAACCGACCTCGTGTTCAAAAAGTGACATATTTTTATTACATAACATAACATTTCGCCTGTATGAGAAATTGAATTTTCTACATAATTTTTTTTTTCGTGAATTTTTCGCTTAAATAGTTATTCTGCTATTCGAGGCGGTGACAAATCCAACAAATTCAAGATCATAAAAATCGGTTCAGCCATTCTTGAGTTATAAATGGTGTAAGTAACCCGACTTTGTTTTATATATTAAAGATAAAAGATGTGAAAGTAACTCTGTCTGTTACGTTTTCACGCCTAAACTGCTGAACCGATCGTCATGAAATTTGGCAGATATATAGACTGGGAACGAAGGCCAGAAGGCAACTTTTTCACGCGATAACCGACATCCATGCGGAGCCGCGGTCAAATGCTAGTTTATTATATACTTTTACAATCACCTGGCAAGAGACCGGTCTATCTAAGTGCAGACACCATATCAGTTAGCGCAACAATAAGTCGCAAGTGTGCGCCATATCTGTGAGTTGCGACAGACGAGAAAGCTTTGTGATTGCGATTATTGTTAGTCGTTTGTGGGAAGTGGATATCTCATTTGTAGTAAGAGAATTTGTGGTTTTTGGGCTACACTTAAGAACGAATATCAATATTGAGCATCTAGGAAGGAATTAGTATAGGTAACTACTTGGCATATCGCTCTGAATGGCCCCTGGAAATGAAAGGCATTGCTTTCGTTTTGACATTTTAACAACATTCTTTGCGTCAGTTACGATGTCGAGCAGATGAGTTTTTCAAATATATGAAGCAATGGGTTAGGAATTTTCTTCAAGCCTTCGGATTGTGAACGAAAAAGTGCGGTTTCTGGAACCCTAATAAAATCTAAGATCAGTAATTCTGTACGGACTTTGGTCAAGAAATACCAAAATTCTAACAGACGACAGCAGAAGGGCACTTCCCGTATTTTTAGGAACGTCCGTATTCTAATCTTAGATATAAATAGATAAAATACTCTTTATTATGTACACCATAAAAATTACAGATATAAATGTAGAACTGTTACATAGGGTGTCACAATGGGCGGTCTTATCGCTAAAAGCTAAGGCCCGTATTAAAGAACTTTACTCAAGACTCGAGCATTACTTTAAACTAGTTTCAACCAATCAAATGGCTTAAAACGAGTTTTAAGTAGGGATTGCAATCCCGCAAAACGGGATCACGCATTCCCGCGGGATCCCGCTGCTTTTAGTAATCTGCTGGATCCCGACTTCCTTCCACCTTCAAAGCGCGGATCCGCGAATCCCGCAAATTTAAAAATTGGCGCTAAAACTTTCGCGTAAATCGCGAGTAGCACGAGCGCGACGTTACCGTCAAAAATACAGATCGTACTTATACATTCTTCATACCACGAAAAGTTGCAATACGCCAAGAAATAAAGAAAATAATAGAAAGAGTCGTAGTTCAAGACGATGAAACATATGCAGATGACGTCTTCGAAAATACACCTATAGCTGGAACATCTGCTACTGATACAGATCCTAATCTTACGCTAAAAGAAGAATTAGAAAAACAGCTTCAGCAAGAAAAATACATATCTAAGGAAAAGCCAGACACCAAGCAAAATGTTTTTGAGAATAAAAAAATAAGAAATAAATGACGTTCTTTGAATCCGATGGTATCAGAGGAGAGTACCTGACGCTCGCCTCTGAATATATCCTGACGGTTCAGCCTAGTAGCGTAGAAGCCGAGAGAGCGTTTTCAGCATCAGGATATATTTGCCGTTCACTCAGAAGCAGGCTCGAAGATGATACAATAAATGCCATTTGCTTTTTAAGAGCGTATTTTCAAAAGTTGTCACCATAGGTTGATATCATAGTAATAGCATCTAAGATAAAGTTGTGATTTGATTATTATAGTCATTATATGAATAAGACTAATTTCAAAATATAAAACTGTTGTTAGGAGTAAGGGTAAAATTAAACAAAACAAAAGATGAATCTAAGAAAGCAGATTACACTACTTATACTTAATTAATAGAAAATAAATAATTTCTGTTGCTTAATGTATTTTTTTTTTAATAAAAGTTGATTTTTACACAAAAATCTGTAGTTTCTATTTGATTTTATAACATGATTTCAAAGATGCAGGATTGAGTAATCCCGCGGGATTGAATGAGCTGCGGGATTGCAATCCCTAGTTTTAAGTAATGCTTTAGTTTTGAGTGAGGTTCTGTTATATGGGCCTAAGTCTTAATTTGTTGAAAATACCTCTAATTTACCCATCTTTTTGAAAACTTTTCGACATTGGTTGTCACTGAGAATGAGATGATATTGCGACTAGATTTTGGATTGGCATTTAGACCACAGCCAATCAAATTTTTTGACATAATAATTTACCAGTTCTAAAATTTGAATAGGCTAGCAGAGACCCAGGATTTGTTGAGAAATAGTACTTTACTGCAGTGCTTACTTTAAAAGCACGCATACCTACAAATTCATCGTCCTAAAATCGCCACACTTAATGCACAACTTATGTCCACATTTACCTTAACAAAACCACCTGGTTTCACCCCTTTGTTGCCTATCTACCTCTACTTCTCCATAACAGTCTGCATGGCCCATAATCGTCACATTAACAATAGACGCAAGTGTGCGCTGGACCATATTTGTCACATTGCGAGATGTCGAAAGTTTGTCGTGTGTAATTACGATTTTTGTTAAGTCGTGTGTGTGCGGGCGAGTCTATTGGTAGATTTAACACTAATGTAAAAGTTTTATTTTAACATTTTTGCATTATTTAAATAATGGTTTTGTGGCGGCATCTACAACACCACATGCGAACTACGCATCAAAGACCTGACGTCACAAATCCTGCATTGCGCAATCAGAGTTTACCGCGCGACTAGCATATACAGGGTGTTTGGCGCATGGACCGACACAACTTTTTGGGGGGTTGGGAGGGTCATTAGCGAGGTTTCATCCAAAGACCCCATGTTCTAAGTGTCACGGTTATTAAGTGATTTTTTTTGTTTTTTTCCTAAAATTACCCGGAATCACGCCTTTAAATCGTCATTACTTTTTTTATTAATGGTTGTAATTGCAATAAATTTTTATTTTAAATAGATCTTTATTTGATGCAATTGATCTGTAAAAAATACTTATGTGCTTCCAAAGTCAATTTAGTTTTTAAATGTGTGAAAAATCCTTCCAAATTCTAAATCTGCCTATCTAATCTTATCCCTATTTAATATCTAGTCTTCTAAATTCAGTATTAAAAAATTTGAACTTAGTTTTATTTTAAAAAGTTCTTGGGATGAAACCTCGCTAATGACCCTCCCAACCCCCCAAAAAATTGTGTCGGTCCATGCGCCAAACAACCTGTATACAACATCCCGACATCAACCGTCGGGCAGTAGCCCACCAGACACAACACCCGTCTGGCCGGAGGATCCTCCCTTTTCAATAGAGGATGAGTGAACTTGACACCCTGTTCCTCATACCTCTATAATTTCTTTTGACGACCAGCGGGGTGACTCCAATGAAGGAAAACATTGTGAGGAAACTGGCATGTCCTAGAACCAAAATTCGAAGAAATGTGACATTTATGCACTGGGACCGCGTGGTAGATTATAGTCCACTCCCTCTTGAAAAGAGGAGGCCTGTGTCCCAGCAGTTATAGGGTAATCATTGAGTCAAAAGAGGGTAATTCCGTTACACAAAAAAATTGATCGCAATGTCTTTAATTTTGACAGTTCAGCTACGTTCATTGCGTTATTTACGTTGTAGAGAAGACGAATTTTTCAAACCCATGAAGGGATTAGGGAATGAGGAGCTCGTGGCTAAGTAATAACAGCCGCACGGGTCGATCCGTCAGGTTAAGTTACGCTTACCGGATGGGTGACCGTCTTAACATACCGAGACTTCTCCGTGCCTCGGAAAGCACGTTAAGCCGTTGGTCCCGGCTGTCATTCGTGGATCTTTGACAGTTGTTACGGGTCGTCAGAAGCCCAAAAGTCTGACATCCAGTCTTACCAAGGGATATCGTGTTACCCAGTTACTGGGTTGTGGAGGTCAGATAGGCAGTCGCTCCAAGTAAAATACTGGTATTCAGCTGCATCCGGTTAGACTGGAAGCCGACCCCAACATACTAAGAAAAGGCTGGACAGATGATGAATCTCACACACGCATTTAGAATTTTTTTCAATGCGTCAACTTATTTCTACGTCCTCAAAGAAAATCCACTAAACTCCAACCTGTGGGGAATGTGAAAGTATCAATAATGTCCCAAGTCCTAATGAACGTGGCTTCGGTCCAACATTCTTATTAAACCGATGCATTATTAATTACCCGAGAACAGTTAACAACGGGTCTAAGGACCATTGTGTTGAGAAACGGTACTTTGGAGACGCAAGCTTTGGCAACGATTTTTTCTTATTTAAGGTTCTACATTACATATGTATAAGTTAATAAAGCCTGAGTGCGCGTCTCCTTTTTAAAGAAATTTCTCGCCGACTAGTCGACGTGAACAGAGAGCTGGCTTATTCTTTGGCCAAAGAAGTAGTATTGCCATTCAACGTGGCAATACTACCAATCTTCTGGGCACGTTTCCGGATGACAGCTATGCGGACGATTACTTCGACGCCTAATTTGTCCTTTTGTTAAGGTTCCGTACTTCAAAAGAAAAAAACTGAACCCATATAGGGTAACTCGCGTGTCCGTCTGTCACAGCCAATTTGCTCCGAATCTACTGGACCGATTAAGTTGAAATTTTGTACACGTATGAAATTCTGTGACCCAAACACGGACGTGTAACGTAAATAAATGAATTTTGCAGTGTCCCCGCGGGATTACAGCCCACTCCCTCTCACAAAGATGAGGCCTGTCCGAGCAGATTAAAAGCTGATTATGCAACGCAAAAGTAACAAAATCATTCAAAACCACAAGTCATTATTATTAAAACTAAGCTGAGAATCAGCGCTTCTTGAACGTCAAAATTACATGAGACAGTCCTCCAAAACGCCCGCCCTTCACCATTTCCCAGTACTTTAGTTCGGAAGAAGTGGCGCTACAATTCCAATCTTGCTACTACTCACAATGCACTAACCACAAAGCCCAGTCAATCCTTAACATCCGCATTACTGAGATAACTTGTTAAAATAAACTAATTAATTAACAGTTCAGACGATGAGTCAATGCTAAATCATTGTTCCCACATCGTCGTGAGCTTCCTGCTGTATGTACTGGGTTTGCGTGGGATAAGTTATGAACTGAGCGATTTACTATATTGGTAGCGTTTACTGCTACAAGTATATAGCCCACGTGATGTCAAGATAAATGACACAAAAGAGCATTTGATCGTAACTACAAAAATTGCCTTTTAAATAAAAGAAAGGTCTCTGTGGTCAGGATTGTTGCTCTGCTCATGACGTACTGTAATATTCTACCTGCCCACATCGTAAAAGCTGTGTGTTTCTGTAGGCAGGTATGAGTAGGTGCTAAGAGATTGAATATGCCAAAAAACAGGACTCGATTCTGATAAGTATTTTTTATTCTGATTATAAACTCATGACACAAATATTCTACGAGTATGAATGGTCAACAGAATAAAATCTAGTAAGGAACGGTAAATTACTTTGCAATAGTAGTTTTATTTTAGAGAAATCTCATCCGCTTCCAACATCGCGACCGCTCATAACTTACATATTAATATAACTACGTAATTCATATGAAATCATTTTTCATTATAAGAACGGGAACAGATTTAGAGTAGACTTTATACTCGCAGAGATGTTTGTAATGAATCATCATTTCATTCGAATAATCCACAATGGATATCTGGCTAAGTGCATTGTAATAGGTAGGAATTAATACATATTGTACGCATTTCACGTTTTAATTGATTCGTCTTCTTCGTCGTTCCCTCAGCAATGAGGATCGCGACCAAATACAACGCACCTTCAAGTTATGGGACGTTCTGTTCACAGATTACTGTATGGTGGTTAGTCAAAAAAATAGAACAAGACCAAGAAGTGTTTCGTTCACTAGGACCATTTTTTTTGGTTCATGTTTCCGCGCCCTACGACGATAGAGTTTCTTCTCAATAGCCACATTACTCTTTTAAACCCGGTAAATAATTTCCGGATGAAGGAGGTAGGGAGAGTTTCTGGTGGTGTAGGCACTATGGTATAAGACCATATTCTATAGATACTTTTAACTGAAACGAATGTTTTGACTTGATTACTCAATCTCTCAGCATACGGCAGATGCCAATTTTTTATCCCATTTTTATGCAACTTTTTGTACCGACTTTTTGTAGGAACATTGACTTTCTAAAATCATTTACCGCCCCAAGGGGCGTACACAATATATTGACTATTCAAGATGGCTGTCGCGTATCACATAACAGAAATCCATTAAGCAATGTCAAAAGTGGCGTCTAAAGGATATTGAATTACTGAATGGCGTTCAACAAAAAATACTGATTGTAGGCTTCCATTTTGGATTGTAGAAGTTATCTTAGGACGTTTGAATCTTCTAGTAATTTGTGTTACAATCAGCCCCACCACCACCTTGCTGACTGGCTAATACTTTTTCGTCGGCATGAGCTATACTGAGTTATTCGGCTGAGCTTTGTGTAAATTATTTCATCACCACTGCTCTCAAAACGGTGAAGGACATGTGAAATCTATCACTGGGCCCGCATATTTTGCATGGAATGTGTCCAGATCTGAGTCTAAGAGTAGTAACAATCAGCTTTCTACTAACATCACTATTCATGAACCAGGGCACACGAAGAGGTTCACAATGTATGGTTTTATACCATAAACCCTTCTCTAATGACCACCTAATTTAAGGCTCTGTCAGATTGAGGTAAGTGCATCTTATTGCTTTTAGATCTAACATCACCAACACGGTGTTAACAAGCGCTGTGATCTATCTTCATTCCCCATGGAAACACGAAAAAGCCTTTTCCCTAAGTAACGATTTTGCCAAGCTGGTTATAAAACCAGCAGTGCTACACTTCTGTATGCACCATCAATCGCTTAAATCTATCACCCACACGTAGTTATTAGTAAACAGGAGTAGTGATCTATGCTCGCTTCTTCTTTGCATAATATGGGAAGCCTTTTCCCTAACAGTAAGATTGTTATAAAAGTTAATGATTACATTACCTAAACGCTGGTCGCGACCGTCATTCGTAGATCTTTGACAGTCGTTACGAGAAGAAGCCCGAAATTCTGACAGCCAGTCTTGCCACGGGGTTTTGCCATGTAGAATAATTTTTTTTCGGCTGAGACCCGGTGAGACTAGAAGCCAAACCCAACATAGTTGAGAAAAGTCTAGGCAGATGATGCAATCAATGATGAATGATGGTAATGCAATAATTAAATTTTTACAGAATCAACCGCTCAAATCTATCCATCTTGAACATTATTTCATTTATATTTACAGCACTGTTTGTGTGTTTGTGACTAGTATAATTGACTGCTCCTAATTTTAAACCGTGTGGGCCGCAGTACGATTATCTAATAGTACTAGAGATATTGCTCTTGCGCATGTATGATGATGGATACTGAAATATGTACGACACGGTGAGTAATTACTGCTGAAATGATGTTCTTTTTGTTGTTTTGTCAGTGCCAAGAAGCAAGAAGTGCTCTTTTTACATACTATTAATTGGCAGCAGTAAGACTTATTTTTTTAAGCATGTTGAAAAGAATTGTCTAAAGGCACAAGTTTATCTTCAAATCTTTCGGCGGTACCAGTTCATCACCAAAGAGTATTTCTACAATTTAGATTCTACGCTGAATAGTGTCATATAATATTTTACGGTTGTTAAGGAGTTAGATTGGATCGTGTTTATAATTTAAGATCTAAATTGGTTATTCAGTTCTTGGCATCTGATGTAAGTTCTTCCCAAAAGTCATAATGATCAGGAAGGGGTAATGCAGTTGCAGACGTAAATGTCCAAGGTATTGTTGGATTACTAGAACAACACAACATAACATTACGCCTGTTAACCTTGTCCATAGAAACTATTTACGCTATGAGATGCATGGTCCTACGACACACCGTTTCCGAGATATGGGCCATTGTTTTTTTTTTAAAAGGAAAAACTCTATATTTCAAAAATGGTAGCTCGGATGAAAATCTTTTCTGGAAATGAGTTGGATACCATGAGATGATGTACGAAAAAGCCGCGAAATATTGAAAAACGTCCTCTGCTTCTAAGTAACGCAAGCTGGAAGATCGATTCTTGTTTTTCTTTTTTTTAATATTTCGCGGGTTTTTGTACATCTTAAAGTCCTCGCTCCATAGCGCCCCTGAGGCTACACTCCAACCGGGGCGAGCCTATTGCCATCAACCGTGCCCAAATCACCGGGCATTAGAACATTGTACAAATTTGAAACCTTATTTATTATCAAGTCATTTTCGAGACAAGAAGACCCTGCTGAAAAGTGTCGACAGTTTAAGTTATATTCTTAGGTCTAGTCCACCAACTTACCCCACTCTCTTGACTAGTAGTCGGCGGAGGCTGCAGGCCATGCTCCTCATTATATCTTCTCCTCGCCCGATGCCTCAACAGAGCCGAGGCATCAGGCTGTCCGAACTGGAACACATGCTCCTCCTTCCCACTCAAGAACACTTTCTGCGCGTTCAACTCATAGTCTTTGCCGTTAAAGTCTGTACTAACATATTCCGACCGAACACCGTCGAGGATCTCCGAGGATATCCGAAGACTGTCCGAGGTTTGCCTAAGATTTACATCGGAGTCACTTCGGTAATTTTCGCATATTTGATTGAAGGTATTGAAGTATTCAGTTGCTAAGTCAGTCCGTGGTTCGTAGATGATTTCGGCTATTGGAGGCGGTTCAGCGGGGAGTGAGAATGTGGACTCCATGTTAGTGACGTCATGCCGGAGAGCCATTGTCGTCACGGAATCATTTGAATTTGAATTTCTTGCGTTTGTTTGGACGCATCACTTTGTTTTGTTTTGGTCACTGTTCTGTTTTTGTTGTCACTTGTTTAACATTAATTTTCCATTTTTGTTTTGTTTAATTGTTTTTGGGTTAATTCGTTTATAACATCTGCGTGGTTGTGCTCTCGTTTTGTGAAACTATGGAATAAAATTCAAGTTATAATTTTGGTTGAATACTAGGTAATATTTCGGAGTTCATGTCTAGTCGTGCGGATCATGTTAAAACCTAAAAGAAGAGCAAAAAACTACTGGAACTTGTCAAAATTTTTTCTTTTCACTGAAACACTCTCAGACTTCATTCTCTATTCCATCCAATAATTTTAAACAGTCACAATCTTCACACTCCAAAACCGAAACAGACACCAAAATCAATTTTAAAATCATTTCCACCTCACAGTCGCCGAAAACAGCATTCACAAAAACAAAATTTTCAACATGACAAAATTTTCGCTAATTTGCAACACTTGAAATCGACCACCCTAGAGAAGCAATCTAACCGCAAAACCGCCAGAGACAATAAGGACGAAATACATTAAAAAAAAAAAAAAACTAAATAACACACGGTCTGTGATCCCATAGAAATCTATTTAGCACCTTGCTTTAAATCCCCTGGGAACGTACCAAAAGACCAAAGGACCGATCGGTGAAATTTTTGGGAGAAAGGATCAGGTAAGTTTTGGTTGTGTGTTTGTGAAAGGGTTCGTCAATTGTCATATTTTTTGACAAGTGCATTGAATATTTCGGTATATCAAAGTGGCAAGGTGTGGTCATTGTTGATTGTCACTTCATCGATCACCGATTTATGGCAATGCGAGGTCATTTCGCCAAGATTTTATTTTTGGATAAAAGGACTACGTTTCGCAGTGAGGGAAAATATTGCTATTGGCTTTATCGTTTCGTAGTTTTGAGAATAACTTGTTAAAAAAATAATTGATTGTTAGGTCACCTAGAGGTTTTGTAAACCGTTTAAAAACCGATTTGATGATTAAATTATATTACATATCTTATGAAATTTTGACATAGGATTCATACTCCCAGGTGTCTTTAATAACAAGATAATTATAAATATTCAACAAAACAATTTTGCCGTTTCCGCCTGGGTCATTTGTATTGGAATAATTGTCACCTAATAAATATTAAAAACATTGGTTTTACATTGGCCCCAAACTAAGCAAGCTGTACCTTTGGTACCATTAATTGGCGACGCTTGGTGAGGCCAAAGTTCATCGGCGGACATCTTTCAGCTAAAATGAAGTGACAAAAAATACCGACTGCACATTTTATCAAAAGCAACTGAAAAACTTCATCTCTCAAGGTAGGTTTACACGAAGCCAGTGCACGGGCGCTATTCATACCAGCGGTGGCTGCCAGTGCTGAACTGGCAAGATAAGTTATTTACACGGGGCGAATACTAAGCCAGTCTTGGCTGCCAGTCTTAACTGGCAGCCAGCGCTGGCTTCGTGTAAACCTGCCTTTAGTTCAGAAACCTCAAAAGCGAAACTCAGTACACATTTTTTGCTCCCAATTCCAGAGAACAATCTCCACGTAATTACTGGCCATATGATACTGTTTCTGTTCACAATAACACAGCTGATTTGATACAATCTAAGGTTTCTTTACATTCATCATAATACAGTGAACTCTCAAGCTCACCAGATGACAGATTTTTTGTCAATTCAAGATAGTATGGCTTCTAAATGTTCAAGTTATTTAAAGGGCATAGCTACGCCAACGCAGTTTGATAAGTAGGTCTTGGAATCCGAGATCAGTTGGTAACAGCATGTCTAATTGAGAAGATATGGCTCAGATTTGTGCTACTAAGGACCAGCGGGGGAAATGCGTAACACACGCATTTTGACAGTTCAACAACATTCATTGCGTTATTTACGTTGTTGAGCAGATTTTTTTTTCGAACATCTTTTCCAATGGATTAGCAATCCTTCAAAATCATTCATATTCAGACTGTGATCGATAGTGTGCTACGCAGTTTGTGCACGTTGTAAAGATTTTGGTCCTAGGGTACATGAGGACAGGTAGGCAGCTGTGTGAAGTTTAGTAGCAAAGTAATGGAATTGTGCGCATATTTGGCTAACTAGATTCAAATGGACAATAATCACAGAACAATTTTGTCGGCCGCACATCGCCGTTCCTACTCAATGATTTATCCTATAAATACTGATTAAATGAACGTGATCTTCATTACTATATCAAGCAAATTGCGTCAAATCAAAATGCTAGGAAATCATGCTTATTTGAGGGAGGTTTTTGCAACAACAACAAAGCTTATTCCCTTAGTATTGCCAAAACACAAAGTCACATCAAATACAACAGAGTGATTGCAATTAAAGAAAGAAAGAAAAAAGAATACGAATATTCGTATTCGCCGAATACCATCAAAATACCGAATATTCTTAGAAATCCCTTATAGATATTGCGTTGCGACCGAGTTGACAGACACAAAGATTCATTTATAAAATCATAAAACTTTCTTATGTTTTGTTTTCATCACAGGTCAGCAATCGTGGCGACCTTTTAGTTTTTGTTTGGAGCTAATTTGGTAGGAGTTCTGGAGTGGGCACATATTTAGCTAAAGTTAATTTTTAATTGCTTAGAGTGTTTAATTTCCTTTCAGCTTCTTTGACTAATACTTGCGTGCAGCTATAGTAGAATCAGGTGTTCGTATTCGTATTCGGCAAATAGTACAATCGGTATTCGTATTCGTAAAAGTAGTATTCGTTGCGTTACTAATTGCAATTTTCAAGCCAACAATATTAACTAACCCTTCTATGCCCTGCCACATGCACAAGAATCTCGCCACCTAACCCGCTGCCTGCTAAACAATTATGCACGTAACCCTTCGCTTGCAGTCGCGGGTGGTCGCCACCGTGCTCGGCAACTCGACACCGAACCGATCAGCTGATTCCCACGTACTCATACACTGTGTACATCCTATTGTGTGCAAAGGTGTCATGTTGTCGCGAAATACGGGCTGATTATGAAGAGGGTGGCTATTGTTTTAAGGTTTTTGGTCTTTCAGTACTAGGTTTTAGAACCTATCGAGCTATCTAGCAGTAGGTAATCAGAATGTGTTTAAAGACCGGTAAATATCATGTGCAGTTTTATACATGAACCACTCAATTGAAACTAAACGCATTCAACTGTGTCTTGGTCTTTTGAGACCTTCGAGTCTCGTGTCAATGTGAGATAATGTAACCCGTACAAGTGTAAAAAATAAATAAAGAGGAATTATAAAGCTTATTTAGGAAGTCTACATTCTAATGTATTCTTTATCTTTTACTATTTTTCTTTAATATCAATCTGCGTAGCATTCACAACTATGTTGGGGTCAGCTTCTAGTCACATCGGATGCAGCTGAATAGGTGCCAGTATTTTACATGGAACTACTGCCTATCTGACCTCCACAACCCATTAACTGGGTAATACGATACCCCTCGGTAAGACCAACCACCTTCCCTTCCTCTCTCCTAACTTTGCTGTGCCCGATAGGGTCCATATTGATATTTTACTTTGTTATAACATCTATATGGAATGCAATAAATAACTGAGTATTGAGTTAAGACTGGTTGTCAGACTATCGGGCTTCTGACGACCCGTAACGACTGTCAAAGATCCACGAATGACAGCCGGGACCAACGGCTTAATGTGCTATCCGAGGCACGGAGGAGTCTCGGTATGTAAAGATGGTCACCCATCCACGGACCAATCCTAAGCATGCGTAGCTTAACCTGATGGATCGATCCGAGCGGCTGTTATTTCTTAGCCACGAGCTCCTCTTTCACAAATTTTCTTATTTCTAAAAAATTTTTCGTCGACTGAAAGTTCACTATCAAAGTTATCTTAAACTTTCCTGGATCATCACATTCATCACGCAGTTTTGTTATATAATATAACCTTTAGTAAGAAAACTAGACTCCTAGAACTGTATTAGAACGCTCATGTAAATTCAAAATCTATTTTTAAAGCCATACCGTACCCCCAGTTCTAATAAAATTGAGCAAAAAAACTGCGTCCAATTCTAGAACAATTATTTCTTCATCAGTTTCCTCGTTCACCCCTCCCCGTTACGTCCGTCACCCCGAGCGTAAGCATTACGTCACACAACCCCTTCAAGATGGCGATGACGCGGGTACTATTAAGAAAAGTATAATTATTTCTAAAGTTTCTAGGAATGAATGAATGAATGTGCGTAAAATGCGAGGCTGGTTGAATAGATTGAGATGATGCCTGAAAAGTGCAACAGGAGAAATTCGAGGTTTGTTGTACTTATAATTGTTTAACAGACGAAACTTAGTTTAGAGTTAGGTACATTGGTTTAACCATTTACAATTTACTTGCGTAGAAAGTTACAGCAATGAATTGCTCAGTATTTTGCCCATACTTAAGCATGGCTTTGGATAAGCAGATTTAAACGCAGGGAACAGTGGTCCGATCAGGACCAGGGGCCTTACTCCCGAAAATGATTCGAGTTTCGACAGCACCGAGTTCTGAATCAATCGAATTGGGTTCGAATTAAATGCCGATCCATACTCTTGAATCCAACACTAGCGCACGATCGTGCGGTGGTTCGAAGCGAAACTAACTTCGGTCAGTTTTAAGTTTTAAATAGAGTTAGGACCAGAAACGAAATCGAATCGGAATCAAAATCAAACTCGAATCGTTTTCGGGAGTAAGGCCCCAGACCGGTGCCGGATGGCGCGTACGTGTTCCACGCGCGCCTCAAAGAGATGTCAGCAATGACGAGGGGGCCCAACAGGGCCCAAGCCTGCCGGGTCAGCGGGATTGTCCGAAAGGGGTACCGCTGCCCCGGAACTTAAAGGGCCAAGGAAGGAACACGGGTAGGTTTTAGTCAGTAAGAGTCTGACACTCCCTTCCGCTCCACCCAAAGCGGGAGGGGTCATTTGATGACTTCCCATCCTCAAAAAAAAAGGAAAGTATTTTTTTTAAACGTTGCCTCACACTAGGAATTTCTCCTGTATTGTGGGTGCGTTTACAAACATTAAAACTCACATACACAAACAGCCAGACCCGGAACAACTGCTTGTAAGTCATACAAATACTTGTTCCCTGCGGGAATCGAACCCGCGACACGCAGCGCAGCAGCCAATCGCACAACCACTGCGCCAACCGTGTCGTCAGTTTAAAATTAACTTATTTCAAAATTTAAGTACCTATATGGCCGGATTTTGCATGTTTTAAAATCATGGTTGAGTTAGAATAAGAATCAAGGTACGGCAGGAACAAAGAGCTCGAATCGATAGCATAACGTTAGTATTCCAATGATAAATCTGAACAGGACATCGAATCAACCTATGCAAATGTCTACGTCAATATTTGGGAGCATTTAGCTCCCAAAAATTGACGTTTATAAAAAAAAAAAACATACTTTCTTGACATAATCTTTTCATTATTTGACACTACACTATATACCTACAAATCTAATTCCAATTCTTTATTAGTGGCTTTTTTGGACATGATATTTATTCAGATTTGTTACTGTAGTTGTAATGGCAATCATGTCATTTGGTTTAAATAGGTTTTAATATTTATATATTTTATTTAAATCTTTTATATAGATTATTTTCTATTTTGTGAATGTGAGAACGTTATAGGCCTAGTAGACTGTAGATTTACTGTCAAGAAAATTCTATTTTGTTATGTACCTGGTACTTGTTGAAAGGCGTACACTGTCCTTCCATACCTATTAACACTGTTATTTGAAAATATTGTAAAAGCCAATTATTTTTCAAAGAGTAACCGTGGAGTTTCTTGCCGGCTCTTCTCCATAGGAAACGACCAATTGGAACCGTGCACCTAGCTTCTGACGATTCATAAGATTTTTTTTTTTTTGCTTTGCAAAACTTCACTATTCAAAATAAATGAAAAACTAAAAGTAATATAGACATTAACATTAAAAAAAAAGGAATAAACATGTATCGGCTCGGGCACCGAACCTGCGACCTTGACCTCGCACATCTGCCGACCCGACACCTGTCATATGGTGCCGATGTGCTATGCCACTCACATACCAGTCTTGTATCTGTTTACTATAAATACTATGGTTTGGTTCCTGTTGTGTATTTTTGTTGAGAATTGCGTGTTAACTTGGAAGCAGCTGGTAAAAGAAACAAAGTTAACGATTTAAAAAAAAATCGTCACCTTGTAATTAATTATTGGAGGGTATTGGAGCTATTCCACAGAACTACACTTCTGAGTTTCATTTCAAAAATAAATAATTCGCGAAAGAACAGCTATTTCCATACTAATATTATAAATGTGAAAGTAACTCTGTCTGTCTGTCTGTATGTTACGTTCTCACGCCTAAGCCGCTGAACCGAACGTCATGAAATTTGGCAGAGATATAGCCTGGGATATGGAGGACTACTTTTTTTACGCGATAACCGACATCCACGCGGGCGGAGTCGCGGGCAAAAGCTAGTTTTAATATAAATCAGCGTCATAATCATATCACAATATTATATTGTCATAATTTTGGTGGTCAAGAGTTCTATGAGCTGTTACAACAACAACAACAACAACAACAACAATTATACAAGAACACAACACACGTTTACAACTATTTACCACTGAATAATTACTTTCTTTGACTTGTAATCACAATGAATTTAAGCGGCATAGAATTTTTGACTCTAATTGAAACTATACTAAAAATTGACAAATTTAAAAAAACCTGCTATAAATGGGTCTTTCTCAACACATTAATGCGCTTAAATCCATTTCGCAAAAATTGTGGCTTAGCTCCATTGCCCTCCAAGCAGGGCTTTAAATACCGGTAAATTTTCATAACGTTACCTTTTATTGACAGAGTTAACGTTATTATTAAAATAACGGTAATCAATTTAACGTTATTTATGCGCATATTCATTTAGCGTTATTTTAACGGGTGAGTTGTAAGTAATAGGGCCCGAGGCGTGCGGCGCGGCTGGAGCCCGCCCTCGCGCCTCTCTGATGCCGTGCCGATCAAAACGTTGCCTGAATCTGCCTGATTCTTACCCACAGAACGGCAACGTAGCTAAATTAACGTTAGTTATCTTATTTTTGTTAATGTTAATTAACGTTATATTACTGGTAATGTTATCACATAACGTAAAATTTTTGTACCGTTAGTAAGGTATACATTGAAATTTAACGTTACGTAACGGTTATTATTTTGTTATTTGGTAACGTTAACAAGCCCTGCCTCCAAGGCGACGATAAGTATGGTTGTATTCCTGTAGGCGACAATTAATGATTTTATACTGAAGATCACATCTATACGAGTAGTGTTAATGATATGGAAAAAAGATATGTTAAATTAAAGCATTTTCTTAATAACTTAATATATGAATAATTTTTTAGATTATGTTTATATTAAATAGTGAAATTAATTAGGTAATGTCTAACGCGGAATAAAAACTGAGAATCACGCAAAATCTATCAAGCGCATTTTACTGAAACCTTCACCTTTTTAAAGAATAATTAAATTATTACTGATCTTTTAGTAGACTTGTTTTATTAAAATACCTTTTGTTTTATGTATAATAAATAAATAACGCGTGCTTATTTGGGACAGCGCTCCTGGATGGGCGAGTCCTGTTACTGACTGGACGCATAACGTGTTGTGCTAACCACTCAAGGTCACTGGCATATATCTGGGCCTTAAATAAATAACGAATTCAAGTGTTACGAGTACTTGGCGGAAATCCATGACATGCTAAATTGCAGCCCTTTAATTTATAAGCGTCATGTGAATGTAATACATACAACGATCATTAATAGACTAATGCTTAAACAAAATCACTATGAATTTAACATTACTATGAATAACACCCTAACTGCTTAAAGACACAAAGACACCGCGTGTCGCGCGACGAGCGGTGTGCGGTGCTTTGTGTCGCGCCTGTTTGTAGGAGTCTTCACAGTTTCAATCACAATCCAAGAGTTTTTTTGAAGGATATTGCTAATCCATTGCTATGAAGCAATGGATTAGCAATATCCTTCAAAAAAACTTTCAAACCTATGAAGGTTTGAAAAATTCTTCTGCTCAACAACGTAAATAACGCAATGGACGTGGCTGAACAATGAATGACACTAAAATTGGATGAGCTGAACCGCTGAGTAATTGCCAATTGGTTCAGCTCATCCAATTTTAGTGTGGAACACTTTAAACCTTTTTTAACGAAGCCAAACTCTTATACTCCGTCCACCGAGAGAATGCTTTTTTGACACCTGTCAGTTGTACAAGATTTGGAACTAATAAAGTTTAAATTCGTAAAACACATATTGGTTTGTATGAAACTGAGAGGTGTCAAAAAAGCATTCAAATTCCAATTCAAATAATTTATTTTCTCTTCACAAACAATGACATCATACAGACAAGCTTAAAAACTATGTGACACTAGTTTGTGAGAGACTGGTGTCTGCACTAGGAATACCTGTATAGCAGATCACCAGGGTCCCACCACACGGTATGTAAACATTATCAGTTCTTTAGTAGTTACATATTTATGTGAAGGGATAGGGCATAACATAAAAATCAATGATAGACTCACAAATTAGAAACAATAAAATAAAATAAAAATTAAGAGAAGTGGAAAAATTCGTGATCTAATATGTGTAGGGAATAAGAGTGATGGACTATTTCGGATGAGTTAGTAATTCCTCAGCTGCTTTATAATCTAAGAAACAGAGCCAATCAACTAGAGCTTTCTTGCAAGCCTTTTGTTGTTAGGTGATAGATCGTGGTACCTAATACGATTTATTTTATTATGTAAGTGGGCATTCTATATTTAGTATAGCAATCTTTCGGTGGACGGAATATCACCACTAAACAAACACACGTGACACTATTAATAAATACTGCCTCAAAATCCACCCACCTCCTTACAAAAAAGAAGCGAATAAAATATTAAATGCAAAGAAAATAAAAAATACATTTTTGACAACACCCATAATTTCATAATTCCACTAGCAACAGGGTGTGTACAAAACCGACACAGCAATCATGTAATAAACATAGGGTGTTTGTATGACGTGGTGCTTCCTCGATGGCTACGTTGACACTGACGTGTCTTGTAAATATTGAGAGGGTTGAATTATTAAAAAAAAAAAGTACGTGTCTTCCCTTTTTTTCCACGAATACGTGAATTATTTGACACCCAAAATACACCGGTTCAGTCCCATTGAATGAGGTGATTTAGTTAGTGGTGTTTGGGTACGTGTAATCTGAATGCAGGAACTTGGACAGTCCTTTGTCTTACAATGGACTGTGATAAGTTTAGTTGAAACGCCAGTTCTAAGGTTTCATACCTTAGAACTAATGAATTTTTGGCAATTTTTTTAACTGATGAAATAAGAATAGAAATTTAAATAAACCTTTTTTTACAGTCCATTCAACCGATTTTGACTTCTATTCCGTAGGTATAAGGATGGCATTAAATGCAAAAAGGGGTTACAATACCAACTGTTTACTGCAGCTGCCATTATTCATGCCAGCAACGCAATAGAAGTTAAAATCGGTTGAACAGACTATAAAAAAAGGTTCATTTAAATGGCTATCCTATTTCAAATTGAGTATACAGAGAAAAAATTAAGCAGAGACTCCACTTTTAGGTCGTGGGTTAAAATCGTTCCGTTCTACCCTATCATACACCCCTGCAAGAGATAGTTTAGCTCCAAAACTTACCCCAATAATAAGGAAAATATCCTTTACGACCTATATTTAAGTTAAAAGCTCTCAATGCCCAAATACATACTTAATGCAATAATTAGCCACTATTAGCATACATTAAACACACCTGTTGCGTCTGTACAAAAGGACCGATTTCTTAAAGCTGATCGGTCTGTTCCTTTTCGTACTAATTGCAGAGGGAACGTAAATGTTGAAAGAAGTTACTGCCCTCATTTTGAAATTGGGAGTTCAGTTTTGAAAGAGAGAGGGATTGCTTGAAAATCTATTCATTTGACTTCTTGTGGTTCCTTACCATAAAAGGAAAAAAAGGAAGACAAGCATCCATCATCTTCGTTAAACCCCGGGAACATTTGCCGCCCGGGCGTGATCTCCAGTGGCCTATATGGAAAGCTCTCAATCGATTGCGTACACAGGTAGGCCGCTGCAAACACAATCTGTCGAAGTGGGGGATTACTGTCCCATCCAACACCCAGTGCGAGTGCGGTGTTTCTGATCAGACCATGTCCCACTTGCTGGAGTGTCCTAAGTGCCCGTCCACTTGCACAAAAGAAGACCTAATGAACGCCACTGATGCCGCAATTAACTTGCCCACCTATTGGGCTCAAATAATATAATAACTGGGTACCATCGTCACGAAAAGAAGAAGGGAAAAAAAAACGGAATCCTTATAGGATCACTCGTGTGTGTGTCTGTCACAGCCAATTTGATCCGAATCTACTGTGCCGATAAAATTGAAATTTTGTACACATAACGTCTCTGACCCAAACACGGACGTGTAATGTAAATAAATAAATTTGGAATATGGGGGTCATACTTGGGGGGCAAACAAGAAAATAAAAAAATAAAAAGTTTTGTAAACTGTACCGTGTGACAACACATGAAAGGACTTATTGTAAGGATTTCAGATTTCTTTATTTTTTTATATTAAAATAATTATAAAAAATATATGAAAATTTACCATTGCCTTATCTCCAAAATTACTGAGCCTACAATATTGAAAAAAATTGTTTGTTTGTCATTAATGCCGTACTAGGGCCAGCAGAAGTTACGAAGAAAGGTTTAAGAGTTCCTAACATATTTTTTGGATTCTGAATTCAACCAATAATTTAATAACCTAACATTCCAAATTCACTCTATCTCTAAACGTGAAGACTTGTTATATTGGCTTTCCGTTGATAATGTTGTTATTTTTTCAGTTTTTTAGCTGTAAATCTTCCATCTGTAGAAATAAGTAAAATTGAAGTGTCTTTGTAATGCCAATATAACAGCATTTTACTAAATGCGTATGAAAGTATATACGGTACTCATATCAAAAAAAACATTAATTATTTTTGTGTACGGCTTTCGGGTGAAGCTTCGGGCCGCAGCTAGTGTTCTAATAAATAAATAAAGCTAGCCCGTTAAAAAAAACCTGGAATTGGACTTTGAATGATCGCTACAGTCCGCAAAAACAGTCCCTACTCTTTCCTTCTTCGGCCAAAAGTGTCTTAAATTGTTCACATACCAGGTTTTGATTCAGCAACCCGGTTCTAAATAAACTTACGATACATTTTAAGATTCCTTTCTTCAACAATGTTCTCCTAAAGCAACACTACCACCGTTACATGTGAGCGAGCTTACGAACGAGCGACACCTGCCCATCGAGACCGGTCGGCGCGGGCGCACCTAACTTTACGATTATTTTGACCCGCTTACCGAATATTTTTGGTAGCTTTTCTAAAATCGGATATACTTTGATGGCGATGCATTATGCAAGCTTGAAAAAACATTTGAATATATTTATTTTTTGAGTTGCCTTGTCAAAGAATATTTCAGTTTCGTATTCTTTTTTGACTTTTTGGCGATAAAGAGGATTTTTTTTTTGTAGCCTAAAATATGACTATAGGCCCTATGATCCGGCTGAAGTAGTCTCGCGAAGTCGCGAGTGGTTGCCTCACGCATTTGTTAAGTATTTAAACATAGTAATTATGTTAATCCTTTTATCACGACTATCTTAGCGAATTGTGCTTAAAAATCTTACTACTTTTCATTTAATTAAATAAGAAAAAAAACCCTCTGTTTTTTTAGCTATGAGATTGATTAAACATTACGAAAAGGTGTAATTTTTTTTTTTCTGTTTTTCGTAGTTCATCTAATCGTGTTATTAATAGCCACTGCATGTCTGCCAGATACTTAAATGAGATATGTTCTATCTATGTTCTATGTTAGAGGGTTTGGTTTCCGCACTTTGTCCTTCAGACGGTCCATTGTGCGTGAGCCATAGCGGCCGTCGGTGGTTATTCCAACCAGCCCACCTCCTTCCAGAAGTTAATGTCTCCCAGTCTAACCAGAACATCGGTGAAGGATCTGGGTGCCCCGAGGGTTTCTGTCTTAATCTGGGTGATGCCTGTGCACTCGAAGAGCACGTGCGCAACGGTTTCCTCCACCTCCATGCAGCCCCAGCATAGAGGGCTGTCCGTTATCCCTATTGTGTGAAAATGTTTGTTTAGCGAGCAGTGTCCCGTGATGGTCCCTGTTACCAGGCGCAGAGAGTGTATATGAGATATATGTATCGTCAGAATTTTATAACACTGTTTTTTATGTTTCAAAAAACTCGTAAAGAGCGGTCTCTGTCGGGTCATACCCCCGAAAAGATTATGGAAGTGGAAAAAAAATGCAATCAAAAATCCATTCGCCAAACTTGTTATAAAAGGGCCATTCCTTATGATGTTTCATTGTCACAGATTACAAAGAGCCACAAGCTTTGTTAAGTGTCCAATCAATGCTGAGAGCGTATTTCGGATGTAAAGTAATCAAGTAATTATAATTACAGAAAATCTTATTTACTATTTATTCATCCGTTGAGACCTTTCAACCTTAGATTAGGTACTAATGAAGCATAAACTACCGATAACTTATCAACTTTAAGGGCTAATTCCACTAACTAGGCTTAGTCGTCTAAATGGTTTCGTTTCAGAATTCAGACAAGTGTTGTTGCATTCAGCAAGTTAGCCTCCTAAAAAGTGACCTAATAAAACCTAACCTAATAAAATGTAGCAATGCTGCCAACCTTTTGGGCACTTTTTCTGTTGACTACGAAGCGGACGAATTTTTTTGGTGCCCTATGATTCCTTCACCCATTTTGTATACATGCATAATTATTTTTAGACCGTTAGCTTAAAAATTATGTAAATACTAGCTTATGCCCGCGGCTCCGCCCGCGTGGATGTCGGTTATCGCGTAAAAAAGTAGCCTATGTCCTTTTCCATATCCCAGGCTATATCTCTGCCAAATTTCATGTCGATCGGTTCAGGGGTTTAGGCGTGAAAACGTAACATACAGACTGACAGACAGACAGAGTTACTTTCATATTTATAATATTAGCATAGATATAGTGTTAGAGGAACCTAGTATATAGAAACTTTTTTTAATTTTCTTATTTTCTCTCAAAAGTGACCTCCATATTCAAAATTCATTTATTTACGTAACACCACATGTCCGTATTTGGGTCAAAGAAATTGATGTGTACCAAATTTTAACTTAATGACTAGGCTTATAGGCAGTCAAAACAAAATATTTCAATCAAATACTAAATGAAATATACAGTAAAAAACTCAAATAATAAAATCAACATTTATTTATGAACTTTTTCATTTTTATAGTGGGCACGTAAGAAACAAAGGGCGTTTAATGTTGTTTCAGACAGCGAGGACCTGAATTTATTACAAAAGTAACCCGCGTTAGAAAAAGCTCTCTGCTTCGACGCTAGTGGGGGGATAGATATTAAGTAATTGTAACAATCGTTTAGGAACAAGTGGTGATTGAACAAGTCTCGAAAGTCTCGTAATTCCCGAGACCGAAAATATCTGTCTCGAGTCTCGCAAATACCAAAAAATCGTCGAGACTCTCGAAATTATCGAGACCGACATTCCCGGGATGAAAGCATCAGTATTTACCAAACTGCAAAACAGTTCCTCGGCAAATTCAAACGACTGAATTCAGTCAAGTGGAATAGCCCCTTAACTACAAACTACGCATCATAGAATCACTTGACATAGTTACTATCTACATACGTTTTCCCTATCAAAGTACTGCGCATAAAATCACGCGTTAGACCGGTATGCGCGGGCGCAGACCGCGCGCCGCCGGCTGACGTAGCGCGGATGTGCCAGTAATGTATGCTGATAGATTCGTGATAGCACCTACGTTTGTCGATAAGATTTGTAATGTTCAACCTGGTTATTGGTGATGTACTAGGAAAATAGATGTTTGAATTAGGTCTCGTTTTCGAAGTAATTTGATGGTCTAATGAAAGTTCGTAGTGCGAATTTTTAACCAAACAATTTTAAGAGTTGAGTTTTTCACGATTTAGGGTTGGCTTTCAAGTCCCAACTAGATGCAACGGAATATCAAATCTCAAAAAGTATTCAGCCTTTTACCTTGTCTTTCTTTGTCATATGATTAGTGACTAACCTGGTGTCAGAGTTTCTATGCCACCCATGGGCCTCTGACTTGGCTACACATGCCGTCGAGAAATATCTCCAAGGTATGTTTTTTTTTCTCTAACGATGTTTTCCTTCACCGTTTTTTTTAAGCAAGTGATAATTATACAATACGCATATAACTCCGAAAAGTCAGAGTTGCGAGCCTTCTTCGGACTCGAGATTTATGACTTTGAAGTCGAACGGTCACACTACTAGGCTATCACGGCTGTTAGTTTAAAGTGCACGGCCGTGACTAGACAAAAGCAAAAGGCTGGCCCCCTATAACATGCTATAAGGATTTGTTCAAGAGGCGTCTAAACGTTTTCGCTATTGATACAGCAGGTTGGGATGGAGGGGAGTATGAGCTTTGCTTACTTTTGCTGACAAGGGGGAGGTGGGGGTTCAAAATTACTAAAATTCTGCTAACGTAATACTTGAATGGCCCCCTTTCTAGCCATATCATCTTTCACAGAGTCCATCAATCGTTTCTTCGATCAGTAACATGTTCTTCACCAACACATAATATTTGCTCAAACACCATCAGTAATAGTGTGAGTTAGCACTCTCGAAGGTGTCAGGTTCGACTCCCGACCCCGGTAACGTGACACTCTTGCCGGGAACTACTTCCGTTAGCTTTCACATCCGGTTGAACTTTATAGATATTGTAGCGATATTCGGATATTTTTTGTGAAGATATTGTTCAGAGCGTGTGACGATATTGAGGTGATGGAGTTACTTTTATATGCAATGTCTTTGACGGATGTCAAGACAGGGTCAAAATCAGTGACAATGGTGAACTCAATCCCACGGTGATTTCCTTTTGTCGTTTGAATATGTGACGATAGGGACAGGTACTCTACCTGATCTACTCTGTATACTTGACAGGGGTCCTATAACTCGCACACTGACTACTTGTTCAAATTTTAGGAAAATCTATCACATAATTAATTTTATCTGTCATTCATTACTTCATTTTTCATTCTTTTTTACTATTGTGGTATAGTAATTTTATTCTAGCTACATTGTCTTCACATAATAATATAATGATATAGTTAATTTATACACAATGTGTTAACATTTTAAAAGAGGAGTTTCTTGCCCATTCTTCTCCATACGTAAATAACTACCTTTTGGAAGGGGCAATTAGAATCTTTTCTTTTTTTGGAATTGTTGACGTTCAAAAGTGCCTTTTATGTGCCTATTTGAAATAAATAATAATAATCCCTTTATGTCGGACACAAAATATCCATATAGTGTTAGGTTAAAATAACTTATTGCCTAGTGTTAGCAAGAATCAACCTTCGCACAAACTGCTGTACAATCGGAGAGCCGAAGCTCTCGGCTACAGTTTTCAGGATGCTGTTTTGACTGCCCCTCACTCTCCTCAGTAGCGACGCAGTTTTTTTGCGTATAATTGCATAGAAGCCGTCGGTGCGGGCTTGCGCAAACATCTCCCGACGCGCTGCAGTAACGAGGCAGCCTCAACAACATCCTGAAAGCATTTTTATATTGGACGCGCAGGACATCCAGCGATCGCTTAGTACAATTGACCCATAGATTGCCCGTGTACAAACTTTGGCAATAAGCGTTGAAAAGTGTTACTTTTACTTGGTCTGTAAGTACACCGCGCAAATCTACGGGACATCATATTGCTCCGGACCGCTAGAGCCCTGCGCTCCCTCTCAATGTCTACATCGTCCCTGCCTGAGGTCAGCGGCAAGGCAATGCCCCAGATATTAAAAAGTTGACACCCTATTAATTGGTGACCCGTTCAAAAGCAACTCGGGTCCTTCTCCACGGCATGGTAATAAATGATTTGACTTTATAATCAATGGAATTCCTTGCAGGTCGTGGTTTAAGAGTTATTGCATTCTACTCCACCCAGTGGCAGAGTTGGGTGTCATGTGCCTGTCGTTTTATCAGAACCCTTTCAACCGGGACATAGCGATGCTTTCCTTAACGAAGAGATCACCATAGTCAATAACATCCAAATAAAGATTCCGTGTTACCAGAAAGTACAGGCGACCTAGTCAGGAATACGTTTTGAAGGGTTCTTACTGTTGATTATTTTGAGAGCTATGGCAAGAAAAGTCAAAATCAAAAGTAATTTATTCAAATTACGCTGAGAATCGGCCCTTTTCGAATGTCAAAATTACATAAGACAGTCTCCCAAAACGCGCACCCATCACCACTTCCTAGTGCTTTAGCTGGGAGGAAGTAGCGCAACTCCCCAGCAGGCATCTTGACGTGCTGTCTCTGAACTGCCTAAAGGCTTAACATTATATGAAATAACTAACAGAGAATAGCAGAACAAGGTACGGAAATAGGACCCAGGATGCCTTGTGTCATCCGTGTGCCTTTAACCAACTCTCAGAAGGAACCACAGAGCATACTATCAATATTTTTATTGTGTCCGCTCGTATGCTCGACTTAGCACAGACGTTAGAACGTGTACTGAATATTTATGACTTCGTTTGTTAGGTGTCTGCTTGGATACAAGGAGGCCCTGTGGGTACCTACTTATGGAAGTGGTATTACGATTGTAGTTTTGCCTAGACTGGAGGCCTTAATTGGCCTAAAGATGATCTCTGAAAGGGCAGTCTGCAGTGCTGGGGAGATTCATCCATGTGACGAGATGATACTATGATTTTTGGACATAAATGATTTTATTATTTGAAGTTTGAATGTTGTAAGAGTAACATAGTTTTAAGATCTTTGTAACTAACAATTATGGACATATTAAATAGTTTGAAATAAATGAATGCAATTTATTAAGGCATCTACGGGATAGCCCGGTTATGCAGCCAACAAACTCCTAGGTTGAACAGCAAGATGTACTTCATTAAAGATTTTGCCGATTTTGTTTGATACCGTTTGAGAAGGCAAAAAAATTGCATAATAAACTACCTAACCTAACCTGCTCGTGCCTTCTCTATATGAGAATTGAGAAGAGGCCTTTGCCCTTGTATTATTGTTAAGGTTTTGGCTGAGCTTTTCAAGAGAATAATTTGGTCCTTTGAGTCAAAAACCCCAAAAACTTTAGATTCGTTATTTTGGGAGCTTACAGACTAGATTATGGTTTAGTGACTGGTGTTTACAAATCGAAACCTCTTCATGATTCGCAGAGCACGTTACGTTGTTTGGTTTCCATACGAAAACATTTCAGTGTAGTTTTAGATAGTTTGAATGCCCAATAGGCCTACAATCAGCATAAGCATAGCATAGTTAAGCCTATAATATTCTCAATGCAGGGACACAGTCCCCTCGGTGAGAGGAAGTGGGCCGTTATCCACCACGCTGGCCCAGTACGGGTTGGTGGATGTCGCGTGTCTTCGAATTTTTGGTTCTAGGACATGCCTGTTTTCCCACGACAATCAGTATAACTTTAAAATATTCGCATTTAAAGTTTTTTTTTTTTTAATATCTCGGTACCCTGGGGTCCCGGACCTTTGGAAGGCGTACGAGGGGCCGAAGTCAACTCGCAGAAGCCCGTTAGACGCTATTTAATTAAATGAGGCACCAACCGACGATTATCCCTGGACGCACCATGCAAGTTCACCCAAGGAAAACCGCCGGTTGGTGTAGGACTATTGCAGGATATGACTATGGGTTTGGGTGGTTAAAATGGACTGGTTACCCAAAACTATGGAATGATTATGGCCTATTAATATTATTTCTTAACAGTTTTATCAGCAATTGCATCTTGGGAAATTCTAATATTTAGCTGCATGAGTTTAGGCTGAAAGCCGACCCAACATAAGAAAGAACAAAGTTGTACCTGTCTGTTCTTCTTCTTTTCGTGTGGTTAGTGACTATCTTGGTGTCAGAGTTTTTATGTCGCTCATGGGCCTCTGACTTGGCTACACATGCCGAGAAATATCTCTCAGGCAGGTTTCCACGCGGACGGCGAGCTATAGGCAGCTCGCCGTCCGGTAAGGACCAGGCTCGGGTCCACGGCGCGTTGTGTTCCACGCGCGCCTCAAAGAGATGTCGGCACGCACTGACGGGGTCCGCCAGGACCGGTGCCTGCCAGGGTTGCGGGTTTGTCCGAAAGGGATACCTCGGCCCTGGCACACAGGCAACTGAAGGAACACGGGCGAGTTTTAGTCAGTAAAAGTCTGACACGCCCTCCCGCTCCGCCCCCAGCGGGAGAAGTTATTTGATAATTTCCCACACAAAAAAAAGGCAGGTTTCCACCCGACGTTTTCCTTCACCGTTTTTTTAGCAAGTGATAATTATACAATACGCACATGAAGCCTTGGGTTCAAACTCGAGACGTTCGACTTGGCAATCCGACGGTCACACCACTAGGCTATCACTGCTCACCTCTGTGGTAGAACTGCGGCTTTTTTTTTTTTAATTGCCCGTCAGCGTCAGTTGTTAGAAAAGCGGACTGTTCAGAGTGCTACGGAAGTATCAATACTCGTGGAAGCATTAAATTATAGTAATAATATAATAAGAGCCTCCATTACTTCACCTACGACCTCATTTCTCCCCCACCCACACTTTACCCATAAAAAATGCATGCCAGACGACACCATCCTCTAATTATGCCATAACTGTATCAAGCAATCGATTTCTTTCGCGACAACGCATCAAATATTCAGCTGCAAAGATGACGTGGTGCTTCATGAGTGGCACAGCCCTAGCTACTTGTCACTTGCTAGTAATTTTCTAGCATTATAGACGAGTAATTAGGGCTGTGAGGAATGGAAAGTTTTGCTGCATTTGTGATAGTTAGGGGCTGTAATGGTGGTTGAGGGTGTAATTTGTAATTGTTGCAAATAGTACTGAAGAAAGCAGGGGTATCTGGCCGTACTAGAGCCAGCACAAGTTAAGAAGAAAGGTTTAAGAGCTCCTAAAATATTTTTTGGCTTCTGAATTCAACCAATAACTTAATAACCTAACATTCCAAATTCTACTCTATCTCTACGTGAAGACAAGTCTTCCATCTGTACAAATAAATAAAATTGAAGTCTCTGTTTGTAATGTCAAAATAACAGGTTTTTACTAAAGGCATATGAAAGTATATACGGTATTTATAACAAAAAAAAAAAAACAACATTTAAAAATTTTGTCTGTCTGTCTGTTTGTTCCATCTAGGTAATCTCCGAAACGGCTGGACCAATTTTCACTGGCAGATAGCTGATGTGATAAGGAGTAACTAAGGTAACTAGAAAAATCGACGAGGCTAGCAGTTAACAATAATTACGGCATTTGTGAAAGGCTTTTGAAAATTTCGGGATAGGATTTCTATCAAAGGCACTCCTAGAAATTGTCAAAGGAACCACATTTTTGAACGGGCAATTCTCTTTAATACTTTGACCAAGCCAGTGGTGTCCTTGTGAATAGTCACATTGGTCCGCCAATAATTTTTTTTAAGACGTTGCCCCACACTAGGAATTTCTCCTGTATTGTGGGTGCGTTGGACCTTGAATTAAATTGGACAAATTAAGGATTAGAGCCGTGGTGGCGCAGTGGTAAAGGCCGCGACTTAGAATTGTAGGTTTCAACTCAAGCAAGCACTTTCATCATCTTCCTGCCCTTGTTCCATGTTACTTGGGGTCGGCGCAACACGTTTTCTTTTTCCATTCTACCCTGTCAACCGTCTCTCTATCATTCACTCTCTTCTCTTTCATATCATTCTTCACACAATCCATCCATCTTTTTTTTGGCCTTCCTCTCCCTCCCCATCCAACCACATTTATATTCATCACTCTCCTCATCACATGCCCATACCATGCCAAACGACGTCCTTTCAACTCTTCTGTCACCGGCGCCACTTTCAAACTTCCCCTTATATACTCATTTCTGACTTTACCCATTCTCGTCACTCCACACATCCATCTCAACATTCTCATCTCCGCTACATGCAATCTTTTTTCATCCGTCTTCTTCACGGCCCAGCATTCAACCAAAGCAAGCACTTTACTTTGTGTAAATCATTTTATCACCATTGCTCTCAATACGGTGAAGGAAAAAATCGTGAGGAAACCGGCATGTCCTAGAACCAAAAATTCGAAGACGTGACATCTACCAACCAGCACTGGGCCAGCGTGGCAGACCACAGCCAACTCCCTCTCACAGAGAAGAGGCCTGAACATTATAGGCTGAATATACTTATGGTAAACATTAAATAAAATAAAGATGCATTCCTCAAAGACACAGGACGGCCATCTTTGGAATAACTAGAGTAAGGTAAAAAGACACATGTTATACAAAATGACATAATTGTTATTGTTTTAAGCGTTCGTCATACGGACGGAAGGTCACCCGTGCATCGTCAGGGTTAAGCGATGGCGTGCAAGGTTTAGATTTTGATGGGTAACCAAAATTTTATATCACTTTTGTTATTTTATAATGTACAGTCAGCTGCAGAGAAATCTCACCCCCTAGCAATGAAGAAATACACTGCTAGGGGGTGAGATTTCTCTGCAGCTGACCGTACTAGCTTTTGCCCGCGGCTTCGCCCGCGTGGATGTCGGTTATCGCATAAAAAAGTACCCTATGTCCTTCTCCATATCCCAGGCTATATCTCAAAATTCTAACTTAATATTAATTTGAATGTGACTCACTATGTGAATACTCGTAGAAACCGAAACAAATGATTTAATATAATAAAAGTACTCATGTTCTGAACGTGAATGAGTCTTTACCTAAAGACAAACACAAAATCAAAATACGAAATTTCACTCAAATTCTTAAAGCAATAAATTGTACCAATTTACAACACGAAATAAAAGTGCGACACAAATGATAATTTTAAAATAATTCACGTAAGTACCAACAATGTGAAAACAAAACGAAATCCTCCGAAATGTCGCATGATACACCATTTGTGCTGATAAACGCTCGAAATATATAATGAACACCATTGGTGCATAACTTTTCTCAGGGTCACGTTCGCAATTGGACGAAATATTTGACATTTATTTTGTACTTGCAACACGATCTGGCTGTAGAATTCGATTAATCGACTAATACTTGACCAGTTGACATTTTAGCGGGAACACCACTAAACGAACGAAAAAAAAAAAGAAAACTTAATACGTCTGTACTCTGTGGTCGTGTGGCGGTGTGGTGCGGTGCTTAATGTAAACATTCATCAAGGATAAACGTGCGTAAAGATTCAATGAGAAAACGGTTTAATCTTTGAAGAATCTTATACAGAATTACTGAGAAATAAGTGTAGATTTCGTATTGAGTGTTAGTTTATCGAAAAGTGATAAATATGTCAGTGAAAAAGTAACGAAAGTTTTGGAATGCACAAATTTTGATCATAAGGCCGCCGTGTTTAGTAATGTTTTTATGATAAATATTCTTGTATACTGTTTGAAATACTCGTAAGTAGCTAGCTTATTTATCTACGAACATAATTTGGCTAATAGCTACTGATATTATAGCGTATTGTTATCGTAATCGTATTTCCAAGAGTAAAATTCGGCAAACAAATACCTACAAAAAGACAATAAAATGGATATAGTATGTTATCCTTATGAGATAGACATATGCCATCGCGGACTTTTTTGAAGACTTATATAAGATACACAATTCCACCTTACATTATTTTGTTATATCTCAAAGGGTTTAGACAGCGTTTTCGTTGAAAGCTCCCAGACGGCTTATTTTTTTCCGACACCTCCAACAAATATCGTTTATTTATACAAAAATGTATACAAAAACTTAACAAATGATATACTAAAACCTTCCTCGAGAACCAAGCTATCCATTGGTGAAAACAGCATGAGAATCGGTGCAGTAGTTTTTGAGTTTATCGCGAACAGACAGACAGACAGACAGACGCGGCGGAGGACTTTGTTTTATAATATGTAGTGATAGTGATAGTGATTGTGTCGTCAAGTTTATGCTGGCTAACTTCGAAAGATTTAAAACAAAATTAGTCCTACAGCGGAACAAAGGACCGCGTGATCTAAGAAAAAGATGCTTTTACCCTTCCGCTACGAGATGAATACTGTAACGAAGAATTACTTTTACCTGTATTACAGGCATTTCATGCAAGTCTGGTACATGAATAGTTTTGAAAAACCGACGGCCTACGACCGCCAAAAACGAGGAGCTCCATCAGAGATATCTATATCATATTTAATCTATACAAATAAATAAAACTGAGATGGCTGTTTGTAATTTAAAAATTACAGTTTAAAAAAAAAAGCATTTGTTTCAAATTATGTCTGTTCGTCTGTCGGTGTCTGTCTGTTTGGTCCGGCTAATCTCCGCAACGCCTAGACCGATTTTGACGGGACTTTCACTGGCAGATAATACTTTTATTTTATAAAAAGCAACGCGGGCGAAGCCGCGGGTAGCAGCTAGTTAAATATATTATTTCAGCCAATAGGCCTTTAGGAGACATTACTGAACTCCTTTTTACCCGACTGCGCGACAGCAAAGACAGGGTTATGTTTTTTATGCGTATCCGGGTATTTAGGTGTGTGGTTTTCTACGCATCTAGGGTCCATGGAGTCCTGGTCCTTTGGAAGGCATACGAGGGGCCGACGCTAACTCGCAGAGGCCCGTTAGACGCTTTCAATGAAATGAGTAATCAAATAAAAATAAAATAAAGTAATCTACATTTTTGCCTAATAAAAGATAAGATTTGAATTTTTAAGAGTAAATTTTGTCTCAGATAAATTAGCTAGACTCGTTGAACAACACAATACTTAAAACTTTAGTATTCTAAACTTAGATTGGCTAATTACATTGTTTAGAAAAGTTTTCTCAGAAACAATGAAATTATAGTCTAAGTTACTTACGAACGATTAGAATTTAAAGTTACTTTACTAACTCCAAGACTACGTTTACAAGTCATCATTAAACAAATCCATTCAGAAACAGTTTTACACATTCAAAACGTCCCACAGAAGAAAATAACAAAAAGCACCATCCTCTTTTCAAAACTTTCAAAAATCGAACAAAAAATATAATCCTTTGTCACCGGTCAATTCCAAATTTGCAACATCCAAACCATACAGCACAAAAAAAAAATATTAAAAAACATCACAATTCAATTTTTGAATCTAAATCCGCGCGCCACGACGAAAAACTCAGAGGAAATTGTAGAAGAAGAAAAAATAGCACTATCGCGCTCTTACCGAGGGCAGAACAATCATATGAAAACGTAAACACACGAGACAATGCTAGCACTAACGTCAACACTAGATAACACAGCCACTTTGTTACATCACACAAACTTTGTACGTGTTTCGTCGCGCGGCGCCGTACGTCCGAGCGGCAAAGCGGCGGGGCAACTACTGAATAGCCATGGCCGCTTGCCGCTCACTTAGCTGGCTGTGTTGCCACCGTTGGTTAAGAATTTGCCTGCGTAGTATTTTGTAGTAGTACAGAATAAACTTTTTGAACGAGTCTTTGGTTTATATTGATGATCGTGTGTCGTTTCTGTTAGAAAATCTAGTGTTAATCTAGTGAAAATACCATAGTGTTAATACAAGCTACGGCAAATTCCATGAATAATGTGCACAATTTGTATGAAAGTTCAATTAATAACAATTTATCAATCTTACAATGAAATCATCGAGATAAAACGATTAATCTCTTGTTTTTTGAGCATGTATCTTCACACAAAATCTTTACTGGTTTCGGTCACATAAAAACTTTATTCAGTTCGAATTAGTCGTTATATTGCAAAATCATTTACAATCCCATCTATAACACCATGAAATCAAATTTAACACCTAAAACAACTCTTGAAACACACACATTCTTCAAACTAAACTAAAAAAAAAAATATCACGACAAGAAACTCAAATCTCCCTACAACGTACCAACGAAAGCTCCCATTACTCTGGCAACCCGCCACAAAAAGCGACGTTGCCAATTCTCCAGGGGGGCGCGGGGCGGCGCGAACGTAACAATAAATGAGGTTAAAGTTTCCGAGCACAACTTTACAAGAGTACTTTTTTTCGAATTACAAACTCCAAAAACGGTTTCGTTCATTAAAAATTTGTTTTGTTTTTAATTTTTTCGTGTTGTTCGATGATAGTTTGAAAGTTATGGGTGAAGTTTCAAAGTCCTTTGAATAAGTTAATAGTATTTCGTAACTTGTAAACGAAAGTTGTTAGAACAATAAGTTTAGTTTTAAACTTGATAGGTCATAGTCATAGTGCTGTGTAGTATCTAGTTCTATTCAATACTGCCGCTCCATCACTTTCTGATCGTCTTGGCATCGTATGAGGCGATTATAGGGTTATAAAGAAGTTATGTCATGAAAAATTTGCCTCCCTTCTTTGTATGAGAAGAGAGACTTGTGAGAAATGATAGGATAAGAGCAGAATCCAAAGATAAAACGCATAAAGATGTCAGTATAAGTGCAGTAATGGTTGAAACGACTGCCCTACAGACTTTTGTCCCAATTTAGGAAAATGGCAAGCTTAAAATGTACATTAACGTGATACACCTAAACCAGGGAAGATCTGCGAAAACAGCAGACCAATTACACCATGTCCAACTTAATTAGAATTGTCAGAAAGTTTAGCTGCCAGGGCCAAGATTCTTATCGAGAAGGGACAGGTTAAGTTATTCCAATATGGTTGGTCACATTATTTTCATAACAAAATCTGTATGACTGTGTAAAGACAATGTGTAATCTAGGTTGACAAGAGGGCTCTCTCCCTAAGAGATAGTGATTCATTAATAAGTAAAACCATTGATGAAAACATATCTGAAAACATGCAGTCATGCATACCTACAGATTTCCAACCTGCAATCAGTCTTAAAACACATAAGGATTAAAATTATCTGCAACATTATGCTTTCAGATAACAGTTACCAAGTCCCCTGATAAAAACTATTCGATTAATAACATCATCGACACTATTAGAAAGGAATAATTTACAAGATAAGAAAGACTTAGGATTTGCCTATCACCAAATACTAGTGGTTCATTAAAATCATTGTTAGAAGAAGTCATGATTTGGGTAAGGACGCTTGAAAACCAGGAATATTATCAGAAGTAATTTTGCTTAACATGTAGACGACTGCTGTTCGGCTAACATAGCTACAAAATAGTAATTACCTCATGAAGGATTTAAGGATGTCGTAGCAAAGCAAAAGATTAAGAATCAAGAAAAGGCTTCCGATGATGATATTTTTTTTTTCCGATATCCAAAATACTTATGTTCATTGTTTAGCGAACGTTTATTAAAATGTTTCTACGTATATAAAAATCAATTGCCGTGCGTTAGTCTCGCAAAAACTCGAAAATGGCTCGACTAATTGTAATGAAACTTTGGTAAGTTGCCATGTGCGTGCCGAAGAAGGATCCAAACAAAAAAAAGGCATTGCAACGCATGCCGGATATTAGCTAATGATAAATACATCTGGGAAGCGAGCGGAAAGTGTAGTCAGGTCAGCTCTTAAGCGGTCGAAGCTGAACACTGATTTTGAAATACCTGCTGGAGTAATTGCATCACTACATCGGCCGACACCACCAGCCACCAGCATTGGAATTGATATAGGCAGATAAAGAGGACGCTGCTTACCATCTTATTGACGAAATTACTTTGTAGCCTTTTGCGATACAGATATAGTCTTATGCTAAGAGAATTGTAACCAATAATTCGCCGAATACCAAACAAAAGATTAAAAATGTTTCATTTTAAAAGAAAAACTTAACAAAATTCTAAAAAGCTTTCATATCGTAGTGGATCTACATCACTAGGTCATCAAACATAAATAAGCTAAGTTTATAGTTGTTCCACAGACAATAAAACTGATGGAATTAGATACTCGTTTAATCTGCTCTCTGGTATCCAGACGATAAATAAACAAACGAATTTGTCTTTGAGTACTTTTCCAATATTAACTTTTTTTTTTCTAAAGTTTTCGGTTTTCGTTTTTAGTTAAGACTAGGTTGTTTTTAGGGCCAAACGTGACAGTATTTTCGTCATTGTATGTATGATTCATGTGTATTGATTAAGTAGGAAGATTAACAAGCTCAATTCTTCCAACTGTTGAGCT
This sequence comes from Dryobota labecula, assembly GCA_947523025.1. Classification (NCBI taxonomy): domain Eukaryota; kingdom Metazoa; phylum Arthropoda; class Insecta; order Lepidoptera; family Noctuidae; genus Dryobota; species Dryobota labecula. Next base: position 850,406 of record OX383310.1, on the reverse strand, counting down.
ACACGTTTACTGACAAATGCTTGCACTGACTAGACAGGTCCACTCAAAATTGTGTGGTTATTTCCTCAAAAGACCATTTCAGACACGGATCTACATGGTCCTCACATGATTTGACCAAGATTATGTCTGGCCTTTAATAGAGACTTTGACCCCTGAGTTTGTTTCGCCATTTCTTCTCAGGGGTAGTCAGGAAATATCGACTTCATCTAGCTTATTTTTTTTTTTTTTATATGACGTGTAAAAGTGATTCCGATATCCTATTTATAGAATAAACGATTTTATTTTATTTCATTTCAACATTTCCAACTATGAGGATAAGTGAATTACAATACATAGACTAGTGGATTTTGAATACCATATCATCATCATCATACCTAGACTTTTCCTGACTATGTTGGGTTCGGCTTCCAGTCTAACCGAGTGTATTTTACATGGAGCGACTGCCTATCTGATCTGTGGAGATCCAGTTACATGATATGATGATACCCCTTAGTAAGACTGGTTGTCAGATTCTCGGGCTTCGGACGACCCGTAACAACTGTCAAAAATCTACAAATGACAGCCGGGACCAACGGCTTAACTTGCTTTCCGAGGCACGGAGGGGTCTTGGCATGTAAATATGATCACCCATCCACGAACTAACCGCGGCAAGCGTAACTTAACCTGATCGATATACCGGTGCGACTGCTATTACATAGCCGAGAGTCCCTCGAATTGAAAACCATATACATACAGAAAATTTATAATATCAGTCGGAAACGGTCCAAACTCCGAGAAAAAGGCTTTTCTCATACACAGAAAGAACGAGCTTTGATCACTAAACTTGCTCACTGTGGCTTTAAGTTCGCCCTTTTATTACCGGACTACCAGTCGCACTGCAGGGTACCAGTCGCACTTGGTTGATATCCCGTCCAGTCGTACACAGCGCTTCTCCTCCACATTTATTATACGCACAGCCAAAGTTTGGAACTCTCTGCCAGCGTCTGTGTTCCCTTCCACATATAACCCGTCCGCCTTCAAAGCAAGAGTTAACAGGCATCTTCTGGGCACGCTCGTTCCATCATAGACCTTAACCATTGCTTTCCATCAGACCAGATCGAAGTCCAGAGCAGGCCCAATAAGTAATTTAAAAAAAACCTTCACCGTATGCCAGTAATATATTATATTAGATCAAAAGTTGATCTTACTTTCTTTTACTTTGGTGATTTTCAATGCCACTTGGACATTTCCAAGTGGCATTGAAAATCACCATGATACAACTGCAATAAGCATTTAGATACAATTTTTCCTTATACCCATTCACATTGCTGCTAAAGCAAGATTTCTCGGTATCCAAATTCCCCAATTATAAAATTTCGTTTACATGTTACATTTGTGAGTTACTGAGTAAAATTCTCGATAAAATCATAGACGGTCAGTGCGAATGAGGTATTCATCCACTGCAGTGTAACAGTTGATAATAAAATTATGTGATTGAATCTGCGAATGTCAATCGCGGGACTTAACACATCACGACAGTAATCCCCGAAGAGTTAGGATAATTCGAGATCATTAATTATTATTAAGGACGCCAATAAAATTGGCGGTAAAGAAGCTAGAGGCATATTGCTCTAGCAAGCCAGTTAAAATATAGCAATTATTTTTTTCTTAGGTGAATTAAGATTTCTTCTTCTAAGCTGAGCGGTGATATTCAGCCACATTGAAGAGATGGTTAGTAATACAATGATTAAAATAAAATAAATTATCAATATAGAAAAATTCAAAAGAATAATGTTTAAAAATTACGCAGAGGCATCTAGTTTGTAACTTGGGGGCGTTTTTTGTAAAATCTACTTAATTATATGTAACTAGCTTGTACCCGCGGATTCGCCCTAGCGGATGTCGGTAAATATCCCACGTGAACTTACAACCGGGATTAAAAGTACTCTGTGTTAATCCAGGTAAACAATGAATTAATTCCGTAATACATTGTTTTCATATAACTTTTTTGGTTTAATTTGCGCTCGTCACTAAAGCTCACAGTTGGCATTTTTACCGATATCTTTAAAAATCATCATCATATTTCAGCCAATTTACACAAAACTCTTATGAATTATACAGGTAAATCTTCTACATGAATCACTCAGTCCATTGGTGAAGACCGTATGAAAATCCGGTCAGTAGTTTTTGAGTTTATCGCGTTCAGAAAGACAGACGTGGCGAGGAGACTTTGTTTCATAATATGTAGTGATTGATAACAGAATTAAACGGCGTGTTCTTGTCCAAATTTAGAAGTGTTATAGTATAACTTACAATATCCTTTGCACTTACATAAATATGATAGATCGAAGTCCTACCGTTTTACCTTTCACATCTACTCTCTCGAATCCTATTTCTGTAGGGACTCGTAACACCTGTTGGTATTACACCTCAGTGTACCGCCACCTTTTCGCGATTTCCTCTAGAACATTACGTCACAACATGTCACACGTCACTGACAGGCATGTCCTGACGAAGGGACCCTATATCTGCCACTAGCATATCATAGACGGGAGTTAATGTAAATATTACTCTTTTATTTTGTTGTTCCCAAGATTTTGTGACCGTCGATTGTGTACGTAATCATTTCAAATTTAGTCAAGTCTCTAAGCAGCAATCTCATGTTAGTTGTTATCATCGGTAAAGCGAAATAACAGCAATTATAAAGAGCGGATGAAGAGGGTAGAACATTTTAAATCTTGGACATATGTGGTATCCTCTGATCTGAAAGACGATGCAGACATAGAGCAAGAACGCAATGCGTTGTCTGTAGAAGCGAATATGATGGCCCGCTGGTTTGCTCGTTGTACCACTGAAGTGAAAACAACATTGTTCAGATCATATTTTACATCTTTCTACACAAGCAACCTGTGGGTCTCATATACGCGCAGACAAAACAACGTCTTAGGTGTGTAACATAATAATGCATTCAGGGTGCTGATGAGGTTGCCTCGATTCTGCAGCGCATCAGGGATGTTCGCCGAGTCACAAGTAGACTGTTTCTATTCTACTATGTGGAAACGATGCACATCCCAGGTGCGCAGGGTTCGAGCTAGCTCCAGCGGCATCCTGAGAGCATTCGCGCAGAGGTTCGATTGTCAGTACCTGAACCATTGCTGTATGGTTCACATTCTGAACAATTGAAGTCTGTAATATGTTTATGTGGTCTTTTTAATTGTATGTGCACAGATTAAGTATGTGTTTTTATTTAATATGTATATTTTTTTTTAATTGTGCCTATGCTACTTTGTTGGTCGTTATAAATGTTTTTTATTATTATAATCAAGCTTATAGAAAACTGGCTTGAATTACATCTTTATTCTGCCTAATGGAGAACATCGCATGAAAACCTGATCTTTAGAGCCTGAAATATACAATACACAAGCGAGGTGACCGTCCCTTCTCTTTATGAGAAGATGCTTTTGTACTGTGGACCATAGACTTGCAGCAGATTTTTTTTATTGAAGAAGACTTTATTGTCTATGTCCTATACATAATCCTTCAGTTGCTTTAGCGTCATCAGCACTCTTGCTTGCTGGTTAAACAACGATTTATTCACACGACCACTACTACTTTAGTAGTAGTAGTTAGTTTAACGTGAAAACGCCAAAGAAACAAAACTTGGACCTAGCAATAATGAATGTATGCTATTGTAGAAAGGATAGCTGCTGTTAACTTCTTATTTCCATTACCCATCCCCCGAAGCGACGACGCTTGGACCAAAATATTATCTACAACTTATATGAAACTTAACATATTTTTGTTTTACTTTTTAGAGGTTTTTGTTCGGGCATGTCTTCCCTACCATTATCGCGCCCCCCGGTCTACTCCTTGATATGCAATGGTCTCTGTAGCACCATGAAACATGAGGCTCCAGGGGCTAGTGTGAATCTCTGGGTTCATTCGACTAATCGAGTCTGGTCAAACCACGCTGTGGTCGGTGCATTTCATTCATTCATTCATTCGAGGTTCATGTTAGTGTCGGTGGTTTTAATTTTTTTAAATTTAACTTTTTTTTATTCATACGTTCATCACCCACATTACCTAAAGACATAATTACAAACACAACATAACTACGCTCACTAAATAGTCATGTCCCAAAAATGAAAACATTCCAATTGACCTAAAAAACGAAACGAAACAAAATCCAAGTGAAACATTTATCCAAAATCCTGTGCCTCTTGATAATAATGTATAATAACAAAATTAAATAAAACACAATCGGTATCACGACAGATTATGTCGGTGACATCATCAGTACTATCATGCAGATATTTATAATTATTCGTATTAGTCGATAACTTATCAACGAAGTTCATACTTTCGTCAACGTTGTTGGAGCTTGGTCAGCGGATTTTATTTTTATTTGATAAGAACTATTCCGTATTGCTGAGATTAACTTGCATTCTACCGGATAATACTGTAATGGCGACAATGAACACATGGTCTTCACTTGATCTGACGAAGATTTTGTTTGGAAAGAGACTGTGACCTCTGAGTTTGTCTCTATTCCTATATGAACAGGAAACACAGATGATATCGGTGTTTTCTATCTGTACTCAGTTAACACCGACATCATCTCGTAAAAAAAATATACTAGACTTGTTTGGGGGTTTGTATAAACCTACTTTATGCATATTGCAATTAAATTAAAGAAAATTTAAAACTCATATTAAAAGTGCACTTTGTAAACAAGCTTATTACAAATAAGAGGATTATATCCAAGATAAGAATGCTTGGAAACATGCTGGTCCTGCTCGATAGGACAATTTAGAGTGTTATTTAATTATATAATGTAGTATTTTTATGACATTAATGTTACATTTTGTGATAAGTTTAACTCGCAAACTGACATAGTATTTGTAAAAATTTTAGTTAAGTCTACTTTAATAATATTTGTAAATTATGTGAACACCATGTATTAATTTATTCGTCATTGCTCCATTTTTAATTGTTTTTACCTGTTGTGGTATAGCAATTTTATTCTAGGTACAACGTCTTCACATATAATGATATAATTGATGTATACAAAGTATTTGTAAAACAGTTTAAAAGAGTAACGGTGGAGTTTCTTGACAATTCCTCTCCATACAAAACTAACTTTTGGAAGGGGCCACTAGAATCAATTTTATTTCCGTGTATGACGTTCAAAAGTGCCATTTGTGCCTATTTGAAATAAATGATAAATATTATTTGTCCTAGTTCCTACGTTCTATAAAACCAGCCTATTATTGTCCCACTGGGCAAAGGCCTCTTCTCAAATATTTCTATATAAGGGACCCGAGCATCGAACACCACGCTACTACAGTCTACATTGGTCTTTTGCTATGACTCATTGCGTCGACCGTAGGTTCAATTGAGGTATGGGACAAAATACGATTTTTCAGGAGAGGCCGACAAAGTTTTTTTTCGGACTAAATCGCGCATAACTTTTTTTGTTATTAACCTTTTTCGGATCTGACTTGACACATAATCTTGTATTTTAGTGCTCTATCTACCTGTGTAACATTTATTTAAATAAGTTATCTATTTATGAAAATAGACGTCCCTTACACCAACGGATTTTGTTAGTAATGTCCCTTACTGACCAAGTATCTGGTAGTCCCGTCCCTTACATTAAATTGACCTCTACGTTAGATCAAAAATAGTGTAAAAATAGTGAAAAAATAGTGTAAAGAGATTGTTGACAGAAAATTAAGTACACACTTTTGGCGTTTGGATATCTTAAATTTGGAAATCGTTACCTACCTTACCTTATTTGATTCGATTGGCGGCGGTAATTACACCATTTCAAGTTACTATATTGCATGGTTTTTCAGATACATTGTTATTACGGGGCCGATTCTAAATTTGTATCCAAAAAATCAGTAGGGTAAGGGACATTTTTCTTAAGCTAGATTTTTTTCATATACACCATTCGAAAGAGCGAAAAATTCTGAACAAAACTGTATACTCAACTCATTTTGGGTATTTTGTCCCTTACGTCAATTGAACCTACGGTCGACGATTGGTCCTTCGATCCTTTCCGCAATTTTCCATACATAGATCTGTAACCGTTTCTACAATAATATCAGGGTCTGTCCTTCGATCCTTTCCGCAATTTTCCATACATAGATCTTTAACCGCTTCTACAATGATATCAGGTTCTTTTACTATGCTATGAAAAGCTTTGTTCTGAAGATGATAAATAAGGGATACTGGGGCCAGTTTTAATCATTATCAGACGGTAAGATAATTATTGTCTCGGAATCAGATATAAGGATTATGTCAAGAACAGCAGCAGCAGCAGCGACCTCCTGTCTGCTTAAAAACAAATAGAGATCAACTATATATCTGCCAAAAATATTAATTATGACTATATCACTTTTGTCCAATATTTTGAGGCTCCCTTAGCATGTTCACAGGCTGAATTGATACCGTTATAGACCAAAACATTGCGTGTGTTTACATCCCAACATATTCACGCCCACCTATCAAAAAAGACTAAACAAAACCACAACTTTAGTAATATTCCCAACGGCGCTTACAAAGAATCTCGTCCAACAAAATTGTTTACAATATAAAAATGTTCTAAGTGGATTATTAGCCATTACACGTCTATTGTCTATATAAAGATAACACGAACAAATTACAAAGTCTCTCAAACGTGCGCCGCGTTCAACGACTGAATGACTTTTGAACTTTATCGGATATTACTCGCTTGAGTCACGGCGCGACGTTGCCAGATCTCTCCCCCCGCTTTGTAGACAGAGACGTGGATATCAGAGTGAGATAGTGCAAGGAGTAAGGGAGCTTTACGATTACAGAGGATAATGTAAGAAAAAGTTTTGTATGGTGGATTATTTTGATGTTTTTGTAAGTGAATATTGGAGGATTGGAAAACGTGATCATTATGAAATTAGTTTTTGATATAATATTTTGTTTACATTACTGTTTCTTGGGGATTACATTGATAACGTTCGATGACGTCAAATTGAATAATATTTGTTATTACTACGTAAGAGTCGAGTCTCTATCTGAAAGCATTTTTAGTAGCTCAAACAGCACTAAGTAGACAGATTGAGACAGAACAGACTTAGGACAATAGTTAACTTAGGCAAAGCTAACAATAGACTGATAGCAACCAAGGAAGCTCTGTTCATCCATAAAGAGGCCTATGGAACAGGAGACGAATAACAGGCAGAAATAGATACTTACCCAGCAAGATAAGCAAAGATGTAGGCGCTATGCGGTATGTTGGTGCGTTTATTGCATTCCACAATATTTTCATAGGTGGTAACTTGAAAGTTATATGTGATCACTGAGGACCCTGTCTGGTACAGCAAGAGGAGAGATGAAGCTTTGAAGACTTATCAGTCTTCTGAACTAGATCGAAAAGGAGGAGATCGAATCGATAAAAAGGAGGAGGTTCTATATTCGACTGTATGTGTTTTTTTTTAATGTATGGCCACCGATTTTTCCGTCAATATTCAACCGTATACTTATGAGGTGGTCCCATATAAATTGTATTAACTTTGCTTGGATAGTTTTTGAGTTAGCTTCGATAATACTTATTTAATCCACTTAGGCCTGTGTTCACCAACATTTAAATCAACTGTTTAGATATTTAATCAGTTCTTTACTTAGGAAATTTGACATAAATCAACTGTTTAAATACCTAACCGGTGGTTTGACTGTTGGTGAACACAGGCCTTAGTGTGTCTTGGTGATGTTATAATACTTCCTGTCACTGTTGTTTACATTGAAAGTAGTGGTATACGAATTGGTGTGGGGTAGATCTTTAATTTCGGAAGTCTGTGACAAAAAAAAACTAAAATACAGATCCAAAGACACCGACTTCCGAAATTAAAGTTATTTTTCACATTAGAGTGGTTTTATGGAAACCGTATTTTTTTTTTTTTTGTAAATGCATCTTAAGAGATATCATCGCTCCTACATTCCCTGAAGGTAGGCAGAGATGTAAGTTTAGTACACATAATTATGTACTATATTTGTGCAACTTCAGACTCCGGACTGATACTGTGAATTTCCTAATTAAAAACCTAATAATACATAGTCTGAATCAAAGATTTAAAGCTTACGCAAATCGATAGTCGCGTTAGCGACCATAGACAAACGATGAAGTCAAATTCAATCCAGTTTTTAAAGATAACAGCAGTTATTATAAGATCTCATGAATTTGGAGGAGCAGTGGTAGCCAAGTGGAAACAGCCGCGACTTACGAGTTGTGGGTCGTGGGTTCCAACCCAAGCACGGAACTTTGTGTTAATTAATTCATCACCACTGCTCTCAAAACGGTGAAGGAAAACATCGTGAGGAAACCGGCATGTCCTAGAACCAAAAATTCGAAGAAATATGACTACAGACATGTGGATTAAGGCCCACTCCCTCTCACAAAGAGGAGCCTGTGTCCCAGTAGTGGGAATATTATTATAGGCTAATTGTGCTCAAGAATTTGAAGACGAGACTGTTCATGAGCTTGGGCCTTACTTCCGACAGCTTCGAGTTTTGAATCAATCGAATTGAATTCGAATTAAATGCCGATCCATACTCTTGAATCCGACCCTAGCGCATGATCGTGCGTTGGTTCGAAGCGAAACTAACTTCGATCGAAAGATTCGTTACGATCGAAAACTTCGTACTCCACACGTCCAGATAGATATCGAGTTGTTGGATCAAAACTAAACGTCAAATTACTCGTTAACAAAGAAGCTACTTTATTCAGATCGAGTGAGATTATTTGTGTTATTTACTGCTGTATATCTTCAAATTCTTTATTATTATGGCTCGCCTTGCGTCGTTTTTCAATGTTCTTGAGGAAGCAAATCGTATGGATATTCGTGCGAGAAGAAATATGCAAAGGTTGAGTCGTTAGAACACCCGGGGCTATGGAAATGGATTCGGAAGAATTTAAAAGTTTTTGTTTGTTAAGTTTAAATAAAGCACTAGGGTATCGTTTTTTACGTGGGAAAATGAAAATATTCAACTACCTAAAAGACTTGACGATGACGTAATCCGCTGGATACGCATAATACTCGAACCTATGTCGATCTTGGTTTACGATTCGAATTGGTTCGGGAGTAAGGTTTTAAATCGAGTTCGGATCAGAAACGAGTTCGAATCGGAAACCAAATCAAACTCGAATCGTTTTCGTGAGTAAGGCCCCATACAGCTAGACCCCTGCCCGCACCGTTAGTAGGTAAGTGTCCTGAATATGAGGTAATATAATAAAAAATGCAAGAGCTATCATGTTGCATAGGGCTCACCGACTTGAAAACTTTCGCGTACCAACTTTGTAACATGCGAAGCTACTCGTGGTACCCTATTCGGTATTGCGATGGCAAGCAGTTGCTATCTGGCTATGGCTATTAGACTTAGTTTCTAGCATGGTTATTCTGGTGTTGGTGAAACGTCTTCCTTGAGAGGATATTGTAATTTCTTTATCTTCTATATATCGTCGTTGCGACTTTCAAGATCTCTTATGTGTAAAACTCAACTTTATGAGAAAATCGATATTTTAAGCACCAACATTTTATTAGGAAGCACACATTGTAGATCTTGAAATTGGTAAAGAAATGATGTTCAAATCGTCGTAAAAATGAGAGTTTTTGCATTCAATAGAGCTTCAAAATGTGAAAAAGGCTGGCGTAAAAAAATGATTTTGCCAAAAGTTACACATAAGAGGTCTTAAAGTCGCAACGACGATAATTATAGATATCCATACTATACGAATATTATAAAGAGGTAAAATTTGTTTATAAGTTTTTATGTAGGGGGTAATCTCCGGAACTGCAAGTCGGATTAAAAACAATCTTTTTGCATCTGGTAGCCCAATTCATGAGGAAGGTTATAGGCTATATAAAATCACGCTGTGACGCTTTGGAGCCGAGTAAGAAGAAAAAAGTTAGTAAGTGAAAACAAAATAACATTGCGAGCGGGTGATGGGATGCGAGGGAAAAGATTTCTTTTTTTAAATTGATTTTTTTTTTAAATTGATCGGGGAACAAAAATTTCACGCTGACGAAGTCGCGCGCAGAAGCTAGTCTATGATAAACATGGAAGTTATTCCTTCTTTTCGAATTGATGATACAACGTTCGTCTAATCAACCTAGATTGCTTTGGCCCAGTCGGTAGCCACGTTGATCGCAACTTCAGTAGCGTTCTTTATTCCTAAAATTCTAAACCTCAAACATAGCATTTATTTTAATTACAGGCACATATGAATTGTTAAGGGGTCGTTCAATCAGAAAGATAAAGCTAGTTGCCCATTCCAAAGAGTAGTAGGTTCCTATGGAGAAGAACGGCCAAGAAACTCCACGGACACTGATACGCTGTTGGGACGTGATATAGGTTTTATATTATGACTAGCTTCTGCCCGCGACTTCGTCCGCGTTAAATTTCTTGTTCCCCCGACACACCCCGTCGCAACATATTGCCTGCCCGTGATTTTACTTCATTTTCGCATAAACTTTCATTAAAAAAAAATTGTGTCCTAGTTAATAGGAATGTCATTCTTCCTCAAGAATTGGGCTGTAAAATGCAAAAAGATTTTTTCAAATCCAACTTGCAGTACCAGAGATTAGCGCGTTCAAAAAACAAAAAACCGGCCAAGTGCGAGTCGGACTCGCGCACGAAGGGTTCCATACCATCCATACAAATCCTTACTAATATTATAAATGTGAAAGTAACTCTGTCTGTCTGTCTGTCAGTATGTTACGTTTTCGCGCCTAAACCGCTGAACCGATCGACATGAAATTTGGCAGGAATATAGCCTGGGATATAGAGAAGGACATAGGCTACTTTTTTACGCGATAACCGACATCCTACCCATCATACATCATATGTGAAAATTTCAACTGTCACGGTTCATGAGATACAGCCTGGTGACAGACGGACAGACAGACAGACAGACAGACGGACAGCGGAGTTTAAGTAATAGGGTCCCATTTTACCCTCTGGGTACGGAACCCTAAAAACTAACTCTTCAGCTTTAGAATAGACTACCTCGCAGAGTTGATCATTATTTTGCTGCGGAGTTATTATAAAACAGGTATATCTCCTAAGATATTCATTGAAATTAAATGATGTAAGGGCAACTATGTTCAAAATTAAATACTTGTGATGAATAACGTATTTATTTGGATAAGGATTAATACCATGTTTATGAAAACTCCTTCGCAAATAATGCATTAATTTCGAACAAATTTGATTACCATAAAAAAGGTTATAGTGAGTCAATCTTAAAAGATAGACATATGCTGTCGCGGACTTTTTTTTGAACATTTAAAGAGGAACAATTCCATCATACATGATATTTGCGTAACTTAAACCGTTTACGCAGCGCACGCAACGGAAGCTCTCAAAAAGGATTTTATTTTCCCGTTTTTGCAACATTTTTCATTTATGCTCCGCTCCTATTAGTCGTAGCGTGATGTTATATAGCCTATAATATTCCTCAATAAATGGACTATCCAACACAAAAATAATTTTTCAATTCCAACCAGTAGTTCCTGAGATTAGCGCGTTCAAACAAACAAACAAACAAACAAACTCTTAAGCTTTATATATTAGTATAGAGTATAGATAGATATAGATATAGATGAAATATAGATGAAATTAAATGTTAATTTAGTGGTGTTACACAATGAATTTTAATAATAATGGTTACTGACTAAACACGGTTTATAAATTAACAATAACTAAAACTATGATGATTATAAAATACACGAGTGACTTGAATAACGGCTAGTGACCGACTAGTCCGTCATGTCGTCGCAGCAGACGTGCGACGTCATAGGTACTTGAACATGTGGGTATGCATGTTTGGGTTACATACCACTATACTCCATTTGAAATAAGATTAGACTTTTAAAAGAAGCCTTTTTTACAGTTCGTTCAACCGAATTTGACTTCTATACCGTAGGCATAAGGATGGCATTAAAAGCAATAAAAGTGGTTACAATACCAACTGTTTACTACAGCTGCCATTTGTCGTGCTACCGGCGCAATAGAGGTCAAAATCGGTTGAACGGATTGTAAAAAAGGTTTACTTAAATGTCTGATCTTATTTCAAATGGAGTATACATTTTCTTTAAAAGTCGAATGCAATTGGAACATGAAATCTTTTATTTCAAGTTTTTTAAGCAACATCAAAATTCTGTTCATAAACTTACTATTGTCACAATTTCAGAAGCCATTGCATTTTGTCAGGACAGAGTTCTGCAGATGTTTACAAGTACATACATACTTTTACAGATATCTCAATGACCAATATTGTCAATGAAATACCGACCTCTAATTCTTTCGTAGGCGTTGCTTGACCAACAGCTACTTACTGCCTACGCAAAAGATGAGTATGCTCTATTTAAAGGTGTACACGTCAATGTTGGGAACAAGCAGGCTTATTAATTAAACCATGTCCAATTATGGGGTAGGGCGCCACTGGGCCTTAATAATATTGTTTTTATTTACGACTAGCTCGTGGCTTCGACCGCGTGGCTAGAAGTAGACTTCTGGTCTTAATATAACATAGTAAATGTCTCAATATTGTGCGTACAAAATTACATTTGCAGTTGGAATGCATGGGAGAACTTGTTTTCAATGTTAAGTTTGTTCTTGGGATAAATGCATCTCAACTACGGAACCCTTTATTGTGTGTGGTCCGACACGAACTGGGCCGGTTTTTTTATTTTAGAAAAAGCCACGCGGGCAGAGCCGCTTTCAGCAGCTAGTCGACCATAAGAATATTATCATCATATTTACAGAAGATGACTTGAGCTGGCTTTCAAAAACCGAGACAAAGATAAAAACAATGACAATCTCCTTCACCACACGTAATTGCACCTCCTGAAACCGTAGTTGGTAACATCGATTGAACTCGCTAAGTGGTGGAACTTAGTTCCAAACTGTTTCAGCTTCGTGCTGCGGCTTCTACTTTTCATTTACTGTGCTTTAACATGTCCTAGTCTTTGTTTTTTGATTAGTCAATCATGTGATTTGAGTGGTTTGAATTTCTGAAATTTGAAGTACCAATTTTCAAATTTTATTTACCCGCATAAGTCTCGATTCCGTGGGAATATTGGGATATAAAGAATCCTATGTGTTAATTCAGGTTATGACCTATCTGTGTGCCAAATTTCATCTAAATCCGTTGCGCCGTTTTGTCGTGATTGAGCAACAAACATCCATCCATTGTCAAACTTTCACGTTTAAAATATTAGTAGGATTTGAAGTATTTTTAGTCCAATTACATTATTTGGTATTTTGGTCTGCCTTCTACATTATCGTCTGCCAACTTGCTGTCAATGTTACCAACATTTACAATTAATGTATAATAGAAACTAGCATTTAAAGCATGCCATTGGACATAAATATAACACTCTAGCATTAAATACATTGTAATGTTTTTGCAAATGTCTGACTATGTGGAACTAAATTACTGAATTTGAGACCACTGTACCAATACTATACAATATGAAGACGTAGCGTGGGAAGGCCTCCCCACAAGGTGGACCGATGACCTTGTGAAATCCGCAGGAATCCGCTGGATGCGGGAAGCACAGAACCGGTCGAAGAAGCGGTGCTTGGGGGAGGCCTATGTCCAGCAGTAGACGTCTTTTGACTGAAATGATGATGATGATACAATAGAAGAGAAGTGAGGGGGCTATAAGTTAACCATGCAGACCAAGAAAGTAAACAGATCCATTGAACGAGCTTAAAGTTTAAATATCTCAATGACGAAATGAAGATGTATAACATACAACACACAGCCATATTTAACCAGTTATGTTTGTGTCCCATGTAACAGGGAGCCAGTCACCATCGCCATCGCCCGGCCACAAATTCAGACTCGGGCTGCTTTCGTGAACCCCTAAAACGAATCGAATAACACGAACGAATGAAACGTTGCCATTTGAACGGAATGTTGCCATTTTAAATATTATATTTATATAGCACTAGCTGCATCCCGCGGTTTCCCTCGCGTTAGTTTCGATTCCGTGGTTTTTAGGCAAAATTTTGCTACTTTGAGTTACATCTAAGTTGCGTGCGCGCCGAAGAAAGTTGCTAACATAAATATAATTAAAAAGTATTGGAACGTTAGTTCATATTAAGAACACTGTTAGGCATAAGTTCCTGCAAGTTAGATCACCATCAACCCTACACTCCACCACCTTCTCCTCCATTAACAAAACAAACGTTAACAATATAGGATAGACTAAGCCAGGTCATCGGTCTAGATGCCTAACCCCGTGAGCCCCGTGAGCCCCGTCAGCGAGAATTAAACATTCAGCTAACAATTACGTGACTATTCCAACTGTATTAGCGATTCCACGATATGAAAGGGTGAGTGTAGACTTGAGTAGTAGATGAATTGTTGGGTCTTAGTTTAATTTAACATACTCAAATACTAAACTTATTAATACAACATTGCCAAATGAAATTGAGTCAAAACAAGGATGCAAAACGTGCGGTTACTAGAACTCGTGTGTGACTTAGGAGTCAAATTCAAATTATTTTATTTCACATAAACCTACACGGGTACTTATGAAACGTCAGAAGCTAGGTGCACGGTTCCAATTGGTCATTTCTTATGGAGAAGAGCCGGCAAGAAACTCCACGGTTACTCTTTTAAAAATAATTGTTTTTTATAATGTTTTCAATTTACACTGTAAATAGATCTGGGAGGACGGTGAAGGCCTGTGATGGACTTTCGTCTGAAAAAAATAAATATAATAATTTATTTATTTTCTATTATTTCTATTGCATCGCTAGCTAGTTACATTACTAGTAAGAGTAAGTAAGACAAGTATGCCCGAATTAAGACTAGATTATTCATTCTAGCAATTATTATACAAGTAGAAATAGATAGTAACTAGCCCAGTGAGAACCCGCCACAAAATTAACGATGAACAGTGATATTTAGTTCTTTGATTGCCTCCTTCGCCGATCGGAATTCGATTAGTGGGCTCTTTTAGAAAGAACATCGGTGTGTCTTGTTCTTTGTACTGTGCGGGTGGGTATCAGATTCAAGTCTTGATAAGTTTCCGGGTTCATTATTTATTGGCTCATCATCTATTTAAATTAGATTATTGTAAACATCGTATACTAAAAACCGGTCAAGTAGCGAGTCGAACTCGCGCACCGAGGGTTCCGTACCAGCCCAGAAAAACTACAACTGTGCTTCACCCAAAACACACCTACGTACAGATACCCAATCCCATACAAAGAAATGACACCTGCCTTGGGGCTGGCTATTTTTTTTCCTCGATTTTTTAACACATGGCAGTATCAGCGAATCCCTAATTGCCAGAGACTGTAGTTTTACAACGCCATCTTGGAGTCGGCCTAGATACTAGGTATCATTCTCGTGATTTATAAGTGTAAATAGATAAATCAACATTAAACAAGGAAGTTTTGATTTTTACTAATGTTACTTCAGCCAAAATCGGGCCTATAACTCTTTTTATTGATTGTTAATTTCATAATTGTTACCTGAGCTGCCATCTGTGAATTTTTTCAAGACCAATTATAATTATTAGAGTCACCCAAAGGGCAATGGAGAGAGCTATGCTTAGAGTTTCTCTACGTGATCGAATCAGAAATGAAGAGATCCGCAGGAGAACCAAGGTAACCGACATAGCTCGAAGAATTGCCAAACTTAAGTGGCAATGGGCAGGGCACATTGCGCGCAGAACAGATGGCCGTTGGGGCCGAAAGGTTCTGGAGTGGCGACCGCGTACCGGAAGACGTAGCGTTGGAAGGCCTCCCATAAGGTGGACCGATGACCTTATGAAAGCCGCAGGAATCCGCTGGATGCGGGAAGCACAAAACCGGTCGAGGTGGCGGTGCTTGGGGGAGGCCTAAGTCCAGCAGTGGACGTCTTTCGGCTGAAATGATGATGATGAATTATAATTTGTTCGAGTTGAGACCCCATGGCCAAAGCATTTTTTTTTTAATTTTTCATAAAAGTCGATAACTATGCAGCCTAAATAAAAAAGAAAATAATGTTTGAGAATGTGCAAACAACACTCTTTCATATGATACCCCACATGCCATTGCCATGCCAAAAACATTTGTGGTACACAGAAAATACAAACAGTCAAAAAAAGGAGCATTTTAAACAAACAAAATTTACATTATAAAAATAAAATTAAAACCCTGTGCGAGGCCAAAAAGGCTCCATCTTAGCACGACACTATGTATCTAGTACGACAATGATACTGAAAGTAACCCATAAGAGCTAAGCTAAGTATAGTTGTATCCCAGTCTTCCTTTCGCCATTTGCAGCCACCCACAGGCCACAAAATCATGACCATCCCTCAACAACTAAGTGAATCAAGGCTCACACCAATAAATCTAACGTGATATTACGCGTGCTCGTGACGTCACAACCCCCTCCTGTGAGGGGGCAGGTCGTTGGGGGAGGGGGAGCACAGACCCCATTGTGAGCCGTGATGTACGGAGCGATTTAGATAATATAATGACTGGGGATGAAGTCAAATCGAGGAGTGTAATATGTCTCATGTTGGGGGTAAGTGATTATGTGGATTGGTGATGTACTTTTATGTCTTTAACAAAATGGTATACTGCTGCTGTTGAGACCGGGACTCTCCTTGTACAAAGAGGGAAGATTTAAATTCACCATAAATAGGCTATCAACATTGACTATGATACGACGCTTGAATTGACTGAAATAAACTCGCGAAGTCGGGAGTGTCGCGCATTTGGTAGATATTGAAACAGTAATTATTTTAATCATTTTATCAAGACAAAGTCAGCGAATTGTACTTAACAATCTTACTAACTTTTCATTTATATAAAAAAAACTAGCTGGCCCGACAGACTTCGTTTTGTCAAAAGCTATAGTATAAACTCCACTACTCCTACCCTACCTACCCTACCTACTTACCTTACCCTACCCTGCCCTACCTGAAACCTTATAATTTTTTTTTTGATAAAAACCTATAATCAGACCTACCAAATGTACATATAAAATTTCATCAAAATCGGTTAAGCCGTTTCGGAGGAATATGGCAACTAACACTGTGACACGAAAATTGTATATATTAGATAAGAAAAGAAAAGAAAAAAAGTCTGTTTTGTAGCTATGAGATAGATTACGAAAAGGGGTAACTTTGGTTTTTTTTTCTATCCAGCAAAGTTAATCTAATCGTGTTGTTAAAAGCAATTGCATGTCCGCCAGATTCCTAAATATATATTTTTTCATACATTTTCACTGTTTTTTATATACCATGGATTCAAAATACTAGTAAGCGCAGTCTCTGTCGGGTCTAACCGAAAACCAATATCAATCAGGGCCTCAAGTCTGCTATTACAATAGTGTCAGAATGGTCTCTTCATTGCGAGTTTTTGACAGATTTGCCATACAAACACTGTCAAATACTCACAATGGCGAGACCATTCTGACACTATTGTAATAGCAGACTTGAGGCCCTGGTGCCTGAAATCAACTCCAATAAAAGCTATAGTCAAATTGACGTTAACACTCAAAAGGAAACTCTTAAATTGGGAATTTAATGAATTACGGGAATGATTGGCACAATCAGCCTATAATGTTGGTGGATATCACACGTCTTCCAAAGGAAGACAAAATCTAATAAGTATTATTAAAGTAAACTTGACGGCACGGTTGGCGCACTGCTGCGCTGCGTGTCGCGGGTTCGATTCCCGCACGGATCAAATATTTGTATGACCTACAAGTAGTTGTTCCGGGTCTGGCTTTTAGTGTATGTGACTTTAAAATGTTTGTAAACGCACCCACAATACAGGAGAGTTTCCTAGTGTGGGCCAAAGTAAAAAAAAAAAAAAAAAAATTTTTTACTATGTATAAAAAACTTAAATATAATTAAAAAATTCAAAGCATCTTCTCTCCTACTATTTTTCTATGCCCGACAGGGTCCATAATGATCACATATAATTTCAAGTTACCACCAAAGTACACATAAAATAGGAGGAATGCAAATAAAATATTAAGTATTGAAAAGAAAGGAAAATGTGGGGGGATGATTAATTCCTCTAAATGAAAAGCTCCCTCATAATGGCCCTATAGAAGTATAGAGGTATGAGGAACAGGATGTAAAGTTCATTCATACTCTATAGAAAAGGGAGGATCCTCCGACCAGACGGGTGTTGTATCTGGTGGGCAACTACCCGACGGTTGATGTCGGGATGTTGTATATATGCTAGTCGCGCGGTAAACTCTGCGCGTTACAGGATTTGTGACGTCAGGTCTTTGATGCGTAGTTCGCATGTGGCGTTGTTGATGCCGCCACAACCCTAATACCTCCGCCTTGTAAGTTGTCATACCGTAGTTGTAATTGATATTAGTGGAGATCGAACGCACGGATGGAATGCTGGTGGATACGAAACAGCTTTTAGAGATGTAGCGGCTACGTCAACCTTGTATCAAGATCAAATCTACCTATTAGCGAAATATTGGGAGACGACAAAACCATAATTATTGTCCTGCCCTTATCTCAATTTATTTGGGGTCGGCGCAACTTTTACTTGACCACAGTCGATAATTGTGTATTCTTAGGTATAACGGTCGATAAAAATTGCAATTGGAAAACACACATAGATAAAATTCTTGCAAAAATAGAATGTTTTGTATATGTCTTCAAAATAATTAGAAAAACAGTAAACTGTGATACGGCAATGCTGGCTTACAATGGTTATGTATCATCCGTACTTAGATACGGTATTGTAATGTGGGGTAACTCAGTAGATTTTGACAGTTTTTAAAGCTCAAAAAAAAATGTATCCGGGAAATTTGGGGCGTTCACTTTTTAGACAGCTGTAAGCCACTATTTCAAAAACTTAAAATTCTACCTCTGCCATGTTTGTATATTTTTGAAATATGTATTTTTTATAAGAGAAACTACAATTTATTTGACACTAGCACTGACAGGCCAAATAGCCGAACACGGCATAAAGATAGACTTCGGCTGCCACCAATAAAACTAACATTATTTAAGAAAAATGTAAACTGCATGTCGATTATTATTTACAATCATTTACCAAATAGTTTTCAAGACTTACCACTGACAATGTTTAAAAAAAATACTAAACTATTATTATTTAAAAGATATTATACCATTAAGGACTATTTAGAAGACAAATCAATAGAATCTGTAATTTGTAACTTTGAATAATTGACATCGATGATTGTGAATACATTTGCACGCCATGTTATGGCAGGATATGCTAAAGCAAATTTACTGTAACACCTTATGTATACCATATGCTAGCAAATAAATATTTTTGATTTGAACATGTCTTTATCTTCCATACTTCTCTCTATTAGTCATCTCGGTAGTCACTTCCTTTGATGCCACCTAATCTTTCACACAGCTCATCCACCGTTTCTTTGATCTTCCCCTACTTGTATAGCCATCCAAATTCATACTCAAAACTTTCCTGACGATATTTCCCTCATTTCGAGGCGACAACGTTACTTAGCTAAAACTAGCAATAGAAAGGTACAGTTATAAAGAATGAATAGCAAATGATTATACTTAATTGCTTCAAGGAATTCCAATAAAAACTATAGCAATTTAATTCACCCTTATAAAAGCTTCGTGTCAAGTTAAAGTTTATAAGTGCATCAAGGTCGGAGGCTCCGTGCTGTCTATTAATTATGTCATAGTCATGTCCATCATTGAAGAACAATGGTGCTCAAATTGTGAAACGAACAAATGCAGTGGCATGATGCATTCATAAGATAGCATAATCATTATAGAGAGAAATTAAAGGCGTTTACTGCAGCGCAAAATCGTCTTTAGTAGTATAATTTTTAAGATTTAAAATATAAGACTACCTTTCTACAAGAAATGTGCGAGGTAACAAAGCGGTTAGCGGTGGCTGTTGGTTGTTATCATACATATCTATAGCTACGCAACTTAGATATCGGCGCAAACGCAATCTTAGGATTGGCATAAGTTACCAGACATAACACGGGAGGCACCTTCGGTAAACTGATGTCAGACTTGAACGAGCTAAGGGTAGACTGACTGAGGAAGTCGGGAACAGAATGTGTCCAAACAAATTGGAAGATGCTTATACCCAGCAATGTACTCTATGGTAGGTTACGTTAACAGTAATACAATATGGGTGGCTTCATTGATATAAATAAAAAAGGAAGATAAGGAACACGGGTGGGTTTTAGTAAGTAAGAGTCTGACACCGCTCCACCCAGAGCGGGAGGGGTCATATGATGATTTCCCATCCTGGAAAAAAAAAGGCACTGCTCTAATTTCACGTAAACATTATTGGACTAGAAACAAATCCATGTAAACACACCCACACAACTACATTTTCCTATGTCGTTCGTCATGCATCAACAACCGAAATAGAGAGATGACGCGGGCTGTAGCGGGAACGAGATAGCAATAATTATCACTGTTACGTCGTACCCATAACAACTCAGAAACAAATGGCGACCTAGAATTATTGACAATATTATTCAGATTTTTTTAAGAAAATAAGTTTTGATGTACAGTGGAAAGTAATCCCGTGAACTTGTTTTTGGTTTGTGAATTATTTGTGCACATTTTTAAAACACAGGAAGGCATTGTTCCTGCTTATTTAGACGATTACGGTTATTTTACTTAACGTGCTACACAAACGCCAGTTCGATTGTGACTAAGGTCAATTGTGCCGGTCGGCATAGTTTATGCGGTCCACGTCGACGAGCTAGACTTAATCTTCCTTTTTTATACATCACTGGATGGCTTCCAAAGTTATGTCGAAACGGATTGGTGATGTGCAAGTTTACAGACTGGTGAAGTGTAGCAGCCAGAATTCCCTTCCCTAGCCTTGCCCTTGAATATTTTGGAATGACAAGGCACTGTAAGTACATCTAGGCTCTTTGGAGTAAACAACTTAAGCTGAATTCGAATAAACCAGTGTACATTTTATAGTTGTTTACAAATTGTTACTGTTAGCCTGTATGATCCCACTGCTGGGCAAAGGCGTGAATGAACGTCATGATTTCCAGTGTTTGCGATCCAGAGCTAATGTAGACCACTGGTCGTTTGTTTTGTCCAGCTCATCTCGCCATCGTCTGCAGGGTCTACCGCGACGTCTTCTAGCTGTCTCAAGGTTCCACATTGTGACTATTTTGGCCCACAGCTCATTGGGCATGCGGCAGACGTGGCCAGCCCAGTCCCACTTCAACTTTGCGGCTTTTTGAGCAACGTCAACAATTTTTTGGAGCGCAGTGTGGTGTTGTGGGTGTTGTGAATATGGTCTGTTTATTCATCATCATCATTCATCATTTCAGCCGAAAGACTTCCACTGCTGGATATTAGCCTCCCACAAAAGGGGGGGGGGTTGCAATAATCGCCACGCTTGGCAGGCGGGTTGGCGATCGCAGTATGATGTTAAAAATGCATAGAGAACGCTGCTGCCCATTCTCTAGTAAGTCCCTAGTCTTCTTTTACGACACCCACGGGAGGAAATGGGGTGGTGCTATTGTTTACGTCCGGCAACACACGCTACACGGTCTGTTAATTGGACGCCTAGAATACTGCGCTCCATCGCACGTTGGCAAACCGTGAGTTTGGACTATTTATGTTAAACCAACTCAGTGATGCAAGCCTTGAGGTTGGACTGGCGATGAACATGTCGAAGACCAAGCTGATGTACTATTGCAATAAAATCTTTGAGTACCACATCAATTCAGGCTATTTCAGGCTTACAAGCCAAGCCTATAGTTTATCAATATGTCGCAAGCCTGTAATCAGACCATTTCAAAGGAAACGTTGGAACATGCACGACTTTAACTAAGTTTTATGTCTATCAATGGGCTGGTAACTGTTATGGCTTCTATTTCAGCCTATATGGGCTGTAAGCGGGGAGAATGATTGATTTGAAATTGTGGTATAGAATTGAAAATGAATGTAGAGCTGTGTCTGGGCAAATTGCAATATTAACAGCATTTATTTAAAACTAGCAGCTGCGCGCAATTTCGCCCGCGTGGCTTTTTCTAAAACAAAAGTAACCTTAGTTACTCCATATAACATGAGCTATCTGCCAGTGAAAGTCCAGTCAAAATCGATCTAGCCGTTCCGGAGATTAGCCAGAACAAACAGACGGAAAAAACGACAAACGCACTTTATTTTAAATCTCTTTTGTTATAAGTACCTACCGTATATAATTATGTCCTTATTTATTTATTTTTTATTCTACTATGGGTTTGCTCTTGACTCTAGTCTAGGTATGGGTGACAGAAACAAAGTCTACGATGGAGTGAGCTTACCCAGAAGAAGCCTGTTTGTTCACTCTCACTTTGAATAGATTAGGGTTGTATACTTTCATATGCATTTAGTACAAAGTTGCTATTTTGTCATTACAAACAGACACTTAAAATTCATTTAGTTGTTTATAAATTTCTTCTTTATTTATTTGACGTTTTTAGTTAAAACACCAGTCACTGCTAATAGCTGCGCTTAAAATACAAGGCGGAAGATGTTTAGCCAAAAGGTTTTCCCAATACCGACCACGTGGGTTTGATTTTGCATATACTGAGTTCGTATAAAACCAGCTACACACTCAAATGTTTATGACCTGAATCAAGGTGATATCCCGAGGTTAACAACACAACCCTTATACAAACTTCAAGAGAAAATCCATGATAGGTCCATAATCAAACAAAGTACCTTTGATTCGGTCAAAAAAAATCTTATCAAAAAGTCCCTACAGTTTTGTAAGGTCATCGACACATACAAACATATATAAATTCTTTCATACATATTCCCCCACTTTTCTACCCTACGCACCACCTGTACAAATCTTCGGACATACAGGTTCGGATCGACGCACGCGCCGCGACAGATGTTCGCGCTCGGGCTCCTTCGGAGTACTCCGGGTCCCTTCGGGTTTTCGATTAAAGGAATTTTAAGGGTGTTTTTGTTCGAAAGTTGAGGTTTTAAGTGGGGCAGTTACTTTACTTTGTATTTGACAGATTAATTGCGATTCTGGTTGTATTTATGAAGGAAGTTTTGCGAATGGAAGCAAGGACAGGATGATTTGTTAGGAGTCATTAATTAATGATAGATTAACATTGTAGGGAACAAAATAAATGTTAAGTTTTAAAAGACAAAAGGAAAATTAATAGATACTTCGGTAAACAAATCTTTGAATTTAATTATGACCGGGGGTTATTAACCTAACACATTCATTGTTCTCGTACCGTAAAAGAATACCGTAAAATAAATATCACACCAAAGATACTTTTCAAAATCACTAAACTTCATAAAAGTAAAGAAAAGAAAGAAGTATTTAAGAAAAAGGAATGTTTCATAAATAAAAAATATACCTATTTATATTTAAATATTTTGTTTTGTTTTTTCGTTCATAAAATTGTATGGTTCTATTAAAAGAATGCTGTGCAGCTAGAAAATTGGTCTCTACTCATCTACTGAGATAATGGCTAAAAGAGATGTATGGAAGAAGACATTAATGATGGAAACATAAAAGAGTGTTAGAAAATTCTGAAAAAAAAATATATATAAAAATAAAGGATACATCTTATTAAAGGAACTGGCGGACATGAAATCGCTTTTAATAACACGATTAGATTAAATAAAACTTTGCTGGATAGAAAAAAAACTAAAGTTTGTTTTCCCCTTTTCGTAATGTTTAATCAATCTCATAGCTACAAAACAGATGTTTTTTTCTTATTTTTTATATAAATGAAAAGGTAGTAAGATATTTTAGCACAATTCTTAGGGGTTGTCTTGATAAAATGATTAAAATAATTACTAGATAATTACGTTCGAACATAGCGCCTTAAACATGAACTATAGAGCATGACGTTCAAAAATGGCTTTGAATGGCCTACTTCAAGTAAATGATTTGACATTGAAAGAAAGAAAGAAAAATATGTTGATTTGACACAGAAACACGTGTATATAAAAAATAAAATAAAATATAAAGAGGAAAGATTTTTTGTTTGTAAGTTTGTTTGTATCGAATAAGCTTCGAAACTACTGGACCGAATTAATTTTTCACGAATAGAAAGCTAGATTATCAGAAAGTAACATAGGCTATAATTAATTTTAAAAAATCCTTAAGAAAATTGCAATAATGTATCCCAAAGTAGCAAAATTTTGCCAATAAACCACGGAATCGAAACTTAGTTGGCCTGTCCATTGAAGCGGAGCGAGGCTTCGGAGCGGAGAAATATTAACCAACTAGCTATTGCCCGCAGCTCCGCCTGCGTGGATGTCGGTTATCGCGTAAAAAAGTAGCCTATGTCCTTCTCCACATCCCAGGCTATATCTCTGCCAAATTTCATGACGATCGGTTCAGCGGTTTAGGCTTGAAAACGTAACATACATACAGACAGAGTTACTTTCACATTTATAATATTAGTATGGATAGAATCTAAACTCCGCTCAGCTCTGCATGGATGAAAAAAATTCTATTGGTTAATATTGGCGCAGCTCCGTTCCTCTCCTCTCTTCTTCGCTCCAGTGGACAGGCAGCCTTACGCGGGTGAAACCGCGGAGAACAGCTAGTAAAAAATATAAGTATAGTATCGACGGCCTTGAGCTGCTAGAGTGAAGGTTTAGCAAATTCATCAGTGAAATGCTCATTTCTTCATAGTTTTCCTTCAACTCCCACACGTATTATTATTATGATAACAGTTACGCCTATTGCGTAAATAATAAATAGGCTATATTTAAGGCGTGGGAGGTAACTTAACCTGTTACTATGCAACGTTTAGCACATGAGGAAATTATAACTATATGCATTGGCAATGTTACTTAAGTGTTACGTATGTAAATTAACGTGGTCTACTGGGACAGTTGACATTTTGACAAAATAAAAAGTTGTAACTTTTCAGGATAACAGACGTATTTTGTATCTTAATCATGGCTAATGTTTGTCCTGCCTACCTAAAGATATCCCTAAAAAAACGCTATAGGATCGTCCAAGAATTTTCAAGAAACGCTTTCATAATTAGCCTATAATGTTCTGCTGGGACACAATCCTCCTCTCTTCAAGAGGGCTGTAATCTACGACGAGGGCCCAGTGAGGGTTGGTAGATGTCACATGTCTTCGAATTTTTGGTTCGAGGACATGGCGGTAGCCTCAAGATGTTTTCCTTCACAAAAAAAAAAACGTCGGGGACTGCCGATAGAACTGAAAACTAAGTAACTTGAAATCGTTCGGTGACGATGACGCGAGTTCCATGATTTTTGTTCACCCAAAAAGTACACATATATACACAGTATACATATGTTTAACTCATGGGAACGGTGACGATGACGCGAGATACACGCTTTTTGCTCACCCAAAAAGTACACATATATACACAGTATACATATAGCTCATGGAAAGCGTTCGGTGACGATGACGTGAGTTCCATGATTTTTGTTCACCCAAAACGTACAAATATATACACAGTATACATATAACTCATGGGAACGGTGACGATGACGCGAGTTTCACGCTTTTTGCTCACCCAAAAAGTACACATAAATACACAGTATACTTATAGCTCAAGGAAAGCGTTCGGTGACGATGACGCGAGTTCCATGATTTTTGTTCACCCAAAAAGTGCTCAACGCACCTAAAGAAATTTTCACTTCAATAAACCCTAAGAAAAGCTAGATCCGCACTGCGGACCGTATCAGAATTATCCCCCTAAATAAATACGATAAAATAATATCTACCAGTGCTCCTCCCCGCTACAGCGGCGTGCGCGCAGGGGTCTTGAACATTATTCGCTATTCAAACGGACCCCTCGCGTCTTTTTATGTCACGGTCGTTCAACTGCGCCTTTCATGGGATTACCATTCAAATTATGTGTTGGGGACCCGTGGGGTTTTCTGGTTAATGTGGGATCACCAATTTTGAACAAATAAGTTAGTGGTTTTAGTGTAAGATTGTTTTAAGCTTGATGGGCTAAAAATTGAACTAAAACCAGGAGGAAGTTGGATTAAACAATTGAGATGCTGATAACTTTTCAGCGCATTTTGGGTGGGGTATACATATGTATAGAAATTGACTGAGACAATAGCTTACCTATCTGAACTGAAATTAAATCGTTTATTCTGTAAATAGTATATCGGAATCACTTTTACACGTCATGTTATAAAATAAGCTAGATGGAGTCGCCATTTCCTATCCGACTACCCTTGAGAAGAAATGGCGAAAGAAACTCAGGAGTCAAGTTCTCTTTTAAAGTCCAGACATAATCTTGGTCAGATCATGTGAGGACCATGTAGATCTGTGTCTACAATGGTCTTTTGTGGGAAGAACCTCACAAATTCACAAAACCACAAAGCATTTGTCAGTAATCGTGAAGCTCAAGTCAGGACGTAAGAAGATCAATGTGTAATGGTCAATGAAACTGTTGCGATTCCTAGCTAGGATAAATCAGTATAAACCTAAGGAAAGTAACCTAAATAAGAAATTCAAGATACGGAACTCATCAATCAGATAAAATTAAAATCATTGAATAAAGGGTTGCATTACGCTTTAAAATTAAAAATCGTAGTTAATCCAACATCGACTTTATTTGAATAATCATAAAGATTGCTTTACATTTATAATTATAATGTCGTACATTTCCTTTGTATATAATTTCAATATGAATGTGAAGTACTAACATGATTATGTGGTGGACACGAGACGAGATATTATATGTATGAAATTTTGTACATGGATATGTAGTGTATTCAACGAATGATGATCAGCGTTCGGTGCGTGTCGGACCACGCAAAATGAAGGGTTCCGTAGTTGGGATGAATTTATCCCAAGTACAAAATTAACATTGCAGTTGAAAAATTTGTTCCACCACACATTCCAACTGCAAATGTAAGTTTGTACGCACAACATTAAGTGATTTACCATGTTATTTTAAGACCATAGACTTTTTATAGATTTCCTGTATTCTATAAGTATAGAACTATTCTCTTAATTTTTTTTTTAATTTTAGTCTTATCAGTTTCGAAGATAATGGTTAATTTTCATTTGTTTTCCGTAAAAACGAATGAATTTAAAATTATTAATAAAAAATTGCTATCCTCATAATAAGTCCTTTCATTTGATATGTCACACGGTGCAGTATGCAAACAAGAGTATTGTTCTTTCCTTTTCAGGTACGGAATCCTAAAAACCTCCAAAAAAGACTATACTACAGACGTACCCTGTGTGTGTAAGTACTGTTTAGTCAGCAAGTATCCAGTGTGTATTCCCGTTGTCCCTGTCGCCCGTGTCCCCATTAATGGTAATTCACAAAAAAAAGGGTAAAAAGAAAAGGTTCCATTTTCTTTTAAGAGCGGCCAGCCCGTCAAACTTTTCATACAAACGCTCGTACGTGATTATGGCGTTGGGACACATCTTTCAATAAAAAAATTCAGCTAATTGGTATCAAGTGCACTGTATCTAGGTTTCTATGGAAGCAAAAAATTAAAATTTGGAGAAACAAATTCAGTATAAGCCTCCAAAAATCTGCTTTTTGCACACATTTTACCTGAACTTTGGCCGTTCATAATGTACTCATCAATTGTAAAGATAAAGAAAACATCTCCATAGAAACATCGCCCATGTAATGGAGATTCTAAACGACACACATTTATTTCACAAACTTTAAGGCTTTCTCAAAAACACGTATTTCCTGGAACAAGTTTTATGAAATTTCCGCACACTATTTTTTGTTCAATGTTATTGCGTTCTCACTTGCCTGTTAGAATTAACATTGCGCTGGATGAAACAACAAGCTTTTCAATCATGCTCGCGTTGACGATACACGGACCGGGAAAGGCCCTCTTAAGTACAGATTTTTCAATTATAAGTATTGTTTTTTTTATTATTATATCTAAAATCAGTACTTAAAAGAAAATGGAACCTTTTTTCGCCATTTTATGTGTTTATGTGACCATTAGTGGGGACACGGGCGATGGGGACGGCGGGAATATACCCTACCCAGTAGTAATCTTGCTGACTGTACTAATCAGCTGGTAGTCTTACCACTTACAGCCACCCAATAGCGACCTTATTACAACTAGAATAAAAATCACTGTGATTTTGCAAAAACTGGAAGGACTGTAGTGGTGCTGAACAATCTTTTTGGCACGACAAGAGCTATTCCACACACGTCTGTCCACGTTCACGTATATGGGAAAGGGAAAGGGAGGCGATTACCCAGAAGTGGGATGTTACGAGCTAAATAGAAAGACAAATTATTCACATATAGCTGGTGCACATACGAGTGACGATGACAAAAACGGTTCAGGGTTGTGTAGTTTTCTGCTCGGTTTGGTTGGTAGTCCACCTGGCTAGCTACCACCACCTAATCTAAGTCTGTCGCCATATCAATAATGTTAAAACCGTTTGTTGTGTTTCGGCAGTTAGAGGTAAGATAGCCAGTTCCTCTGTGGTTGGGAATTCCGGGTGAAGCTCGCTTCCACCTGCGGCCTTATCATCACTTACCTTCAGATGAGGTAAATGTCAAGAGCTTCCACGTTGAAGATTTTTTTTTTGCAAATATCGTTTTTAAATCCCGTTTTCCTTAACAAATTCTACATTTACCTAGTTTTTGAAGCGAAAACCTCTTTAGGCGCGTTGAGCACTTTTTGGGTGAACAAAAACCATGGAACTTGCGTCATCGTCACCGAACGCTTTCCACCCATACTTAATATTATAAATGTGCAAGTAACTCTGTCTGTGTCTGTATGTTACGTTTTCACGCCTAAACCGCTGAACCGATCGTCATGAAATTTGGCAGAGATTATAGTCTGGGATATGGAGAAGGACATAGGCTACTTTTTACGCGATAACCGACATCAACGCGGGCGGAGCCGCGAGCAAAAGCTAGTGAGCTATGTGTATAAAAGAACAGTTATTCCAAAGTTTCGTGTTTTCGCTTCTGTCGGCAATTTTTTTTAAACACGTCTGCTTCTCCCCTAATACCAGCTAACAATAACATGTAAAACCTCGTGGCGTCTTAATCCACTCCCGCGCAACTCGCACAGAAACAGGATTCAGTTAGCGCACCTGCCGCCCCAACCAATCACCGTGTTATGTGCCTTTTATTTAGTTTCACTTATTCTTATCACGCTTGTTGGCTTTAGGGAGACAGCAGGGAGCTTGAAACTAAGGTTTTGCATGGAATAATTAATACTGAGGTATAAAGGGTTGAGAGGGCTGTCTTCAATAGTCTCTCTTTTTAATCAACTTTAAAGAAGGAGGAGGTTCTAATTTTGTATGTATGTTTTTTTTTTTTAATTTTTGTTCCTCGATAATTTCGTCAATTGTGGGCCTTTTTTTTGTGTAGGAAATTATCAAATAGCTTCTCCCGCTCTTGGCGGAGCGGGAGGGCGTGTCAGACATTTACCGACTAAAACTCACCCGTGGTCCTTCAGTTGCCTGTGTCAGGGCCACGGTATGTCTTCCGGACAAACCCGCAACCCTGGCAGGTCAATTGTGGACCTGAAATTCCTTTTACATTTGATAGAGGAAGCTTACGCGGTGGGCCCAAATTTTATTAACTTTGCCTGCATGGTAGTGACAACAGCATTCTAAAAATGATCACTGCCAGAACGGACTGTCCCTTTCAGGAACACTAGGTAGGAACAGTCATACATAAAATCGTCATCGTTTACATTCATACATCTGGTCATGCATGCACGTAGTAAAAGCTAGTACTATATAAATAGTACTAGCTTTTGCCCGCGGATCCGCCCGCGTGGATGTCGGTTATCGCGTAAAAAAGTAGCCTATGTCCTTCTCCATATCCCAGGCTATTATAGGGGCCATTAAAGTATTACGTAAGCAGAATTTTAGTAATTTTGAACTCCCACCTCCCTCTTTCCAGCAAAAGTAAACAAAGCTCATACCCCCCCCCCCCCCCCTTTGCTTACGTAAATATTTGTATTTTTTTAACTGTTCAGGTTTCTTTACTATTATTCATGAGTCTAGAAATAAGGAATTCATAGACTAAAAGTAATTGAATGCTCATTTAAGTATTAATTTGGGGAATCCCTGAATCGGTTCAGCGGTTTAGGCGTGAAAACGTAACATACAGACAGACATACAGATAAGAAAGACAGACAAACAGACTTTCACATTTATAATATTAGTAAGAATAGTAAGGATTAGGTCTCCATAAATAAAATTAATTTGTGAAAACTAACAATACTAACGTATTTACCTAAGCAGTAATAGCACAATTGTTACTAACACCAAAACACTAACAAAATTATTGGCCTTAGTCTGAAATAAAGTTATATTTATTTTTTTGGTAGCCAAACACATCATCATCATCATCATTCATTGAGTCATTTTACTAAATGCATCATTCGGTACTGTATTTTTGTTTGTTCAGGCTAATCTCCGAAACGGCTGGGCCGATTATGACGGGAATGACAGATAGCTGATTTTATAAGGAGTAACTTAGGCTACTTTTATTTTAGAGCAGCTAATATCATCATCATCATTTCAGCCGAAAGACGTCCACTGCTGGACAAAGGCCTCCCCCGAAGGGGGGGGGGGGGGGATTTGCCATAATCGCCACGCTTGGCAGGCGGGTTGGCCATCGCCATGTTGTTAAAAATACATAGAGAACGCTGCTGCCCATTCTCTAGTAAGTCCCCACAGTCGCCTTTTACGACACCCACGGGAGGAAATGGGGTGGTGTAATTCTTTACGTCTGGTACCACACGGACGAGCTAATATTATATGTATGAATTTTCGTTTTCACATTTAAAAAACACCTTACACGACATTTTCGAATAATCCAAAAGGAAAAAAATCTTTAACGTCAGAAAAAAGAAAACAATAAAAAAAAATGAGATTTCTAGGAAAGACACTTAAAATCAAAGAAAAAGATGTCAAAACAGCCAACAGCATTAAAAAGTCTAAAACATACGGTAAACCTGTCTAACTCGACATTTCCTATCAGA
Source organism: Dryobota labecula (assembly GCA_947523025.1). NCBI lineage: Eukaryota > Metazoa > Arthropoda > Insecta > Lepidoptera > Noctuidae > Dryobota > Dryobota labecula. The sequence continues at coordinate 819,447 of OX383310.1, read as the reverse complement.
GGTCGAGTCAAGAAAAACTTGAAGACAAATGGCTTAAAAGTGTAAATCAGTGTTGCCGAATAAAAATTTGAATAAATCGGAGCAAAAAAATGCATTTAGATTATTTTTTTGTCATCCTCTGCGCATCTGGACATGTTTTGTATTCAATAATAGCAATTTGCAATTCTGCAGTGAAATGAATGCGTAGACACGGATTCTAAACAAAAGATTTTATTCAAAACTAGCTGGTGCCCGCGGCTTCGCCCGTGTGGCTTTTTCTAACATAAAAGTAGCCTTAGTTACTCCTTATAATATCAGTTATTTGCCAGTGAAAGTCCCGTCAAAATCAGTCCAGCCGCTTCGGAGATTTGCCGGAACAAACATACACACAGATAGACACAAAACTTTTTAAAATTGTTTATTGTAATTCAATGTTAGAAATAGGCGTTTTTGTTCTTTGAATTATGTTATTTTTTTATTATGTATGGTGAATTAAATACCCATAGTGCAGTGGCGAAGCTATAATTTTTATTAGAGGGAAGCCGAAGAAAAAATTGTTCAGTTCTCATAACATCAAAATTAATACACTCAAAATTTAAAAATATTGAGTTAATAAATTGATTGATTCAAATGTTTAGTCATTCCTTTACTTTTCTAAAAACGCCAGCTATCGGCACTCTTTGTTTAGGCATTTTTGTAATGTTTTTAAACTTATGATGTTTTCAACTGGTAGGTATTAAATATCTGTAATGTGACGTGGTACACACACAGGTGTAAGAGGAGTAGTTGTCCGAAGGGAAGCCGATAGGAATCGGCTTGTATGTAGGCTGCGCCCCTGCGGTAGTGTAACTATATTTTTCGGCAATAGTAAACACTATGGACTCTGCTATTTTTCAATAGCTGTAGAGTTGCTGATGCGAACCTCCGAAATGAAACCGGTAGGAATCGTTTTCTATGGTGCTTTCGCCACTGATAACCAGTCACATACCTCAGGATACTCTAGTCATAACAGGGTTGGTCTATAAACCGGGTGCATTGTTTTAAAACCTAGCATTACTGAGTGCGGTACATCTCAATCGAGTTTACTGTCAGGTCTTGGACCATCTGCCTGGATAGTGTAGTGATGTATAAGTCAATTTAATTTGTAGTGAGATATCGTATCAGTAAATGAACTTTGGGGTTCATTTAAATAAAACCTCGTGGCGGGAGCATAATTATAGGCTCAGTCATTCGGACCCTATCAGGATACCAGCGCTGCGGCACTTATTTTCAAATGTCGCAGCATCGTGCTGAGATAGGAGCCTTTTGGCTTCGAACATGAACTTGTTTTTTTTTTTTAATACTTTTATCATTGTGTTTCGTTTAGTTAGTGATCTTTCTGTGCGAGTCACAGTAAATACTTTTTCTTTCTTTTTTATTTTATGAATGTGTCTGCTTTTTCTGTTGTTTTCACCCCATTATTTGCTGTCTATGTGGGGTTTTTAGAAAATGATTTGCTACCTCACTAGCCTTTTTGTTGGCTGATTGACGGTAAGACAGCGGTGAAGGGTTGACTTCTTGCAAGGTGTCTTTTATAATTTTGTTGTCCGTCGATATTGATTGATAAGTGTAGATTTGCTGCTGATGAGTTAATTTTCTCAAAGCATATGGCAACACCGACTTTCTGCGCTATAGTAGCAGATACAAATAGACAGAGATAGCATGTTATAGCTATGAAACAAAGACAAAAAGGATGTAACGGGGCTGACTGCCCATCCCAAAAACCACAAAATTTTGCGAATCGAATGACATTGCCACCAAGTCTTTGACCTAGACCTCTGCTTACCTCCTAAGCAGAAGACAGTCGCCACGTGACCGGTATAATTAGCCAGCCGTCGGGACGAGCCACCTGGCCGAAATATTTGCATACCGATACCGTTGCGCCGTGAATTTTGTGCTCTGAGTTGCTACTATGTGTTTTTGGGAGATTGTGGGGAATAGGTTAAATTACTACTAAGTCATCTCGGTTTTTAATAACTTTCCGAACTTTTTAGACAAATTAATATCTAAATCATCAGAGTCGAAAATGATAAGGTCAAGTTTTTTAAGCCTAATCAAGCCTTTGGCCAGTGAATCTGCGGTTAAATGGGAACTTACGAAGGTCCAAGGAAGTAACTGTGCATAAATGCAGCACCTGAAAACACTGGAAGGCGACTCCATAACCCAAAAAGGGCTAAGAACGATGCGGAGTAATCAAAGAGCATTTACGAATGCATGACAGTTCAAGAGGTGCACCTTGGGCAGTTAGGCACGCTACCAATTCCGCTGACTGGAACATTTATTTATTTATTAAACTTTATGTAACATAAGAGGTATAAAGGCGGACTTTTGCCTTCTCTTCGTATGGCATTCTGTACCAGTCAAGCAAGGGTGGTGGAGAGATAACATGGCAGGTGGCATGATATTCTTGACATAACTTGAGGAAATTTATTGAAGACCAACTCGTAAGCTTGCTCATAAATATAAATTCTTGAATACTACATAGGAAACAATACCCGAATCCAGATCATTCGCAACTCTGAATAGCAGAATGGTTTAAGGTAACTTTCTGTGAATTAATGCTACTAAGCCCTCCCGCAACTCAGAAGTACGGTTCAGAATCTGGAAGGGATTCCATAAACGCGACAACGCTGCAACGGTATAAGCTATCGTCTTAAAGCTCATCTCGACACGAAGAAAAACTCGCCTAGATATTTCTCAGCTTCTAAGCTCGAGAACTAATAGTACCGTCTCATGATCATTGTCAAGCAATATATTCGTCCACCTATTATAATGGGCACATTTATATTCTATCGCGAGATATCAGGATATCATGTTTCTATACGCACCGCCGCCGTGAGATCGTTATGTAACATCATTAGATATATTCGGAACTAGAAGCTATAAGTTCAAGGTGTCATCTTTATTTTTGAGCTTTCCCTGTGTTTTTCCTCTGCGTTTTTCTTGTTCATTTTTTTGCTTTGCTTAACTTTACTATGTCTCTTCGCTTCGAGCTATCGCACTGCTCTGCTAGCTCAAATACTTGGTCTGAAGTTAGTTTTTACTACTTCATTCTTATTATTTATTTTCATGCTTCTATAATACTTCTTCATTCTCTCTCTTTATCTCTTTCTATTTCCAGCATATTTGTAATCATATTTTAACTTAAAAGAGTGTCCGTGGAGTTTCTTGCTCGTTCTTCTCCATAGGTACTACCTACTACGCTTTGGAATGTGCAACTAGCTTCATCTTTCTGACTGAACGACCCCTTGACAATTCGAAAGTGCCTGTAATTGGTTTATTTGAAATAAATGCTTTGTGTTTGAGTTCAGCTTTAGTCCTTCACACACAAATAACATAACATCACGAATGTAATCCCCTAAAGATTTGGCAGAGGCGTAGGTACCCATAGTACACCCACATTTCGCTAGTTATATTTAAGTCCCATGTGTTGTAAATTTTCTGTCAACACCTCATTCAGTTTGTCATCTGCCTTCAACTTTTGCATTCTAGTCAAATTCATTTAACTTAAATGTTAAATCGTTTTGTAAAAGATCCACAATATATACTTTTTTTCGGTACTAGCTTTCATTGTTTCTTAATTAATGAACTAATTTAAATGCAAACGTGATATTTCCAAACTGATAAATTGCCAGTTATTGTCATCTTCTCGTATTTATGTCAGTGAAAATAATGCCACGTCAATTTTTAAGAGAAATGCTATTTCAATCGGTCCAATAACTTCTTATGAATATTATTAATAATGTGCAAGAGATTGCGTTTGGTTCCTGAGTGCCATCCGGGTAATTTGTGTAATTATAAAAATATTAATTTCTCCCTCTTCCCCTAGTTATCCACTTTCAGTAGGTACATTTGCGCCAAACACAATAGAATTCTAAGTTCATCGCATAATCGTCTTCTTCAAAGTCCCACTCACTGCACTGACTTCATTCACTATTCCTTCTTCGTTCAGTCTATCTCTCTGTGGAACGCGCTCCCTCAGGAAATCAGGATGGCACCCAACCGATTATCCTTTAAAGTTCGCGAGCACATTCGTAAGAAGCTGGCAGTATCACAAGATGTTATCCCATTGTTTGTCTTATTTGTTTTAGTATATTCGTGTATTTATTTGTTCTTATATTTATATGTAATTAGGTATATATACATCTTATTTATGTTAAGGTATAGGTTTATCCTTATATTTCAATAAAATGTATTTCCTAATTTTCGTAATTGCACTTACCACTGTTTGTCTCTGCACCACCCAAAGGTAGAAAATGCCTATGGCATTAAATCCACCTCTGTATATTTGTGTGCTAAAGTGTTAAATAAATAAATAATAGCAGCCCAGTATTCGGGATTTGTCCGCATCAACATTGTTGCACAAAACTTTCCTAACCACATGCCATGACAACGATTTTCTCAATGAAAAGCAATTTCACAACTTCCACCAATACTGTCTCTCCTGGTCACCTACCATCGTCTTCCTGCCCTTGTTCCATTCTTCTTCCATCCTCCCGTATCTACCGTCACGCTATCATTCACTCCCTTCTCTTTCATATCATTCTTCACACAATACATCCATCTTTTCTTTGGCCTTCCTCTTCCCCTCCATCGAAACGGAGATAAGTGAATTAGATAGACTAATATTATTGCAGCTTTGGGGCTATTAGCTAGTGGCGGGTGGGTAATTATATTTCAGATCGCCGTTCATAAAATTAGAATCAAGACTTCGCTTAACAGGTAAGCTCGTTTGATTCCCAATTTTAATTGACATGACTAGTGTACTTGTTGAGTGCATTTTTAGCTTAGAGCCTGGTAAGTTTAACCTCTTTTTATAGCCACTCTTTTAGTCCCATGCGCTCCTGGTCACCTACCGATAGTCATTTGTTATCTTATCGACACGTGCTAAGTCAGTGCTAATATTTGACCGTCTTGTTTACATAAGATAATAGTTACTCATGTAACTTACGGAGTTTTTGATCAAAGGTTATGGGGGGAAAGACATTCCCACCTTTCATATATTTTAGATGAAGATGTACAGTGACTTGATTTCAGTAGATTTAAGAAAGAAGCGGCAAAAGATTTCTTTCTAATCTATACCAATAAATAAAATTGAAGTTACTGTTTGTAATGTCAAAATAACAGCTTTTTGCTAAATGCATATGATACTTATTTTTAAAAGAGTAACCGTGGAGTTTCTTGCCGGCTCTTCTCCATAGGAAACGACTAATTGGAACCGTGCACCTAGCTTCTGACGTTTCATAAGTGCCCATGTTCGTTTATGTGAAATAAAATATTTTGATTTTGATACTAAAAGGAGACTCAAAAAGAAGTAGTCCATACTGAGACGATTTTTATTGCAGTACTTTTCATATTTCTGGATTGTACAATGCATTTTATCAGCTAATAATGTTCCCTCGGCTGGGACATAGTGACATAGGCCTCCTCTCTGTGAGAGGCCTTTATTTTATTTTATCCACGCCCATGCTATAAATCCTCTATAAAAGTTTCTTAAACAGTTAGCTTATTGCCAACATTAAAACACCCAGTGTCATAGTAACCATAATAGCATCCAAACGGGAGTTATAATGTTGTACTGAATTTCATAATGCAACTCCTTTGCTTTTACGAGGATCATCTGTTTGATGAGTAAGGAAGGGATCATCATCCTCCCTTCCATTCTCACTACTCAATTCGTGGTATCTTTATGAATTAAAAAAAAAAGAACATTGTCACGCACGTGCGTTTCACTATACTATACCATAGCGTCGTATCCCGCCATTTTTGTTCGATATTAGTATTGCAAAAACTGTTTCAGAACCTTTTATAGAGGATTCATGTCATGGGTGTAGATAAAGTCTTGTATGCAACTGTAATAATTAGGTATTAAAACAGTTACATAAATAACAATTTTTGTTTTAAAAGAAAAACGTTGCCCCACACTAGGAATTTCTCCTGTACTGTGGGTGCGTTTACAAGCATTTAAAGTCACATACACGAACATCAAAACAACATCGTCCTGACTAGAAATCAAAACGTCTATGCATAAACCTTATATTGACTATGAACTAAAATGCTTACCTCGCAATATGTCCATTATTTTAAGAGAAGAAAGGGAGTACCGTTTCTGGCACTCGCCGACCGCTGCCACGGCACGCTCGCTCGGCTCGTGCGTTGTGTGGTCACAGTTCTATCCTAACCTAATACCTAACCTACAGTTCAAAAGCCCTAGTGTGAGTTTATTTTAACCATCTCGACTACTTAGAAAATATTGCATTTTAGGTATGTTGCTTGTTAAACATTTTGATCTCTATACCCAAAGTCTCAAATTCAGATAATTTATGTAAACAAAGTAACGTCAAGAAATGTCACTGTCAAAATGACAGGACAGTGGTGCGAAACATTTTATAATTATTTTTTTTGTAAATAATCATCTATAAAATAAAAGTGAATTAATTATAAGAAAGAACTATGCAAACAAAATACCGTTGCCAAACAATGTTTTATGTAGTATATCGGAGGCACGGCCTATAATCGTCATAATCAGCCCTTTTAAGTCCACTGCTAGACGTAGGCCTCCCAAAATCGATTTCCACTCGAAACAGTTTACAGCCGTTTACATCCAAAATGTGGCTAGATATGCTACTTACAATATGAATCTATGAATGAGAGTTGTAATATTAGTGTTGTTGAAGATGTCAAAAAATTTAAAATGTTTGGATCTCCTGCATTGTTACCAGTATCATAAAATATTTTATACCAGAACATCTCCTTTTTTTTAATAACTTTGTATAAAGCCGAAAATTTATAAAAAATATTACGGTATGATTATTTATTAATTACTATTTCTTAAAATCAGAACTTAAAAGAAAATGGAACCTTTTTTTTCGCCATTTTATGTGAATTACCATTACGAAGATGTTTTTTTGATATGTTATCCCCTTTGTTTACATAAATTATCAGAATTTGAGACTTTGGGTATAGGCGATTTACAGCATAGGCAATTTGCTGTGTAGACATTAATTATAGGCATTTTGCTTCGTAGACGAATTGAAAATTAAGAAACTCTGTTCATAAAGTGTGAGAGGGATGGGGCCGTTATCCACCACGCGGGTCTATTGCGGGTTGGTGGTATATGAAAGTATATACGGTATTAGTCTATGGTCTTAAAATTACATGATAAATCTCTCAATATTGTGTGTAAATACTTACATTTGCAGTTGAAATTTATGGCGGCACATGTTTTTCAACAACAATGTTAAGTTTGTTCTTGGGATAAATTCATCCCGACTCCCGTAGTCGGGATAAACTTCCCTTAATTAACACTGTTATTTAAAATTAGTAACCGTGGAGTTTCTAGCCGGTTCTTCTCCATAGGAAACGACTAATTGGAACCGTGCACCTAGCTCTGACGTTTCATAAGTGCCCATGTAGGTTTATGTGAAATAAAATATTTTGATTTGATTCATTGTGCGTGGCCCGACACGCACTTGGCTGGTTTTTATTGCTAGCTTCACATTTCTACGCTCCCCAGCTCTAATAGACAAACATCCTTAAACCAAGTTCACCCCGCAACTCAAGCGCAGCACGAAACAAAAGAGATCTCGCCATTCATTCGGATCGCGTGCCCCGTATAAAGTGTGTGTGTGTGTGCGTGTGTTTGGTCACGTAAGTGTCGTATCAAACGCACACTGAGTCGTTTCGTAAACATGGAGCCAAGTTTGATTGGAACGAAAAGAGTAACTGATAGGCTATTTACAGTTCCTTCATAGTTTTGAGTGACTGAAAATCAAGATCAGGTTAACAACAGTAATGCTACTGGACAGCTGATCCCCCATTTGGTAGGTACTGATGTCTGTTGAAGCTTCTTTAGAAAGAAAAGAAAAGAAAAGAAAAATTGTTTATTCGGCACAAACAAAACTCATATTACAAAAAATCTAATACAGATGCAAAGTAGCCAAACGCCTCGTATTCTATACAAATAAATAAAATTGAAGTGTCTATTTTTAAGTCAAAATAACAGCTATTTCCTAAATGCATATGAAAGTTTTTAAGAATTTTTGTAACATTTTTGTCTGTCTGTCTATTCCGGCTAATCTGCGAACCGCTTAGACCAATTTTAACGAGACTTTTACTGGCAGAGAGCTAGAGTAACTATGGCTACTTTTATGCCATGCGGGCGACGCCGCGGGCAACAGTTAGTTAAGAAATAAAAGTTTGACAATTTAATCCATTGCTTGATGTCTTTCATTTTAATATCTGCTTGTTATGGTTTTCTTAAGTCTTCCAATATTTGAAGAATGCATCCCTTTAGTCATTATCATAGATTTGGGTTTGCAGCTGTCTCAGATGTAAGGTATTATTTTTATGATGGCCAGCCATTGCCAAAAATTAGCCTGGCTCCAAAGAAATTGAAACTTTTTTTCTACCAAGTCGGTACTCTGCATCCTCCTATACTTCTAGCCTCCTCAAAACTTATCACACTCAACCTCAAATTTTACTCACTCCACCGCACCAAAGCAACAAAGCGCGCGCACACACACACAAGCACAGGTTGCACACACGCATGCGCGCAGAGTGAGCGAATTTTTCGCGCAGGTTCTTGACCGGGGCTATTTCCGGCACGGAGAATCGAAACGGCGTTTTATCGCCCTGAGCGCCAGTGTATCGGAATGGGGGACAAGGTGTGAGTTGTAGCGGAGAGAGTTTTAATAAAGATGTCAATATGCTAAAAAAGGAATGGTTTTGATAATGATGGCGTGTCTTAATTGCCTGTAACGTAAGTGCGTGTTTATTGACGTCATAAATCATCTGCAGGCTAATGGAAATGCATAAAGTATTCACGATCAGGTAATTCAATAACTTACATTGCGTTGTTTTCAAATCCAACAATTTACTTAGCATTTCAATTGAATGCTATTGATATCACGAGCTTACTCAATACCTACTCAATTATTTATTGCATTTGACAATGTTTACTTCGGTGGTAACTTAAAATTTTATGAGATCACTGGCTTCTGCCCGTGACTTCGTCTGCGTGAAATTTCTTGTTCCCCGTCCCAACCCGCCGCATCGCATCGCCCACCCGCGCTATTACTTCGTTTTCGCTTTGCATTCTTCCTGACTTTTACTTTTTGCTCGGCTCCTAAGGGTCCTAGCGTGATTTTAAATAGCCTATGGCATCCTCAATAATTGGGCTATCAAACAAAATTTTTTTTTGCGACTCTTAACTCTTCAGCTTAGTACTAGCTTTTGCCCGCAGCTCCGCCCCGTGGATGTCGGTTATCGTGTAAAAAAAGTAGCCATGTCCTTCTCCATATCTCTGCAGAATTTCATGACGATCGGTTCAGCGATTTAGGTGTGAAAACGTTGCAGACAGACAGACAATAACTTTCAAATTTATAATATTAATAAGTAAGGATTGAGTATAGATTATGGACCATTTCGGGCACAGCAAAATAGTAGGAGAGGGGAAGCTTTAAAAATTTAAATTAAACTACTTACTTTACTATAGTCAGTTTTTGGGTCTTTTGTGTTTACCTGATTGTTTTTACCTGAAGTTTACAAAAACTATGCAGCATTGCAGTAAAAAATAAAACATCTCAATACAATCAATCATCCAATATCGCTCCTGCTTATACCTTGGTCTTCTCCACCGGATATGTTAAGCATACCCAGCTTTTAAGTCACAGGACATCTGTTCGCGTCTATTCCCAATCAGCAATCAACACTGTCATAACATAACAGACTTACTAAAAGGAGACTCATACAGAAGTAGTCCATACTGAGCCAATTTTTATTGCAGTACTTTGCACATTTTTGGATTCTACATTCCCACTGCTGGGACACAAGCCTCCTCTCTTCGAGCTGCAATCTACCACGCGGGCCCAGTGGGGGTTGGTAAACGTCACATGTCTTCGAATTTTTGGTTCTACGACATGCCGGTTTCCTCACGATAATTTCCTTCACCGTTTTGAGAGCAGTGGTGATGAAATTATTTACACAAAGTAAGGCGCCTGTCTGGGTTTAAACCCATGATCTACAACTGAAAGAGAGAAAGAAAAAAAAAAAACGTTTATTTGCGGTAAACATGACGCAATAAAGAACATAAACACAAAAAAAAAACAAAAGACGTGTGGCACTCGGGGACTGCCGCGGTAAAGCTATTGCATAGCATTTTGTATCAACTTATGCAATTATAATTATTTATTTATTTTATTTATGCAGTATTTCTTTTTCTTTGATATTAATTTTTTTTTTTTTCGTTACGGAATTTCTGGATTCGGTCCCCGCGCTCAAGGCCCGCGATAGAAGCTATGCAATAGCTTAAAAACAAAATAAATAAGTGCTGAACGTCGTAAAAGTGTATAACTACGTAAACAAAGTCAAATACTATTCAAATATAAGCATAATAACAACTTTAAAATAGACGAAAGTGTTGAACCTAAAGTAATTTTAAATAAAAAAAGAGTGACAAACTGTTTTGACAGCGAAAAAATTCCATGTACATGAGTCATTTCCAACCGTCTAGTCAAGTTTAAAAATTGTTCAACTGGAATGGTATCAACTATTTGGCAAGCTTTAATTAAGTCGTTGTAGCCTTGCGGTGCAACAGGGGAACTGAATGTACTCGTAATCGACTGGTCGAGAGTTCAAACCCCACTATCAACAATCACTTTTTGTGAAGATCATAATTTTATAAACTAATATTTATAAGAATAAAATACGCAGTACACAGAAAAAAAAACTGCCAGAAATTATTAGATCACTAGAGGGTACTGGTGTAGTAAAACCGTCGGAGTGGGGAGCGTGAGGTTTTTTCGTTACGGAATTTCTGGATTCGGTTCCCGCGCTCAAGGCCCGCGATAGAAGCTATGCAATAGCTTAAAAAATGAAAACTATGGGGGGAAAAAGCGTCACATCCACGCAAAACGGCTATCGCTCAGCATTATGCTGCGACCCAATGCAAGACAGAGCTCCAGCGCTGGTTTTCAGCGACAGCCGGCGTTGACGTAATGACGTCGTCCGGTGCAGCAAGCAATTATTAAGACGCTGTACCAGCACAGCGGACTTAAAGAAAATTTATATAATTTAATTTAATTTAAAATGAGACAACTCGTAAGTCGGGGGCGTTTGCTTCTGATTTTACAATGAATGTAAAGAAACTGGATGAAAAATCGTTCGTTTTTGTAAAAAAAAAAAATTGAATATTTGAAGGGTTGGAAATTATTTGACAAACGTGAATGCTATTCCAAGCTACCTACACCCCAAGACAACGTGCCGTGCGACAGATCAGAAAATAATCGAGGGTACCCAATGGTGCCGATTCCTTTGTTCACAAACTAAACTAAATTTAAATTCAGTGCATCCTTGTCTTTCTATTTCATTAAGAAAAGGTCAGAAGATAAATTTTAGTTTAGTCCTGTCAAATTAATTAGCGCTTGACGTAAATTGACGTAAAATTAGTCGGCAAGTTTTTAATCACGACTAAACTTGTATGGAGTAGTGACAGGCGCTGATTAATTTGACAGGACTAAACTAAAATTTATCTTCTGTCCTTTTCTTAATGAAATAGAAAGAAAAAGAAAAAGATGCACTGAACTTAAATTTTGTTTAGTTTGTGAACAAGGGTATCGGCACCAATGTCAACCAAATTACATCAAATGATGACAACCGTAAAATTGACACGATGTAATATATCTTCTTTAATTTTATATACGCAATAAAAACCGATAGAACATAGAAGAGATATTTTCAAGTCACAGATTAATTTACGTTTCTGGAAACAGCGTGGACACACACTTTCCGAGGATCAGAAAACCCGCTGCCTCCTATAACTTACACATCAGCACCGGATGTGCTAACAGTAGTATTGCAATACGTCTGCCTGCATCCTTACGACTACAGCTTAATGATACCATACCTTAGGGAATTAACGATCGAGGACTTACCTGTAAGAAAAAAAAAAGATTAGTAATTTTTCATATGTATTCGAAAAGTTGATCAACTCGAATGAAGTTGCCATAAAGTATGATGAGTACAGTTATGATAAGAATCTGACATAAAGCAGTAAAGTTGGTTTTCGTAGTTCTGACGTGCGATTGACCGCACTACAGTGACGTGAGCAAAGAAAGAACCAAGTGATTATAGCGCAAAAAAACGCTGTACAAGGATAATTAAACATTCTTACATAAACGAACGTTACAGCCAAAAGCTTAGCTTGAAATAAGTTCAGTCAGTGAATAAAACTAGTGATTCATCAAATGAGGCTGATGATGTCAGGCTTAATTTCACCACCACGTTGCCAAGCTTACCGTGCAAATGCAAAGTTATGCCCGCTTTAGGGCACATTTTGTATCGACTGTGGTATAAATGCAAGTTGCAATATCCGATCAGCAATTCAACTAAATTCGGTGTTCCCTGTTGGGTTTTGAGAACCATTGAAAGACACAGTCATCATTTCCACTGATTTATTTATTACCTACTGTTATTTGGCAGGAGGTGTGTGTGCACCCTCGCTAAGTCAGTTAAGTTATGCACAATGTAAATAATATGTATGAAAGAGAAACGACTCTCAAACTACTTAATTGGGACGGATATATTTTGTTGTATTCCAACATTCCCGGCACAAACCATGCAACATCTATCACGAATTTCACAACTACTCTCCACTTGCAGATAAGCTGGGCAATAAGCCCCGCTACCACTGCTGACTGGCTAATATTTTGCGGCATGAGCTATTCTTCTGTCATACGAGAGAAGAAGAAGCGATTTACTTGAATACAATGTGTAAATTAATTAATGCAATTTATGAAAGTAGTTTGTTCAGAATCGTTTACTGAATCGATCCCCTCATTTTTAATACAGGGTGTTAATGTTATCATGGATAAAAATAAAAAAATTGACCGCGTAGCCTTGCCCTTTTGTAAGAAATTGCTGTTTTTTTTTAATAACCGACGAAAAATTTTCAAAACAGGGGCCAGAATCATGTCCTGAAACCATGGTAACCGGTTTCGCGTCGATGTCTTTTCCACCCTGTATACGTAATTTTTTATCCCAAAAATAATTAAAACTACATACGTAAATTATAGTCACACTTCCACTGTACAGTCAAAACAAACTAAAATTGACGAAGTACCTACTACGCTAGACCCTAAAGGCTCGTACAGACTAGTGCGATATCGCGGGCGCGACGCGACACTAGTAGCACAATTTCATTGTCGGTGCCTGTCGCGGCCGCGATATCGCGCGAGTCTGCACGAGCCTTGATACGTGTGAGACTGTGTGCGTGCGTAGATTTGTTATGTGACCACAATTTTCGCCCACAATCAGTATAACTAATTTAATTAATAAAAAATGTTTTATACAGAATAATACAAATTCAGTGTATGTATTAGGGTTGGGGTGAATTCGCAAAAGTACTATTGTTTACACTGTGTTACAAGCAATGATCATTATAATCTTCAGATGTATTTTGTGCTTTAATTTTAATTGTGTGTTTGACTTGACTATCACATTAGGTTAAGACCTGTAATGTACGAGTAATGATAGTTTTAAGGCATTTAAATAAATAAATTATAACATATTATTCTAATTGGAGTCTTTGGTGATGTGCGTTAAGAGCGTAGCGAGGAAACGATACGTAATTGCGAAATAATTGCGTTCGATTGATCCCTTACTGCAACGTTATTACTTAACCTTATGCAATTAATATGTAAGATATTTAAGGATTCACTCTATAAATTGTACACTTTAGATTACTACACGATTACTTGTAGTTTCGTCGATAGAAAAAATCCAAAGTAATGTCTAAAAATCAAAATAAACCTGTACGGCGTAAATACTTTACGGAATGTCATCAGTTTTTTTAATAATAACAAAACTACATGTTTTCTGTAACGTATACATTTTACATTTTCAAAATGTGTATTTGTATTAATAATACGAAGGAAATACCTAAATTAGCCAGAGCCGCCACGCTTTCCATTTTCATCAATTAGCGCCAGAAGCCCGGTGCGCTCTTAATTCCGAGACATGTTGTATAAGTATTTGGCTAGGTCCTACCTACCACCGCCATCTTCATTTTGCCTTTGCGTTTTGTAAAGAATGTTAATAGCTCTCTCAGACATTGCGTGCTAAGTTCAGATTGATACCCTAATTGTATAAAATTGCTGTTAGCTTCGATTGAATTTCTTTTGTTAGCCAACCTGTCTTTATGTTTTATGTACAGCTTTCTATCGATGATAAATATCTTTTGGTTTGTAAATACTATTATTATAAGCCTTGTGGTGGAGATTCTTAAAAAAATCTAAAGTTCTTATAAATGGTCTACTTAAAAGATTTGACCAACAGACTAGTAAAGGAGAATGTGGATGCATAAATAAAGTTCTAAGTTCTGAAATCTGAACACACAGTGAGCAAACGTGGTGATCAATGCTTGTTCCTTCTTATATGAGACTCTCTGCTCTCCGTGGTTTCGCCCGGTTGCTTTTTCTGAAATAAAGGCCTTATAAGATAGCAAAAAAAAAAAAAAAATTTGGCTGAGAATCAGTATTTTTCGAACGTCAAAATCACTTAACCCAGTACCCCGCCATTCACCACTTCCTAGTGCCTTAGCTGGGAAGAAGTAGCGCAACAAACTCCCCAGCAGGCATTCCAAACAGACACTTCAGTTTTATTTATTTGAATGTACTTAGAGGCCTGTGACCTGCAGTGGTACAGTAAGGAAACACAGCCAACGCAGAAAGATAAGCATATAAACTTTTTTCAGTTTACTTATGAGTTATTATTAATTACTATTGCAAGAACCATCAACTTCCTTACCATACAATATCTACATACTATCACATAACCAAACAAGCCAGTACCTACCATATTTGTAAAATCAAAAATTTGAATTCGGAAACGGAACGAGAACGGCGCGGGCGCATTTGATTTTTTTCTTCAATCCTAGGGCGCTTTGTTAGCTCTGTCTCTTTCACTCTTAGATCTTCCATGTATGTCGGTCTCAAGTCGGGGGTGGGTATAGAGGGTGTTGAGCGCCAGATGTTTTGGAGATTCTCTTTTTTTTTTTTTTCTTTACGTTTTTAACAATGGGGGCGAGCTTAAGATTTGAGCATATGGTCTGTGAACAGGTATTGATAGGCGAAATCTTCTATTTTTTTCGTCTGGCTATATCGTTTTTGAGTATTTGATATTTGGAGTTTATATTTTTGCTGGGGTAATGAGAATTTGAGTTGTTTCTTTTTTTTATTGAGGATTTCTTTGCGATTATGATGCGTTTGTAACTTAATGCACATGGTTATGTTATGAGCTTGGTGGGGGTAAAAAGAGGTTTAGTGATTAAGATAAAGCAGTATTTTTGGACGTTTGCCATAAATATAATGGTTTTAAGAAATCTTAACGGTATTTTGACGTGTTATTACGGGTATCTAGTCAGATTCCCAAAAGTCTCGATAGCCAGTATTACCACAAGGGGTATCGTGGTACCCAGTGTCTGGGTTGTGGAGGTCAGATAGGCAGTGAGCTCCATGTTTAATACTGGTCATCAGGTGTATCCGGTTAGACTGGAAGCCAACCCCAACATTGATGGAAAAATGACTAGGCAGATTTATTTATTGGACTTTTCCTGTTTGTTATACTACCCTACCATCGCATATATTGTGACCGATTACCATAATCAATTTAGATAATTATTATAACGTCATAGTAATCAGAGAATTTCTTTTTAGAATAGCAGATGACAGTTACTCAAAACTACAAAGCTTCTTTATTGAACTAAAAACAAAAGTCAACCTTGTCGAATCTCCAAAGTTTTTTTCTTGTCTAGGTGTAAAAGTCATAAACGGTAATAGTCCGTAATAGCCATCAATATTGTTTTGGCAAAACATCTGTTATTATTGTAAGGAGGTGCTAAATGTAAATAGACAATAAACGTGGAATTTGTGAGAGATTCTTTCCCATGAGGACGAAATGAGACGTTTTATGGTGATGTTAGATCAAGTGCATGAGAAGATTGGATTGGGTAAGGCGGGAAGTCGTTAGTGAATGAAATGTAAGTATGGATATATTCATCAATAAACACTTGTTTTTAATAAAGTTCCATGATTAAAGGCAATAGTCTATTGAAGTATACTAACTGTTAACAGGGGGGTAACACAATAGTCACTGACGACATCAGTCATATTGAAGCCTGGGAACACTACAACACATATTTGAAGCCAGAATGCGGTCTGCATATTATGCATACGGATCTCTACTGGGAGCCTAGTCTATTATGCATCACCACTAGTAGAGAAATTGTCGGAAACTACATCACTTGCATGAATTTGACAGTGTGGATCTTCACAAACCTTCTAATTCTTCTACTGACTGACCATCAGACATCAACGTCGCCACTTCAGAAGCTTAATTTTAGCCACACGATTCAAAAGACAAATCTGTACTTAATATAAAGAGGTAAAATTTGTTAGTAAGTTTGTATGTAGGGGGTAATATCTGGAATTTCCAGTCGGATTAGAAGAAATATTTTTGCACATGATAGCCAAATTCTTGAGGAAGGTTATAGGCTATTTAACATCACGCTGTGACCTTTAGGAGCCGAGTAAAAAGAACAAAGTCAGAAAAAACCCTAAGTGAAAAACAGAATAATATCGCGGGCAGGCTTATGGGTCGGGGGAACAAGAAATTTCACGCGGGCAGAAGCTAGTCTTTCAATTCAACAAGAAACCCTCACAACATCCCTTTCTTCCCATCTTTAACCTCAAAACTTCTACCCACATTTCTTTCCAATACCTCTTAAGTATCTACCTGGTAAGGTCTTCGTCCTGGTCGTGCTCACCCATAAATAGTAATATAACATGGTAGAATGTCACGGAGTCATAGTGAGAAGATAGTTCTCACGAACACAGGAAGTGATGGGTAGAGAGAGTGGGCCGAGGTGCGAATGAGAGCGGGGATCTAATACTAACGGGCGAAACGTTGAAAATAGATGGAGGTGTAGATTGAAGAGACGGTGGAGAGGAAGCGTTGTTTGTATGAAAAGCAAACATACATTATTAGAGAAGGTTTTTAGGCTTCGGAATACGTCGGAGTGGAAATCTAATACTAAAAGAAAAGAAAGAAAGAAAATAAATTTATTTGACTCAGGCACACAATATTCACACAACAAAAAAAAAAAAACAGAAAAGTACTTAAACAGTACTGTGAGCCTCACGGTTGCGCCAAATAGGCCCAGTTCAGCATAAATGCCATACAACTAGTACCTGACTACTACCGTCTTATGTTAGGATTAGCTGTGGAGCTCGTTCGCAACATATTATAAATTGGATGTCAATGGAGCCCTTGTGATAATGTGTTTCGACATTGTCCACTATGTCTTCTGTTGTTAAGGGACTTCTTTCTGAATTGGAAAAGAGGTGGATATAAATGGGATAAGCCTGCTTGATCAATCGACTTTTTCAGATGGACAAAAAAAAAATAACGCCAAGTAGAAAAAGTCCATTTATTTTCTATGCTGCTGCAGAAGAAACTGCAGCAGCATAGAAAATAAATGGACACTTTCTCAGAAGATAGCGGACTCTTAAATATAACTCTTTTCACACCCGAAGACTCGCCGGGAATGAAATAGGTATTCTTACAGAAGTTTTCAAAAAACCAGCATTGATTGCCATTCACCACATCTCGCTTCTCCACTGCGTCATGCGTATTAGCCATTTCAAACTTGTCTCACGTAACAATAAATTCAACATCCATCTCTAATCCAACAACGAATCGCTTCCTCCACAAGCGGATTCACCCGCTACCCGCGCACACTCCACCCACGCTTGAAAAAAAACGCTCTCCCGCATACAAAGCGAATACTTTCCGAACATCTGTCAGCATGGGGGGCGTTTTCCATCCCTCTCTCACACGACATAGTGGTATACATCTATCTCTGTCTATAAGTTGGCAGGTAGACAACCTGAGTTTCGCGAGTCATGTTCAGGAATTAAAGATCATTGGGTTACTAGTACGTACTTACATAGCGTGGCTATGATGATTTTTAAGGGGTAAATAAGCATTTTATAAAACTAGCCGGCTTTTTCAAAAGAATGGGGGTATAATTACTGTACTATTTCGGGTGCATAGATCTTAAAAGGTAATCAAGGGGATTAGAAAACAATTTTTTTGCCATAGACACGCTAAGAAGTAGAAGATCAAGCTAGGTTGTCGAGTTTTGATGCTATTTTGCCTATAAATGCTGCATGGTAAAATCGTGAATAGATGAAATACTCAACATTGTGAAAGTAAGAAAGTACCCTACCTATTCATTAGAAAACATAAGGTTCTAAGCAAACCCAACACTAGAAAAGATGCCAAGACCCTCAGGAAGATTTGTCTAAATATAAAAAAATAATAATATGCGTTTATTGGCGGTAAACTTGACACAAAGCAAGAACACAGACACGAAAAATACAAGTTGGGTGAAAATATGCGTCACATCCACGCAAAACGGCCATCGCTCAGCATAATGCTACGACCCTATGCGAGACAGAGCCCCAGCGCTTGTGGTAAAAGCCACTTTACTAATGCGTCAAACTTCAAACTAATAACATCAAAAAGCTATGATGATATTCATAAAGATGATTTTCTCTATCAATTTTCATACCCATGAAAGTGCGAAATCGAACCCCAGTAGATAGCACCAAGTCAGTAAGGTCACTACAATAACACCATAAAATAAAATGCACCATGCATAGCACCCCATAGCCACGGTGCATTACGCTGTAACGCAAAGGGTCGCGGGCGCACCCTCGCTAACATCCCTCCGTCTCTCTCACTCGTATGAGAAGGCAGTAAGTTAGTGCTGTCTCGCTCGCTCGCAGTGCTAGGTGCGGGAGTAATGTGCTTTTTTTTTTGTTCACAGTTTTGGGATGTTGAAGTACGGTGTTTTTGAGGGTGGCTAGGATTTAAACGCATAACGTACGTGATCTTATCAGCTAGTGGTAATAGAATTAACCAATAAGATACAATTACCATTACAGCCTCATCTTTACTTATATTTAGCATCATAATGCCACAGACTATCAATGAAAATCTGAATAATTTTGAAGGATTGCTAATCCATTGCTTCATATGTGCGAAGAAGTTGTCTGCACAACAGCGCAAATAACGCAATGAATGTTATTGAACTGTCAAAATTAAACCCATTGCTATTGTTAGAGTAACGCAATTGCCCCGCAAGTCAATTTTCAGTCCGAAAGATGCAACTGCAATCCATATAACTTAAGAAAGACCGGTTGTCAGAGTTTTTGGTGGAAGGATGAGGATTTTCGAGCTTATAGATGGCTATAAGTATAGAGATAGAGCAAATAAAAGATAGATTAATTGTGAGAAAGATGATATGGCTAGAAAGGAGTGACTACCAAGACTAATAGAGCAGTATGGAAGAAAAAGACATGTTGCGCCGAAAACAAAATGAATTGGGATGAGAAAGATAATAAATAATTACAGACCATACCATTTATAACAACAGACCTGATATAACACTAGTTGATTAAGTAAGCAAACACACATTCTTAATAGATATAGCAGTCTCAAATACTAATAACATACAAAAAACTATCACAGAAAAAATCAGGAAGTATAGAGAATTACAAGAGGAAGTTACTAGAATTTGGAAAATGAATAGACACAATAGTCCCAATAGTATTATCAACAACAGGTGTTATCCCGAAACAAATATTCAATAGTTTTAATGCACTCGATCTATCCAAATATACATACATATACATAATATTACAAAAAGCTGCCATATTAAACACTGACGCTGCATAGTAAGAAAATTTTTACAACAAGATTTGGGTAATAATTTCACAGCAGTACAGAGTAATTTACCTTCTCAAAATAATAACTAGAATCTCAACTTGGTTCACACCCAAGAGATTCTGAGAAAGCCAGTACTAACCTGAGAAAATTAAATTTAAAAACCATAATAATAATCATTTATTCTAGCAACAAGACAAAAAGAAAAAGAGTTTAAATGTTTGTAAACGCACCCACGATACAGGAGAAATCCTAGTGTGGGGCAACGTTTAAAAAAAAAAAAAAATAAGTGTTAGTAACAATATACTTACAAACTATGTTAGTAAAACATTAACACAGACACAATTTGTGACATCACTGCTGCAAGGTAACATGCGCAGCCGATACCCTGCAGCAGTGGATCACAAACGCACAATCTAGCCTGCTTGCTACCATAGACAGGATGCTGTTAGTGCCGCCCCGCACCCTACTAATCACGGATGCGCACCGCTTCCGCATCACAACGTAGAAGCAGTTAACGCGAGCTTCAGCAAACATCCCAGATTCGCTGCAGTATTGAGGCAACCCAAACAGCACCCTGAATGCGTTATTGTACTGAACGCGAAGGGCGCTGTATGATTTCTGAGTATAATGAGCCCACAGACTGCAAGAATAAAAAGACGTGCAGTAATGAAGAGGGAACCAAGCTACTGATATGAGACTGAAAGACTTCCATTGCTGGTGAAAAAAATGATATTGCTAGTAGCAAGTTAACACAGATGACTGCTGAAGGACAGGATGTATTGCACTGACCAAAAATAATTTGGAATAGAGGCGGACAAAAATGGCATAAGAACAATATTGGTTGAGGGAGCACAGCTGTTCAATAATTTACCGGAGGATTTAAAGAAGTGTGATAGTATAAGCATAAAGCAAAACTCTACTACTCTATAACTTAACCAACGCCCCAGAGGCAAATATAATAATTACTAGCTTTTGCCCGCGGCTTCGCCCGCGTGGATGTCGGTTATCGCGTAAAAAAGTAGCCTATGTCCTTCTCCATATCTCTGCCAAATTTCATGACGATCGGTTCAGCGGTTTAAGCGTGAAAACGTAACAGACAGACAGACAGACAGAGTTACTTTCACATTTATAATAGTAGTATGGATAATTACTAAGATGTAAGTAAGCACTTGGTATCTCATTTCAAGTGGACATCACCTATGTAAGTTCTTATGAGAAATAAAATTAGCCTGTCTGAACAATCGACACTTTAGATGAACAAAAAAAAAAAAACGCAAAGCATTCAAAAAATGCGAAACTGCAGCAGCTCATAAATTAATAAATAAACGACTGCAAAATTAATTAGTGTGCAAACTAGGTAACAATAATAATAGCGAACCAATTAGTCGTTAGTTCAATAAAATAAAACTGCATAGATGGCGCCACCTGTCGGTAATGTCGAGATAAGCGCTGAATACAATGACTAGGCGAGTTTTTTTTTAACTCTTTTGTGGCACAGGATGTAGTAATAAACACTTGATTGAGGACTTGTAATTAGCTTGATAGGAGGCAGAATACCTAATCTATTCTTCTTTTGGTTTTATTATATCGGCACAAACTAGGGGTTTATTTATAAACGCTGCTTATAGTTAAGTAATGATTAGCGACTGTTTAACCATTCATTTTTGACGTTTGAACGTCACTTAACTTTAAGCAACGTTTATGAATAAACCCCCTAATGATAAGACATATCTGCCTAGACCTCTCCCAACTATGATGGGGTCAGCTTCCAGTCTAACCGGACGCAGCTGAAAGTCTTTTCCATGGAGCGACGGCCTATCTGACCTCCACAACCTAGTAACTGGGTAATACGTTACCCTTAGTAAGACTTGTTGTCAGACTTTCGTGCTTCTGGACGACCCGTAACGACTGTCAAAGACACAGGAATGACAGCCGGGACCAACGGTGTGTAAAGATGGTTACCCATCCACGGACCAACCTCGGCAAGCGTAGCTTAACCTAATGGATTGACCATTGCGGCTGTTATAATTATAAATTAGCCACGAGCTCCTCTCCGGTAAGAACAAGCTATTTCTTATTATCCGGCTCATCCTAGCCAATTTGCTCCGCTTGTATTAGTCTTTTTACCATGTCCTGAGCTTGATGAAGACGACATTGATCCAGATTTCGCCACGGACCGGATACACTAAAATTTATCTATTGCTTTTCTCTTATATTAGGCCTAGTTAAAAATGTAAAATTTTGATTTTCATTACTTATCTGAGAAACTAGCGTTAACGAATCAAGATTTAATTAATCGGTTTATCCAGCACAGAATAATAAAGAGGTGAAGAATGCGTTTTCCTTCTCTATAAGTGAAAAGGCATTTGGCTGCATCCTTAGCATATGTTTTTAATTAAACCATGCTTCTTCCAGAGGCAAGCATTCACGATACCTTCCTTCCTATCTCTCATAACTCACCCAACGCAACCACTCTCGTCTCTAACCTAATTTTATGTGTATGTACTTAATATAGACTAATAACTTGTATGTGTGGTGCAAACTGTGAATATGAGTTGGCATTACTTAGCATTCTTCCTACAAAACATTCAAATAGTACTACAAACTCACACATACAAACATACATAGGAGGTTACTACGCCAGGGTGAGCGCGCACGCGATTGGCGTCGCACGCGCCAGGTGCGCAGGAGTCGCTCAGTCGGGCCCTTACCCTCCTCTCCCTCCGCTACACCCCCGCGTAAGGGGAAATGGGATTTTATGGGAATTAGGGACGGGGTTAAGTAGGGTAATGGTTATCGATAGTTTTCACAAAATCGAAGGGATAAGCAGCAATAAATTATGATGATATTTTTTAAAACTCAGCAAATTATTACTGCTGTTTTTATTTATTTATGCAAATACAAATTATCCCATCCTATAATTTGCAAAGGAAAGATGACGGAATGAAATTTCCGTACATTAATGAACGAAATTCATAAATAATATTGCAATTTATTTCTTCATTACCAATTATCTAAAAATCATGTTTGAGCACCTCTTTCAGCTCTCTAGACTTTTGGAATGAGCAATCTAAATAGAACTCAAAAACATGATGTTTATAGTTTTTGAATTATTTAAATCAACTTTAGATGATAACAAGAAATACCACATCATCCAGGACTTTTACAAGCCAACATTCCATTGACACAGATAGGCAAAAAATCATTTAAATTGTTTTCTGATTACCACATTTGTACAAACAAAAAATATATCAACGCTCATTATGTCAATAATGTAAATTATGGACCACACACGACGAAGGACTACATTATATTTAACCTGACTTGTTTATAAATATTTATGTTGGATCCTGCTTATTTGGTCATAATGTACTGCGTTGGATCTCTTAAACGGTGGAATAAAATTTAGTTGAGAGTGGATTTAGAAAAATATTGCGAATCCATTTAAAAAATGCCAAAGCTGATGATAATGAAAATACAGAAGAAGAAGTTTCTAATCCAAGAGAACGCCGCTGTTAACACCATTTTGGAAATGAAAGCCACCATTTAACAAACATCTATATTAAATCAATACTTTACTCTATCGATAACTCAATTCGTCGACACTATCCCATCCCTAGCGTAACAAAAAAAATGGTACGTGCCCATATCCACAGGTATAAATGACAAAAATAGGTGGATATAGATTATAATCTATACTTCTATAGAAATGTGACGCTTGCGCTGTTTATTGCTAACGGCATAAGCAGGCCACGCGGTACTAAGCCATAAAATAAGGTGTTATTGCTTGATGATTATGTTCTAAAAAAATGTAAAGAGCTTGTCTAAGTATTATGGTTTTTATGTGGCGTTACTTGGACGAGGTCCCGAGCAAAAATAGTAAATGACTAAGGGGGACTATGAGAAAGCTCTCCTTTATTATTTCCAATAACTTTCCTACTGGGACACAGGACTCCTTTCTGTGAGAGGGAGTGGGCGCCACGCGAAATGTATTATTTATTTACTTCTAAATATTAATGGTTATTTCAAAAGCACAGTCGGATAGGCAGAACCAGACACTTACATACTTTTCCAGCTACATCGCGGGGAAACCGGCACGTCCTAGAGCCAAAAATTTGAAGACATGCGACATCTACCAACCCACACTGAGCCCGCGCGTGGTAGATCCCCGGCAGTCCACTTTGCACTTTGTGCTGGGACACACCCAGCAGTGGGAACATTAAAAGCTGATTATGTATACTTTTCCTGCATCTTTTGGATTCTAGGATCGGTCGTTAGGGCTATGCTTGGGGAAGGCCTATGTCTAGCAGTGGTTTTCCATCGGCTGAATAATGATGATGATGGTAGGTACGGTTTGCAAGTTAATTTGCATTTTTCGGGTAACCACTGAAAATCAGCGCTGCGCTGTGGGTCCCTCATAGCGCAGCATCATGCTGAGTGGAAGCCTTCTTATCACAGTCATGACGTGCAGCAGTCGACTATTTCGGTTTTGTGCTCGTGATTATAATGTAGATCTATTTGTTCTATTTTTCTGTTTACCTACCTACGCTAGTTAATTATCTTTTTGTATGCACGTGTTTCTGTGAAAAATAAACCTATTTTTCTTTCTTTTCTTTTCCTTTCTTTGCAAGGTTTTTTTTTTTTTCACTCAACGAGATTAGTATCTTAAAAGCCTATCTACTGGCAGTGACGGATTAGCCCATAAGTAAATTAAACAATTGCTTAGGGCATCACGTCTTGGGGGACAACATAAAGAGCACCAAAAAAAAAAATTTGATAGAACATGAATGGTTTGAAAATCCGCGCGTTTTAAATTGACTATATTTATTATAGAGTCAGACATGCTAAAAACATTAGACTTAACAACTGTTTTCCGCGAACTTGCGACTTTTACTACCCGTAAAAGTCGCAAGTCGCATTTCAATAAATAAATAAAATTGGTTAGATTTTTATTATATGGAATACCAACTCCACATATATCTCTTTCGTCTTTCATAAATATTCCAAGGTACGTAATGATCTATTTCGTCATAATCGTAGAACAGTGACGGATCTGAAATTTATGTTGAACTCTGCCGCGCGTGCAATAACAGCAGTAAGTATAAGTATAATTTTTGTCCAAATTTAGTTGAGCATTGATTCGGAATCAGCTCATTGCGCTGATTCCGAATCTATTATACTTACTGCTGTTATTGCACGCGCGGCAGAGTTCAACATAAATTTCAGATCCGTCACTGTTCTACGATTATGACGATTTGGTTGTAATAAATACGTAAATTTTTAAAGACCGGTACTAGACTACTTACGTATGGGGGGGGGGCACAGGGGTGGATTGTTTAGGGCATCAAGTTAGTCTTAATCCGGCACTGTCTACTGGGGAAGCCTATACAGGGTTATTTTAAATTGGCTAGCTAAAGTCTGCAGACGCTATGGGTACCAATATCTAAACACGATAAAATAAAAAATAAAAAGATTCGATGGTTTTTTGGGAGGTCAACGACCACTGTGTGTTGTTACTTGTTGAAAAAAACTGTTTTCTTATAATAATGTTTTATTGTGTTTAGATATCGATCGATACCCACCAATGACTCGAGTTAATTATCTTTTTGTATGCACGTGTTTCTGTGACAAATAAACCTATTTTTCTTTCATTCTTTCAATGTCAAAAGTTTCCAAAATAAAAAAAGAAGATATTTCAAGTGACTACAATAACTGCGTTCCATAACCCCACAAACCCTCACGTTTAGATATCAATACCTATAGCGTCTGCGGAGTTTAGCTAGCCAATTTAAAATAACCCTGTATAGCAATAGACCAATGAGGAGCTCGTGGCTAAGTAATAACAGCCGCACGGGTCGATCCGTCAGGTTAAGCTACGCTTGCCGGGGTTGGTCAGTGGATGGGTGACCATCTGTACGTACCGAGACTCCTCCGTGCCTCGGAAAGCACGTTAAGCCGTTGGTCCCGGCTGTCATTCGTGGATCTTTGACAGTCGTTAAGGGTCGTCAGAAGCCCAAAAAGTCTGACAACCAGTCTTACCAAGGGGTATCGTGTTACCCAGTTACTGGGTTGTGGAGGTCAGATAGGCAGTCGCTCCATGTAAAATACTGGTATTCAGCTGCATCCGGTTAGACTGGAAGCCGACCCCAACATAGTTGGGAAAAGGCTGGGCAGATATATATATAGCAATAGACCAATAAGCTACGACCTAATAAGAAAACCATAACCAAAACAGTTTCACTTATAAGAATCTACATAGTCACGTGTTCAAAGACATGTGCCTACACGTTCGGAAACAATTGACAGAAATACAAACATTGCGAAATATTGCCATATAACCATTTTAATGAAATTCGATTGCGTTTGGAGGGTAGGAACACGTTTTTTAGGTGAATGTGCTACTTTTTTTTTTGTGTAATTAGTATTGGTATTCTGATAAGAAGTTTTAGTAAAATATAACATGTCTGAAGTTTAATTACTCATTGAGTAATTTAATTTCAAAAGGGTTACTAAATAATTGCGTTCATGCAACATAACATCGTGCCTGGGCCTCAAGTCTGCTATTACAATAGTGTCAGAATGGTCTCTTCATTGTGAGTTTTTGACAGATTTCCCATACAAACACTGTCAAATACTCACAATGGCGAGACCATTCTGACACTATTGTAATAGCAGACTTGAGGCCCTGTACTACATTTGACTACCTACCAACTATTACCATCTGACTTAAATATGACTGTATCAGTGTGTATATCCGTTTGTTACTATTAATTGAAAGGGCATTGAATTGTGTCTTAACTAATTACAGCCGCACGGGTCGATCGATCAAGTTAAGCTTGCCGCGGTTGGTCCGTGGATGGGTGACCATCTTTACATACCAAGACCCCTCCGTGCCTCGGAAAGCACGCTAAGCCGTTGGTGCTGACTGTCCTTTGTAGATCTTTGACAGTTGTTACGGGTCGTAAGAAGCCCGAAAGTCTGACAACCAGTCTCACTAAGGGGTATCACGTTACCCAGTAACTGGGTTGTGGAGGTCAGATAGGCAAGGTATTCAGCTGCATCTGGTTAGACTGGAAGCCGACCCCAACATCATCCGCAAAGAAACGGCCTCACTCCTGATCAGAATAAGAGGCAGTCACAATGGCATCCTGTCGCATCTGTGGTGGCAGATACTTTCTCCGCCATATTAAGGCAATTTGTTGGAAGACTTATACCCTAGTTTCTACTTTTCGTTGTGTCTATTTGTGGTCTTCTCAATGATTCGTCTTTAGTTTAAGTAACTAACAGTAGTGTTTAAGTGCAAACCTTTCACTAACAATTTATGGATATTTTTAGTTGTCCGGACATATGTTTTAAATTTAAATTAATCTATAGTAATACTAGCGGATTTACCAGACGTCCTGCCCGAACAGCGCCACCTACCGGGTACAAATGTGAATCTAAACCATCCAGGGACCCACTCAAATACCCACAAAAAACTTCATCAAATTGTTCCAGCCGTTGAGGAGGAGTCCAGTGACATACACATCCTAAAGAAGAATTATATAATTATGTAAAGATTTGAGAGTTTGTATGTAAGGGACAATCTTCGGAATTGTTAATCCAACTCCGAAAATTATTTCAGTAATGAGATGCTACAATATTGCCGAGTGTCATAGGATATACTTTTTGTTAAAATAAGAAATTTCACGCAGACGAAGTCGCGGGCAGAAGCTATAATAATCAATTTTGTATTCATTCTTTTCATTATTATTCATACACTAACTACCGGAACTCAGTACAAACATAAAGAAGATTTAGCAATAATATGAACTGTATTACTTTTGAGACAGATAGAGCACGTACTTACATACGTCCATAGTATAAGAATGTAAGTGCATCAGTATTGTTTAATTCATGCACTTTGTGTTCGATGATTAATATTTTTACACGTGGATTTGATGACCTTCGAATTGAGATCGGTTTTGGAAGGATTCTTTCCCCCTCTTCTATGACAATTGTTTAGATAACTAATTAAAAATGTATAACTTTTTCTTATTACAGGATATTGCTGCCCATTCTCTTGATAAAATCTCTGAGGCCTAGCCTGCACTTCAAAATCTTAATCACGCGATTTTTATTCGGCCGGTTTATATTCAGTGTACGCAGTACGTTTCAGGCCGAATTTTAAATCGCCAGTGCGGGTAGATACATAAGATAGTGTTACAAAATTGTGATAAAAATTTCGCGCGATTTTGCCCCACGAGGTGGGGCAAAAGTCCTCATGAAGAACGAAAGAATCCAATGGATGTAGAGAGCGAAGGACAGGTGGTGATGGCTTTTATTATGATGATAACAAAGAGGAATACCTAGAAGCCTATTAAAATTCATGATTGGTTAAAACTGGCGTATTTCTACAGGGAATTATATCAATCGGGACTTCGGGAGACAACTACAAGGGCATCACATAAACACACTCGAATCAATAATAGGTAATAAGTAAACCGAAGTTTCATAATTTAAACCAAATTAAACAAAAGACAAAAACAAACAAGATTCATCACATTAGTTTAGCTCAAAAACAAGCAGAACATTATGGTTATTCCATACGTCAAAGCGAGTTTGATAAAATAATAATATTATTGGACAACACGACGACGTGTACGAACACACTTAGAACATGTGTAGATTTACACACACACAAATCTATGGAACTAGTCTACAATATTTAAAGGAAGATTAAAAAATATAGTCTTACTATACCTGTGGTGAGTTTGGAATAGACTGCATTAGAAAATTATACTTACAAGAAACTCTCCAATATGCAAAATACAACATAAGTGCTGTTTGTGTTTTAAAACATATATTATTTGTATTTTTATTTTATTTTTTCTTTTCTTTAAACATGCACACAGTGCGTTAAGAATCGACGAAATGACTGATGTGGCAACCACACAGTTGTCAAAAATAACTGGAGCATGTGCTCAAACACAACACAAAACAGACAAGTGCTAAACGTAATACACAAGAATCTATAATCTAATTTAATCAAAACAAAACACAAAATAAACAGTGCCAAAGATGAAGTGGTGCCGTGTACAAGCAAAAACAACTAATGTGTTCAAGTGCTTAATACTATAGGTTAAGTGCTCAAATACAATACAATGACAACACACAAATTGATGATAATGATGATATTGTATCTAAGTCTAAACATGTATCTACAGCACAATACTAACAATTTGTCAGAACAACATAAAAGTGTAAAAGCCAACAACAAATGTTACACGACACATAAATCTAAACACAAAACACAGGACAACAACAAAAAGCCAACAAAGACACGTGCTAAAACCAACACATAATTATACAACAACAGCACGTGCTAAAACCAACACAGATACAACAACGGCCGTCTCACCCATTGTGGTGGCACGTCTGCATGTTGATGGTGCTGATGGTGGTGGTGGTGGCGTCTGTCGGGCTGGTGGTGGCCGTTGGATGCTGCGCAGGAGGTTGCCGCCACACCGTACTGGTGCAGAAACAGGGGGTGAACGGTGCTGTTTGTGGTTATATTTTGGAAAGTAGGGTGGGTGAAGAAGATTTGGTGGTAAAATATTGTGGTAGATATATTGAAAAGTTGTCTTTGAAATCTACAGATACATTTTGCAATATTGTGGAAGATAAATTGGAAAGTGAGTTATTGATTGCGTTAAACATAAAACAATGAGTTACAATTATATTTCTATAATTTGTGATTTAATGAAGAATGTATTTCATAAAAAACTAATGCGCTTCTTTCTAAAATTTCTGTCTGTCTGAAGTCGTCGTGTCCCCAGATAAGATGATTTTTTCCGTTGTGCATAGAATCATACATCAAAACATAAATGATAAATGATTTTATTTCTGTAAGTAGGTTTGTACAAACACTTTTGCTTGTCAATCACATTTTAAAAATTAGATGAGATCGACGTTTTCTACCTTATTACTCTGAGAAGAAAAGCCGAAACAAACTCAGAGTTCAAGACAGTCATAATCTTGGTCAAATCATGTGAAGACCATAGAGATTGGTCTGAAATGGTCTTTTGCGGAAAGAATCACACAGATTGAGTGGACCTGTCCAGTCAGTGCACGCATTTGTCAGTAATCGTGCAGCTCAACACAGAACAAAGGACTCATAGAGTGTTGGATTAATGAACAATACACACATTTAGGGCTAATTTTCACCAATTAAACTAACCGCGATCAACACAAACGTAAACTATGTTTAAGAGCTGTCAGTTTCATCATTGTTGTGGAATATTGACACCAGGACATTAATTTATTTATCGGTTATTGCTTCATTTTTAATTGTTTTTACCTGTTGTGGTATGTAATTTTGTTCTAGGTGCATAGTCTTCACATATAATGATATAGTTGATGTATAAAAAGTATTATAAAAGAGTTTAAAAGTAACGGTGAAGTTTCTCACCCATTCTTCTTCATACGAAACTACCTTTTGGAAGGGGTAACTAGAATCAATTTTATTTCATTGTAAATTTTGACGTTCAAAAGTGCCATTTATGTGCCTACTAGCTACTTCCCGCGGCTTCGCTCGCGTGGATTTTTATAAAATAAAAGTAGGTTATCCCTTAAAACATCAGATAATCTGCCAGTGAAAAAAATTCAGTTATAATCGGTACAGCCGTTTCGGAGATAAGCCGGAACAAACAGACAGAAAAAAATCAAGGTTTTTTTTTATAAGTATCGTATATACTTTCGTATGAATTTAGTAAAAAGTTGTTATTTTGACCTTACAAACAGACACTTCAATTTTATTTATTTGTATATTATATGAAATAAATTTTTGACTGACAGCTCTTGAACTCGGTTTAGATGTACTGATCGCGTTCAGTTTCATTTGTGCAATTCGCCCTTTCCGGTATAAACGCAGATGCCATGATACTATTATTATTAAAAACAAGTACTTCTAACCAATCTTAGCCCCATTTCAAGTTACCTGAAAATGTCATATCCGTAACCTTATTCCACGACCTATTTTTAATATATGTAGCTGAATCGTTTACGTCACTCTGATACGATAACTATCAAGAATATTTTTTTTATCTAAATGGCTGGAAATATTGGAAGATTATTAACTCCTGGTTTCCCAAATCATATTTTTTTTAATGTGTTGTCAAAGTTGATTTATTGTCAAATCGATCAAAAATTTACAAAAGTTTACATGGGATTTGACAGAATGCTTAAAAATGTTATTGATTAAAAGTGAATTAAAATTAATTGTTGATTCAAAACAACGAACGAGTTTCTTCTTTACCTTATAGCGATGATAGGGTGAAACTATCAATAATATGATGAAGTATTTTTGATATTTTCTAATTTTCTTGCCGAAACATTTTTTTTTCCTTAACTAAGCTACTTGCTCCCAATCAATGATTAGAATTGATTTTCCTGTCTCACAGAAATAATTACAAGAATTAAAATGCCTTCCTGAAAACTGATTCACGTACCTAAAACATCATCTTACACACCTCTCACCCCGTACGATGCCATCAACTATCAAATCAATTAATCTCACGGGGGTTAGCGGCAGGGGAGAAACGGTAAAACTTAGTAATTGTACCGGAGAGGTCCGGAGTTCCGGCCCCTTTTAGCGACGTTTACTGTAAGCGGTGTATAGGGATCAGCCCTTTGGTACATGTCAACTGTCTTGTTATTTAGTAGGAGAGAGCTTGGGATAGTTTAATTTTTGTTCTAGATCACGGGTTCCCAATCTCTTTCCCTCTGCTCCTTTCTTTGGGTGGGCACCTAGCGCAACCTAACCAAGACTCGCGGACCCCTAAAAATAAATCAAGAAAAACTACTTTTAATATTTACTTAAGTCTATTTTATTCACATTGGTGTATCTTTGTTAGTTTATTAAATTCGAATGCGATGGTTGGTGTTGCCTTTTTACGATCAAAGTCCATATGTTTGGGTTGATGTTGCGTAATTGGATCCTCAAATCAGCATCTACTTGTAGTCTATTTCTGTATTAATTTTTGCAGCGAATTAACTAATTAGCCAGTCGCCATAGCGCAGCGTAGTGCGCCGCGCGGTTTTGCTTTTGTTTTTTTAATTTTTACACTGTTCGCGGACGACCTAGGATAGATCTGCGGACCCCCAAGGGTTCTAGGACCCCAAGTTGGGAAACCCTGTTTTAGATCATTCATGCGTTGAGCTTCTTGGTTGAAAGAGGTATGACGTATAGTATGTTCAATTCGCTGACGCTTCGTGAAATCGTGACGCAATGCTGACACTTCGTTTGTAATCTAATCGACTCATTGATTACCAGAGATGCACTCAGGATTTTCTTCAAAAGAAATAATGTTCTGCCACACTCAGCTAGAATACATTCAATACAGAGGATACGACTCCTTATGAAAACTAACTTCCGGTGAATAGAAGGTTCTACTTTGGGAGGCAATGCATCGGCAATGAACTTTATGTTGCTGTCTTTAGGGGTTGACCAAAGATATTACCTACGGGATAAAGCGAACAACATCAAAATCTACAATTTTACCTATTGGTCGAACTTCGCTCAGTATAGTTCTGTCTCGTATCAAAAGTGCATCTATGTTATTTCATTTGATACCTTCTCTCTCGTATCTTAAGGGGGAAGCTCTAAGGTAGCCCGCGAAATTCAAATTTCCCTACGAATACAATGATGTTAATGATTAAAATTCTGTAAATAAATATTTGTTACGGTCGCGTATCATACTTTAATCAACATACACCCTGACAATGAGCTGCAAATTGCATAAATCTTAAGAAAATTTGAATTTCGCGGGCTACCCTTACGCTTTCACCTTAAACAAGATCTTTTTTAAGTCTCGCAATCCTAAACTAAACCCCGCTATATTCCGGGTCCCAAACGTACTATACGGCTGTCAGGTAGTACTATACTCGCCCACACACGTCTATAAACATATGTACCTACTAGCGCCAGCCACTCGGCCGAGTTGCCGCTTCACTTTTATAGCCGGACGACTGTCTTACAGTACTGTCACGTACAGCAGTGTAGTTAGTGGAGAATAGGAATAAAATAATTTATTTTGTGTTTATCATTGCTAGTTACAAAGCTGCTAAGATATTAGAATGCCACTAAATTTTTGTGCGTCAAAAATTTAAGATCATAAAAAATAATAAATTAATTAGTTAGTTAAACAATTACATAAGTACAAATAGAAAAGTTTCAAAATATTCACCATTTTTTTTTTTTTGTTACTTTATTAAAGATAGAACTTTTCTTATTTTTTATTGAGAATTATTAAGTAGATCCTAAAATATTATATATAAATGTTTTTCTAGAAAAAATAAACAGAAAAGTGAGACTGATTATAATAATGCTGATTAATGATTAGAAACTAAAGGATAATCTCGAGCATATAAAAGTAAATTGCATTTAAGACGCGTGTTCAGCAAATTGCAACCAAATGAAAACGATTTATGACTAAATATTATCATACAATAAAAATATAGTGAAGATGATTTCCTGTTTTTTTGTTTAAATATGCTTCGTAATTTGAAATGCTAAGATCGTCAAAACACACAGTGTGTAAGGCCAAATGCTCATCTAATATTCACTGTATGGAATAGTAACGAACGCGAATTTTAAATCACCGGTGCGCGTAGATACATAAGATACCATTGTGTTAGAGGATTTTTTATAGCAGTGCAGGCCTATTGGTCATTCCTTTTGCATGAGAGACTTTCGCTATCAGTCGAAAAATTACAGGTTGATATAAAAAAACGTGTACATTGTCTTACTAAGAAGGAGATTGAACAAACAAAGCTAGAAAATATAGCACACACAAAAACAAATTAATAAACATTAGTATCTAACACTTCTGTACCCAACAGTACGTCTTCAAACTAAGAGGCAACAAAGACAATGCGGCGAATTAAAAGCAACTTACCCCCCCCCCCCTCTCCGTCCCGTATTTATATCCCCTCTCCCACCCGCCAAGTTTCATCCCCTTTTATTGCCTTTCACCGTCACTATAAATAGATACGTTGTGTTGTATATAAGGGGTGTAGTTTTAGGTTCTGTTTTTTAAGGTTGTAAGCAGAAATTGCCTGTGTCTATTTTTTATGGCTAAACTAGGTAGGTATTGTAGGTACTGAAATTATTTATACGAATATTCGCGAAGGTTCAATATTTTTGGTTATAACACAGACAAAAAACCGGCAAAGTGAGAGTCCCGACTCGCGCACCGAGGGTTCCGTACGTTGGAAGGCTTTTAACATTGTTTAAGTTAGATTTTAACATTTTGGGACCGCATAACTAAGTTTGTTTGTACTCCCGGCTAAGTTTCATCCCCTTTTATTGCTTTTCACCGTCGCTATCAATAACGATGCGGTGTAACGGAGGCAGTGTTTTCACGCGTTTTTAATAGCTAAACTAATTATAATTATTTGGATGAATGTTCGCAGACAAGTAGTTAATGTATGAGTTACTTAAACCCATTGAGTAGGAGATTTACGTCGATTGTTTTCTTAATAAAACCCGATAAACCTTTAACTTATTACAAGAGAATTAGAAAACGAAGACAAACAATTTTGCTGATGAAATCATGTTTTCAATACATGAAAGTATCGTCGAGGTAAATCTATTTATTTGGTTTGTTCTTATAATCCCAGGATATAAAGGCCTCAAATTTAGGCAAAGCAGGCCTCAGGACATCACAATAATTATGACGTAGCTACATCACATATACCTACACTATAATAAAGCCTGACCACGACATAAACCGGTAAAAGAATGCAGCGTATGAGCAGATGTTTTGAGTTCAAACTGTGTTTACAAGGAGCCAGAGCATCTTACTTATTATTGAGAAGCTAGCTGTGCTCGCGGTTTTGCTTGCGTAAATATGACATAATGACAACCTCTAGAAAGAGAGTTCGCAGGTATCAGAGACAGACACGACGCTAAACAACGCCGAACCATTTCTTCAATTCAATGTGCCTTACTATCGGACGCTGACCGTATCAAGAGAAAATTTAAAGGACATCGTCGGAAATGGCCCCAGGACCAACAAACATCTGACTTAAATAATAATTATAAATATATTTTATTAAACTAATTTCGAATATCTGTATGAAACGGACATTCTGCGTTCCATAATGAACAATTAAAAGAACGCTATCGACATCACATATAATATGCCGCCATCTTTGACAATTAGATAAGACATGACAATTAGTGATGTCCAATCTTTCAAAAACATGACTACTCGTAACATACATGAGGTAATATGACTTCAAATAAAACTTACTACTAACTAACTACTATACTAAATACTATAAAGTCGTTTGCATTGAAGTTAAATAAATAAGTATTTATTTACCTACCTACCTATTTTAATACAAAAACTAGAAGATTTACCAAATACCTAATAGATACTTAGGTAAGTACTTACATTTTTTTCTGATTCTCTTAGATTAACTAACCACATACAGGCAATAGAAATAACAGTGACATGAGGATTGCTTTTTACTAAATATAACCTCAAAATCTTTGTTTTCTTTTGAAATAAATACTTTCTGCAAGTTGTCCGTCATTAAACTTTGTCTTCATGGGCATTTACTTATAATTTAGAACACACAAAGTAATTTTCCTTTGCTGTTGGTTCTGGGGCGAACGATGTATGGATGCAGAACAATCTCCTTTTGGAACTTACCTTTGTTCTTTTGCTAATGCTAGGCTGCCGTCAAAGTCAAATCATTTATTTCAAATTGGTACATAAAAGGCACTTTTGAACGTGCAAAAAAAATTAATTGCTAGTTGCCCATTCCAAAAGGTAGTTCCAAACGTATGGAGAAGAATGGGCAAGAAACTCCACACTAACTCTTTTAAAATGTTAACAATATTTTGTATACATTAATTATAAGTGAAGACGATGTATCTAGAATAAAATTACTATACCACAATAGGTAAAAAATAATGAAAAGTGAAAGTGAAAATAATGACAGATAAATTAATTATGTGATAGATATATGGTGCTCACTTAAAAACATTGTAAAAGTAGATGATTTTCCTAAAATTATAACAAGTAAAAAGTCAGTGTTAGTAATCGAATAACGCAAAACTAATGTCATAAAAATAATATAATATGTAACAATTAAATTAGCAATCAGTTTGATTTTGTCTCGATTCTAGATTGTCCTATGGAGCAGGACCAGGGCCTCAAGTCTGCTATAACAATAGTGTCAGAATGGTCTCGCCATTGTGGCCATTGTGACATGTATGTTGTGTATGGCAAATCTGTCAAAAACTCACAATGAAGAGACCATTCTGACACTATTGTAATAGCAGACTTGAGGCCCAGCATGTTTCCAAGCCTTCTTATCTTGGATATAATCCTCAACTTGTAATAATGCTTGTTTACAAAGTGTGCTTTTAATATACGTTTTAAATTTTCTTTAATTTATTTTTTAAGAGCGCTGTCTCAGGTACACTAGGGCCACTCCTTTAAAAAAAGATTATATCGTGACTGAGAAGGAATTATGAAAAACGACTCAATCAGCTGCCTCGGTAAGTGTGTCTAGAATTTTCTAATACCTTTTATATAGTTTCATATTGAGACACGAAGCAACCAAATACGATCTAGAGGAATGTGGGCGTTTTTTTTAGATCGAATTTTTCATCATCCAGCCAAATCAGACATATGACATGAGACGAAAGATTTCAATGAATAGTCTTTCGGAAAACGGTAGATTTTCTGTTTTATACCTATGCACCTTATGTGGCAACTAGCACCTACAATTTGCCTACCCCGATTAAAATAAATGAGTATCTTGATTATAAAGAGTCCACAAAACTATCAATAAAATACTTTTATTGGCCATAAGTGGCTATTAATATTTCTCTTTCGTTAATTAGTGTTTAAGATCTTCCGATATTTTAATTAGTAGTATATTCACGCTGTCAAGCCACAGGGGGTAAGCATCAAGGTGAAATTCATTTAATTACATGTCATACTTGCATGCCATTTGGTTAAAGCCTAGGTTTTTTTTTTAATGAGGGTTCCGTATCGAAAATTATCGATTCGACTCCATTTTTAAATTGATCCCCTCTTGACGATAATTGGCTTTTCTGTAATATAAAATTCCTGCAAGACACAATCACAGGTAATTTTGAAAGTTTCTAGTTTTGTTTAAATCAACGCCATATATACGATACATATGAAATTAAGCTATAATTAATACTACAAGATGAAGGATGTCGTCTAGCAGTCTAGCTGGTCTATTTGGCCTAGACATTTAAACAATAGTGCAAATAAGCGAGTTTTACGTGTTTTATAATTAAGGAATCTACAGACAATATGTCTAGAAGACTCTACAACTATCTGTAGGCCTTACAACTATTTCCG
This sequence comes from Dryobota labecula, assembly GCA_947523025.1. Classification (NCBI taxonomy): domain Eukaryota; kingdom Metazoa; phylum Arthropoda; class Insecta; order Lepidoptera; family Noctuidae; genus Dryobota; species Dryobota labecula. Next base: position 782,245 of record OX383310.1, on the reverse strand, counting down.
TATGTGAATATTAAAAACCGCGCCAAATATGCAGTAAATCAGACTCACCATAACTGGGATTATTGTTCTAAAGGCATTACTAACCTGTTTTTTACTGTACTGGAAAGAGAAGCCAATACCATAGGAAACATCATTGTTTGTGGTGAATTAAAACTTAGAAAAATTCTTGTAATGAAATATGTATTTATGTAATAAATTCTTATCAGATACTTATACACGTAAATTTTTCTCAAACGTAATGCGCTGGCATTTCCTTGCTGATCCCTGAGAAGAAATACCGATAGTAATAGACAATTTGTCAAAGAAAAGAGGTAACTTATTTAGAACGAAAGAGATGGAAGGTGAGCAACAGAAACCTTGCACTAATACCGTACTTGTCATTGCAACAACATTGAAGTGCCCATTCTTCTCCATACGTAAATTTTTGGAAGGGATAGAATCAATTCTATTTTTTTATAAATTTTGACGTTCAAGTGCCTTTTCTGTGCCTATTTATAGAAATAATGAGAATGAAAATTGTCTATGCAATAGATCATTATCTGCACAATGCAGATATTTTAACCTACAATATCTACATAATATATACAAATAAATAAAATGGAAAGTGTCTGTTTGTAATGTCAAAATAACTAATATTTACTAAACGCATATGAAAGTATATACGGTACATATAACAAAAAAATTATAATTTATGTCTGTCTGTTTGTTCTGGCTTATCTCCGAAACGGCTGGACCAATTTCGACGGGACTTCCACTGGCAAATAACTGATGTAATATGGAGTAATTTGGGGTACTTTTATGTTAGAAATTGCCACAAGAAGCCCTGGGCAGTTGCTAGTTTGAAATAAATGATTTGACTTTGATTGTATGCGAAATCCTTTAAAACTGGACTAAGTTTCGCTATTGTAGGTACAGGTCACTGGGACCTGTACCGGCCTCAAGTTAATTTAGTGTTTCCCAAGTAAAATACAAGTTTCTCTGTCGACGTCATAGTAGGTACATCTTCGGACCACCTGTCCGTTCGTCCGGACAGTTCAGATAGACCGGTTCCGTCAAACTGTCGCAGAGTATGTAGTAAATGGAGACATCATTCGCAAACGAAGTTACGTGGAACGGAAACGTAGTGATTGTAGTGTAGTGTGGCTGGCAAACCGAGCGAAAGCCTACCTAATAAAAAGGGGTCAGTTTTGACTATAGAATCAGTAACACCATGGGATATCAGGTATTTTGACAATATTTAAACTGGAGTTGGAACTGGAAGGCACTATACAACACAAATATAGCAATGCTGTTTGGACCAAGATAGATGGTGTAGTAGTAGTAACTTTACTGCGCAAACTCTAATGGTTTAGACCTATATTGGCACGTCTAACCATTAGAATTTGCCCATTTGATTTTTCCAGTAAACTTCAAGAATGTGAATATAAGACAACAATGACATACGGTGAAACAAAACGGCGTAAAGAAACCTGTACTTAAGAGGGAAGCGCTAAGGAAGGCCGCAAAATTCAAATATTCCTACGTTTTTTGCAATTTGCAGGTCAATAGCAGGTTGTTTGTTGTTCAAAATATGATTGGCGACTGTAACATGTATCCACAGAATTATATATAATCATTAGAATAAGAAATACAACTCCTTAAGTTAAAATTGCCCTCAAATGTAATGATTTCATGAAATAGTCATTCAATAGGGTAACTTGGTCTTAAACAGTTGTATTGATGATTTTAATGATTATAATTCTGTAAATACATACTTGTTACGTTCGGTTAGGCCTCTGACCTGCAAATTGTAAAAAATGTACGAAAATTTAAATCAGGTTACTCTGGCGCTTTCACCTTAATGACTTTTAACCGTCGGAAACAACCAGTGAGCATTGATAAAGGATGTTTTAAAGCTTAATAACTTCAAAAGAATATTGTGTGAATATTCCATTTACTTATGAATCCAAGAAATCAATAATGAAAATATAAACGACCAATGATGTGTTTATTATAGTTGCCTAGTTAAATATAGATGGTTGTCGCCCGAGAATTAATTTGTATATCATTATTATATTATTAATATGTAGTATTGTTAAAATTGGGAATATCGACGAAAAAAAGTCTGTTTTTGTTACTTGCCGTGTTTATTATAGCGATTAAGTCATTTATTGGTCATTTTATGATACAATTCGATTCAAGTAGCAAATTACCAATGGCCGATGCAGATTCGGACACAGACACAGCTCTTTCTATACACAGTGACATTTTGTTTCTCCATTTTTGACATCGCACCGTAGAAATCCTTCTACAATCTGTCATTTTGTCTTTCGTTTCTAACGATCTTTGTCTAGGTCTTTTTTAAGTAAGTAGACTATTTCAGAAGAATGTTTTCTATCCCAAACTGTCAAAATCACACTGACAACTGAAAGTTGTCTAAGGTAGTGAAGATAATTTGATTTTGTAATCGCCATGCTAAAGACAGTAGAAAACTTTCTACTCGACGGCCACAAAGTATATACGGTTATCTACTAAATCATGATTCTACAGGAGAGCGTTTTGAACGCAAAACTGTGATAATTAATAGAAGAACAAAGCTATCTTCTCCTATTTTACATCATTTAGTTAATAGGGCATTACCAAGGAAATGGTTAAGGCCAATCAAACTCAAAGCATTTATTTCAAATAAACCAATTACAGGCACTTTTGAATTGTCAAGGGGTCGGTCAGTCAGAAAGATGAAGCTAGTTGCCCATTCCAAAGCGTAGTAGAATCCTATGGAGAAGAACGGGCAAGAAACAATATTGAAGAAATATTGTTACAAAAATGGGTTACATCATTCATGTGAGAACGAAATAGAAAGACGTGCACGTTAGAAGCTTCCGTAATAAAAACAAGTCAAAAATTAAAATATGACTGTAATATTTTGTTGTTCCAAAATACGGTACTTCGACACTGAGAAAATTGTTGTAAGTAGTTTTTATATAGGTACAGTCAGCAACAAAAGTCGATTAACATTTCACTTTCCTAAATCTTAATTATTGAACCAAATATTTAATTAAAATCGGAACAGAAGTAAAAGGTAAAGAAAAATAACTCTATGCTACATACCAAATATTTAATTAAAATTTTAATTAAATATTTGGTTCAATAATTAAGATTTAGGAAAGTGAAATGTTAATAGACTTTTGTTGCTGACTGTACGTGTCTTAATAATAAACAGAAAAAAAAAAACCTATGACAAAACAAAGAATTCAGAGTGGAATTATATAAAAGAGTGAATACCGTAAAAGGTGCAGTTGACTCTCTACTTTGCTGCCATCGCGTCGTACTGTCTACACGGAACGTCATTTTTGTCTACTCTTCCGTCGACAATGCGGTGCTCGCCTTCAGTAGTGTTTGGAAAGTCTTAATAAGTATCTGAATTCCAAGCTGGGATGCCAAGATTCAGCTAGCTCTTGATAACTTTGGCCATCGTATAGTTCCAGGACGGTAACCAATTCATTAAGCTTACCTGAGGTTAAGAAGTCCAGAAGTTTATGGACCATAAATACTCAAAAAGCTACTTCCCAAATCAAACCATATCTTTACTAAAACTACCCTCAACAAAACTAACATTTTCTGCAACCCCAAAAATAAATATACCCTGAATCGTTCACAAATCTGATTTATTCGATTCCTGCGCAGCCCTTTTTGCTGTACGGTCAGCAAAACATATAGCGTAACCTCCATATCTTGGATTTGCATTTGTATCCTTTTTTGCTGACGTGTGTGAAGTTATAAATATTATATCTTTGCTAGTTTTTTTGGGATGCTCTATTGTTGTGTTATTTCGCATATTTCGTTTATGTTGACCAGTTTAAATTAAAGAACCCTCTTTAAAGAAGACGCGTTCACATAATTATGTACCTGACTGGTTCGTTTTAGTTTTCTTATCAGTCCAATCAAATCTAATCAGTTTAATGCAAATATGTTAGTAAAAATCTTGATAAGCATTTTAATCATTTGAATAGGTATTATTCCGGTTTGCCGGTTTATACAGTATTAGCTTTTGACCGCGGCTTCGCTCGCACTTAAATAATAATTTAAAAAACTCTTAATACACTACTAAAGTTTCTATACAAAAATATAATTCAATCATCATTCCAAAGACACGTGGTGCCATCTATTATCATATGAACGCTATTGTTGTTCTCCTCAGGAACAATACTTTTTTTCGGGATGAAAGGTACCCTATGTCCGTTTCTGTACACCTGACAACGTATATGCAAAATTTCAGGATGATCGGATCCGTGGTTTAGGCGTGAAAAGGTAACAAACTTACTTTCGCATTTATAAAATAACGCACCTTTATTTCGTAACCGTTACTAAACGAAATTCTTACGAAATTTAGTTAATAACGCCATCTTATAAAAATAAAAAATATATATAATATCTTTAAAATTTAGTTTTTTTGTTTAGTAACGGTTTCGAAATGAAGGTGCGATAAGTAAGTATTTTTAAAACTTTTTCTTAGTAAAAATATTGCTAGAAAACTTGAAGAGAAAAAATGCAAAGGATTTTTCCATTCAATTCTCGTAACCAAATCATATAATCTTCTACAAAAACAATATTGACTGAGATGATGATTGATTGAGATCCCAATAAGACCAAACAGCAAGCATAGTTTAAAACAAAGTACAGTCTGCTGCCTGCTGGTTTTAAGACCGCAAAATACATAAAAAGGTATGGAAGCTCAACTAAACCATGGCCTAAGGCCCAAAGCAACCACAATTACATATTCATCTCACTAGTTTCCAATCGAGATGCTAAGCAGCTGACAATGTCTATGTTTTTGCTCAAATTCTAACATCAGAACAGTAAAATACTCTGCTCTACGAGGCAAGAATGTGGTGCCGAGAACCAGTATGAAATAATTATAGGATATCTAATCTAAAAATGACAGTTAGTAGTTATTATGTATAATATAACTTCCAAGTGCTAACATTCATGAAAGAAAAAAAATATAATAGTATGATTACCTAAGTTTTGTGGAAATAAAATATTAAGGTAAGATAAATCAAGTTCTGAAAGACAACACCGTCTTACAAAGTAATATGAATTTATCTTACAAGAACTTACATCTAATGGTACTTATGGCTAACAAAAATTTAAGCATACAAAATAGCACATAAAATATATAATACTTTTGCATAAACCAAAACTTGAAAAAACACTCACCATTCCATTGTCCATGCCCCCATATGGCGATTGGTATCCCGCCTTTTCTGTGACTGCAAAAGACAATTGATATGCACATTATTTATCTATTCTCAAAATATACTGTTTACATATATATTTCTGTAGCCTCTTGCGTTCCTCGAATAAAAAATGTTAAGTGTTTCGGTTTGCGTGTTATGCCATTTTTGCTACCTATGCGTTTTTCCGTTTAATCACCGTTACATTAATTATTCAATATAGCCGAAAGATACCTAAAAGAGAAAGAAAACAAGTTTGTATTAATAAATATATGCTACCAGAAACGAAATCGTACAATTTGGCGCCCGACATGGGGCATTTAATATTGTAATTGTTTTAATTATCAAGGAAAGGAAAGACAACTTATAATGAAATAAACATGTAGAACAACTCCAAATAATACATTCTTATGACACTTGAAACACATTTTGGCGCCCAACATGGGACCGCGAAAAATTAAATTATTTCATAACGTATTGAGAATTAATAGTTCGGAAAGCAATATACAATGCACCAGTATAATCGTATTACTCCAAACCAAACACCGAACATTATAATAATAAAAACTCTTCCCTAAGCCTCACACAATAAAATACGAATTAAAATCGTAACATTTTCATAAACCCATTAAAAAATCTTTTGTAAACTTGGTCAACTAGGGTTCAGAGTTTATGTTGTCAGTCGGTTAAAAAAGGGTTAAGCTGTAGAATTGCTGTTACTGAATGATATATTGGCAATGTGGGTTTATTATTTGTCTATAATACCAAAGCTTATTTAGGGTTAAAACAAAACATTGAAAAAACGTCGTTATAAATAACTCTTTAAAATATTGTAACTATACTAGACACCTTAAAAGAAATTATAGAAAGAGCAAACTAATATAATATTTACGAACCGTGCTAATAGCGACAGTACTTTAAGTATGTTTTATTGAAGTTATATTACAAGATGATTTTCTTCAGACAAATATGTGTTGTGAATTAATCAGAAAAAAGATGAACCCAAAAAGCGAACGTCTGTTGCTATCTACCCTCAAAATTAAGCAAAGGCGTTGCTCAGAATTATTCAAATTAATTCTATAATTGTGGAGCGTTAACGCCTACAGTGAGGGTAGATATTTATTAAACTTAAACTCATTAATTACAGTTATGGCGATCATCATCCTTTGTTTACTTTAGAGTAAAGCCTTTAGGAGTAATGAGATTTGTGGCGCTGACTGTACTTGTGTTGGAGAAATAATGAGGAGACAACCGTTTCAGTTATTTTTGGGTAAATTAGAAGATTTGTTGTTAAAGAGAATTTGCAATATATCATCCGCGCATAACTAATATTTTTGATGAATTATTCCGTCCGTATATTTACAGAAATAATATTTCTAGGCTTATCGACATTATCAGAAAAAAGTTAGACGATATTATGAATGCCAACATTAATTTCAGGGTGAAAATCAGACTAAAAGTTATACCTCACCCCGGGACACTATGGCGACGTCGCCAGGTCGCGCAGCCAACTAAATGTATCCTGCATATAGTGGGTGGCTCACCTGGCGTCCGCTTGGTTACGCAGTCAACCATACATTTTGTTGGCGACGCGACCTGGCTTCGCCGCCATAGCGTCCTGGTGAGCTTATAGCTCGTAGCGCAAGCAAAGAAAGGCCTGATACGACATTAAACTTGTCGAAAGCTTTCGACACACATTGCGACAGTATGTCTGGTGTGTTTATGCTAATGATTAAAGCGAGTCATTTTGTGATTTACAAAAATATAATATCCCAATAGGAACCATAATAATTCTTTGGCAATGCACCAAACTAGACGACTTTTTTTTAAAGTCCATCCCTCATATTTTTATAACACTATCATTTTGAATAGCTGTCACCTACCCTCAAACGGATGACGTAATTTCACCGACACAATAGTACCCTCCGTTACAAAGCGAATGGTTAATCCAAATTACACAGTGAACGAACAGGGGTAGGCAGAACGAGTGCCCTGATTGTTAGTTACGATTTGTGATGATTTTTTTTCTCTCGTTATATCGATCGTTTTTGGAGATAGGGGAGTATTTTAATAATATGTGGATTAATTTACTACAAAGAGCAAGATTTAAATAATTAAACGAATAGTCTATCAAATTAAAATATGAGACAAATAAAAGTTGCGCAGTTTATCCTGATGCACTGTATTGATAATGATAAACTCTTTATTGGATGGATGGATGGAAAATTCCTTGGATCTCATCCAAGGAAGCTTCCGATTAAGATAAAAAGATACTTCCACAAAAGTCAATAGATTACATTGACCTTTTTCTTTCTTTTCCCGCGCTTTTCTCTTTTTAAGATCTCTACATATAAAAGCCATATTTTGTCTATGAACACTTATGAATTTATGATACAAACATATTTTGTAGTAAAAATATAAATAAGAATCAATAAGAAAGAAAGTTTTTTTTTTTTTTTAATTAAATCTGACCATAATTATTTCTCGCACCATTGTCAGTGTCACTCGTGCCAACTTTCCGCTTGGGTAATAAGAGGGGTGCCGTATTTCGCTGTTACAAATTACACGGTACCGAACTGCACCTAGGGAAGGGCGACTTTCCGACGACACGCTAATTATTTTATGAACAGGGTTAGAACTTAACCCAGTATTTAAGCCATAGCGTTACTGACTCGTCAGAGCATTGGGGACTCAGTGGAAGACTTACGAGTTGTAGGTCGTGAAGTTCAAACCCAGCCAAGCACTTTACTTTGTGTATTTAATTTCATCACCACTACTCTCAAATCGGTGAAAGAAAACATCGTGAGGAAACCGGCATGTCCTAGAACCAAATATTCGAAGACATGTGACATCCACCAACCTGCACAACGCCCGGGTGGTGGATTGAACATTGTTTAAAATACGCGTTTTACAACAAATTGTTTGTTTTATACCAACCCTGATCACAATTTGATGCGAAAAACACTTCTTTGGAGAGGCCTATGACAAGCAAAGGACTGCAATTAGGCTGTTGATACTAAATCACACTTCAGTCAAAGACTACAGGATTAGATCAATTTGTAATTTTATCACATTTTTGCGTTAGGCCAAATTCACGTGGCCTATGTCCGTTAGAGGACTTCTATTAGGGTTACCAACCTTTTGTACAAGAAATAAAGTGTATTATGGTCAAAGTGGGAAAATAAACAGTATCTCGAAAAAATTAACAGTATTTACAGTTTTTTTTTTTAAATATATTCATAAATCATTCGTGCTACTTGCGCAATGCGTCAATTCAGCACCAATTTCGTAAGCCTCACCAAATAGATGTGGAGCAATTTTTTTATCAAATGTATTGAAGCTCTATTTCTGTCTTCCACCACTTAGCATTCATCACTCATTCTGAGAATACTGAGGTGACAAAAATAACTACATATAATACTAGATCCAAAAGGTATTCTGACTGCAATTATTTATTTACTATGTCCCGAAAATTCAGGTCATTTACCAGTTTCATTCTGAAATTAAGGCTAGCTGAATCACCGCGCCCATGCCCAGGTGCATGCACGATGTTCTAAAGTTATTATTTAGGCATAGCTCTGGATATCAGTGAAAACAGTATATTTCATATACTTTATTTTTGTTGAACAGTAAACAGTATTTTAGAGTGGAAAACAGTATAATACTGTTTTTAACAGTATGGTTGGCAACCCTAACTGCTATTAGGCTGCCTCTATCCAGCAATGGACTGTTCCAGGCTGATGATAATAAAGCACACTTGTTAGATAAAGTTTTTTTGTCGTCCAGTTTCATTTGAACTAGTAAATATTTAGAAGAACAGTGTGGGAGCAAGAGAGTGGTAAACGGTGGTTCCACTAACAGTCGTCTTCTGCGATGTCCTCACCGACCTGGATTCGGTGAGGACATCGTAGCCTCTTCTAACTTAGACCACTCATACAAAGAAATCGATATCAAAATGCTAGTTTACAGTTCAATGATAATGAAGACCCTCACTGCAAGACTCTAGACAAGGTAATTGGCCGGCAAAGCGCAATAGGAAAAGAAAATATTTCAAGACAATTATAAGCAACATAAACAAAGCCATTTTAATATCTGTAATAGGAAGGTAGTCCTAGAAAACTTACACCCGGTTTCTGACCTGAGAATTTAAAGTAGAGAACTTGTCAAACTCCATTTTGGCATTAATTAAGGCAAAAGCGTCGGGATAGCCCGCAATGTGAAAATTCTTACGTGTTTTGCAATTTGGAGGTCAATATCAGGTTGTATGTTGATCTAAATACTCGTATGATTCGCGTTTAAAATATTTATTTTAAATAGTATTATAATCATAAAAATCATCAATACAACTCTCTAAGTACATCTGATCTATTGAATGACTATTTCATGAAATCATGACATTCGAAGACAATTCTAACTTAAGGAGTTGTATTGCTGATTCTAACGATTATAATTCTGTAAAGCCATTATTTGTTACGGTCGCGAATCATATTTTAAACGACATACAACCTGACACTGACAAGCAAATTGCAAAAAAAAGTAAGAAAATTTGAATTTCACGGGTTACCTTAGCGCATCCAAACGCTAGTGTGAAGGCGCTGTGAAAGCCCGCGGAATTCAACTTTGGAAAAAACGTAAGAAGTTTTGAATTTCGCGGCATTGAAAGTCTTAAGCAATGCTAAAATAAAGTTTGACAAGTTGTCAACTTCAAATTTTCAACTCAGAATTCGTGTGTTACCAACGTGCATGTTTTAAATGGGTTCAACGTAGACTTGACCGGTAATTCTAGGGTAGTTGGACAGTTTCTAGATTCTATTCGCGTGCAGACTGTCGCTAGAATATTAGATAAACTGCAGTGTTTAGTAAAATGATAAATTATTGACCTGAACGCTTATGTCACTTTGGGTAATTATAATTTCTTGTTCAATGGTTTCTTTGTCTATATAAATAAATAAAATTGTAGTGTCGGTTTGTAATATCAAAATATCAGCTTTTTACTACATTCATATGAAAGTATTATATACGGTACTTGTAACAAAAAAAGTATTTTAAAATTTTTGTCTGTTTTTCCTGTTAATCTCCGAAACACTCCGAGTAACTTAGGCCACTTTTATTTTAGAAAAAGCGGGCGAAGCCGAGGGCAGCGGCTAGTACAAAATATTTTGTACTAGCCGCGTTGATACAGTAAGCAGGTTCACAGTTTGAGGCAGCAAGTTGAGATGACATGTACTCATGTGTGAAAGAGCGGAGCCTTCTAATACAGGCATTGTTTGCCTAAAAGAAGGCTCCAAACACGTTTAAATGTAAAATGTAATTTTCTATTTGTCACAATAAACTATTTTGTATTTGTATTTGTATATTTTGTGTGTGTTTACTGCTTAAAATATTACCTACAGTTAGGTTACGTTGACATTACAAACAGACATCAATTTTATTTATTTGTATGTATAGATTTCTAGTCTATTCATACCGACACAAAATTCGTAGCCAAAATCCTTTTTAAACTATTAATAATTCGTAAATCTGATATTACACGTTAAATTCACACCGCATCAAAAAACATACAAGTACCCTCGAATTAAGGATCCTTAGTAAATTATAGTGACATACGTACACTTAAACAGGCACGCGACCGCCACGTGGCCGCGGTCAATTTGTTGGCGCGCATAATTGTCAATATGTCACATTAAATGTTTGACTAGCTTTTGCCCGCCCGTTTAGAGTAGAAAGGGGTTTAGATGTATTTTGTTCTCCAGACATAATCTTCACCCCTTTTCATCATCATCTGCGTTGCCTATTTCCCAAGTATATTGGGGTCAGCTTCCAGTCTAACCGGATGTAGTTAAATACCAGTATTTTACATGGAGTGCGTATCTGACCTCCACAACCTAGTTACTGGGTAATACGATACCCCTTTCACCCCTTTTCTGGAAAGGATAAGTGTGTATTCTGAATATTCTATCTATAAAAATAAGTAGAGCTTTGGACACAAGACAAATTACATAAAATAATCGCAATTTACTAACAAACACAACGTACAGCCGAAATCACTGAAATTAAATTAAATCGGTTATTCTGTAAATAGGATATCGGAATCACTTTAACACGTCATATTTAAAAAAAAATTGATGGAGTCAACATTTCTATCTGACCACCCCTGAGATGAAATGGCGAAACATACTCAGGGATCAAAGTCTCTTTTAAGTCCAGACATAGTGTTGGTCAGCTCATGCGAGGACCATGTAGATCCGAGTGTCTGAAATGGTCTTTCGAGGTAAGAACAAATTTGAATGGACCTGGGACCTTACTCCCGACAGCATCGAGTTCTGAATCAATCGAATTGGGTTCGAATTAAATGCCGATCCATACTCTTGAGTCCGACACTAGCGTACGATCGTGCGGTTCGAAGCGAAACTAACTTCGGTCAGTTTTAAGTTTTAAATCGAGTTCGGATCACAAACGAAATCGATTCGGAATCAAAATCAAACTCGAATCGTTTTCGGGAGTAAGGCCCCTGTCCAGTCTGTGCAAGCATTTGTCAGTAATCGTGTAGTTTAACTCAGGACTTAAGGAGCTCAACGACTCGACGAACAATACCAAAGAAAGGACATTTGGGTAGGCCGCATAAAGTACTCAAAATGCCAGACCATCAATGAAACAGTGGGCAAGAAAAAAAAAATGACCCACATAGTGCTCACATTCACAATACTTAAAGTAATATAAGTAATACATTAATAAAAACATCTAATTTACAAGATACAAGCCTGTGTGCCCGATGATAGACAAAAAGGACACAATTCCATCTTTCATCCCCTATTTAACCCCTTTAGGGGGTGACATATAAATCCTTCCTTAGTGCTCACTTTCATTATAAAAATAAATCAGTACAAAACTTCAAGCTTCTAGAATCAGGAGGCGCGTGTGTTGGATCTTTTAGCTCCCTTCAAAATGGTTGAGCTGAACGGTGTTAATCCATGCGTCATGTTCATGAACTGGCGGCGTCAGCAGAGACTGGTCATCGCAGCGCTGCAACACTTATTTTTTAATGTCGCAGCATCATGCTGAGATTTGATTTTCCTTTTTATATAATTTTATTTATACTTTTATCATTGTGTTTAGTTTAGTTTGTGATCTTCCTGTGCGAGTCGCAATAAAAACTTTTTCATTCTTTCTTTCTTTCTCAGCCGCCACGGCTTATTTTAATATTTAATTCAATTTTTTCATGGTTGTTTTATCTTTTTATTACGGACGCTTTTGAACTTTCTGCGTCGTTCTCACATGTATAATTTTAACATGAATGATGTAACCATACTTTGATTTAAAGGAGTGTCCGTGGAGTTTCTTGCCCGTTCTTCTCTATAGGAACCTACTACGCTTTGGAATGGGCAACTAGCTTCATCTTTCTGACTGACCGACTCCTCGACAATTCAAAAGTTACAGGCACTTTTGAATTGTTTTATTTGAAATAAATGCTTTGAGTTTGAAGTGTCTGCCCGTGATTTTTTTTTTATTAAGTTGAAAAATATTACTTAATATTTCTGAGACATTAAAAAGATGCACCGAAATAATTTTTGGAAGCTTTCATTAACGAATCATACCAGGGGAGCGAGACGAAGATAGCTATTTAATTGTGTATTCTAAGTAAGAATAATTTTCAAATTAACTGTGGAATCTAATTGGTTTAGTTCAAAGAGAACCATAATTGAATAATTTCGGTATTTAACTTAGATACCAAATGAAACAGAATTGCTTTTGTTTGAAGTATTGACACAAGTTGAATAATTATCTTTATTTCAATGAACTATTTATGTTGACTAACATATTCAGTACGGGGATGGCGAAGCTCTATACAAAAGGAAAGAGATTGAAACATTATTATAAAGGTGGACCACCAGCAAGAAAAAGTGCCCGTGGTCCACCTTGGTGGACTGAGGTGATCCACCGGCAAGAAAAAGTGCCCGTGGTCCACCCAGGTGAACTAAGCAGATGGACCAAGACCGAATCCCGGTTTGTTTCGGCTAATCTCCAAAACCGCTGAAATGATTTTGACAGGACTTTCACTGGCAGCTGATGTTATAAGGAGTAACTAAGGGTACTTTTATTTTAGAAAAAAAAAAACCGGCCAAGTGCGAGTCGGACTCGCGCACGAAGGGTTCCGTACCATCCATACTAATATTATAAATGTGAAAGTAACTCTGTCTGTCTGTCTGTCTGTATGTTACGTTTTCACGCCTAAACCGCTGTACCGATCGTCATGAAATTTGGCCTGGGATATGGAGAAGGACATAGGCTACTTTTTTACGTGATAACCGACATCCACGCGGGCGGAGCCGCGGGCCAAAGCTAGTTATCTATAAAAATCACAAAAAAATCACGTTTGCAGACCGACAGCGGAGTCTTAGTAATAGGGTCCCGTTTCACCCTTTGGATACGAAACCCTAAAAAGCCACGCGAGCGAAGCCGCGGGCAACAGCTAGTAATTAATACAATAAATCACAGCAATTAAAAAATTCATACCAACCACTCAATAACTACAACATTCACCCCCGAGATGATCCCTAAATCATCCCCTATGGACAGATATGAATCAGTACAGGGTCGTAACTCATCCCCATAGTTTCACGGTGGATTGGTCAGGAAAGAATCTGGTTTATTACGAGCAACCCCTTTATATATTACGGAGGGTAATGATATTAGATGTTGTGTTACGTGGAGGGTCAAAAATCAGTCGGAAAATAATAAACCGGGAGATACCCAAAATGGAAAACCGGTGGCGGCAATTATGTTTTAAAACATATTGACCAGATCCATTCCAGTTTCTGTTTTCGTTTGATGTTTTTGTCAGAGAGATAACTTAGGATATGGAGCAGAACTTTACTTTATTTTAGAATTTTATTTTATTTTATTTATGTTATTTTTTATTTTTTTGGGAAATCATATACAATGTTTGTAAATATGTGAGCACTATGTACCTATCGCATTTATTAATTTTTCTGTTATTACTTCACTTTTCATTCTTTTTACCAATTGTGGTAAGTAATTTTGATGAATTTTTTTATATTTTTTATTTTATTATTCTAGGTACATAGTCTTCACCTATAAATATTAATTAATGTATACAAACTATTGTTAACATTTTAAAAGAGTAAGTATGGAGTTTCTTGCCCATTTTTCTCCATACATAACTACATTTTGGAAGGCGCAACTAGAATCAATTAACTATTCATGTAATTTTTGACGTTCAAAAGTGCATCTTCGTGCCTATTTGAAATAAATTATTTGACTTTGACTTTGAACGTAAGATATTTTTATATCTGAAAATTAAAAACATCGTGCAGACAAATAAACGTTATTCTTCTTTCTTTTTCTTTCAGACGAGAACGCGAGCACCCCAAGAAATAATGATCTTTTTCTTTTTCTGAATTAATTAACTGTTGCTACTTCGATGATACAGGGATATTATTAATGTACGTATATACTACTAGCTGTAAGTTTACTAGATAAAATAACATAAAATCACGCATTGCTGTACTAGGCTTACACCGCACTTACGCATTTTAACTGCTGTATATTATATTGTTACATGTGTGTCTTTTAGTATGTGCTAATTAAATGTATTTTCTTTCTTTCTTTCTTTGTTTCCCTGAAGTGTTAGACAGATGTGTACCTATACTTAGTACACCCACATTTCGCCAGTCCCATGTAATAGGGGGCGAGCCTATTGGCATCTACCGGGCTAAAATCCAGACTATCCAAATCAGATAAAATAGACAGGCAGTATTGCTCTTTTAAAACACCCACTTGTTTGGTACGAATTTAGGAAAAACCTGATGACTGAAAAACATTGATATGATTGATTGATGATTCAACAGTCTTCAAGTCAACAGATAAAAGACATAGAAAAAAACCCTTTTCTTGTTAACTGTAGCACTGTACTCAACAACAACCAATCAACTTGTACAGTCCTGTCGAAAAGTGTGCCCGCAGAAAAATCTGAATGCACTACTGAAATCATAGCTTTCAAAAATACTTTTCTTCTCCACTGTACAGCCGAACAAAAGTGCATTTTTAATCCGAGAATATTATTACCTTATTGAGTACAGTGGAGTACGAAAGCGGTAATTTTTTTCAATCCATAATCTACCTAACGGTACTAATACCAGCCTTTTAATCCTAAATCCAACTGCAGGGCAAAGGCCTCTTCATACAGAGAAGGACTATGGTACTATGTATTTATTACTCTCAAACTTTTTTGAAACTCATTCAAAATTGTAATAAAAAATTACATAATTATAATTGCACGCAAATCAACGTGCAACACGATCGTATGCGTGCACGCTTCGAGTGCGTTAACTGACATTACGTCACGCGTGACACGCTTTCCGGGATAGAGAGCAAAATCAGAAGTATCAATTGAAAATAATACTTACTACTTTACAAAAGCATGCGTCTGTAAAATATTACCTACGTTAGCCGTACTACGAGGGATGCGAACTGCGTCGTAACTTTTTTAACAGATTATCAAAAAAACAAAATCAAAATATTTTATTTCACATATACCTACATGGCTTATGAAACGTCAGAAGCTAAGTGCACGGTTCCAATTGATCGTTTCGTATGGAAAAGAGCCGGCAAGAAACTCCACGGTGACTTTTAAAAATAATTGGTTTTTACAATTATTTTCAAATAACTGTGTTAATAGGTATGGCAAGACAGTGTAGGCCTATCAACAAGTACAAACTCAAACTCAATATACTCAAATATAAATGAATAAATGACAATTAGAGGAGTTAGGTAATTGGAAAATAAATAAAGAAAACTGTAGTGAGTTTTCCTCACCTTACATACCACTATGCTCTTTTGTGGTGTGGACACCCAAGAAGAATACTGTTTTGAATTTTAATTTTGTTTACAATTATTCTCAAATACTTATGAATTCAGTTTAGTGAAACTTCTGTCATTCTCTCGCATAGCGAACAGGGGTAATAGTAAAAAGTCGGTGTCCCCCCTGAAGTACAGTCGGCGTGTTTTTGTCGTTAATGTAACAAATATTGTCGACCGTGAACTGAAGCGATCGAGAGGGTGCGCAGCGGCCTATTCATAGTGAGGTGACAATACTGGAAAACATTTAAATGTGATATACGGACATTAAACAGCAATATTCTTAAGATAGACATGAGAATAAACGCTTACTCACGAAGGAATTTATGCAAATCATTTCTTGTCATAATTACAAGTAAGTATCAATGAAGTCTGTTTATCGGAATTAAAAATAATGATTAATTGGAATAATATCTACTATTTATTCCTAAGAAACTGATTTAATAAATATATAACACCATTTTATAGACCTACATTGTATGCCTCAAATTTCATTGTAACAGCCGTTTTTGAGATCCTCTCTAATTTCTAATTTCCATAATGCATGATCAAATCATGACTATGAATACGACTCACAGTACGAGGTACCCTCCCGCGTCTAATATGATTAATCTCTAAAATTTAACGCTTTCGTACTCCACTGTACTCAATAAGAACGATGCTCGGATTTTATGCACTATTTTTCGGTTGAAAAGTGTTTTTTAAAGCTATGATTTTAGTAGTGCATCGTGGGGAGGGGGATTCAGAATTTTCTGCGATACACTTTTCGACATGACTGTACAAGTGGATTGGTTGTTGTTGAGTACAGTGCTACAGTTAACAAGAAAAGTGTTTTTTGAACGGAATAAAAATCCTGTAGAAAAGTACGTCTTACTGCGCTAATTAATAAAGCATTTAGGCTCCGAAACTCTAAAAACTAATCGCTTACAAGTTATTTACATGATGCTCTCAAGTAAATAACTTGTAAGCGATTCGTTGGCAGTAGTCAGGAAAAAATGTCAATAGAGCTAAAACCATTCTCCAGCAGACAGTGGTATTATAAGAAGAAACTTAGGCAACTTTTACTTTAGAAAAAGCCACGCAGGAGAAGCCGCAGGCAGCAGCTAGTAAAGGCTAGAACTAAAAATCTAATTGCCGGATTAAATAAAAAATAAAAAAATAACATTGCCCCACACTAGGAAGAAAAGAAAGAAGAAGAAGAAGTATTCCATACATTACGAAGTGAAAAATATTTCTTCCTTTTATAGACATCTAAAACAACTACTACAAGAAGCCAGATAAAATAATCATTAAGTCTCTAAATAAATAGAGCTCAGGGCTCAATTAAACCCTCTTATGTACCGAGGGTAAACAGTAAGCACCGCACCGGTCAGGGGGTAGTCAATGTTTGAGGGACAAACAGGGGAGTGTGGCTGCTTTTTTAGTGGCTCAATCTATTTACTCGCTGGTCTCGTTTTAAATAGTGCGTCTATCTTTACGGGTGAATGAGGAGATTTGGAGGTAGTTTTAATTTATGTTAGTAGTAGTGGTAGTGGCCATATTGATATATAACTATTTATGCAATAGATCATAATCTGTACCGCGCAGATATTTTTTTATCCTACAATATCTTCTATACAAATAAATTAAATTGAAGTGTCTGTTTCATCATCATCATTTCAGCCGAAAGACGTCCACTGCTGGACATAGACCCCCTCCCCCCCCAAAGAGGTGGAATTTTCCATAATCGCCACGCTTGGCAGGCGGGTTAGCGATCGCAGTATGGTGTTAAAAATGCTTAGAGAACGCTGCTGCCCATTCTCTAGTAAGTCTTTTTGTGTGAAAAAAGTGTCTGTTTGTAATGTCTAAATAATAGCTCTTTACTAAATGCATAATAATATGAAAGTAAATACGGTACTTATAACAAAAAAATCTATTATACAATTTTTGTCTCTGTCTGTTTGTTTCGGCTAATCGCCAAAACGGCTGCGCCGATTTTGATGGTACTTTTACTGGCAAATAGCTGATTTTATAAGGAGTAACTAAGGCTACAGCGACAGCTAGTATTAATTAAATTGGAAGAGACCTATCATAGATCTAATTACGCTCACAGATTAAGGTAGGTAGTATTCACTTATTAAGTGCAATGCTTTGGACTGAATTTCGGGCGAACTTCTCAATCCCTTGACCAAATTCGCCCTTGGGAAGACTGATCAAGTCTTTCATTAGAAAATCTGGCTGACCGAAATACTATCAAGCTGAAATGAGACTTGCATTGGGATTAAATTGCTCAGCTTTCAGAACACGCTTTGCGTACCACTCTATCAAACGCAATCTGAATGATTTTTAAACAAATTGCTAATCCATTGTTTCTTCATCATCATCATCATTTCAGCTGAAAGACGTCCACTGCTGGAGATAGGCCTCTCACAAGCACCGCCACCTCAACCGGTTCTGTGCTTCCCGCATCCAGCGGATTCCCGCGGCTTTCACAAGGTCATCGGTCCACCTTGTGGGAGGCCTTCCAACGCTACGTCTTCCATTGTTTTATATGTCCGAAAATTTGTCTTATCAACAACGTAAATAACGCAATTAATGTTGATTAATTATCAAAATGAAACCGATTCCTACCGATAGTGTGCTACGCAATTAGGCTTCTGGTATTGATAAGTGTTATAAGTTGTACTTCACAGACTTTAAAACTAGCAAAACCAAACAAGCAACTGTTAAATTCCGTATTTTCTGAAATTCCCATCATAAATTAACTTTAATTCACCATTAAACAGTAGGACAAAGTAAATAAGTATTAGTTACAAGCCAAAGATCTATGTAAATGTGATAAAAAATAGACGCAGGCGCATCATGCGCTTAAGATTGTGCTGCTAATACTAATTATTTTGTTCTTTTTACGTTTTGAATCTTGTTAATATAGAAATAAGGTTGTAAATAATAAGAGAGTTGTATTTTGATTAAAAATGGTTTGATTTATTCCGATTTGTTTTTTGTTTTTTTTTAATAGAAGATCGTGGGTGAAATGAAGGTGAAGAGACGAAAATATTAACCTCAAATTAAATTACAATAAAATAAAACCAATTCAAACAAATCATAGCCTTAAATCGAGAAGGTGAGTCATTTAATAAAAAATAAAAAATAAACATACCGTGTAAGATACCCCCCTTATGCCAACACGAAAATACCATGAAATAACATGAACATCCTTGGAATAACGAATAACGGAAAACTCTGGGAAAACGTCAGGTCAAGAGAGAAAATAAAACAGGGCAGTCTTTGGAGACAGAAGTGAAAACTAAGTAACTTGTAACTTGTGAATTGTATCGTCGAGGTATTAGATTATATTAATTTCGAGTGTTCGGTGACGATGACGCGAGTTCCATGATTTTTATTCACTCAAAAAGTACACACTTACGGTACATACACAGTATACATATAGCTCATGGAAAGCGTTCGGTGACGACGACGCGAGTTCCATGATTTTTGTTTACCCAAAAAGTGCTCAACGCGCCTAAAGAAGTTTTCCCTTCAAAAAATAGGCAGTTATAAGGACTTCCGACAGAAGTGACAACTGAAAACTTTGGAATAACTGACAGTCTAGCGCAACACGTCATAAGTTTTTCCCCAACCACAGAATAATACAGATAGGACACTCCGCAAAATCATTTAAATAAAAAGCGACTCTTGCTACGACACAATAAAGTGCAATTCAGGTCGCACAACCCTTATAACCTACAGTTATATTCACCTACAAGTTGCGTATTTTTCTATCGCGTAACTCTTATACCGGCGGCGCGCGTCACTCTTACTGAATTGTCCCAGTGAGATGGGCCCGCCGTGTACTTGTAGCTTCATACCTAAATTGCGGAGTGTCCCATCTGTATTAATCTGTGCCCCTACCAAAAATCGCTCAACGCGGCTTAAGAAGTTTTCACATCAAAAATGAAAATCGTCTGTTCAAGATACAGAATCAAAGTTTAAATCATCCTCATCACCCTGCCCTTGTCCAATGTTACTTGTGGTCGGCGCAACATGTTTTCTTCTTCCATTGTCCCCTGTCAACCGCAACGCTATCATTGAATCTTTTTTAGGTTTTTCCGTACCTCAAAAGGAAAAAACGGAACCCTTATAGCATCATTCGTGTGTCTGTCTGTCACAGCCAATTTGCTCCGAATCTACTGGACCGGTAATGTTTGCAAACTGTACCGTGTGACATCCATACTAATATAAAAAAAAGTGAAAGTAACTCTGTATGTTACGTTTTCACGCCTAAACCGCTGAACCGATCACCATGAAATTTGGCAGATATAGCCTGGGATATGGAGGACATAGGCTACTTTTTTACACGATAACCGACATCCACGCGGGCGGAGCCGCGGGTAGCTAGTATAGTATACAAGGGCAAGGATTTCAGATTTATATTTTTTATAATTTTAAAATATATACTTTTAAAGCTTTTTAAGAAAATTTATAAAACTTTACCATTCCAGGGGGAATGGCAAAGTTTTATTTAAAAAAAAAATATATATATATATATATTTTATTATTAATTGTGGGCCCTTATCTCACAATTAATAATTAAATCCATTTTTTTTTTTGTAAAAAATACAAAAAATACCTAGTTCTTTACTTATAGATTGCAGGAAAACCTATAAGAAGCCTATGGTCTTAAAATAACATGGTAAATCTCTCAATATTGTGCATTCAAAATTACATTTGCAGTTGAAATGCACGTTAAGTTTGTTCTTGGGATAAATTCATCCCAACTACGGAACTCTTCATTGTGTGTAGTCCGACACGCACTTGGCCGGTTTTTTCTTTATTAGCATTCCTCACAAAATCCATCCATCTTTTCTTTGGCCTAAATCATGCTAGAATAAATAAATCTTTAGATGGTAATGAAACCTTACGTCTTAAACAGAACGCAACAACAAAGACCTTAGATTTAGACGTAATTAATCGTATGTGTGAAAACAAGTGACGTTCACCATATCCAGAGATCAGACTTAATTGTCATGTAGAAAAAACGCTTGACGTTAACATATTAGCTAGCTTGTTAGTAATCGTATAATAAGTGACCACTCATTAGTTTGAACTCCTGCTGTACACTGCAGTGTTTTAATTAGGATCTAATTGTTCAGAAATGGGACGAAAATAAATCATATTTTTACGTCATTGAAATTGATTGATATGGCTGATATGAGATTGACACTGATAATGATAAGTTAAATTACTTAATGAATTATAATGTAACAGATGTAACTCGTATGGTTTCATCGCCATTGCTCTCAAAACGGGGAAGGAAAATATCGTGAAGAAACCGGCATGTAAGTACTAGAACCAAAAATTCGAAGATATGTGACATCTACCAACCCGCACTGGGCCCGCGTGGTGAATCATGGCCCACTCCCTCTCACAGAGAGGAGGCTTGTGTCCCAGATGATGAGATGCAACTCATAAATAATTAACGCTATTTTCCGAAACGCGTAACACTTTTCTCCGCGAAAGTACTTTGCAAGTTTTTTTTACAAAACGCTTCTGTCTCTACTACTCAATTGAAGGCGGTATAACCCGATAGAGATCGCGATTACTAGTTTTTTTGAAACGATGGGAAACATAAAAAACAGTGTTAAAAAATTCCGAAAAAAAAAAAAAAAAAAATAATAATAATAATAATAATCTTTTAATAACACGATTAAATTAACTTTGCTGGATGAAAAAAAAAATTCCAGTTTCCCCTTTTCGTAATGTTTAATAAATCTCATAGCTACAAAACAGGTTTTTTTTTTCTTTATTTTTTATATAAATGAAAAGGTAGTTAGATTGTTTAGCACAATTCGCTGAGTTTGACTTGATAAAAGGATTACAATAATTATGTTTAAATACCTACTAAATGCGCGAGCCTAAGCCTACTTCAGTCGGCTAGAGCGCATAGAGATCATAGCGCCTTAAGAGCGTTCATCCGTCGCGGGCTGGCAACGTCGCATTTCTAGAGGTTTTTCGTGATTATTCATTCATTCATTTACCCTGTGTTCATTTTACTCTTCGATGTAACCCACTTTATTCGTTCTGAATATGGTGGGGTACAATCAACTCGGGGTGTCGTACATGGTGAAACTGCTCTGATGCGTAGAGCGCAACCCGAGAGTGCTGCAGCGGTTGCACTTGTACGACCGTTACGTTATGGGTGGAGGCGACGGCCCCCGCCACTGCTAGTCGTACCATCTGCCAGGACCAACTTGCTGGCCAAAACCCCTGACTCGAGCAATTCACACCGTCAATTATATTCAGGTCGAAATTGATATTTTCCATGTCACTGGGGTGAATTCGCAAAAGTACTATTGTTTTCACTGTGTTACAAGCAATGATCATTATGATCTTGAGATGTATTTTGTGCTTTAATTTTAATTTTGCGTGTGACTTGACTATCGCATTAGGTTAAGATCTGTTAATTTAACAGGGTTCGCCGATATATGTATATCAGCGGATATATATCATGATATATATCACGATAATATCAATTGATTTTTATCTTGATATATATCAATTGATTTTTACCTGTCTTCTGCACGAAACATTTTGGAGAATTATGTTTACCCTGGCAACACGTAGCAAAAAACTACAATTCAGAATAATTTACTTTTTACTTTTTTATGATAACAAATTATTATTAAAATTAGTTGATTTATCTCACAATCAAATGAAGATTATTATAATAATAGGTACTTGTTTTTTTAAGTGTTCATTAAAAAATTATTTCTTAAATAAACACTAATTCTTTTGTTACTATTTTTAAATAAAAATGTGGTAATTTGACACTTATATTATTTAAAAAATTCCTTTCACATTTTTAAGTGTTTAATCCCCTTACAGAATTAAATTTGCTTCTTTTTCTTGGCCTGGATATATATCGGATATATATATCCGATACATATAAAAAAATCGGATTTTTGATATTTATTATAAAAATCGGATTTTTTCGAACCCTGAGTTTTAAAGCATTTAAATAAATTACTTTATTAAATTTAAATCAAAGTACTATTTTTTTATTATATGTATGCTATTATTTTAAAGTTATTTTGGTATTTTAGTGTTACGACTAAATATTTGTATTTGCTATAAAGTAAATGTTAAAAATAATTATATAATACATATGTCTAGTGCTAGGCTGAAAAAAAAAAGTTGGTAAAATAATCACGAAAAACCTATAGAAATGCGACGTTGCCAGCCCGCGCGGGATGAACGCTAACGACAATGCGTGCATCAGAGCAGGGTAAGTAAGTAAATGGAAAAATCAGGGAAATTCTCATCTCTTCATTCTGCAGTTCAGTTTCAGAGCTAAACTAATAAAAATGTCATCATTATACGAAACCAGTCTACCGAATTGCGAAACACACTTTAACACAAACACACTTCAGTCACACTCCAAGGGTTTTGAAGGACTTTCCAAATCCAATGTTTCATAGGTTTGAAAAATGTTGTATGTGAAGACCATGTAGATTGGTGTTTGAAAAGGTCTTTTGGGAAAGAACCACACAGATTGAGTGGACCTGTCCAGTCAGTGCACGCATTTGTCAGTAATCGTGCAGCTGAACATAGAACTTAAGGAGCTCATCGATTCGATGAACAATACCAAGGAAAGGGTACCATCTGGGTAGGCCGCATAAATTACTCAATAACTGCCAGACCATGATTAAAACTGAGAAAGAAAAAAAAACAATGACAATGAGAGTGGTTCAACTGTTAAAATGAAACCCATTGCAATTAGTTGTCATTTTATGTGTGTTGCGCAATTACAGGACCATCCTGTAGCACTCAAAATCCATTAACAGTCGTTACTCAGAAATCAAATAGCTGACCCACTCAATCGGCTGATGACGAAGCTCTAGCAATCGACCCATACAAACAAACAAACAGTTTTATCGGAAAGGGGACGCCCAATCATTGGGATACTGTTACCATTTTGTCATTGATCTGTTTTTTAATGATAACTACTTTAAATGTAGGTATATTATTTATTATACAGGGAGACAGGGACATCGACGTGCAAACTGTAACCATGAATTCAGCACATTATTCTAGAATCCCCTAGCGTGGAAAATTTTCGTCGGTTATCAAAAACCGGCGAAGTGCGTGTCGGACCACGCACAATGAAGGGTCCCGTACTTGGAAATAATTTATCCTAAGAACAAACTTAACATTGTAGTTGGTAAACATAATCTCCCATACATTCCAACTGCAAATGTAAATTTGTACGCACAATATCGAGAGATATACCATGTTATTTTAAGACCATAGACTTCTTATAGATATTCCTGTAATGTAAGTATAGAACTATAACATGTACTTTTTTTTTTTTTTTTTCAAAATTTTAGGTCAGTAGTTTCGGAGATAAGAGGGGCGAAAGGTAAATTTTCATATATTTTCACTTGTAACTTTAAAACAATTTATTTTTAAATTATTAAAAAAAAAATTTTTGAGACCCTCGCAGTAAGCCCTTTCATATGATATGTCACACGATATAGTTAGCAAAACTTTATTTTTTAATTTTCTTGTTTTCTTGTTTGCCCCCCAAAACTGAACCCAATATTCTAAATTAATTTATTTACGGTTCACCTCCGTGTTTGAGTCACTCAAATTGATATGTATACCAAATTTCAACTTAATCGGTCCATTACATTCGGAGCAAATTGGCTATGACAGAGGGAGGGACAGACAGAGACACACGAGTGATCCTATAAGGGTTCCGTTTTTTCCTTTAGAGGTACGGAACCCTAAAAAAGAAAGTGTTAAAGGCAGGCAGTCAGGATTCCTCCTCCAGTCTGATCACCAGTCGACCCGAGCAAAGTATTCCGCTTCCACAAAAAAAAAGCTCGCTGTCTTCTTTTCATTTCGATGGTCTTCAGTTTTTTTTAAATATTTTATGAGGCCAGTAGGTGGCCACGCTGATTGCGACATGAGTTGCATTCCCAGCAAGTGGGGCATGGTCTGATCAGAAGCACCGCACTCATACTGGGTGTTGGATCCCCCACTTCGACAAATTGTGTCTGCTGCGGCTTACTTGGATACGTTACGATTGAGAGCTTTCCATATAGGCCACTGCAACTCACACCCGGGAGGCAAATTGGGGTTTAACAAAGTCCGGAGGTGCTGGGTGCTTCTCTTCCCACGATTTGCTTCTCTCACTGGCTCATAATTATAATAAAAGCAAATCTGATACATATAATTAATTGAATAAATCATCCGTTCGTACTCGTATCAAGAAAATTAACTCTGGTAGTCAACACTTTTTCTAAGTGGTTTGGTAATCGAATACAATTATTTAAGACGGAAAAAAATAATAAAAATCCTCATCAAAAACATAAATACTTAACCGCGTATAGTTCTCGCGTCATTACAACCTAATTCATATCGTATACGTGTATTTGCTCAGCTGCGCCTGCGCCGAGCCCCTATTGGTCAGCGTAGCTGCCAATCGCAACGCGATCGAATTTCGAAATTTTATTTCATTTTGATTAATTTGTATCATGAATGCGTTTGTAATGAAGACAAGCAAATACTGAATTTAAGAATTGCTTATTCATTAAACTAGGATTTATGGTGACTCAAATATTAATGAATTACAAAGCTTTTATAGTATTTGGAAATATTGCTGTCTAAAAGTATAGAAATTCAGGGTATTGAAACTCACTGGAAAACCAAATTATACGCTAACATGACAGATTTAGAGAAACGAAGAAACTATCTGCGAGTTTCCTTTCTCCCTTTTTGGAGCAGTTCTATACTCAGCATCGGACAACCTAAATACAGTGTTGCAGTCTAAATTAGCTCACGAGTATTCTCAGACAGACTGGCATAACTTATCACCACTTAGTGAAACAATAACTAAGTACTATCGGGACATAAATCATAATTACCGCTTGACTTACACGTCTTTGATAACCTGACTGACTACGCATATAGGGGGTCGGAAGTCAGCGAGTCAAATGTCAAATGGAGATAAGAGGTATCGAGGTTCCTTTGTTTGTGGAAGATTGAGGGAGATAATAAGTTGTTTGACGAAATATGATTTAGACCGTTTTGCATTAAAATTGTGAATACAAATCGCTTAAATGTACGTTCGGGCCGTATTATGAAGTATAAATGCCATTATACTAAAATTATACATTATGCCTGACCGCAAAAGGGATGGTGCTAGCGGTCATGTATAACTCCATCTCGCTCTTGCACTGGAATCATGATGGCATCAAAACGTCATAGTACAGCATCAGCGCAAATCTACTTGTCCTGTGTTAATATTTTTACCAAGGCAAGAACTTCTTTGTGAGACGTGCAACGACACGGCTGTGAGGAACACACTATTCTTTTTAAAACAATATTTTCACTTTTTTATTTGTATTTTGTGTAAAATCGTCTACTTTAACAATATTTTGTAAATATGAGAGCACCACGTATCTAAGACATAATTAATTTATCCGTCATTGCTTCAATTTTTTGGTTTCCGTAGTAAACAAGGAACCCTTATAGTTTCGCCATGTCCGTCTGTCTGTCTGTCTGTCATGTGTGAGTGTGAGAGTGAGTGTGTGTCACTTATTCACCATATCACATAACACAAATAGAGGTGCAGACCATACAACCTTAGACTATTTTTATTCCTTTGTTTTGTAAAATGCTAGCAAATAGAATCGAATAGTTTATTTATATTTGTTTAAGAACTCAAATCTAATGTAACCCGAGGGGATTGGCGCTGTTAGCCGCAATACAAGTTCCTCCTATTTTGGCTCCAGCTGCTAAAACTTTCGTTTAAAAGAAAGAAAGAAAGAAAAAGTATTTATTGGGAATCATACAGGTGGATCACTTTTGTTTTATCATAGCACATAACTGTAATGTAATCTAAGTGCTGTTTTTTATGAAATAAAGCTTAATATTATTATTTAATTCCTGGCTTAATAAATGCCACTACTCTCTTTCCATAGGTGTTGATTATTTTGTAACAATATTTTGTTTTAAAAGAATGTCAGTGGAGTTTCTCGCCCGTTCTTCTCCATAGGAACCTACTACGCTTTGGAATGGGCAACTAGCTTCATCTTCACTAACCGACCCCTTGACAATTCAAAAGTGCCTGTAATTGGTTCATCTAAAATTTATTTGTAAGTTTGTATGTAATCTCTGGAACTACCAGTCGGATTTGACAAATTATTTTTGCATTTGATAGCCATATTTTTGAGGAAGCTTTATAGGCTATTTAACATCACGCTGTGACCCGTAGGAGCCGAGTAAAAAGAAAAAAATGTCAGAAAAAACTATAAGTGAAAACAAAATAATATCACGGGCGGGCTATGAGTCGGGGGAACAAGAAATTTCACGCGGACGAAGTCGCGGGCAGAAGCTAGTAGTTAAATAATACTGCTTTAAGAAAGAAAAAACGTTTATTTGCGGTAAACATGGAGTCTTTGAGTTTGAGTTGAAACATACGGCTTTGGGATTCCAAGAGGACAGCCTTGTGCTAATTAATAAAATACTGTTATCGGTAATCCGTTTGATATGCGTGATGTTTTTGACAATATCCATCCCATACGACCTTGATTCAAAGTATCATTTGGAGGATCATATTTCGCAAATATTTCATTGAGAATTACAGGGATTTGGATTATGGAGAATCCGTCAATCTAGCTTGCTAAGTTCAAAATTTCATACGTTTATTGAAAATTGCAGTTGTTATTATAAGTTGTATTTTGATCAAAATTTAATACGTGAATATTATCTATACTATACTAATAATGAAGCTAAGGAGTTTGTATTTTCTTTGCTTGTTTGAACGCACTAATCTCTGGAAATACCAGTGAGATAAAAAAAAATTGCATTGATAGCCCAATTCTAGAGGAAGGCTTAAGCTATTAAACATCACGCTACGACCCTTAGGAGCCGAGGGTAAAAAGAACGCTAAGCGAAAACGAAGTAAAAGCGCGGGCGGGCGGGCGATGCGATGCGACGGGGTGGGTCGTGGGAACAAGAAATTTGAGATATTTCAGAAGCTAGTGATAATTACTAAATTACACACACATAACTAGTGGAGTGGCCATATTAGTATGTCATGCTCACCTGAATGTCTCACTGATGGTGGCGCGTGTGTTGGATCATACGGTTCCCTACAAAATGGTTGAGCTGGTGGTGCTAATCGACGCGTCATGTTCGTAGACGGGCGCCGTCAGTTGAGAGTGGTCATCTCTTAACTGCCAGGGCTTATTTTTAATTTTATATTTTGAATTGTTTTATACATTGTATCACATATAGAAGCAACAAGAATAATGTACCCAGGATTTTGTAATATCTTGATTTAAAAGAGTGTCCTTGGAGTTTCTTGCCCGTTCTTCTCCATAGAAATCTACGTATTGGACCGTCTCTTTGACAATTCAAAAGTGCCTGGTAAATGGTTTAATTGAAATAAATGCTTTGAGTTTGAGAGGAGACCTTGAATCGGCAAACGCAAGGTAGGACGTCCTCAGGCTAGGTGGAGCGACGATTTTCGAGACTCCGAGCTGAATGGCGTGCTATAGGAGAAGCCTATGTTCAGCAGTGGACTGCTGTAGGCTGATAATGATGATGACACACATAAAATCACGCCGTCTTCCCATGCGGGTAGGCAGAAACTACACAACAAATTATAATAATTTAAAATCATCAATATAGCTCTTGAAATTATATTTCCTGCAAATAAATCTTATTACCCAGGAAAATCAATTTTATGCGAAGATTAAGAAAACTAATTAGTGAGCACATTGTAATAACAAAACAATACAAAGTCAAGTGTCACTCGTAAACAAGAGATAGCGGGTTCGAAGCTCGGTCGATAACAATTCAATTACACGACATTTATTAAATTGTATTACGATTACATTTAATTACGCACTTGACTGATTGCCATGTGAGAAAAAAATCTAATTGGTTGGCTTTATTTATACCAATCAGGCCGAAATTACAAGATTTTTTAGTTGCTAAAAATGACTATACCCTGTCTCTAATTCAGATAATTTATGTAAACAATGTAATGTCAAGAAATGTCAGTCAAAATGACAGGACAGTGGTAAAAAACATTTTTTTGTAAATAGTCATTGCTAAAATTAATTAATTAATTATAAGAACTATGCAAACAAAATACCGTTCCAAACAATGTTTTGTGTGGTATATCGGAGACACGTCATATTATCGTCATAATCAGCCCTTTTAAGTCCAGTGCTAGACGTAGGCCTCCCAAAATCGATTTCCACTCGAAATAGTTTACAGCCGTTTTCATCCAAAATGTGGCTAGATATGCTACTTACAATATGAATCTAAGAATGAGAGTTGTAATATTAGTGTTGTTGAAGATGTAAAAAATTTGAAAATGTTTGGATCTCATGCATTATTACCAGTATCATAAAATATTTTATACTAGAAAATCTCCTTTTTTTAATAACTTTGTTTAAAACCGAAAATTTATAAAAATAATTACGGTACGATTATTTTTTAATTATTATTTCTTAAAATTAGTACTTAAAAGAAAATGAAACCTCTTTTTTCGCCATTTTATGTGAATTACCATTACGAAGATATTGTTTTGTTATGTTATCCCCATTGTTTACATAAATTATCTGAATTTGAGACTTTGGGTATACGTTTCCGAAGACTTTCTATACAAATTCTGTTTGTTTGTTCTGGCTTATCTCCTAAACGGCCGATTTTGACGGGACTTTCACTGGCCGATAGCTGATGTTATTAGGAGTAACTTAGGCTACTTTAAATTTTAGACTAGCTGCTTCTCGCGGCTTCACCCGCGGGGCTTTTTCTAAAATAAAAGATAAATGTAATAAGGGGTGATTCTATTTTCGGATATAATTCCCGTTTCAGGCGGAATATAATATTGTTTTTAGTTACATAAAAACAACGGCAACTGGGCGCTATCGCTAAGTTCTACTGACTAATGCGTGTACTGACTGGACAGGTCCACTCAATCTGTGTGGTTCTTTCCTCAAAATACTATTTCAGACACCAATCTACATGGTCTTCACATTCTTTGACCAAGATTATGTCTGGACTTTAAAAGAGACTGAGACCTCTGAGTTTGTTTCGGCCTTTCTTTTCAGAGTAGTCAGATACGAAACGCTGACCTCATCTATATAGTTTTAAAATATGATTGACGTGTAAGTGTTTTTACAAACCTACTTACAGAAATAAAGTCTTTCATCATAAATTTATCAAACCAAATATATCGGAAATATCGGAAAGCCAATTCCCTTAATTAAGGCGAGGTTATTCAAGTTAACTTCTAGGAAATGTAATTAAAATGTCATTTTATTTAGAAACGGTAATGATTAAAAACGTGAAAAAAATATATGTTGCTTTTGAGACCTTTCTGGAGGTACGTCGTACTCGTTACATTATTACATAAAGTTCGCTCGATAGAAAAAAATCCAAACATACCCTTATTTTGTAGATTAAAATCATTTTATTTCAATATTATACCACATTATGTATTGAAAATCACATCAAAATAAACGTCTATGATGATGTAATGTCCGTCGGGTTTAACATTGTTAATATCGTAAAACATATAATTTTCAACCCAAAATTGACGAAATTCACGGCACAATTTACTCGCGCCCAGCTGCCACCTCTAGAACAAAAATGCATGCTCGAAGAACCTCGCCTTAAAAACTTTCAAAACCTACACTCCGGCCGATGAGGGAATGCGTTTCTGATGCCTGTCAGCTGAGTACAAACGAATACGTGTTTTACGAATTTAAACTTTATTCGTTCCTAATCTTGTCCAACTGACAGGTGTCAGAAAAGCCACCTCCCGGTGGCCGGAATAAAGTCACAATCACATCTCAGCGACATTCAATGTCAAAAACGTAGGTAAATTTGACAGATGGAGACTGAAATTTTAATGTGAACATTCATAAAAATACTGCTTATCCAAAGCATCAGTTCGCAAATAGGTTTGACTCACGCTTGGCCTGAATCTCATCTATAGGCCTCATTTACACTCACAGGACTAAACAGGCAGTTACCCATCTAATCAGACGAAACGAAAAAGACGAGAGAGTGCCGTAACCGCACGACAGACGTCCAAAAATGATTAATACCCTCCGTGTAACACTTCACAATAAACATACGTGACACTCCGTATTTGGCCGGGTTGTTTCTACAGTGCGATGTTTTTCTATCTGACAGGATAGATTTTTAAAACAGGGTTGTATTAAAAGAGCCTATTTGCAAGACGATGATATACATGCACCTGCTTTCTGAAATAAGGATTTGAAGATGACAACTTGTAAATGAGAAATGATTTTACTTCTGTAAGTAGGTTTGTACAAACCTTTTTACACGTCAATCATATTTTGAAAACTAGATGAGGTCGGCGTTTCCTATAAGTCCAGACATAATCTTGATCAGATCATGTGAAGACCATGTAGATTGGTGTCTGAAATAGTCTTTTGAGGAAAGAACCACACAAATTGAGTGGATCTGTCCAGTCAGTGCACGCATTAGTCAGTAATTGTGCAGCTCAACTCAGGACTTAAGATGTTCGAGTCGACGAACAATACCAAAGAAAGGACATTTGGCTAAGCCGCAAAACTCTACTTTAGCATTAGGTACCTAGGAGATTCCTTTAATGTCAAATGTCTTACATTTTTTGCAGATAAATGTTGAATTTCGTGGGCATTAAGTAATGCTAGAGTCTAACAAGTTCGCAACTTCAAATTCTCAGTTTTGAAACGGGTGTAAGTATGTCCAATGCACGCTGGGCAGTCCCGCAATAATTGTGGATGCCTGGCTAAACTCTCACAAAAACGAGAGAAGATTATTTGAAATCAAGTGGGGTTTTCCCGAACCCAGAGGTACAGGCTAAGAAATCAGAAAACACATTGCTGAATGGGCAAGTCAATTAGCAAATTGCCTGCACAGCGAGAGTATTCTGCTTTCCGCAGTATTAGATGCAGATTTTTGTGAAGAACATGTAAATACGTAGCCGTGTCTGTGTCTGTAAACGCAGCCAGGCAAATGAGAAGTGAGCGACCAACTTTTGAGAAATACTGCGACTCATTCAATCCAATATCTCTGAGATTATCCTGGAATTAACGCGTGAAACCACCGCAAAAATGCAAAGATGAATCTGGCAGATTAGATGAAACTTGGTACAAGTAACTTCAGTTTAAAAAAATCTGTACAGAGTTACAGACGCAATCGGAGTACCGAGTAGTGGTAGAGAATATTTCTGCAGAAGATGGAAAACTACAATTTATATATTACGCACGCAAATACATGGAGATATAAAATATGCAAATGATTTTCCGTACATAGCATTACTTAGAGATACCTAGTGCGCATGAGTTGAATTCTTTTTATCGATACTTATAACGAGGCTTTTTTGCTTGCTGAGCGGATTCAGCGCAAAAGAAGATGAGAGGAGTTTTGAAACTATACAATTTTTATTTAAATCAAATAATATCGGTGATACTGATAGCATACAGATGAGGATAGTAGATGCATGCAGAATCTTGAGAAAATGGTGAACGAAACAGGGGAGTTAGAACTAATTCAAAGCATGTAATTCAACTAAATCATTTACAAGCACTTTTGAATTGCAAAGGAATCGGTCAATCAAAAAGATAAAGCTAGTAGAGTTGTCCATTCCAAAGCGCAGTAGGTTCCTATGGAGAAGAACGGGCAATAAACTCCATGGACAATTATTTTAATAAAATAAGAAGCAGGAATGATGGACGACAGCATGTTCAAAAGGAGACCTCTGCCTTGCTTTATTCTAAAGGCTGAAAATGGCATGACCACACATTATCCCGTGTGAAGACAGGTTTTTTTCTAATACCCGACGTGTCGTATTTTTAACACCCTATATAAGCTCGTCAATGGTACACAACTAACTCAATGTAACATAGTAATGCGGTACATTAATTCATACAGGTACTGAATACTGCATTATACAACTTATGCCGGTGTGAGACATAAGCGAACGACGACTCGAAACATGTACTGAAAACATTTACTACAGAAAGAACAACATTTAAGGACAGGAGGACCCTTAACTAGCAAAACATGGACTGTACATAAACCACCAACTTTTACAACTGGTAACACCTGTATTTTCTGCAAATAAATGATACTTGACGAGCAGTTGCCTGCCATGTGATGCTGTGATGTGAAGTTTTCAAACCCGTTGAAAATAGGGCTAGACCTGCCATTTGGACCAGGCATCAACTTAAAGACATAATTTTTCAATGGTGATGCTAATTCCATTTGAAATCAATCAAATCAAAATATTTGATTTCACATAAACCTACATGGGCACTTATTAAACGTCAGAAGCTATGTGCACGGTTCTAATTAATCGTTTCATATGGAGAAGAGCCAGCAAGAAACTCCATGGTTACTTTTTTTTAATAATTGGCTTTTACAATATTTTCAAATAAGTGTTAATAGGAATGTAATTTGATTTATCGCTGTCCTTTTTAATATGCACCACGCTTACATAGCTGTGCTATGTTATCGTTAGCCCTTGTCTATAAGCCCTGTTCGTTTCCTCAATTCAAACACAGCATCCAATAACAGAATTCATGACCAGAGAACGAAAGCATTAAAGCCATTCCTAAAGTTAAAAAACTCGCTAATTTTACTACGCTGAACGCCTCACACGGCACATTATCGACTATCGTTGCATTTCGGGAGGCACTAACCACGCTAAACGCTCCCGTTCCCTCCTCTACTTTACCCCATACCCACATAACGGGTACAATCATAAGCCTGCACCTAATACGGCAAGATAGTTCAATGACGATTGTCCAAAGCATTTGATTGATTGGCTCAGTAAACATTATTTTATTGCATGTTCTACGTATAGATTTCTAAGATAAAGTCGTGGGAATTGAGTAATTTTGAGGAAAATCTTTAATAGACTGGCTGTTTCGACGATTTTATCCGAATCAGTTTAAAATTTTCCGGCGTTGAAATGTAGCTTGTCTTGCTTCAGATAACGGGTTAACAGCTTCCAAAAAATCGCATCAGTAGTTCATGACGGGACAAACAGATACGAGACTTTCATATATTTTATCAAGGGTACTTTAATATATAACATATTTTTCTGAAAAGGGTATATCGTATTTAAATAATATCGCTGATTTTCCCACTAGAAGGGACGATATTGCCAAAAAATTATAAAAGTAAGGTCAATTTAAAATGCAGAGTAAAATTCAGTCAGTGCTGAGACATGTAAACTTTTAACGTACTATGTTTTCAAAGGCCAATCACTACCGTGAGGTAGATCAGTAACTATTGTCCATACATTATATTCATTGATTTTTTGCATGCAATAGGTATGGATGGACCAATGACCTGATGAAGTAGGTAAGCTGGTTGGACCCAACGTTACACTGAAAAAAATGTTTACTTATAACATAACCAAACTTTCGTCAACATGTAACACAAAAAAATTACCACATAACTTTATGCAACATGTAACCAAAACCTGTGCTGGCTGTTGTGTATCACTTTTATTAAGTCAAGTTAACTTTTATAAAGTCTTGTCAAACTTTGATTATTCCTGAAATAGCCGAAGTAGTTAGGCTAAATATGTTTTTCAGTGTATGGGGGAATTTGCAAGAAACCTAAATCCAGCAGTGGAGTTTCAACCACGCAATCTTGCCTCTCGCAGTGATAGACAAGCTTGTGTGGTTAGATCCACCTCAGACCATTTCAGACACCCATCTACATGGTCTTCACATGATTTGACCAAGATTATGTCTGGACTTTAAAAGAGACTGACCTCTGAGTTTGTTTCGGTCTTTCTTCTCAGAGTAGTCAGATACGAAATGCCGACCTCATCTACGAGTAGTTTTAAAATATGATTGACGTGTAAAAGTGTTTGTAAAAACCTACTTACAGAAATAAAATCATTTATCATTTATCATAGAAGAAGAAGAAGAAGCATACGGTCCCACTGCGGAACAAAGGCCTCTTCTCATACAGAGAAGATGATGCGTGACCACAAATCCACTACCTGCTTATATCAGACAGTTAGTTAAAAGAAAGAGAGAAAAAAAAAATGTTTATTTGCGGTAAATATGACGCAAAGAACAGAAACAAAAAATAGAACAAGTTGGGGGGAAATATGCGTCATATCCACGCAAAACGGCCATCGTTCAGCATAATGCTGCGACCCTATGCGAGACAGATCTCCAGCGTAGTTCCGAATTCCTTATGATGCTTTTCTTCACCAAATGACTACTTTGGTCAGATGAATCTATGAAAGCAAAGCAAGCTTTTAATAACATTCTCAATCATAAAACTAAGCTTTTAACAACGCAAACATCCCACAAAGTCAAACAGGCCATAACCTCTGAAACGTATAACGAAAAAAAGTTACATTTACCTAAAAATGTATACAAACTAAGAGAAATAACCAATATAATATACTTCACCAAAATAGATGTAGTCTGCAGATAGTAAATCAATTTAACGGGACACGGCGCACGTTAAATTGTGCCGGCAGAAAAAATATATCGATACATCGACTAGGTAGGATCGATTCGGCGATTATGCAATATCGAGATTTTTCAGAATATTTTTGAGAGTTTGACAACAAGGGAAAACTGGGAAACGTATAAAAATAGCCTCCCCTAATTGGTGTTGGAAAGGCGGTTAAGTATATCGGAAACGTGATTATTTAAGTATCACTAATGCTTTTCGAAACAAGTGTTTTTAAATAGGATCGAATTCACGACCTTTCTCGCCCTTCGAGATGCGAAATGGGCGGACGAAATTGTTACCATCGAGGGTGAGCCCGGATGAGGTTGAAGACAAGAAAAGAGATGCCTATGCCCAGCAGCGAATGAAATCGGGCTGTAGATGATGATCTCGCCATACCGCGCTAACCTTTGGGCTCGTCATTTTCATCGCTCGTCTATCTCTCGCGATAATAATTTTATTTTCAATAATTTATATTCAATAAGAACTAAAGGGTGGCAAGCAAGCAGTGCAAAAAAACTCACTTTTAAAATATACAGGACCGCTAAATCCGTAAAAAGAAAACCTGTATAAGTTAATCAGGATGCAACAGATTATAACGTGCTAAACGGTAAACAATAACATCTGCTCGACTCCACAGGAAGTCGATTTCAATTTGAAAATCGACTAACCAGGTTATGGGTATAAATTAGCTTTTTTTAAGTGTTCTGTACTGTCTGTGACCGCTTTTGTTTGAAGTTAAAGTTAGTGGTCAATTGTGCGCCTCTCAATAATAGTTAAAAAAGTTATCTGATTCGTTCTTGTGGTACATAGACTGGTGCTAAACAGCTAATTTCTCATCAAGAGAAGGCCTAGATCTAATTTAAAAAATATCCCTTAGACTGAAACAGTGGCGGGAAGCTTCGCGGGAGCGTAAGAAATAGATTATATTGCTCTTCAGTGTGGAGCAATGGTGGCCCAGCAGTAACAGCTCCGACTTACGTGTCGTAGGTCGTAGGTTCGAACCCAGGCTGGCACTTTACTTTGTGTAATTTATTTCATCACCACTGCTCTCTAAACGGTGAAGAAAAATATCCTGAGGACACCGGCATGTCCTAGAACCAAAAATTCAATGACATGGGACGTCCACCCCTATATCTCGCGTGGTGTATTGCGGTGGTCCACTCCCTCTCAAAGAGAGGCCTATGTCCCAGCTGTGGGAACGTAAAAAGGCTGATTCTGATGTTGTTCACAACTGGACATGGGGTCCTATTGAAGAAGGAAAATATGACAGAGTTAATTTACAAGTTAAGGCTCCCGCCTTAGCTATCTTCATCCACCCACCTTTGGTATTTCAATATCGGAGAAAGCATTCACATTTGCGAAGACTCCTTGAAGGTTAAACCATCCAAAGGGTTGCTAAAGTGTGTTGTCCTTAGCCGACCTAAGGGCGTAGGGACAAAGGTAAACATCTTGAACTGGCACCATACCATTCAAACTAAAGCACAGCAACGCTGCTTGGTAAGGAAAAATACGGACCACGGCAGAAATTGACGATTTCTTTCGATTTTAAACATTAAAACAACTTCAATTCAACACGCAAATAAATCACAATTTTACAATTCTCCGACATAACTGTGAGGAACGTATTAATTGATATAATATGACCGTTGACTCACTAGTCACACTAAAAATATAGCTAATAGGCGTTTCTAGGTCGCATGGACGATTGAAACGTTTTATTGCCATCGATGTGTTTGTGTCGTGTATCAACAAATCTCGGTAATTGATAGGACAGTATTGATGGGGTTTTTTGTTATTGGATAGTGAGAGATAAAATTTGGCAGGAATTTAGAAGACATTTTGTTTTATTATCACATACTATTGTATAGAATAAAGTCAACAGACAGTTGTGCTGCTGGGGAGTTTGTAGCGCTACTTAATCCCAGCTAAAGGACTAGGAAGTGGTGAATAGCCGGTGTTTTAGGGGACTGCCTTACGTAATTTTAACGTTCAAAAAGTGCTGATTATCAGCCTAATTTAAGAGGGATGAACGCTCTTAATAAATGACTTGATTTTGAACAAACGAGCAGAAACGGCGCTTTCTGTCAGTGCGCAAGCTTTTGAGAAGTTTCTGAATGCTGTGTGCGCCAAGACAAAGTCTGTTACAGCTAAGGTTTCGTTTTTAATACCTAGATAGCAATAGTAAAAAGTTTTGACGCGAAAGAGGTATCTCTCAGATCATAAATCGAAGGAAAGCAACAATAAGTGACATGGTAATGCACCATAAAAGGGAGTGGAGATCTTTTTTTTTACGATTGGTTTGCTTTTGACTCTCGTCTAGGTTCTGACCTAGACTCACCTCTGGGTGATAGGGACAAAGTCGACGATGGAGCGAGCTTACCCAGAAGAAGCCTGTAATTTAAATAAATTAAGATACATAAATAGGTACGTGAGTAGTACACTCTGGGCCTCAGAGTAGGTAGGTACGACACAAGTGCCCAGTGGACAGAGAACCACTGCTTGGCAAATCGCAAAAAAAAAACAACTTTAATTCAGACCATAATTTTGGTGATAATTAAAGGTTGTAACTGTTATATTAATGGTTTAGATTTGCCGATTGACGCAGTCGATTAGTCCTAGACTTTTTGATCGAAGGGTAGCGCGTTCGATGCTAGCGCGGGATTTTTTCGACCTAGAAAATTTAGGGTAAGTAGTGATATTTGAAACAATTATTCGAATTTCCATTTAAGTTTAATCTAATAACTGTTTTTCCATCTTTCGGAAACCTCATAGACAATTACATTACATGCTAGAGTACTCAAATCTGTACTCTAGTAACAACTTTATTTCCATTCCATTAAGATATATTTTCTAATGTAATTTATCCAGTTATTTATTGTTGAATATTATTTACACAGGTGTGTTCTGCTAATAACAAATTGAAAATCCACAATGATTTAGACATGGCTTTTATAGATATGGTTATGTTTTGGCCCATTTAAAGAGAAAAAAATATGATATTGCTGAATTTTCTCTTCTAATTTCATAGTACAAACAGAGCCTATGAAATCCCACCACAGCTGGGCAGGGATGGAAAAATTAATAAAAAGTACATATAAGTTCCGTGTGGTGCCGGACGTAAAGAATAGCAGCACCCCATTTCTTCTCGTTGGCATCGTATAAGGCGACTAAGGGACTTACTAGAGAATGGGCAGCA
Organism: Dryobota labecula; assembly: GCA_947523025.1. Classification (NCBI taxonomy): domain Eukaryota; kingdom Metazoa; phylum Arthropoda; class Insecta; order Lepidoptera; family Noctuidae; genus Dryobota; species Dryobota labecula. The sequence continues at coordinate 743,443 of OX383310.1, read as the reverse complement.
GCATTCTCTATACATTCCCCCCCCCCCCCCATATGGGGGAGGCTTATGTCCAGCAGTGGACGTCTTTCGGCTGAAATGATGATGAATGGTGACATATAAGTGCCATTCTGGCGGCGTTGCCAAGGGAGGCCTAAGAAGCGCTGGAATGACGATATAGATGCGTTTATGGGAGATTAGTTAGAGAAGACAACGCACAAGGAACAATGGAAAGCTATCAGGGATAACTTTTTCCATCAGTGGCTGTGACAAATTACAGGACGGAAAATAAGAAAAGTTAAGAGACAACTAGTCGCGGGCTCGAACTCACTGGTGGGCGTGGCCAAAAAGCACGCTGTCTCACCTAGCATCGTGTCCGTCATCATGTGTTGAGTGAAATGCACGATAATTCATAGTACACCGCGCGCGTAAAAATTACGAAAAGTCCTTTGGAAGGTTGAGTTTAATGAAAAAAACTATTGGATAAATCAATTACAAATAAAGTTTATTGAAATCTTCGATAATTGAGCTTTGTCGGAGCGGACTTTGTTTTGGAGATTTTACACTTCTTTTATTACTTATTTACGCCCAAAGTTGCGTTAAAATTATCAGGAAAAACAAATCTTTGTTGGCTCATAACTTTTTAATGGCTTTTTATTTTAATATTCTGCTTCCGTACAGTCAAAATTAATAATAATAATAAGACAAACCTTTGGATGTGCAATGTCAAACAGTGGAGTAATACCCCCCCGAAATTTGTATGGCAAAAGTATCGACTAGTTTCATCTTAAGATACCAATATCATGATGGTTTTTTTTTATCTTTCGGGATTCAAATTATATTTTTCCTGGGGTGTTTTTTATGCTATAGAGTTGCAAACAATCTGGCAGCCCACTAGTTTTGCCATTGCTTCTTCCCTCTACACAATCATGCATAATGTCTTTTGTAGCTTTTAATCTTGAAAAGGTGCTGATAAAGATTTTGAATTTCATAGTCCAGCTAGTAAGGTAGTCATAAATTAAGCGCGCATTAAAATAGGCGCCAACTTTAAATTATGTCGATCAGGTATTCAATCAATTGGCATAATTTAGGTACTGGTCCAAATCATACAATACATTTATAATTTCATTTACAGAATCATGCCCCATTGCAACCATACACATTAGAGTTTACAAATAGTTCAGAAGCAATGGTGCACAATAGAAAAAGAGTAATTTCGATTTTAGTACCTATCGACACCCGCTAAGTATACACATGTATCTGCCAGATACACAAAACGGTTTTTATTGCATTTTTGACATCTGTATACCTATATTTACCACAAACAAGTTTATTTTATTTTTTCAATTAATTCAACATACTTTTTTCTCAAACGTATATAGGGGATTAGCTACGGCGATTTAAAGAAATTGAAATCTTCTATTCGCTCTCCTATAAAATTTGCATTTGTCAGTTACTTAGTTGTACTTAGGAGGTGTTGCTATACTCCGATTGAAATAACATTAGACATTTAAATAAATGTTTTTATAGACCGTTCAACCGATTTTTACCTCTATTGCATTGGTGGCATGACAAATGGCAGCTGCAGTAAACTGTTGGTATTGTCACCACTTTTTTGCTTTTAATTCCATCCTTATTACTATGGAATAAAAGTCTAAATCGGTTGAAAGGACTGTAAAAAAGGTTTATTAAATGTCTAATCTTATTTCAAATGGAGTATAGGTATGTTGAATAGGAAAACAATGTCTTTAAACTTTGTATTTTTGTGGAATTTTGATGTAGATGGAAATGTAGGAATTAATTAAATAATGTAAATGTATAAATCTGCTATTACCTAAATTAATGATTTGATTTTGTAACGAATTAAATGAGTTAACAGGAATAAAGAAATACCTAATACGAAAGAAAAAAATATTCATGTTTGACAATTAATATTAATTGAATATGCAAGCCTTGTTCACAATATCTTATTAAAAAGTCACAGTAAGAAATATGAATATTTGAGCTACATAGAAGTGGCTCAGCTCTCCATCAGCAAGTAATTGATGTTTATTATAGTGTAAAATAACCTTATTGCATTTTCTTGATTGTGGTTTTTGAGTACTTGAGATAGGCATTGTATCTGAAAACACATTTGGCACAGAAGAATCTTCATGTAAAGCAATTAAAATATTACTATCAAAAATATAATATTATAGTTATGACCTCCAGTTGGTTCACAAACTGTTCGTCTAACTAATTCTTAACCTGTCTGTCTATTAAGTAGTTGGTTTTGGTTTGTATTATTAGTATTCTTATTCACATTTTCTTATAAGGATTTCAGCTAAATTACACTGAACAAAACAAATATAACCTGAAAGTGTAATGTGGTTTTTGTAGTGACTAATCAGCAATCTAGATAAAAGAAACTTCTTAAAATTTAATTTAAATAATTATGACAAAAAGCAAACAACAGAACTTTGTTCATTCATAGTGTTATTGATTCACATAACTATTTCAAATGAAGAATGAAACTGAATCATAGCATTATGCATTTAGATCAATATCAAATTATTCAAATGGAACAGAAAAACATGGTGTGGCAGGCATAGCATGCATATACATTCATCAATCAATATTATTCCAATTCAAAAAATTCCTAACATACTCCCAAGGTAGTTCCTTTTTTATAATAGTGCATGCCTAACGCACATAGTCGATTCCATAGACGCTCGAAGTCCGCGGCTAACGTGTGTAAATAAACAAAAAAAATTACGCTGTAAACATTGGCACAAAGAGAACATAAAAACAACGATTCGCAAACTAAATACCCAAGTACACTTCTACAGAGCAGGCTGACAACGTTGTGTCCATTGATACTTGCAAACGAGAAAAAAAAATGCATCAAGATACTTGCATACGACAAGACCAATTCTTTCTCGAGATAAATCTCCGAAAATTATCGTTTTTCATGTCGAAAACGATAGATTTACCTTATCCAGTCGTGAGCGAAGACGTCAAAGTAAATAAATCCCGTGAAACAATTCAGATTCGCACTGAAATCGCTGTAGCACAATGGTACAGGCACATTTGGTGTCGTAGTATACGATCAAAACATAGCCTTTGTACGTCTAAAAAGTGTTCTTACGGCATCCTACATAATTAAAACGCATACTTTAATGATTGCAGAAGGTTAACCACTGCTTTTGGTACGCGTAGGTTGGATTTTACGAACGTATTTTGAAAAAATGCTGTTGCTTTTCAACACAGTAATGGCATAACACGCAAACACTATGACTGATATTCACAATGAAACACTTCACAGAACCACGATAGTTTGTTCGAGGAACGCGAGACGAGCCACGGTATGCATTTTCTCACTCACCTTGTTGTTTATTAGCTATTTTATTGAAACAGTTTTGAAAAACTTCATATAAATGCATAGGCTCGTCATCGCTCGTCGCCATTTTGGATTCTACTGTCCAAATAAAGCATAGACAATGTAGAGCATAAATTAAATGACCGAGTGTTCGAAAACTATAAAAGTGAATAATAATTTAATTTAATTAAAATCATATTTTTACTATTTTACCTATTGTTTATAATAATTTTCAACACTGGAAATATAAAACGTTACGCATGTTTTTCATACTTGTTGTTTAAATTACAATACATAAATTTTATAACGTTTTACAGTATGGGACATTTTGTTATAATTATTACAATAAAATTATGCTAAACCAAACATAAAATCCTTTCATATAATTTATGTATTTTCTAAAGAAGATTACAAATATTAGTTTTATATTCACCAAGTGACCTCGTGCAAAAACCACTACTATAGTCACATAAACGTTACGTTTCTTTTCTTAGTAGATTTTCAAACCAACTCGCCTAACTTCATTTCATTGTTTTGAAACTGTCTGTGTTATTTTATTCAACAACAAGAAGCAATATAAATCTGTTTACTTTCTTTTGAATAGTTAATTCCGATCACCAAAGGCCAAAAGGAATCATGAATTCATGACAATAATTGTACTTATCCATTTAGTGGCTCTGTGGTAGCTCAAATATTCATACGAAAGCCCACAGCCGGAAAGCCCAACACTACAGCCATTTTTTTTTTCACTGCGAAAATTAAGTTTGACGTGAGAAGAGAGCCTACAAAATTTTCGATTCGAGTGCACTTCAATGAAAAAAACTCACAACAATAACCACCTACATGTAACATGTTCTCATTGAATTCATTAAACACCCAAAACCAGGTAAATAAACATCGATAATCACCTAAAATGGTCAAACAATCATTTTTGTATAAACGAAAACTGTTTTGTCACTAAATATAACCTTTTGTCATTGCAGATTTTAGTTAGTTTTAGCCAATTATCTTCAAGATATTCAAGTGTTTTCCGTCATCGGAAGCATAACAGCGGGAAAAATAAAAATGTAAGGGGGCAAGAGGCTTCGGTGGCAGTATATGACGCAATAGTTTGTCAGGAGAGTCTCGAAGAAACTATCAGGAACTTTGATAAGAATGTCTTCAGGTATGTATATGTATAGTTGGCCGACAAGCCAAGGCTGATTATGGTAATACTATTCCTAGATAAGTAGAAGTTTTGTAGTTGTTTGTGGAATTATAATATTCATAATTTGTATGTTATTGGCTTATAAAAGGATTATAAATGAGCTCTTTAAAGTAAAAATAAAATAAAAGGCATAGTACCTATTATGTAAGAAAGGTTATGTTATTAGTGTTAACACTCAATGTTTTCATTGGAGTTGTTTCCCAGTGTAAACAAATTCTATTGTTAGGCATGTTCTGAATTTATACATTGTGAAACAGTTGTAACTTATCAAGGGGAAACGAATGGGAAAAAGTAAAGTCTGTAATAAAAGGAAAAACTAATGTTTTATACCCATAACTGCACTTTGAAAGAATTTTAACCTCACATTAAAAGCAAACAATATTTTGTAAAACTAAAATTAATTGCATTGGCACTTCTTCTAGCTATGCTATGTTAGTTCTCTCATTGAAATGTTTGGTATTCATAAACAAACAAATGTATGCTTTGCTAAATCAGTATAACAATCATGTAATTGGTTGAATCTGTAAAAACTGGTCAAGTGTGTGTCGGACCATACTCAATGAACGGTTCTGTAGTTGGGATGAAATAATCCCAAGTACAAACTTAACAAAGTAGTTGAAAAAACATGTAACATGTACCCAAAAAAAAAAACAAGATTTTATTTTACTACTTTTTCGGTTTGATCAATATGTATACCCATAACAAATTCCAGTTTTCTATTACTAAGCGTCTCGTGAGCTAAGCTGCGGACATACAGACAGACAGACATGGCGAAACTGAAATGTTGGTAAACTGAACTTGACAATGGCAATTTTTGGTTTCTATCAGGTTAGCTAGTATACTAATAAAACTTGTTCATGCAAATAGCTTTAGTAAGTCACCTTACTGTTCACTGAAACTGAATATGAAATTTAGTTTTAAATAATGTATTACTATTAAATTAACTTTAGTTTAATAAAAGGTCAGAAAGAGTATTGACCCTACCTGACTGCTTTTATGTATACTCATATTTAAAAAATAAAATTGTAGGTACTGAAAAATATTCTTATAAGATTTTTATAAAGTATATAATATGTATAGTCCTCACCCTATCCGGCGACAGAGACCCTTCGAAAAAAGCCGGGGTCATCCGCGCGTGAGTATATTTAAGTGAATAAGCAGTTGCGCTAGTGCAGATACACTCTCTCATCCTCAAAGTCCAGGTGCCGATGGACTGGGCAACCGGTACGACCAACAGGAACTTGAGAATGCTGGAGGTTGGCCGCATATCAATCGATATAGCGATTTGACATACGCCCTTCGAGGCACTCTACGCGTACCTTCCTTCATCGCCACAAAAGTTGGATTCGCTTGCCTATCGACATTGTCTTTCCGCTGTACCAATGAAGTCGATAAAAGGTCTATTACAGACCCGAACTGGAAAACTCTTCCTCCACCCTCGAATAAGACGTGCATCTTCCGCCTTAAATTGCCGTACCGATGGTTTCCATCTCCGCCAACGAAGCCGTTGATGTCTTCAGCCATAACCATGGACAAGGGATCCACGTGAGAGTATACACTGACGGATCAAAGACCGACTCCGGGACCGGAGTCGGAGTCTTCTCACAGGACCTTAACATAAACATATCCAGCCCGCTGGGAAGGTTCAACACCGTTTACCAAGCGGAGTGTGTGGGCATCATACAGGCGGCGCACGCCATAGAAGCCAGGAGAGTCACGGACACCCAGATACGTATACTCTCCGACAGTGCTTCAGTCCTCCAATCCTTAAGGAAAAGATATATTACCTCGAAACTAATACTAGAATGTCACAATGCACTAGAACGAGCAACGGTGCCCAACCGCAACACAGTGGCACTACAATGGATAAAGGGACACAGTGGATCTCTGGGTAACGACGCAGCTGACGAACTGGCTAGAAGGGCATCCAGCGCGTCGGCATGTGGACCCGAGCCTATCATACCCATCCCCTTCAACCAATTACGCAGGTGGCTACAGGATTTCACCCACACACAAACGGAGAAATGGTGGACCTCGACAACGGGCTGCAGGCAGTCCAGAGAGGCCATGCCATCCTTGGACGGTAGGCTGACCAGGCGACTTTTACGCCTGGACAGGTACGGCCTGCGCCTGGTGACGGGGACCATCACGGGACACTGCTCGCTAAACAAACATTTTCACACAATAGGGATAACGGACAGCCCTCTGTGCAGAGCCTGCATGGAGGCGGATGAGACCGTTGCGCATGTGCTCTTCGAATGCACAGGCGTCACCCAGATCAGAACAGAAACCCTCGGGGAACCCAGATCCTTTGTCGATGTTATAAACAGACTAGGAGACGTGATTGGCTTCTGGAAGGCGGTGGGCTGGTTGGAATAACCACCGACGGCCGCTATGGCCCACGCACAATGGTCCATCTTAAGGACTAAGTGCGGAAACCAAACCCTCTAACATAGAACATAGAAGGGATCCACGTTATACACCGCAGAACTGGATCCCCATCCGATCTCCATCAGCCTGCCCTGGCCTACTAGGACACCGTAGCCCGCAACGTATTTTGTTAATCTAAGGACCAAGTACTAAATTTTTTTTTGTAATTAATTTGGTATAATTGTTTAGTTTCTGGCATCCCAAATAATGAATAGAATATTTAGTCTCATATCAAAAAGCATTCCTAAAGAGCTATACGCTTTTCCGCGTATGGTAGACGCGAAAAAGCGCAAACCGCGTTAAAGAACTTCGTTCTAATAAAAAACTTTTCAATTTTACAAACATTTAAGAGTGCCAACCCTAACGCTCTAATGGAGCGTAGGTAATTATTTCAACAAATAAGCCTAGTTTCCATACTGCCCATATTTATACTGTGTCGCAATCGTTCTATATTGTTAGGGGAATTCCCGAATTAACACAAGTTTACAAATACGTTTGTGGAGCATAGAAGGCGAATAGTACATTGTGTGTTGTTATGAGTTTCGTTAAGATTGTGCTTACTTGTTTGTTTATTTGCTTACAAGTTTATCCTACCTATTATTATCTATGTCAGTCTATGTCGCAATTTGTATTGCCCCGTGAACGTCTGTAGCTTGGACGACACAGGTTTAAAGTATTAGATACATATCATCACGCCTGTAATCTTCGAACGGATAGGCAGAGGGGTCCTATGTAATAGGGGTGAGGTTATTGCCATTGACGGGGCACAAAAGTCCGGGCTGCTTCTGAGAAATTCCTGTTGGAAAACTCCAATAAAACTTTGCCCGACCTGGGAATCGGTTTTTGCGACTACTAGACTAATGAGACAGTTTTAAAGTATTTTTATTTATATATTTTAAAAACTACAAATATTATTTGAATTACTAAACACTAGCTGCGCCCCGCGGTTTTACCCGCATAAGTCTCGATTCCGTAGGAATATCGGTATAAAAAGTATCCTATGTGTTAATCCACGTTATAAATTATCTGTGTGCCAAAATTCATCCAAATCCGTTTTGCCGTTTTGTCGTGATTGAGTAACAAACATCTGGATCCATCCTCACAAACTTTCGCGTTTCTGTTATGCGTTTATGCAAAGACAGACTTATGCCTTAGGCATTCTTCAATTACTTCTTATTGATAGATTGCATTTATATTTCATTGATTTTGTGTTTCTTTTGATAATAAAGAAGTTCAATACTAGTAGCCAATCTAAAATAAACTTCATTCACTTAGCAATAAAGTTTACATTTGTTTAAGTCTCGTAGACTTTGCTTATTCTGCATTGTCATTCTAAATTACTTCTGGGTAACAGGCGCAGGCGCCCCCTGCGCCTGTTACCCAGAAGTTATTCCGGTTGAAGCTTTAGATACGTCGCCGCAGTCAGTCTGTGTGGATGGGTCACGATCCATTACATACCAAGACCCATCTGTCGTTCTAAAAGCAACTCTATTAACACCGTGGAAAATTGGTTTTTGTTTACGTGATTTTAACGTAATTTTTCTTTATAATTTCAGTGAGATGAAATCTGTACAGCTTCGTACATTAGGGACGAAGCCATGTGGTCCTCGACTGCGAGATCTGGCTTCTGTTAGAAAAGTATCTCATATATCGTCTGACAGCTTCGAAAAGAACAAGAATGGCTGGACTAAACTACCCACGGTCACTGTCGACTTTACGGGGAGGAATACCAGGTATGTACATACTGGTGATTGAATTACTTGTTGACTCTAATTAGTTTACAGGTCAAAATCAGTTACCTAATTTACATGTTATCTTAAATTAATTTACATAATAACTACAATTCATTTACATGTTAATTTAATTTACTTGTACACTCCAATTAATTTACATGTTAACTTCAATTAATTTAGTAGTCTACTTCAATGAAACAAAAATTCCAAACAAAACAAATTCCTTCGAATTTACTTTTTCTACTCTAGTTAGTTTACATGCAAATTTTAACTTTGACAACTGAAATTAGTTAACTTCTCAACTCGAATTAATTTACATGTTGACTCCATTTTATTTACACGTCATTTCGAATTCATTTACATTTCGACTCCATTTAATTTACGTATCAATTAATCCACCAACTCCCAATTACCCCCCCCCCCACAAACGCATTAACCCCTACCCTCTCCCCAGGTTCAGTTTCACAGATAACTTCGCAGGACTTCTCGCGGGAGGCATGGACAGCACCTTCAAGTATGCTGTACAGGTCCGAGGGTTCAAGACTGAGCGTGGTATCCATGCAGACTTGAAACGTAACCCTAATCTTATAAACAGACTGCGTAAGTTTTTTGGTATGTATTGTGGTTAAGGGCTTCGTTGTGGACCGGTCTCAGGGGTGGAAGTAGGTTTTAGTGGCAGGTTGAATTTTCCTGATACATTTCTTGGCCGCTCTGAGCATGTCAAAGTCAATTGAATATTCAACAATGTCCTGGTTTTTCCACGAATAGATACCATTTATTTATATTCCGGCGGCGAACTAATAAAGTCTTAATTCATTAAACATATATTTGTTTGTATAAAACTGACAGGTGACAGGAACGCATTCTCTCAGAGGCCGCATTGTAAAAAATAAATAAATGAAAAAATTGTTTATTAGTAAAACAAGTATAGGTCTCAATATTTTTTTTATTGATCCTCCTTTAAGGTCATTAGTACTCTTTTATTTCGCCATATCGGCCCATTTTTGCACAGAAATAATCATCATTATGTATATTATTTACGCGTACGCCAATCACGTATTGTAGTAACTATGAGTTATGTGTATTTATAGTTTAACCGGTACCGCTGTACCGCGCCTTAGGAATGCTCGACGAGGCGTGACCCGGCTGACGAATGAGCGGCGGGACGCCGTGAGCGTTGACGAATGAGCGGTGAGACGCCGTGAGCGTTGACGAATGAGTGGTGAGACGCCGTGAGCGTTGACGAATGAGCGGTGAAACGCCGTGAGCGTTGACAAATGAGTGGTGAGACGCCGTGAGCGTTGACGTTTGAGCGGCGGGACGCCGTGAGCGTTGGCGAACGAGCGGTGAGACGCCGTGAGCGTTGACGAATGAGTGGTGAGACGCTGTGAGCGTTGACGAATGAGCGGCGGGATGCTGTGAGCGGCGGGACGCCGTGAGCATTGACAACTGAGTGGCCTGCACTGTCCCCCGTCTCGCCTCGCACATACCTAAGGCGCGGTCAGCGGTATCGGTCCAACTATACCACAAGATGCATGCGTCTGTATCGTATTATGATATACATATTTGTATGTTGTATTCCCCGTATAACCTCCTCACATGTTATCACATTTAATGTGCTAACATCAGAGCAGTCGAGAACTTAAAGGGAAAGCGTCAGGGTAGCCCGTGTCCATGTTATTTTAAGACCATAGACTTCTTTTAGGTTTTCCTGTCTTGAAAGTATATAAATATTTTCTGTACTTTTTTCAAAATTGATTGATCAATTTTCATCCAAAGGTGATTAGCTGAAAAAAAAAATAGTACTTTGATTTAAATTTAATAAAATAATTACGAAAACCCTCTAGAAATACGACGTTGCCAGTCCGCGAAGGATGAACGCTCTTAAGTGCTGTCCATCAAATGTACTGTGTTCAGCAATAAACTTTCGAATTAGAATTTACGTCGCTCTCTAGGTTATTATATTTTGATAATAGAATATTGTTCCTAAGGCGCCTTATTGAGAACGGTTTATTAACATGGGTCCCAAATGATTTGCATGCTATTTGGTTTTGCTCATATTTTTTTTATTGTATCATTTATATTTTTTGCTTTATTGTGCAGATATTAAAGTAAATAAGTAATGTTAGCATATTACTTCATTACTAGAGCTCTATGTATGTGTATTCCCACTTTTCACTTGAGAGTGGACATATTGGTTTTAATTATTTAACAACACAATCTTTATAATATTAGTTTGAAAAATTAAAAATAACAGTTCAAAGGTGGACTTAAACCTAAGGCATTTACTTCCAGTTTACTTAAAGATGATGTTTAGACAAAAAAAAAATATATATATATATGGTCGAATTGAAAAACCTTCTTTTTTGAAGTCGGTTAAAAACATAGTAGGTGCAACTAGTAATAAATTAACTACGAACATTTTCAAAATACAGCTGTTATTATAGTTTTTGGGCGTATGATACGACCAGTTGCCCTTTTTTACCAGATGTCATTTCTTTGTGTATGGTATCACCTAGTAGCCAGTTCTATAACCCTCATGTTCTCCAGGACTAAGCGCCACAGACCCAACAGACAAGCAGCAACAATCTCCAGAAGTGGCACCGCGGTTGGACAAGCTGCTCAACGAAGACGCCAACCACCTCACTCATCAACAGAAGGACAAGATCAAGATAGCGTTCGCTGAGGGGTATCTAGCAGGTATGTTTCTGGCAAAACTAAAGTAGACGGTTTCCTGAAGGAAAATCGTTTTAAAAATTCCTCACTCCTACACTCCAATAAATATAACTTTTAAATGTAATATTTTTATCTTTAGCAGTTTACGCTTTGCATTTTCCTTTTACTTAACATGCTTAAGAGCCATTTCACAAAATTTTAACGCTCGAGTTTAGGTAAAAGACGGCAGCGCTGTGTATGTGAGCGTAACTATCCACACATACACAATTTAAGCAGTGTAACGCGAGTGTCGAGACGGACTAAATAATCTTGAGCCATTATAATAATAATGCGGTATTTAGAGATTGATTAAAAAAGTTATTTTATTTATTCAGTCTACTAAAGCTTTCTAGACTAATAAAAAAATACAAATATATGTTTTGAAAGTATATAATAAAAATGAACAGGAAAACAATCACATCGTACAAAATATAAGTGTTGGTCATTATTATTTGACAATAATGTCAAGTAATAATGACTATCACTTACGTTAAATAAATATTTGTCGTAAAGGCATTGATCTTGCTTTTCTAGGGTCTATAATTTCCGGCAATACGCAATCTTCGTAAAAACGAGTCAATTTGGGAAGCATCAAAATGTTGTGGTCGTAGTATAATATCACGGTTACGATATGAGCACTCGACAATTGAGATGCGGGAAAAAGTAGCACAGATCCTTCCTCGATGGGCGCTCGCGCTGTACTAAACGGTGCCCACTTGTGCATCGCAATTTATTCTTTTTTAGAGTGTTTAAAAAAAGGATATTGTGGCTAATTAAATGAAGGGATTTTAATCAAACTTGAGAATTCGATTTGTTAAAGAACATAGTTCATTTTGAAATGATTTTTAAAATTTAATTACGCTTTATTCAAACAAAAAAATCGCAATATAATTGCGAATAAATCGTAAAAATTGTCCTAAGTCTTTATTTTTTTTACCTATTAATGTTATTAATAATCGAAATTCTAGTACGTCATTTGTCGACAAAACTATATGTCTGATGCTTTGTGTATTTTTTTCAGTCAAATTTATAAATATTAATTATAGAAATAGGAGTCTGAAATTGCCTCTGCGCTGATTTTTCAGTAAACTAGTTCTGGGAGATTAATAACTACAAAGTACACAAATAAGTTTTTGTAAATGTGTTACATGAAGTGTCAATACGAAAGAATCATCTATTATTTACATATATTCACCAATACCAGAGAATTAACTAAGATGGTAAATTAGGCGACTAAAATCTTAGATATTCGCGCGAAAACGTAAAATGGATCTTAAGAAATATTTTCATGAAGGGAATTTGTTCTAGGCTCTCTTTTATCTTATGTTTTGACATGAATACGTCTTGAAATTTGCTTCGATAGTGGGAGGCAATTCGGAAAACTGATGAACTACATATCTAGAGCATCTAAACCCAAAATTGGATTACACAACTCGATAGACTCGAATCGAAGAATTCGTTACGTTGAGTGAGGCCTGTGACGCATCGCGCGCGGTGAATGGGGAAGCGCAGCCATTTTGAGGTCGTTTTGCTGCGTCAGATAATTTCCGTTTAGTATAAATTTTGTTTCGGAGAAGCTACGACGTTTGTTTAAGTTTCAATCGTCAGCTCTCGTCAAGGTCTATCGATTGCGTATATAAAAGATTAGTGTGAAATAGTTATCGAGAATATACATGATGTTAAATTAAATAAAAAAATGTGTGTGTGATACCCATAAAACACCAAGTGGCAGAGCGAAGCGGTGCTGGGAACGTAAAAGAATGAACGCGTCCGAGCGGATCAACGCCGACGCTAGTACATCTGGACGAAAATACTAACTGTTACGTACTACATTCACGTAAAATACACGGTCGTGTCCACGACACAGCCACACCCCATTTTTTTAAACATAATTTTCGTTTCTCGCCAGGTTCCCACCCCGACAATGTCCGCGGCACGAAAGCGTCCAAATACCTAAAGTTGGTGCAACAGCTGTTGACTATTGTGCTATTTCTGGCTATCTTCGTGAGCCTCATGGCATCAGTCAGCGGGACTGTGTTCAGGTACGTACGGAGTCTATTAGATAGATTCATTTATTTGCCTGAAATATGGTATTTTACAGATATATATATATATATTTTTTTTTTTTTTTAATTCGTTTCTGCTACTCGGGTACCTTTACCTACTCAGGTAGCTTTTGTAAGTTTCACCTAGATTCTAGAACAAATTTAAAGAAATTTTTACCTTATGGGTATTTTCGCCCTGAGCGAATGTCGAGCGGCCATTGGTTTCAAAAGTGTCCGTGGAGTTTCTTGCCCGTTCTTCTCCATAGGAACCTACTACGCTTTGGAATGGGCAACTAGCTTCATATTTCTGACTGACCGACCTCCTTGGCATTTCAAAAGTGCCTGTAATTGGTTTATTTGAAATAAATGCTTTGAGTTTGATCTGCTTATACAATTTCGGTAGTATAAAATTAGTTGCGTAATCTACTTCGATCAAGAATAGCACTAGATACAGGATCAGTAACAAAAATAAGTCATTGAAGTGGCCACGTTTACAAATAATTTTGATCAATTTAAAAAAGTAGCTAGTAGGACTAAATTACTACAATAGTTATTTTAATAAGGGGGATGCGCTGCGGTAGCCCGCGAAATTCAAATTTTCTTGCGTTTTATGAAATTTGCAGGTCCGTGTCAGGTTGTAATCTTGATCAGTTCAGTTATGTCCAATTTATCAAAATGAATTGAACAAATTGTTGAATTAAAAATTCAACAATTTGTTACTTAGAACTTATTCAAGGTTTAAATATTTCTTCTCCTCTTTCTTTCGCGACAATAGATACCCATTCTGCATTGCGAAATGGGTCGCTAGGAAATCAACAAACAAAAATAACATATAAAATAACAATACTACTCCATGTATTTCCATGTTCCTGAACAGTCGATGTTCGTTATAACAAAGTTGGCGCGTTGTCGCAAACATTGGCCAAAAAATCATAATATTTGCTAAATGACGTATAATTTACTATTTAATTGTTATTATTTTATGAAAAACACATATATAATGATATAAACTTGCCGAAAAAAAGATATTCCTTCCAAAATCTTGGTGTTACGGTGGTTATTTACGCAATTTTTGAACGCGCACTGCGACATTTTGACGTCTTAACGTTGGCTATGTTTGGACGATACTAATTTGAAATAAGACCACAAAAGTATTTGTGCTCTTATTTTTCGGGCCGTTTTTGAAGCGCTTATCGGGAATCTAGTGCTATTATTGATCCAAGGTAATCTACGTTAAAATTTTGCATCGTCTTTTCGCACACATGGATGTTTTTTTAATAAATTTCAGCGTTAATTACACGATTCAGTAAATGCATCGCACTTACGCTGTATAGTTTCGCCTCATCTTAATAAATGAATAAAAATTATGTTAATTAATTTTTAAGGCTTTGACTGCCAGACAACAGACACAATAGAAAAACTATTGTTAGCGGTCACCGGTGACCGCGGTGACAGTCAATTTGATAAAAAATCGCTCTGAAGAAACTGACTGAATCTATTCTACTTATTTTGAAACGCATGACTACCTAATTTTTTAATTTAAATATGAATGTTAATTGTTGATTTATTTACATTATTATTCTTTGTATTTTTATTTTGAAATATTATTGTCTTTCGACCTAATTTGAACACTAGCCATATTTAAACATGTTGAGCGAAAAAATACCTTGTAACACCTATAATAAGTATCATACCATGTATATTATCTACACGTTTTTGCAAATAAATGAAACTGTATCTTAAATGTATACAAATGACGCGATTCTAGCGACACATTTGCCTCGTTTACGTTACGTAAACTTTTGGTGGACGCTGGTCGGATGCCGTAAACCACTCCCAGATCTTTTTAACTCAAGGTAGTCATTAGGTGATTATAAAAAAACTAAATTAAAAGCAAATAAGTAAAACAAAAATGTCTTTTGTCGACAGAATCCAACTGGGTAACCAAGTGGAAGTCGACCCCGAGGACATATCCGTCACCTTCGACGATGTCAAGGGCGCGGACGAGGCCAAGCAAGAGCTGAAAGATGTTGTGAGTAATCATATTATTAATAGCATTAATATTATTATTATTATTAATTTCTAGCTGCTGCCAGCGTGGATTATTCTTTATAAATAAATAAAATTGAAGTGTGTGTTTGTAATGTAACAGGTTATGTCCACAGACCGTATGTGGTAAAATAGTTGATTTTTTGTACGAAAAAAAAAAGCTTAAAAAATGGGTTATTTCAATTTTTCTCGAGCTTTTTGTTTTATTAGTTTATTAGTAGTTATCAATAATGGGTAGCCAAGTAACAAAAAATCTTTGCCTTATTAGTGGCAGTTAGTGCCGTCTCTAACCCTGCCGAGGAAGTGGGCTGTAATCTACCACGCAGGCGCAGTGCGGTATGGTAGATGTCACATGACTTCGAATGTTTTGGTTCTAAGACATGTTGGTATCCTTGTACGTTTTGAGAGCAGTGGTGATGGGATGATTGACACGAAGCGCCCCACCGCCCGCAGGTGGAGTTCCTGAAGTCGCCCGAGAAGTTCTCGAGCCTGGGCGGCAAGCTGCCCAAGGGCGTGCTGCTGGTGGGCCCGCCGGGCACGGGCAAGACGCTGCTGGCGCGCGCCGTGGCGGGCGAGGCGCGCGTGCCCTTCTTCCACGCCGCGGGGCCCGAGTTCGACGAGATCCTGGTGGGGCAGGGCGCCCGGCGCGTGCGCGACCTTTTCAGTAAGTTAGCTCTTAGTCTAGTAGTAGTAGCTGGCGACCTGCCATGTAGTACTCGCAACCGGCTCGCGTGTATGACCGTAAATGAAGCAAAACGTGTGTAAGGATCATAGATGGTGACGTTCTGTAGGTTTTGCCTACTCCTATGACAAAAAAATTTTTAGCAGAGCGCAAATTTTGCAATGTTGCGCAAAAAAATTTGCGCACTGCAAAAATTTTTTTTGAAGGTTCAGTATCAATAATAGAACACGTTTCTATTTTTTGTTCATACTTTTTTTTTTGTCCGACTTGAAATCAGCAAAATATGGTCACAATCTATTCGTAATAATATCAATGGGCGCGCGACTTGCGGCGCACCTAGCGAGTGCCGGCAGGGCGTTGTTGCACCCGTTTGCCGATAGTCCCGTTACGCACGCTTCCGAGTGACGTCATGTCGCGACGCTTTCCTGCGCATGCACCGCAATGCATATCTTTATACTTACAACGATGTCAGAGTGTATTTAGTAAGTGGTTAAAACTTACGAGCAGCTCGAAGAATGTGTGCGAGGATGAGCATACCTGGTATGCGAGCCAACCCCGCGGTCCATATGGAAAGGACCATTTTAGCAGCCACTCAAAGGCTGCTTGATCAAATGATCACAGCCAGTTTAGGACCCCGAATAAGTGTAAGTGTTATAAGTGCCTTAATTTAATTGATCACAATGCATAATTTTCTGCATTTTGATGGTTCTAAGCCCATGATAGTATGAAGGTAAAATTTGAATTACTCTTCAAATAACTTCAAGTCACGGCCTAAACTTAAAAAAACTAGTTCGAACCTGTCAAAATTTGCTATTGATAATCCGCTTAAATACCTACGTCGGCGAATTGCGCGGGCGCACAGCGGATAGGTACCTACTACTCACTTCACTGACCGCGCTGACATCGCTCATCGCTCGTGTCATCGTCACCGATCGCTTTCCATGAGCTATATGTATAAAAGAAGTTATTCCAAAGTTTTGTTTTTTCACTTATGTTGGCAGTGCTTATGACTGCGAATTTTTAGTTCACCGAAAAAGTACACATACATACACAGTATACATATAGCTCATGAAAAACGTTCGGTGACGATCGCGAACCCATAAGTTTTTCCCCTACCAAAAATCGCTCAACGCGCCTAAAGTGAATTTTCGCCAGATAATTATTTGAACTTGTACTTGATCACTAACCATTTCCCAACTATGTTGGGGTTGGCTCCCAGTCTAACCGGATGCAGCTAAACACCAGTATTTTACATGGAATGACTGCCTATCTAACCTCCACAACCCAGTTACTGGATATCACGATACCCCTAGGTACGACTCGCTGGCGATATCACTGTCGTGCTCGGTAGCGGTAACTAGCCAAGCTAAGCCTAACCAGAAAGCGGACCGGTATCGCTATCCGGCACAGCAAAGTAGTAGAGAAGAAGCTTTAACTTAACTTATCAGTCTTCATACCTATATCTAACTAGCTAGCTGTTGCCCACGGCTCCGCCCGTGTGGTGGTCGGAAATTACCGTCTACCGTAACGCGCACGCCAGTAATTCAATTCAATTCAATTTATTTCAGTAACAATTCACATTGTGTTCGAACATAATAAAATAGTAAAGCTTCCAGTCGGCATGATTTTTTTCCGACATCTTCAGCAATCATCGAAAACCTTAATGGAATAAACAGTCTTTGGGATTGCCGATAGAAGTGAAAACTAAGTAACTTGTGAACTATTAGATTATTAATTTCGAGCGTTAGGTGATGATGATGCGAGTGCCATGATTTTTGTTCACCCAAAAAGTGCTCAACGCGCCTTAAGAAGTTGTCACATCAAAAATTATAAAAACAATACATCTAAACCTCAATCTTTCTGTCCATTGGTGAAAACCGTATGTAAATCCAGCGCGGGCGGGGGGACTTTCTTTTTAATATGTAGTGAATTGCTGGACTTAAAAATTAACTTGTCTTTATTTCTTGGTTCACTTCCTTTCCATTCATAATTCTTCACCAATCTATACTAATATTATAAAGAGGTAAAATTTGTTTATAAGTTTGTATATTGTGGGTAATCTCTGGAACTACCAGTCGGACTTGAAAAAATCTTTTTGCATTTGTTATCCAAATTCTTGAGGAAGGATAAGGCTATTTAACATCACGCTGTGACCCTTAGGAGCCGAGTGATAAGACAAAAGCTAAGTGAAAACAGAATAATATCGCGGGCGGGCTATGGGTCGGGGGAACAAGAAATTTCACGCGGACCAAGTCTCGGACAGAAGCAAGTGAAAAATAATTTGATTATTTATTTACAGAGGCAGCCAAAGAACGCGCTCCGTGCGTGATATTCATAGATGAGATTGACTCCGTTGGCGCCAAGCGAACCAACAGCGTGCTTCATCCTTATGCCAACCAGGTGAGCAGATTTATTTAGACTATTCATAGGCACTTTTGTACTGATAAGAAAGTCAGTATGTCAAAAATGTTGTAATTAAATTGCCTGTTACAAAGCGGAATGAGCAAATACTATGAATCCGATTAACTGATTGTTTTCGTGGCATAGATGTTACAAAACATGAGTAAAAAAAAAATTGGCAGTCATAGCCGACATAAATTTTTCCCCTACCAAAAATCACTCAACGCGGCTAGTCATAAAGTTTAACCTCGAACTACTAAAACATTGATTAATTTGGTTTGGCATTCAAAAAGCAGAACAATAATTATTGCATAACTTTTGATTATCATTCCTACAAAAAACCGGCCAAGTGCGTGTCGGACTACGCACAATGAAGGGTTCCGTACTTGGAAAGAATTTATCCTAAGAATAAACTTAACATTGTAGTTGGTAAACATAATCTCCCATACATTCCAACTGCAAATGTAAGTTTGTACGCACAATATCGAGAGATTTGCCATGTAATTTTAAGACCATACATAGACTTTTTATAGATTTTCCTGTAATCTATAAGCATAGAACTATTTTCTGTTTTTTTTTTTTTTTTTTCAAAATTTTAGTTCAGTAGTTTCGGAGATAAGGGGGGGGGGGAATGGTAAATTTTCGCCTATTTTCACTTATAACTTAAAAAAAAAAAAATATATATATATATATATAAAAATTATATTTGAGACCCTCATAGTAAGCCCTTTCACTTGATATGTCACACGGTACAGTTTGCAAAACTTTTTTTTAAATATTTTTTTGCCCCCCAAAACTTACCTCAATATTCTTAATTCATTTATTTACGATTCACGTCCGTATTTGGGTCACTGAAATTGATATGTATACCAAATTTCAACTTATTCGGTCCATTACATAGATAAGGGGGGGAATGGTAAATGTTCGTCTATTTTCACTTATAACTTTAAAAAAATATATTTAAAAAATATATTTGAGACCCTCACAGTAAACCCTTTTATTTGATATGTCACATGGTACAGTTTGCTAAACTATTTTTTTTAATTTTTATGTTTGCCCCCCAAAACTGACCCTAATATTTTAAATTCATTTATTTACGGTTCATATCCGTGTTTGGGTCACTCAAATTGATATTTATACAAAATTTCAACTTAATCAGTCCATTACATTCGGAGCAAATTGGCTGTAATAGAGGGACAGACAGACAGACAGACACACGAGTGATCCTATAAGGGTTCCGTTTTTTCACTTGAGAGGTACGGAACCCTAAAAATGGTTTTGTTTTGCATTTTAAGATAAAAACAAGATTTTTTTATTTACTTATTTAAGACTCCTGCACTCCTCGGTTTCACCCGCGTAAGTTTCGATTCCGTGGTTTATAGGAAAAAAATTGGTACACTTTGGGTTACATTATTGCAATTTACTTAAGGATCTCTAACTTTTAGAAATTAAATTATAGCCTAGGCGATAACTTAGCTTTCTATTGGAGAAAAAAATGGATCCAGTAGTTTCGGAGCTTATTCGAAACAAACAAACAAAAAAATCTTTTCTCTTTATAATATTAGTATAGATTCAATAAGATGATTAAGATTCAATATGATGTAAAATTAAATAATAACATTAAGTAGATTGTTTATCGGTTTTGTCACCGTGTATTTAAATTGTTTTGTTTTCTCTTGAAATGGTTATATATTTTCGTTCCAGACCATAAACCAGCTACTTTCAGAGATGGACGGTTTCCATCAAAACGAAGGAGTCATCGTGCTAGGAGCCACGAACAGGCGCGACGATTTGGACCAAGCGCTGCTCAGACCTGGCCGGTTCGACGTGGAGGTAATGTATACACGTCGACATGACGCATATCACACAAAACGAAGCAGGCATCGTGCTAGGAGCCACGAACAGGCGCGACGACCTGGGCTTTTGAATAATAACTGTATTCGAGTGTCCTCCTTACTAACACACATAGGAGTTCTTTTATAACCATACCAAAAACCGAGCTCGAAACTTAAGTGCAACCCCGACTAGAGTTCTTATCATCCACAAAGAATATCCATCATCTAATCGGACTATCAGAGAGCCTCCCATCTTGCACTATCAGAGAGCCTATATGGAAATGGTATACCCATTGGAAGCGGCATCTTAGGAAGATCTTTGTGTTTTTTCAAGCATAATGTATAGTGTAACTTTTCCTCTTTTTCCAGGTAAACGTGCCAACCCCAGACTATGGCGGGCGCCGTGACATCCTGGAGCTGTACCTGGCGCGCGTGCGAGCCAACGCCGACGTCAACTGCGACGTGCTGGCGCGAGGCACCACGGGCTTCACCGGGGCCGACCTGGAGAACATGGTCAACCAGGCGGCGCTCAAGTCAGTATACGCAACTGCTCTAACATAAAGCCTCTTCTCATACAGAGATCACCACACTTGCTCAATTTTCGTACACGCTACAACACTCGATGCGATGCTTTGCGACTTGTGACATCAAAGTTTCTGAAAAAAAAAAAAAAAACGGTCAAGTGCGAGTCGGACTCGCGCACGAAGGGTTCCGTACCATTATCTATAAAAACGGCAAAATAATCATGTTTGTTGTATGGGATCCCCCCTTAAATATTTGTTTTATTTTAATTTAATTAATTATTTTTAAAGTGAATATATAACTAAATATTCTGTGAATATTTCAAGCGTCTACAGTTATCAATATCGAGCAAAAATCACGTTTGTTATATGGGAGCCCCTTAAATATTTATTTTATTCTGCTTTTTTGTATTTGTTGTTATAGTGGCAACAGAAAAACATCATCTGTAAAAATTTCAACTGTCTAACTATCACGGTTCATGAAATACAGCCTGGTGACAGACGGACAGCGGAGTCTTAGTAATAGGGTCCCGTTTTACCCTTTGAGTACGGAACGCTAAAAAGGGTTAAAACAAAGACTGGCCGAAACCCTGAAACTATTTATATTTACCCTAATGTAGATGAAATTATAAACTAATTAAAAGGTAAACGGTGACAAATCCAATCTTTTTTAACTTTGTTTTGTACAATAAATTTGTGTAGCATGGGAACCAAGATTCTTCCTACTACTACCTACAAAGTACTAATTTTAAAACTCATACAATTCTCCAGGGCTGCAATCGACGGCGCCAAGAACGTCTCAATGAAATACCTAGAAGATGCCAGAGATAAAGTGCTGATGGGTCCGGAGAGAAGGTCGCGACTACCTGATGAAGAAGCCAACACTATCACCGCCTACCACGAAGGAGGACACGCCATTGTCGCGTACTTCACTAAAGTAAGACGTACGCGGTCACACGCACGCACTCCAACGTGATCAGACCGAACCAGCCTCTCTTGCTGCCCTCCCCTAGCGACGCCCTAAGCCGAGGTCAGGGGTGCCCTTAGCGTGTAGTCGCTCAGTTTATGCTTAGGCCGTAATTTATTGAGGTACTCATAGGAAAGTCCGGTTAATCAGACGACAATCCTTATACCCAAAGTCTCAAATTCAGATAATTTATGTAAACAAAGGGGATAACATATCAAAAAAATATCTTCGTAATGGTAATTCACATAAAATGGCGAAAAAAGAGGTTACATTTTCTTTTAAGTACTGATTTTAAGAAATAATGCGCACAGCAAAGGAGTGGAACTCTCTGCCTGCGTCTGTGTTTCCGAACGCATACAACCCTAATCTATTCAAAGTGAGAGTGAACAGGCTTCTTCTGGGTAAGCTCACTCCATCGTAGACTTTGTCTCTGTCATCCAGACCTAGACTAAAGTCAAGAGCAAACTCATAGTAGAATTTAAAAAAAAAAATATATATAATAATTAACAAATAATCATACCGTAATTATTTTTATAAATTTTCTTTTAAATAAAGTTATTAATAAAAGGAGATTTTCTAGTATTAAATATTTTATGATACGAGTACTGGTAACAATGCAGGAAGTCCAAACATTTTGAAATTTTTTACATCTTCAACAACACTAATATTAAAATTCTCATTCATAGATTCATATTGTAGGTAGCATATCTAGCCACATTTTGGATGAAAACGGCTGTAAACTGTTTTGAGTGGAAATCTATTTTGGGAGGCCTACGTATAGCACTGGACTTAAAAGGGCTGATTATGTGACGATCATATACCGTGTCTCCGACACACTACACAAAACATTGTTTGGCAACGGGATTTTATTGCATAGTTCTTATAATTAATTCACTTTAATTTTATCGATGATTATTTACAAAAATATTTAATGATAAAATGTTTTGTACCACTGTCCTGTCATTTTGACTGTGACATTTCTTGACTTTACTTTGTATACATAAATTATCTGAATTAGAGACTTTGGGTATAGGTTGACCTGCGAGATACCACACCCAAAAAAAAAAAACTCCGGCGTGCCGCCCACAGAGCACTGACTGGCCGCGTTTACAGACAGCAGTACTTATCAAATTCGTGTCACCGAAAGTGCGTTGCGTGGCACAGCTTGTCATCTCCGCCATTCAAAGCCGTTAGTTTCTATACGTTTTTTTATTTGTGTCGCGACACTAATGAAAAAATATTATGGCGGCTGTACACGCTCGTCGAAACACCACGAGACAGGCCGAGTACGAGTGTGTACATGGTGTGCTCTCGTGTCGAGCCTCTACGCGACGAGAGGCACGCGAGGCGACGAGACGAGCGTGTACAGCCGCCATGACGTATTGCGTCAGACTGTCAGTTATTCCAAAGTTTTGAGTTTTCTCTTCTGTGGGCAGTCCTTATGACTGCCAATTTTTTTCTTTTATATAGATTATTTTATATTTTGTGAATGTGAGGACGCTGTAGGCTTATTAGACTGTAAAGTAGACCATTTTCTATTTTGTTAAGTAGGTATCTGGTACTTGTTGACAGTCCTACACTGTGCTTGTCTATTAACACTAATTTGAAAACATTGTAAAAGCCAATTATTTTCAAAAGAGTAATCGTGGAGTTTCTTGCCGGCTCTTTTCCATAGGAAATGACCAATTGGAACCGTGCACCTAGCTTCTGACGTTTCATAAGTGCCCACGTAGGTTTATGTGGAATCAATATTTTGTTTTTTTTATTTGCAGGACTCACATCCACTACACAAGGTGACGATAATGCCGCGCGGGCCGTCACTCGGACACACCGCATACATACCTGCGAAAGAAAGGTAAATAACAATCAAATAAGTATGTAATATTACGTTCAATTTCTTGATAAATCAAAATGTTTAAAAAAGTCAAAAATGAAGTTCAACTCAAAATCGAATTCATGTTTCCCTTGCTTTGTCTCGTTTCGAAAAATAGTCGGTATCACTACATATTATATAACAGAACACTTCGCCGCGTGTCTGTCTGAACGCGATAAACCCAAAAACTACCAAACGGATTTTCTTCCGGTTTTCACCAATGAGCGGAGTGATTCATGAGGAAAGAACAGGTGCATAATTTATTTAGGTGTTGTGTAAATTAGCTGAAATATGACGATGATTGTGATGTCGGAAAAAATCATGCAGACTGTGAGCTTTACTGGCGTGCGCGTTACGGTAGTACGTTTCCGCGGGATAAATTCCGACAAGCACGCGGGCGAAACCGCGGGCGAAAGCTAGTAAACTTATAAAACTCTACGCAACGGGCGTAGAGTTTTACCACTCCCCTCGCGGGCCTGAGGTGGCCCGCAAAGGCGGGCACTAGCCGGGGATCGTGGAAGGTGCACAAGTTCCCATGATAGCCGGTCCAAGTGTGGGAAGGGAACACCGGGTGCTTTTTGTCAGTAAGAGTCTGACAGACCCCTCTAATACTCTGCGGCATTAGATTTATACAGGGTGAAATTGAATTCATGGGCATCCTTTTAAGGGGTCATTGTACTCATCATTATGAACATCTTTCACTATGAGACCAACCCTGAAATCTCTAAACTACATTTTGACGAACTATGCGAACATAAATGTAGGGAACAGCTGATTCTTTTTTCGCGGTTTCAGTTTGGGTCCCATAGTGAAATTTGTTCATGAAGATGAGTATAATGACCCCATAAGAGGAAGCCCATGAATTCAATTTCACCCTGTATATCGCTTATAAAAGTTTTTACAACCGCAAGCGCGCACGTAAGTAGGTACATACGTGTCTTTATTCAACGGCGTTGTTTCGTAGCGGAGTCCTTCGCGTGAATGAGTGTCGATTGTACGTGCGACGTG
The DNA here is from genome assembly GCA_947523025.1 of Dryobota labecula. Taxonomy (NCBI): domain Eukaryota; kingdom Metazoa; phylum Arthropoda; class Insecta; order Lepidoptera; family Noctuidae; genus Dryobota; species Dryobota labecula. Next base: position 718,644 of record OX383310.1, on the reverse strand, counting down.
TTACTAGCGGGCATGTCCGACGCTTGCCGAAGATAGCCAAAGTCCGTCTTCTTAACTCTCAACCAATGTGATCGGGTTGAAGGAGGTAAAGGGATAGAACAAACGAAAGCTCGTCTTAATAATGTAATTTTAAACATTTTTATAAAATAATTTCTGCGTACTAGCCCTTTTAGACTATAAGATTCATATAATTTTATGCTACATTTTTGGCATCAACAAAATACCCACTATATGAGATTTCGTTTATAATGTTGTTTATTATGAACTTCATTCTTCAGTTTTTTACATATATTGTCTGTGGTCTTGGCAAACAATGGACAACAGTCAAACTTTTATTTTTATTGTTACGTTTAAGGTTTTGAATACGAGGGTTTTGGTTACTTTGTATTAATATGTGTATTTGGTCTATTTTTCATGTAATGTGCGTCTTGTTTGTGCAGAATAAACAATTTTTGTTTCTTTTAAGTGTCATTAATTGCCGTAGTGATCGCCAACCCGCCTGCCAAGCGTGGCGTTTATGGCTACCCCCACCCCATGGGGACGCTTATGTCCAGCAGTGGACGTCTTTCGGCTGAAATGATGATGATGATGAATTGCCGTAGTTGTCCATTAGTTTTGTATTTTTATTTTACCAAGATTGAAGATAATGTTATGTTGTTATTGTTACAGATATCACGTGACAAAACAACAGTTACTTGCCATGATGGACACAATGATGGGCGGCCGCGCTGCCGAAGAGCTGGTGTTCGGGCCTGAGAAGATCACGTCAGGTTACTGACATTATTTCGTTTATTTAAATAAAAGTGACGTTGAACTCAACGTCGACGGTCTGTCTTTAAAAAATCGGCCACAGTGAGCAATACACTGCGATTAACTAAGTTCATTAATAATGATAAATAGTATATTTATTTGACATCAGCTGCTGCACGCAGCCTCGCCCGCGTTGCTTTTTCTAAAATAAAAGTGGCCTTAGGTACTCTTCATAGCATCAGCTATCTGTCAGTGAAAGTCCCGTCAAATCGGTCCAGCTGTTTCGGAGATTAGCCGGTCCAAATAGACATACAGACAAAAAAAAAAGTTTTTTGTTGTAAGTACAGTATATATTAGTAGTTATTTAGATTGTTTGATATTTTGACATTACAAATAGACACTTCAATTTTATTTATGTGTAAAAATAAACAGATACAGGGACACCTACTTTAAGCGTGGAAATATCCTGGTACAAAATAAATGATCAATGACCCCATGCTAGAAAAAACCTGTGTTACAGGGGTCATCCATCCGTCTATTATGAATGTTATAATTACAGATCGGATAATCGGATGCATACTTAGGGCCTTACAAATAAACAGGGAATAAAGTTATGACAAGCATAAGCATTAAAAAAAAATGTTTATACCGAAGTTATTCCCAGCATAACTTTATTCCGTTTCTATTTGTAAGGTTCCTAAAGTTTAGGTGTTAGTTATGGGGCCTACCCAAATGAGGCGTCTAATTGCAAACCCCGCTAAAACGATTTTACCTTGAAACCGACCTTATTCTCTCTTTTGAAAGTTTTCTCAATTCTGTACCAAGTGACAAACTCATTTCCGAGCAAATCCCTCTCTAACAGCGCTAAATTGAGCCTCCAACCTTATGCTTGGTAACAAAATACACTGTAAACGGCATGGGTAAAATTCAAATTCCTCTACAACGAAAACAACCAATCACAACGCTTGCTTTTGCACCAAGTGACCTTACGAATAGTATGGCGGACCAATGGAGACTTGTGTCTCCTTGGTGTCGTGCACCAAGGAGTGCGATTTCATTTTATTGAATTTAAAACTCATCAATAACTCAATATCCAGAAAAATCGTTTTAGCAGGGTTTGAATTTAGACGCCTCAAATATCCTTTCTTTGGTATTGTTCGTCGAGTCGTTGAGCTCCTTAAATCATGAGTTGAGCTACACGATTACTGACAAATGCTTGCACTGACTAGACAGGTCCACTCAAAGTTGTGTGGTTCTTTCCTAAAAGACCATTTCAGACACGGATCTACATGGTCCTCACATGATTTGACCAAGATTATGTCTGGACTTTAAAAGAGACTTTGACTCCTGAGTTTTTTTGCCATTTCTTCTCAGGAGTAGTCGGATAGGAAATGTTGACTCCATCTAGATTTTTTTTTTCTATGTCGTATAAAAGTGATTCCGATATCCTATTTACAGAATAAACGATTTCATTTCATTTCTACGCATCAAAGACCTGACGCCACACAAATCCTGCATCGCGCGAGCAAAGTTTACCGCGCGACTATCCACAACACCCGTCCGGTCGGAGGATCCTCCCTTTTCTATGGAGGATGAGCGAATTTTACATCCTGTTCCTCATACCTCTATAAATTATTTCTCATTTCGATTCCAGGCGCCTCATCAGATTTAAAGCAAGCCACTTCAATAGCATGCCACATGGTCCGAGAGTGGGGCATGAGTGAGAAAGTAGGGCTCCGCACCATGGAGCCCCCTCGCAACACGCTGCAGCAACAGGAACAGCTTGGTCCGTACACCAACGAACTGGTCAGTTTCGGTTATATATCAGCCTATAATCTATTCGGCACCGTTACATGATACTCAGTCTCATTCACCATGCACACGACACACACCCACCTCACACACACACCCTCTCACACACACCCACCTCACACACACACACCCTCTCACACACACCCACCTCACACACACACACACACACACCCACACCTCACTCACACTCACCCTCACTCTCCAAAGAACGCAATGGTAATATTTAAACTCTTTTTTATTATTATTACTCTCGTATACTTTTAAACCTTCCTTTTAATGCATGCCATAACTATAACGTATCTCAATTTTGTCTATCGCGCTTCTATAATATATTCCCTATAAATTGAGAGGTCTGGCTCTTGTGATACAGGAAATCCTAGTACAAGAGTCAGGGCTACACAGATGTTTGTGTCTTGAAGTGAATTATAATAATAATAATTGTTATTATTATAATCCCACTGCTGGGACACAGGCCTCCTCTTTGTTAGAGGGAGTGGGCCATAATCTACCACTCGGCCCCAGTGCGAGATGTCACAGTCGTGTCTTCGCATTTTTGGTTCTAGGACAGGGATAGGCAAACTACGCCCCGCTGGCCAACTCCGGCCCGCAAAGGATTTTTCTCAAACATTTTTTTCGAAAAAAGGAACACGCGAAGTATCGAATTTACGGACAAAGAAAATCAAATCCATTGCAGGAGCGTTTTTTGAATATGGAACATCACAACGCTCCAGCAACGTTTTATTTCCCTGCATTCTTTTGAGAAAAGCACTATATATGCCTCGGCGGAAATGGCAATTACCTGTCTCGTATTAGTGAAGTCCTCACCTACGGCTCGGCCTTCTTACTCATACTCGACCTGTAATTGCCTATTTCGCGGCCTTTGCAATAATGTACTATTAATCCGGCCTGCCAACGTCATTTTGATATAAGAGTGTATTGCTCTCAGAAATTATCTTATGGCGTTCGTGTACATTTAGGGCCATTGTGAATTTATTAACTAAACATAACCGCATTCGTATTCATGTAAAATAAAAAAAAATGCTCTAGTGCGCTCTACGATTATTTTCACGTATTTTCTTACGATAAATTGCAACTTAAAACGAAATGCATTTTTTTTTATTCTGGACACTTTCATACGCATTTTTGGCTCCTTACGAAAAAAGTTTGCCCATCCCTGTTTTGGGACATGACGGTTTTCTGTTGATTATTCTTGAATTCATTCCTTGACGAAATAATTGCATAACGTAAGGTGCACCCAAAAACAATCCAACGATAGCTTTACCAAGGAATATTACTGTATTTAAAGCTCTTGCAAAGGATGTGTGGTGAAGGGCGGGCGTTTTGGGGGCTTATGTAATTTTAAAGTTCGATTGACGTGCTGATTCTCAGCCGAGCCGAGTTCTCAGTGGAGTGATACACTCAGAATCGCATATTCCAGAGCGATGAAAGGTAGGTTTATAGGGGTTGGGAGCGACCGGACCAAGGTGATGACGCCATGTGTTCGTTTTGGTGAAGCATCTGGTCGGTGCCTGTCACTCACACCGAAGGCGGCTAAACTAGGGAGATCGTAGCGCGATCTAATAACAGCAAAACTTACCATCAGCCCACAAGATGTAGCTAGTGCAGCCCGTCCGTTGCCTGACTGGAAGTGTCCAGGGCCGGACGGGCTACACAACTTTTGGATAAAGTGATTCCAAAGGACGCCCGCTTGGCGTCCCAATTCCAGTTACCCTTAGAGTCAGGGTCCCTGCCCCAGTTCTTAACGACAGGAATAACCCACCTGCTCCCATAAATCATATAATAAATGCGAAGCCCAAAAATTCTAGACCGATTCCCTGTCAACCGACGGTCTATAAAGTTCTTAACTCCATTTTGAGAGCAGAACTTAAAAATAAAAACATATTGACACCAACTTCATCATGTCTGTCTCTCGAAATGAATGTAGGAACAGATCCCGCAGAACTAAGGAGCTGCTCCTCATCGATATGGCCATTAGCCAACTGGTTCGTCGTTCCCGAAGTGATCTGTCGACATGTTGGATAGATTATGATAAGGCCTATGACTCGGTGCCACATACATACCTCATGAGGGTGCTGGAGTTGTATTAAGTAGATGCAACTCTGCGCACCTTCCTGATGTGTATGGGGCAGTGGAGGACGGTCCTTCGCTATCCAGGATGTCGATATATCCAGAGGAATAGTGAGCCGATAGGATCGAGCAAGGTATATTTCAGGGCGATATTTTGAGTCCACTTTGGTTCTGCCTAGCTTTGAATTCTCTAAGCGCACTGCTGGAAGATTCAGGTCTAGGCTATCGGTTGAGGGGTGGTGGTCAGGTTATATATTTTCATCTCTCACTATCTAACTGTGGCGTTTGAAGTCGTATGTTGATTTTTAATAAATCGTTCGTTTATAGGACCTAAATAAATTTCGGTAGCATAAGAATTCGAACTTTGTCATATGTGGCATAGAGTTTGCTTCCAAAACTTGATAATTATCTGAGATTCAGAATTCAAACATAAAATAATTAATTGGAAATGGTGTTGACAGGTGGACGGTGAAATAAAGAAGATTCTGTCGGACAGCTACGAGCGCGCTAAGGTGATCCTGCGGAACCATGCCAAAGAACACAAGGCTCTGGCCGAAGCCTTACTCAAGTGAGTGACTCTTACTTACGACACCGTTTACTCCATGCTGTCGATCTATTTTGTATAAATCTCATTGTTAAAACTCAGAAGTCAGTTGCTAGGTGCACGGTTCCAATTGGTTGTTTCCTATGGAGAAGAGTCGGCAAGAAACTCCACGGTTACTCTTTTAAAAATAATTGGCTTTTACAATATTTTCAAATAACAGTGTTAATAGGTATGGGAGGGACAGTGTAGGCCTTTCAACAATTACCAGGCACTTAACAAAATAGAAAATGGTCAACAAATCGACAGTCTACTAGGCTACAACGTTCTCACATTCACAAAATAGAAAAGAATCTATACAAAAGACTTAAAAAATATATACAGGGTCATTACTACTCTCTGGACTATATTACTAATAAACAACTTTTGTTCTATGACTTAATAAATCATCAGATTTTCATACAAAAATAAAAATATTTAATTTCAACGCTCTAAATTAACTATACGAATGGATGAACTCTACACGTCGCAAATAAAACTGCCTTGTCTTACGAGTGACATTGCACGGGAGGCGTAGTTAGGTACAACAAAATACAGAATTGAAATGTGTTAGATAGAACAACGAAATCTTTGAAAAAAGTCAGAACAAAAGTTGTTGTTTATGATATTAGTAATACAGTCCTTCAAGATTTTTTGTGTTTTACCAATAACCCTGTATATAAAAATTACAACCTACATAATTATTTAAACATAATGACATGATTGCCATTACAACTACAGTAACAAGTCTGATTAAATAACATAAAAAGCCACTAATAAAGAGTTGAAAAATATCAAAAATCCCTAGCACAAGCCGGGTCTATTCTGTAAAAATCTCACAAAACATCGTTTAAGTGAGCTTGAAGTGAAAGCTGTCTTTTCATCTGATGCATCATGCTGAGATAAGATCCTTTTGGCCCCGTACAGGATTTTGTTTTCATTTTACTATTGTTTTTTATTTTATTATGAGTGTGTTTAGTTTAAAATGCGATCTTCCTGTATGAGTCCCAATAAATACTTTTTATTTCTTTCTTTCTTTTCTTTTGATGCTAGGGATTGACAGTATTGACAGCTCACTCTAAGCTCAGTTCACCTAACTTTTCACGGTGAGATATTTACAGAATATTGGCTAATGCTTGGAATTGGCACTATTGACAGCTCACTCCACGCTCACTTCACCTACGTTTTCACGGTGCTATGGTTACAGAATAGTACTGCACGTGGTATGACAGCTCACTTCACCTCGGTTTTCAGGGTGAGATTATTACAGAATAAAGGTTGTAGCACACATATCAACTCGGAAAGGGATCGTCATCGTATCGCCTTTCGCCTCGCCGTCAAACAGGCGTCAACCTAACGTAAGCACGTAACCAAAGCGGATCAGCAGCTCCGATACGTCGACTCGGCTGCTGGTTGACCTGGCTGGCACCAAATCAGTTTGGATCCGAACGCGGGAGGAGTGGTGAGAGGGCCAAGGGTGGACGAAGAGACACAAGGGCAGCGACGGAGAGGCGTAAGCGCAGGGACGACGAGCCGTAAGCGCGGGGACCGCTGGTTGACCGCGCGCCACACCGCGGTTCGTGAGCTTGTCCCGAGGCGAATCGTTTACGTTACGATTCCGATTAGTGTGCTTTTCAGTAGGGAGTTTCATGCAAAGAATAGTAAACGGCTTGAGTTGATACGGTTACGATCCGTTTCCGGGTTGATATGTGTGCTATGATCTTAAACAAGGTGATCGAAGCTCGAGCTTACTTACTGTGTTAGGTCGAGTACTACGTCGTCATAACAACATGATAACGTCCACTGAAATAATCAATCTGCCTAGATTTTATCCAACTATTTTGGGGTCAGCTTCTAGTCTATCCGGATGCAGCTGAATACCAGTATATTACATGGAGCGACTACCTATCTGACTGGGTAATATTATACCCCTTGGTAGGACTTGTAATTTCTCCCCTTGATAATTTCTCTAAAACATAAATATCAAAACCATTATTTTCAAAATCGATCCATTGATTTATTTTTTTAACGGCCACTGAGACTGTTGACAAAATACGCTGAAGGTGCAACACAAGTACTACCTTCAAATAAGTCGGCAGTCGCTTGACCATTCATCGTATAGTCCTCGTCATTGCATTACCACCCCAAGGCTGAATGTCACTTGCACGTCATTAAACGACAAACTCGGGCCCTATCAGAATACCAGCGCTGCGACACTTATTTTTAAATATCTCTGTTACTGAGCGAATGGACTGTATATATATTATATTATATTATTAAAAGAAAGGCGCTTTTTAATGATAGTAATTTTACTTCCTTTCTTATTCGCTAGAACAAAAGAACTATAAAAAAGTCATAAAAATCAATAGACAAATATTATCAAAAACATAGAGAAAACTCAAAAAGGTGCGTTATGCACAATCTCAGCATTATGCTGAGATAGGAGCCTTTTAAGCTCGTACAGGGGCCTTACTCCCGAAAACGATTCGATTTTGATTCCGATTCGATTTCGTTTCTGATCCGAACTCGATTTAAAAATTAAAACTGACCGAAGTTAGTTTTCCCTTCGAACCACCGCACGATCGTGCGCTAGTGTTGGATTCAAGAGTATGGATCGGCATTTAATTCGAACCCAATTCTATTGATTCAGAACTCGATGTTGTCGGGAGTTAGGCCCCAAAAGCGAGTTCGAATCGGAATCAAAATCAAACTCGAATCGTTTTCGGGAGTAAGACCCCTAGTCCTATATAATGTTATTTTTGTATACTTTTATCATTGTGTATTTAGTTTAGTTTGTGATCTTTCTGTGCGAAACACAATAAATACTTTTTCTTTCTTTATCTCTCTTTTTATCCATGTAACAGATAGATAGTAGTAACCTTATTAAAATTTGTGAAAGTGAATTGGTAAAGCGAGGTCAGGGCGGCAGCAATACGCACAACCTGTGACCATGGATTCCGTACATGATTCTGGAACCACCTGCGTTGAATATTTACGTAGGTTATTTTGAAATAAAATCTGCTGTTTCCTACAACAGACCCCACCTTCGCGGTCAAAATATTTAGGAACAGCATTTTTTATTTATAACCGACGAAAATTTTTTCGTAGGGGAAAAACTTATGGGTTCGCGTCACTGAAATACGCGACATTCTCGTGACGTGTTCCGCCAGACTGTCAGTTATTCCAAAGTTTTGAATTTTCATTTCTGTCGGCAGTTCTTATGACTGCCTATTTAAAAAAAAAAGTGTCTTTTTTTCCTTCCAGTAAAAAAAAAAAAAACAGGCAGTCAATACCTCCATTGTCTCCACAGGTACGAAACCCTAGACGCAGACGACATAAAAGCTATAATGAATGGTGAAAAACTGAAGATGGAGCACCTCGGACGCCCCAACAAGGACCCGTCGGCCAGCCCCGCCAGCCCCGCCGCCCCGGCCGGCCCCGCGGCCCCCGCCAGCTCGGCGGGGCTCCTGGGGGCCCCGCACCCGGCCCCTGCGTAGTACCTGCCCCATATAAGAAATTCTGAACGTCTAAACTCAGTGCAAATTGAAAATTTTGCAGGCACACTTGTAAAGATTTGAAATAAAAATAAGTAAAACATGCTATGATTTAGTCTGAGTTTGATTGTAGCTAGATGTTGTGTTGTCGGATTGGGGATGTATTATGAAGTTTGTGTCTTCACGTCCAGCGTAGACATCACGTAAACGCTGCGTTCATAAAGTCAGGGAGATTAATCGGTTGAAGGACACTAAACGAGACACAATAGAAGAGTTATTGTTATTAGGTCTTGGGGTTTAGTGTCCCGCTAAGTGTTAATTGTTAAACAAATTGATTACCAACATAAATTGTCCGTATATTAAAATCACACCTGTCCTTGTTTGATAGTTGTATTTAATAGTTATAATACTAGTGTGTCAAGTTGTTGCGAAAGAGAGATGTTGCTATACATCCTGGGCCTCAAGTCTGCTATTACAATAGTGTCAGAATGGTCTCTTCATTGTGAGTTTTTGACAGATTTGCCATACAAACAATGTCAAATACTCACAATGGCGAGACCATTCTGACACTATTGTAATAGCAGACTTGAGGCCCTGTTTATCTCCATCTCTTTCTCACATTGATTGCTTTATCACCTCATAGTACGACCCCAGAGTCTTCTGATAACAAGCCGGATAAGCAGAAGTAAGCTACAAACTATTTTGTAATTTAAAAGTTAAAACTAGCGACATTCTATTAAATCTCGAGTAAAGGTTTGTAATACATGTAACATCTTGGCGTTGTATCAACATTAGATGATGACAGGCAATGTGTCCTTCACACAGGGCTGGATTTAGGGCAGGGCAATAGGGGCTCCAGCCCCGGGCCTCCACAATTTGTGTTTTTGACGTGACAACGTCTAATAAATCGATGAACGCCGGCTGCATGTACGAAAATGTCCCGTAACGCGCATTGTCCCATTACGCTCATTGTCCCGTTACACTCATTGTACGATTGCGCCGCATCAACGTTTTGTTATGACGTTGTCACGTTATACTATCGTCCGTAAACCAACTTTACAGCAAAACCAATTTTTTTTTAGGTAAGAAAAAATAAAACACCTTTGTAAAGAAAAAAAGTTCACATTCACAAGGTTTTTTTCTCAATAATTGATTATTTTCGTCTTTTCAAAAAAAAAAAAAAAACGGGGCCTCCACTTCTTGGTTGCCCCAGGGCTTCCACAGCTATAAATCCGGCCCTGCTCACAGAGCACGGAGTTACGGACTGACAGCACTCACTTGCTCTCTGCAGCTAAGTAGGACTTCGATTCGAAATAAAGGCTGATTATAAATTGTGTTTATATGCCAAGTTAAATATTTATTCCTGCTTAGGGTATTACAGACGAAGAACTTCATCAATAATATCTGCGATAGTTCTGAAAACATTTTATCATTAGTGACTTGAGGTGCAAATTTGTTCAAACATAAACCGCGCTAAATATAATAAAACAGACATTCGAATAGTTATTTTTAACTGTTGTTGATGCTGATATAATTGATGATACATATGTTACAACTTTTATCTAACCAAGGCGCTAGATATAGCTTCAAACACATTAATAATCTACCCAAAAAGCTTCTTATTTGTGTAGAAATAACGTTCATATTCGATTGAAACGCTTGCTCACATTCGCATAAATAAACCAATATGAATATTAAACACAAGAATAAGATTCATATTCGTATGGAATGCTTACGTACCTAGCACCTTACATTTTCAAATGTTTGAAGCTATATTTGGCGGCAGCTTTACATTACTGTATCTCCAGTTTAATTTGTTATAGAGAGAGTTATGGAAGAAGCAATACAATAAAAGTAAATAGTCATAGTCTATTTAGTCTCGAAGATATTTTATGTATTTGTAAATGAAAAACCAATAAAAATGTAAAACTGGAAAATGATTTTCATTGATGCTTTTAATTTATTATTATTAAGTTACATGAATCATTTATAATAGATTGGGGAAAAAGTTTCTTCGCATTTTTTAAGAAAATTCAAAACATATTTTAATATATGTAGTGTATTTACATTTAACTATAGTATGTAGGTACCATTTTGTTAGATAACTTTTTGCCATCTTGTAGGTAGGGACATGATCCCATTGCTATAGAAATTTTGGGACTTCTGATCAAAATACCGCGACGAGTGGTTTTGGCAGTCCTCTCGTGATGTTAACCTGACACTGCCTAAAGAATTCTGAAGAGACCGAAACAGGTGGAAATCTGACGGTACAAGGTCAGGACTATACGGCGGATGCATTAACACCTCCCAGCCAAACTCTCTTAATTTTTGCTGAGTGGCTAAAGATGTGTGAGGTCTAGCGTTATCATGATGAAAAACCACACCCCTTCTGTTGATTAATTCCGGCCGCTTTCTCTCAACTTCTTGCTTTAATCTCATCAGTTGTTCGCAGTAGAGTTCAGAATCGATGGTCCTGCCTGGTGGTAACAGCTCATAATGAATAATGCCCTTCCAATCCCACCACACACACAGCATCACCTTGTTGCGAGTTAACCCGGGTTTCGCCACAGTCTGTGAAGCCTGACCGGCCTTTGACCACGACCTTTTTCGCACGTTCTTGTCTTACGTGATCCACTTTTCATCACCAGTTATTAGCTTCTTCAAAAATGGTTCGGTTTCATTACGTCGTAATAAAGAATCACAAATGAGTACACGGTTCATTAGGTTTCTTTCAGTGAGCTCGTGAGGTACCCAAATATCGAGCTTTTTTGTGTACCCAGTTTTTTTCAAATGTGCCAAAACTGTTTTGTGGTCAATTCCCAGTTCTTCAGCTACGTCGTAACTACTGATATGCCGATCTTGCTCCACTTTTTCAAAAATGGCATCCATTTTATCCGTAATAGGGCGACCAGAGCGACGTGCATCTTTGACATCAAAATTTCCGGATTGAAAACGCTTAAACCAAATTTGTGCTACTCTCACAGACACTGCACTAGGTCCATAAACATCGCAATTTTTTTGCAGGCTTGCGGCAAGCCCGCAAGCCAGGCCCGTGGGGGTCCCGCGTAGGCTGGGGCCCGGCTGCCGAACGCCACCTTGACTATATGGCCAGTCCGACGCTGGTATCATGCTCAGCACGCTGTTGGGCCGCGCACCCTTCCACCAGAGACGCGCTCCGCTGACACATCGTTGCAAAGAAGCAGTCGACGCTAGCTTCGGCAAACATGCCCGAGGCACTACAGTGTCGCGGGAGGCTCATCAGTGCTTTGAAGATGTTGTTATCTTGGACGCGGAGGACTACGTATGCTCTGTGGGTGTGATCCACCCACAGGTGTACCTACAATGAGGTACAGTCAGTTACAGCAATTAGCTGACCTTTGCTCAAATGGTTAAAGTTTCCCTACGATAGCCCAATTCATGAAGCGCATTTCAAAGAGCTTCTTCGATTCCGCAGCCACTCATCGTAACGCTCTAGTTGTGAAGGCCGCCAAATACACCCCCTCCCGCATCAGTAAGATCCGCCGTCCAAGGCATGCACTGACCGACCCAGACGACCCCACGACTCTCCTCCTGGAGAGCAGTAGGGAAACAAGTACAGTAGCTCGCAAACATAATGCACGACCGTCATTCCGACCTCGCCGCCGAGGCCCCGCGCGAAATCCCCCGACTAAATAGTCCTCCCCGACCCTTGCCCGTAAGCGAAGCGCCAGCACGTTTTATAGCTGAGCCTGTAGCTTTAAATTACCCCGATATTAATCATAACCCTGATTTTATCCAGCCACCGACGGTCCCTTGCCATCCTCCGTCCGACTCTGCCCTAAGCCGAGGTTCGTACCCCACAGGGGGTGCCCTTAGCGCGCAGTCGTTTAGTTTATAAGTATTTACGCCCTGGCTGGAGGCATTAAGTTTCGTTAGGAGCTTAAGGCAACCACAGGAAAGTCCGGCTAAAGAGTCTCAACCTCTCATGGTTAACTCTGAGATGCCCTAGATTAAAAAAAAAAAATCTTGTAATATCAAAATAACAGCTTTTTACTAAATAAATGCATGTGAAGGTATAACCGGTAGGAAGTTAAAAAAAATGTTTTTGTCTGTCTCTCGGTCTATTAGTCCTGGCTAATCTCCGAAGCGGCGGGATCGATTTTGGCGGAACTTTAATTGGTGAATTGCTGATGTTATAAATGTAAAAAAAAAATATGGACTTCCTTTTATTTTAGTGGCTATGTTATTTAGAAGATATAAATGTGTATGATTGAGGCTTTCGATCGGTACTGTAAAGGTTTACTTTTTTAACACATTTAGCGGGTTGGATTCCCGGTTCAAACAGCTGTTTATCTATACTAATATTATAAAGCTGAAGAGTTTGTTTGTTTGTTTGAACGCGCTAATCTCAGGAACTCCTGATTGGAATTGAAAAATTCTTTGTGTTGGATAGTCCATTTATCGAGGAATATTATAGGCCAGCCGTAACCAATAGGAGCGGAGCATAAATGAAAAATGTTGCAAAAACGGGAAAAAATATTCTTTTTTGAGAGCTTCCTTTGCGTGCGCTGCGTAAACGGTTTAAGTTACACAAATATCATGTATGATGGAATTGTTCCTCTTTAAAAGTTCTAAAAAAAGTCGCGGTAGCATATGTTTATCTTTTAAGATTGACTCACTATAACCTTTTTTTATGGTAATCAAATTGGTCGAAATTAATGCATTAATTGCGAAGGAGCTTTATCAAAAAAATATTAATCCTTATCCAAATAAATATGTTATTAATCACAAGTATTTAAATGTAAACAAAACTGTCCTTGACATCAGTTGATTTCAATCAACATCTTAGGATATATCATAATTTTAAAATAACTCCGTAACAAAATAACTAGAAAATTAATTACTTAAACCACTCTCTCTCTTAGGTGACGCAGACGAAGTTGCGCGGGTCAGCTACGAGTATATTATAAAGCTGAAGAGTTTGTTTGTTTGGTTGAACGCGCTAATCTCAGGAACTAGATACTGGTCCGAATAGAAAAAATATTTTAGTGTTGGATAGCCCATTTATCGAGGAAGGCTATAGACTATAACATCACGCTATGATCCTTAAGAGCCAAGCGAAAAGAACAAAAGTCAGAAAGAAAGCTAAGCGATAACGAAGTTATAGCGCGGGCGAGCAACGGGATGCGACGCGACGGTGAGCCAAAATTTCACGCGGACGAAGTCGCGGGCAGAAGCTAGTTTTAAATAAAAATGAAGTCTTCATTACGTATTTTTATTTAAAAAAAGTTTTGCAAAGTGTACCGTGTGACATATCAAATGAAAGGGCTTATTGTAAGGATTTCAGATATATATTTTTTATCATTTTAAAATAAAGACTTTTAAAGTTATTTAAGAAAATAGATGAAAATTTACCCTTGTCTCCGAAACTACTGCGCCTAATAAATTGGAAAAAAAAAATATTGTTCTATAAGAGTATTTAAAGATTACAGGAAAATTTGTAAGAAGTATACGGTCTTAACATAACATAGTAAACCTGTCAATATTGTGCGTACAATTAAACTTACATTTTCAGTTGGAATATATGGGAGAACAAGGCCTCAAGTCTGCTATTACAATAGTGTCAGAATGGTCTCGCCATTGTGAGTATTTGACAGTGTTTGTATGGCAAATCTGTCAAATACTCACAATGGCGAGACCATTCTGACACTATTGTAATAGCAGAGTTGAGGCCCAGGGCCTCAAGTCTGCTATTACAATAGTGTCAGTATGGTGTTTGTATGGCAAATCTGTCAAAAACTCACAATGATGAGACCATTCTGACACTATTGTAATAGCAGACTTTTTTTTTTTTTTGTTTATTTTTTTTTATTTAAAGTAATTATAATACAGAGGTGTTACTTACTTGAGGCCCTGTTGTAATTTATGGCTGTTGTTGCTGTTTTTTTATTTTATTTTTTATTATTAAACTACATACTAGCTCGCGTGGAAGTCGTAATAAGATACACAATATCTATACAAATAAATAAAATTGAAGTGTCTGTTTTTAATGTCTAAATAACAGTTTTTTACTAAATGCATGTCTAAACGGTACTAACAAAAATAGTTTTTTTTTTGTGTCTGTCTGTTTGTTCCGTCTGATCTCTAAAACGGCTGGACCAATTTTGACGGGACTGTCTAAGGCTACTTAAATCAAGTAGGTATATTGCAGGTGAAAGCGCAGAGGTGGTGCACAGTGGATCGAAAAAGGCTCTAGAAGACATAGGAACTTACATTTTAAAGTGCCGGTTTTTATGCTTGAAATGGCTTCTAATAGCCATTGTCATGCTTAACAAGACCCCTCCGTGCCTCAGAAAGCACGTTAAGCCGTTGGTCCCGGCTGATATTCGTAGATCAAACAATCGTTACGGGTAGTCCGAAGCCCACAAATTCTGTCAGCCCAGTGTTGCAAAAGTTCCCGATTTTTCGGGAGATCTACTGATTTCGGCTCTTCCCTCCCGATATCCCGATTTCACGACCAAATCTCCCGAATTTCAGTTTTGCTTTTTTTGTTTTTTTTTTTTATTATTATGGTGGCAAAAATATTATTAAGCCGACAACACTAAAATTTACCTGGTAACACTAAAACAATTCAATGGGATTCCCCAAAACTTCTCGCACGTCCTTTCAATACCGCAGTATACATAAAATATATAAGATCGAAATGCCTTTGAAATAAGGTTCATTATTGTTTGGTGAGTGTATGGGGGAAATTCCCTAAAAATAAATGTTTAAGTTCGAGTTGTTTGGTGAATGTACTGAGATGTTTTTTTACACTTTATTATCGTTTCGTCCGTTCGCAAGTGTACTGGTTTTGTTGTGCTTTACCTTCCATTTATTTACAATGTCCGATAGCGATGATTCGGATGGAAATACGAATACCCCAAGCACTAGTACTGGAGCTAAACGTAAAAAATATGCCCAAAATTATAAAGTGGAATGGGAATCACGACCAGAATGCTCTAATTGGCTTAAAAAAAGTTTGAAAGAAAAAACTACGCACATTGCAAAAGTTGTAATAAAGATATTAATATTTCTTCTGGCTTCGACGCTGTTAAAAGACATGCCGCTTCCCAACTTCACATCAAAAGTATAAAATGCATTGCGGATCAACCTAAGATGACCAATTTTGTGAATCGAGAAGTGATCCAATTTAAACATCAAGTGAGGGAAGGTAAATAACAAAATATATTATTATGACAATGTACATACTTAATTTTAAAAAAATTGTTCAACTCTGTCAATTTTTATCAGGTCTATGTTTAATGGATAGAAGTGTTTTTGACTACATATATACTTGGTATAGATTTGCAAGTTGTTTTTAAACAAAAACATTTAAACTATTTCATCTCATTGCATTATTTAATTGTTTCAGGTGAAATTCGGATTGCCGGCTTTGTCGCTGAACACAACTTGCCATATGCGATAACTGACCATCTAGGCAAGTTAATACAGAAGATTTGTCCAGATTCAAAAGTAGCTGAAAATATGAAGTGTTCTCGCCCCAGGATTCAAGCTGTCGTAAATAACGTAATCGGACAAGAAAGCTTTCATACTCTCTGCGAAGATCTACGACAGGTTAAGTTCTCACTTATAATTGACGAGTCCACCGATAGGAGTACCACCAAACATCTTTGTCTCGTCGTTAGATATGTCAAAAAAAATCATGTAGGAGATTATTTTTTTGGGCTTATCCCTGTTGTGACTGCAGACGCAACTACGTTATATAAAAGCATTGTAGACTTTTTTGAACAACATGGCGTTCCATTTCGACAAAATCTCATAGGTTTTGCTTCTGATGGTGCAAGTGTTATGATGGGACGTAATCATTCAGTAATGACGTTACTAAAAGTTGATGTACAACATTTATTTATAATGAAATGTATATGTCATTCATTCCATTTGTGTGCGTCCTACGCTTGCAACAAAATACCTCGGTTTATTGAAGAAGTTGTAAGGGAAATATACAATTATTTTTCTTCTAGTCCCAAAAGATCAGCTGAATTTAAAGAATTTCAATTATTTTGTAATTTAAAAATACATAAATTATTACATCCTTGTCAGACGAGGTGGCTGTCAGTACACGCAGCTATATCAAGAATTTTGGAGCAATATCAAGCTTTGAAATTATATTTCATTGATGCGTCGCTAAATGACGATATTGCAACAGCTACAAATATATTACACAAATTAAACGATCCATTAACGTTACTCTTTCTTCAATTTTTAGACTTTGTTTTACCTATTTTCAATAAATTAAATCGAGAAATGCAATCTGAATCAGCAAGAGTACACGTTTTGTATTCCCAAGTTTGTGTTAGTTTAAGAACTTTGTTTGATTGTTTTCTGAAAAAAGAATATTTAGAAAAAAACAATCTCGAAAGCATTGATTATAAAAACCCACGTAATTTTCTACTTATAGAAGATGTATATTACGGAGCAAATGCCATTAATACTTTGCTTACAGATAAAAGATTGACTTCTGAACAAATCCACTTATTCCAAACGAGACGCATTCAATTCTTTATTGAAGCTTGTGATCAAATCATACAAAGGTTCCCAATTAGCAATAACCCTTTAAAAGATTTGGGAGCTTTCTCTCCGGAAAATGTAAAAAAAGGTGATCTGTCATCAATAGTACCAATATGTAGACAATTCCCAAATTTAATAGACAACAATAATTATCAAAGTATTGACACAGAATGGCGATTGCTTCGGAACACGAAAGAAATTGCGTCGTTTAGTGAAAAAACTGAAGAATTTTGGGCGAGCATTGGCAGCATGAAGTATGGTGATGGTACACTCATATTTGAAAACATTTGTTCTTTTGTTTTTAAAATACTATGTTTGCCACACTCATCTGCCAACGTGGAAAGAATTTTCTCTTCAATAAATTTAATGAAAACTAAACAACGCAACAAACTATCCACGGAATCGATAATAGGTCTCCTACACACCAAACGAGTTATAACAGAAAACAACCAAACTTGTTATAATTTTAATATAGAAAATAAAATTTTCGAAAAAATTTCTACCAAGAAATGGTATGAGGATCACTGAACCTAAAAATCTTAAAATGTACCTATGTATGTTTCTTTTTAATAAAGTAATTAGAGCGCAAAATACATTTATTTTATTTTTTTTAAACCTCCCGATTTCTCCCGATTTTTGGCTGGAAAATCTACCGTTTTTTTATTTTTGACTTTTGCAACACTGTGTCAGCCTGTCTTATAGCTCCTACAAAAACAGGCGCGTCTAATTAAAATTAGAAGTCGCATAGACTAGGTATAGCTGTTATTTATATGATGCGAGCGCAAAATGCCATATAGATAAATTAGATAAAATTCAAAATCAGGCTAAGAGGATAATAGGAGGATTTATAAAAACTTCACCGATTCACGTTATGGAAAGTGAGGAATGTGTAGTTCCACTGTACTTACGAATGAAATATTTAGCTTATAAATTCTGTCTAAAGTCAAAGGCTATAGAAAATAATTTGAGTTGTCAGTTATTAGAGGATCTCTACCACAGAACACTATACTCCTTAGCGGAGATCTCTACGCTCTTCGACAAAATTGTTATTGGAAAAAAAAAATAACACTCCTTTATGAATGAGGTTAATGTATACTTTACGAACATGGATAACTAATATTAATGTAAATTAAATAATTAAAGTAAATTTAGAGTCAATTAAAAAATGTAAACGCTATACGATAGTAATTTATTAATGAATTATATACAAAGTATAGTGGTTGGTTTTACATATTTACAGATGTGTCGAAAAGTGTAGAAGGTCATGGATCCGCATATTATATACCTAATATAGATATAAGCACTCAGAATAATTGTTTTAGAATAAGTGAACCTACATCCATTATGACGTTGGAACTCAATGGGATCTCAGAGGCTTTGACTTATTTAATCATTGTGGACATAAAAATGTAGTCTTTTGTACAGACAGCAAAGCTTCATTACAACATACATATAGCTCGATGCGCCTCTAAATTATTCTGAACTGATGATTGTAAACAACACGATAACTATAGGTATAGAAAGATAGTCGACCTCAATTTACGACTTGAATAAAAAACAACAGTGGGATAAGTATTTATAGTTCGACCGAATTTCGTTTTTAGTTTTCGGTAATTTTCGTTTTCGGCCGACAAGCACATTTATTTTCGGCCGTGGCCGTAAAAAAATAAGTGCCGGCAAATTAATACTTTTATTATTTAATTTATTCAGAGACTGAAAATGCATGCAATTTGCACGCGAGAAATATGAGCGAGTATAATGTTTGGGGAATGCCACATAAACTGTCTTCAAAACCTAAAAGGAATGTATCCGGGCAGTCACCGGTCCACTAGCGCCACTGCTTTAAAAAAAAAATATCTCGTGATTTAGAAGGAATTTTGAAAAACGGCTCAATCAGCAACCTCGGAAGTGTGTCTAGAATTTTCTAATACCTTTTATAAAGTTTCTTATTGAAACACGAAGCAAGACATTCGATCTTAAGAAAAACTTAGTCTTAATTTCGGAACCAAGGACACCGATTTTCGAAATTAAAGTTATTTTTCACTTTTTAGTGTTTTCTTTTTTGGAAGTCTGTTTTTTTTTTTAATGAATGATATTATAAAAGAGAAGGGAGTGTATTTTACGCTACCTAAAACCGAACAGTGTCGACTCAGATTTCGAATGATAAACAGAAACTTTCCGAGGTTGTGAGGTGAAATAGTAGATTTTTATACAAGGATCGAAAGGAATCAATTCCCATACGAGTAGGAATTTGTGACTTTTCATTTTGAATTCACGGAAAGTAAAAAATAGTAGTTTTTCTAAAATATTTACTGATAATAATAACCATGTTGCTCGCCACTTCATAAAACCATTGTAGGTATGTATTTAATTATCTTTCCATTGAAATTTCAAGCAAAATATTATCGATTTCTGTATATCTTCTTACTCGGATCAAACAAACACTACTTTCCGAATATGAGAATTGAAAAAAAAAAAATCAAACATTTTCTGTGTTGACCGCAAATAATAATCTGGCTGAATCTGGTTTTCAATTCGCCCGAAAAAGAAAATCCAATTTCGGCCGGACTCTAGCTTTTATCGATGTAGACGTACCGCGGCACCACTGACCTATACCTACCTAATGCATTTTGGCGGTCAATGCCTCGCGTAAATAATAACTGAGGGAAGTATGGTAAGCCCAGCTACGCACGGGCGTTTTTTATCGCGGCGATGTTTTTACCTGCACTAGATTTTCAACTCTCGGTATTGAGATATATAGATAGATAGAATACTCTTTATTAAGTAAAAATAAAAATTAAAAATAAAAATTACAGATTTATACATGTAGAAATTTTACAAAGGATGACACTATGGACGGTTATATCGCTAAAAGCGATCTTTTACGGACAACCTTTGGATGGATTAAAGGTGGAAGAAGAGAATACTGCAGGTAATCAGTGGTGTACCATTTAGATATACAATCAATACATACATAGCTAAAACATATAGGTTCTTAGCTGAATATTGGGGAATCACGACCACCAGAAGTCCAGCGTAGCTAGACCCATGATGGTATGTAGATCGGTAGAAGCGAGTGGTCAATTTTTTTTTTTTTTTAACTTTGCCCCACACAAACATTTAATCTCACATACACAAACAGCCAGACCCAGAACAACTACCTACTTGTAGGTCATACAAAAATATTTGTTCCGTGCGGGAATCGAACTCACGACATGCAGCGCAGCAGTCAATCGCTTAACCACTGCACCAACCGTGCCGTCAAATTGGTATATGTTGGGTATATGTGTATAAATTGTGTTTTAGGAGATTCACGATAACTGGATGTCCAGCGTAACTAGAGCCGTGATAGTACAGTGGTTGGTAAAGGCAGGGGGTCATTTTATATCGATTGTTTTGAAATGTGGTTGAAACACGCAGTGAGTAAGATAAGGTGTTTTATCGTGGCTGACAATGTTACTTGCAGTATTCGTTCCCACGCTGACGTTTCCGTTGACCGTGATAGGGTTCTGAGTTGGTAGAAGCCCCCCGGACATGTTATATTGGTTGGGTTGCGTACGCTGGCGTTAGCGTGTCCTGGCTCAGCGTTGTATTGTGAGACGGTGTTGATTGGAGAGTATGTCTTAAGATGGTTGTCATTGCGGGGGCGCGGCTCCACCGTGTCCCTGCAAAGTCAACCAGGGCGGGGGTCCGACGGGGAGTGTAGCCGACGACAATGTTATGGTTCCCTCGTGGGTGACAGCTGCCTTCCGACTGGAAATGGTGATAGGGTAAAGTTATATCGCATTGAGTCGGTTCTGGTTTGAATGTTGTTAACTGCTTGTGGATCGGATAGTTGCAGCTTTTTTTGATAAGCAAAACAGTGACGTGTAGGAAATCAGTGTTGCACATTCATTCGATATGTAATAGAGCAAAGGATGGATAGTCATAAATTCTGATGTGTGATGCTGGGCGTGGGTGAAGGGGATATAAAAGGGATTATTTTCAATAATTTACCAAACTATTCATAATGATTTTTACACGTACAACGTGACAATGGTGGTGAAATGGTGATAAGAATTGTAAGACGATTCTTAAATGAAGATTCACAAGATTTATGTAGAGGTGATGAGCTGTGGCACGTTAAGAAAGTGGAGCTCTTTGATGAGCAAGGTAATTTTATGAGAAGATGGTTAGAAGTTTTATTTTAACAATGATTATGATAACGATGTGAATAGCAGTGGAAGTAGGAATAAATATGTGACTATAAGGAGTGGTATGAGACAAAGCGGATTCAATTTACGTTTATTTAGTGACAGTAATAGATTGTTGTTCAACAAACTGGAAATCACAAGATTTATTATCCCTCGTTCAAGACGAAGCTGCGGTGGTGGTAGTAACTTGACATCTGACGTGTTTCGTCAGAACCTAGAGGTAATACAGCTGAGGAGAGTACGACTGTTAATACAATGGAGACGACTGCGACCGTTTTAAATTAATCTTGGAAACTACAAATTAGGATATCTACAAGATTGGAGAAATTGAAAAAAGGTGAAATGATCGACATCGAATGTTCAGCTAGTATAGTATTACCCATCAAATAATTTCTGAAACCGGATGAGGTAATTTTTTATTTCTCATATATGGAACTTTGTTGTTGCGGTGAGTGTTCGTCTGTTATCATAATTAATATAAAAATAGTAAAAACCACCAAGTGAATTTTCCGCAAAGTGTTAGAATGGTGTAGAAAACGATAAGGGAATGCTATATAAACCCCAACATTCAAGTCAAAGACACATACATTCAGTTACCATTTAACAAGAACAACGGTGACAAGTACAATAGTGACATTTCTTAAACAGTAACAAATAGTTACTCGTATGCTTACGTCTGATAATCGCTGTAAGTGTTAATTTTACTAAAATATCATTATTAGATAAAATTATGTCATCTAATCAAGGAATGAGTAATATTGTTCTCGCTGAATTAAATAGTTGGGGAAATAGAACTTGGAGAAAAATAAGCCCTATAAGATCATAGAAGCTAGTACGATGTCTTTAAAGTCACCAAACGCGATGCAGACAGTGGTGCATCTGGAGAACGACTATCATCAATAATAAAATATGAAACAAGAGCAAGGAACTACTTGTAATGATGATGTGCAAAGAGGAAGTGTTTTTTCATCAGAATTTTAAAAGTGGACAATGTTTTAGCACGCCCTATTGACATGGGCAAGGCATTCCATAACCGTAGGTACTGCTTGAGCCGAACATTGAGAATTCAACAGATCGCCTCCCAACGCATCAAGAACACACATTGGATTGTCAACTTTCGGCGCTAAGGGGCCTATCACACTATCAGTATTATCACGTGATACTCGATATCATAATCCAATATTGATGGTATTGATGTCAAATTATGATTACTACATCGATAATTTTACTGATGATAATAATTATCACGATATCCAGGATCATGATAATATTGATAGTGTAATAGGGGCCTAAGGCTCGTATTACAGAACGTCACTCAATACTCAAGCATTACTTAAAACTAGATTCAAGCCAGTTGATTGGTTGAACTTGAAATTATGTAGTTTTAAGTCATGCTTGAGTATTGAGTGACGTTCTGTAATACGGGACTAAGTAGAGCGTAGAAAATATAGTTCGCGAAAAAAAAACCGTCGCGCTCGCGATAAAAGTACGCCCGTGCGAACGTGGACTAAAAATGTAATATCCTTACATACATCGTGTCATCGTCGAATGATCATTCCGAATACTCTTTGATTCCGAAAAACAGCGGCGACTGGGAACGTCGCGTAGTCGCTTCGCGTTTCTTAATGCATTTAAATGCGCAAAAAATTATTGACTTTTGAGCAGCGATTTTAAATCATTCTGTTAATATTGAGTGTGACATAGTGAGTATTTATTTTTGTTCATTTTTTTAAATATTCTGCAATTTGCATAAATTGTGTGTATTACGTATTTTCGCCGGCGCGATTTTCAAGGCCATCGCTGCATTTAGATAGACCGGTTGATGACCTAGGTCAATTCTGATAAATTGTAATGTAGATACTACCTATGTACCTATGTATTTTGTAAGATTGTAGGTGGAGACAGCAACGAAGTTCGGTTAATATTTCCATATTTTTGGAACGAAGTTACTTATCGCACATATATTATTACTCCGCACACTTGGCGAATGAGAGTTAGGTACACCGAAAAAAGTGAAACATTCTGAGCGTCACGGTACTTTTGTTTTTGATGTGAAACATGATCTACATATTATACACCGTGAATCCGTGATCGCAAACGGCATGAATATTAAAAATATTTATTAGTCTTGTAATTGTATTCTGTACATATCATTCTAATAAGAAAATTATAAGTAATTATGTTTTCTCGATATTTATTTATTGGTTTGCTTCAATTATAAATTATTTCAATAACGATCGATTTCGATGTTTCACATCAGCCGGGGGTCCAGTGACGGCCAAATTTTCATTTAAGGGCTAAGTGTCAGGGTAGCCTGCGAAATTCAAATTTTCTTAGGTTTTTGCAATTTGCACTTCAGTATAAGGTTGTATGTTGATTTAAATATTATGATTCGCGGCCGTCAATTTTTTTTTTTCGTAGGATTGGAGTCATTAGAATCTGTAATACAGCTCCTTAAGTTCGTATAAGTAATCACTACATATTATAAAACAAAGTCCTCCGCCGCGTCTGTCTGTCTGTCTGTCTGTTCGCGATAAACTCAAAAACTACTGCACCGATTCGCATGCTGTTTTCATCAATGAATAGCTTGGATCTCGAGGAAGGTTTTAGTATATAATTTGTTAAGTTTTTGTATAAATAAACGATATTTTTTGGAGGTGTCGGAAAAAAATAAGCCGTCTGGGAGCTTTCAACGAAAACGCTGTCTAAACCCTTTGAGATATAACAAAATAATGTATGGTGGAATCGTGTATCTTATAAAGGTATTTCGTCCAATTGCGAACGTGACCCTGAGAAAAGTTATGCACCAATGGTGTTCATTAGATTTCGAGTGTTTTCTCAGCACAAACGGTGTATCGTGCGACATTTCGGAGGATTTCGTTTTGTTTTCACATTGTTGGTACTTACGTGAATTATTTTAAAATTATTAATTATGTCGCATTTTAATTTCGTGTTGTTGCTTTAAGAATTTGAGTTAAATTTTGATTTAATGTTTGTTATATTTAGGTAAAGACTCATTATACGTTCAGATCATAAGTACTTATATTATATTAAATCATTTGTTTCGGTTTCTATTCACATAGTGAATCACATTACAATTAATATTACGTTAGAAATTTGAGATATAGCCTGGGATATGGAGAAGGGACATAGGGTACTTTTTTATGCGATAAACGACATCCACGCGGGCGAAGCCGCGGGCAAAAGCTAGTTATGATATATTATTATATGAACTTAGAGAGTTATATTGATGATTTTTACTTTGATACCCTGACGCTTCCTCCATAAGTAGTTACTCTCAAACGTTAATTTATTTCATGCATATTATACGAAATTAAGGAACTTCGTTTCAACCGTATTCGTATCATCATAGTTAATCAAGGCCTGTGCCCGTCACTAATAGGATACAGAATCTCCTTTTTTTAAGTTGGTTAAAATAGGCGGTAGGTACATGTTACAGAATTAACTAAACTCACAAATATACACGAAATGCTGAAAAGCAGTGTTTATTGTTATTTGTTATTTATTTATCGTACAAACGTACTTATACGACCGAACTAAAACACAAGATCACAATAAGCAAGTGTTTGATTATTTTTATTTAGGAAGAAAAAACAAAAAAAAAACATGCTGTACCTATACGTTTTCACAGTGCAAGTCTGCTAATGCTAATGTATTATGCTCAATAAACCTGCAAGTGAACTTGTCTAATTTGGGGCTCACTAGCAAATTATACTTTGTAACCTAGCTGTAGGTCATATTTTAAGCTATTCATGTTGTCTCATCCTGTGTTTAACCTATGTTCCTGCTTACTATATTACCTGGATAATGGTGCCGATTCCCTTGTTCACAAACTAAACTAAATTTAAGTTAGTGCTCTTTTTCTTTTTATTTCATTAAGAAAAGGACAAAACATAAATTTTAGTTTAGTCCTGTCAAATTAATCAGCGCTTGACGTAAATTGACGTAATTTTAGTCGGCAAGTTTTTAATCACGTCTAAACTTGTATGGAGTAGTGACAGGCGCTGATTAATTTGACAGGACTAAACTAAAATTTATTTTCTGTCCTTTTCTTGAAATAGAAAGAAAAAGATGCACTGAACTTAAGGAATCGGCACCATATTAAACAGCTATTACTATTCTATTGCGTAAGTGCGTGCATCGGGGATAGGGGACATGGTAAACAAGCACAAGCAGGCGCGAGGCAGCCCAACATAAGCTAAATAGTCGCCGCCGCATAATAAATTATGGAAATCTGCTGTATCGCAGATTTCGTTCGTTGTACAAAACTCGTAGAAAAGAAATAAGAAATTTCGATAGACTGGCAACATAACAAAAAACAAATAGTTCATCAGGGATGAAAGAATTGCCAAAAAGTTTCGATATATATCGTATCAATACTTAGAAAATATATATTATTGATATCGATTTCGATACATCGAAGAAAAAACATATTTGTACGGTGGCCAGCACATCAAGTTATACGAAAGTGCCTTTCTCTCAACAGTTTGTGTTAACTTGATGTGCTGGCGTCTGTAATTTATGAGAGTTTATTGTGTTTGCTTATAAATACCAAACTAGAACCATCATTTCGGATGTAAAATCTTAAATTAATGTTAAATTCCATCGGTTTTGATCAGCGGCGACAACGGTGTTGTTATTGGAAATACACAACACACACTGTTATTCGTTGTATTTGATACATTTTCAATACTTGATATTTTTCTATTTATTTATTTGCATAATGTACACTTAGAGGCTAGGCTAAAACTTAAGACTACATGACCCGGCAGCAAGTATTATTAATAATTATTTAATTAACTTATAGTTAAGTAGGTTAAATATTTCAAGTTAACATTATATTCCATACCTATTTTAAATATAAATATCGATTAATCAAAATAATAGATATCCCCAAAAAATATCAATGTATCGATACATCGATATTTTTTCTAAAGCATAGGTACATCATTTAATCTTACACAATCTGACAGCTATCTAACTGACTGACATTGCCCGCCCTCCGCCCTCACCTCAAGTCTCAATCTCAACTTGTTTATTGGTTTTTTTTTCACTAAAAATAGGCTTTTCTATAACCGAAATAAATAAATAACATAGGTTTTTCAACCCCTATAATTTAATTTCAAGATGCCAGACCCCAGTGAAAGTGGTTTTATCGTGGTAGAATGCCAGATAGCGCCGAATCATAACAACAAACATGTTTGCGTACCAAAAGCGTGGGTCAAATGTAAAATATCAGAGAAAAGGGTGGCTATCGCATATCCCGCTGAAGATGATTCCCGTATTGCAACAAGAATTAAAAACAAAGAACCAGCAGATGACCTCTGGCAGTATTATATTGGAGATATAAAATATGAAGCAGGTATGGTATTTTTTATTTAAGCACTTCCAAAAAAGTTGGGAAGAATTGTCTTATTGTGTTGTAGTCTTATGACAGAGAGGCCTATGCAGCAGTGGGTCAAAATCGAAATATTTCACATAAACCTACATGGGCACTTAAGAAATTCAGAAGCTAGGTGCACGGTTCGGTATAAGTTTACAGTCTACTAGGCCTACAACATACTCACATTCACAAAATAGATAAGAATATAAAATATATAAAGATAAAAGTAAAAACCTATTTGGGTGAAGTTGGACCGTGGATGATAATTATGATAGTTTTCAGTTCACAAAAGTAACACAAGGATTTTTTTCTCTTTTTTTAAATCATTGCCCCACACTAGGAATTTCTCATGTATTTTGGATGCGTTTACAAACATTTAAACTCACATACACAAACAGCCAGACCCGGAACAACTACTTGTAGGTCATACAAATATTTGTTCCGTGCGGGAATCGAACCCATTACATGCAGCACAGCAGTCAATCGCTTAACCACTGCGCCAACCATGCCATCTATGATCACAAGGGAACATGATGAAGGAATGTTTATTGTTACATTGTGCCTTGAACTCAAGTAGCTTTCCAATACCAATAATTCATGATGTTCACGTAAAAAATAATCTTTAATCTTTTTTTTATTTTATTTTATATTTAATTGTTACAAAATTTCTTTTTCAGAAGTTTTGATTTAAACTCAAGTAGCCTAGCAATATGAAGTAACAATATTTGTTACATAAAAAAATGGCTTAGTGTTTATTTTAAATGGTTTTTCAATTTTATTTTCAGATTCTTATGAAGATGCTGTTGTTGGTTTTCTCCAAACAGGCCGTGGTGAAAATAGTAAACAAATTGAAGACAAAAACAGTAAAAGTAAGTAAACATAAATTATATACTGGCTTCCGCCAGCGGCTTCGCCCGCGTGATATTTTTATAAATATAGCCTATGTTACTCAGTGATATTATAGCATTTTACTGTTGAAAGAATTTTTTAAATCGGTCCAGTAGTTTTTTAGTTTATTCATAACATACAAAAATACAAATCTTTTCTCTTTATAATATTAGTGTAGATAACTATACAAATGAATAAAATTGAAGTGTCTGTCTGTAAAAATGAACTAACTATTTACACTAGGTATTATTGGAATGTCTGTTTGAAATGTAATAACAGCTTTTTACTAAATGTATAATTTATTTTTAATTGTGTTTGTTCCGGCTAATCTGCGAAACGCCTGGACCGATTTTGACGGGACTTTCACTGGCAGATGGCTGATGTAATATAAGGAGTAACCTTGGCTACTTTTATTTTCGAAAGAGCCGCGAGGGCGAAGCCGCGGGCAGCAGCTAGTTGGTATTAAAACTGAAAATCTCTTCATAAATTACATCCATACCACTGATTAATACAGATGGGACACTCCGCAAAATCAATTAAATAAAAAGCGACTCTTGCTACGACACAATAAAGTGCAATTCAGGTCGCACAACCCTTATTACAACAGTTATATTCACCTACAAGTTGCGTCTTTTTCTATCGCGTAACTCTTATACCGGCGACGCGCGGCAGTCCTACTGAATTGGCCTAGTGAGATGGGCCCGCCGCGTACTTGTTGAGCTTCATACCTAAACTGCGGAGTACACACTGTATTAATCTGTGTCCATACTAATAAAAAAAATGCGAAATTAACTCTGTAACCTCTTCACGCAGAGCTGGATTTAAACGTGTGGAGGCCCTGGGGCGACCAAGAAGTTGAGGCCCCGAAACACTTTTGGAACTAACGTGTTTTTTTTGTCCACAGTTTTTTTATAATTTATAAACAGGTTGGATTTTTGAGACGGGGCAGTAAATAGATACCTTAACCGTTGTTCCTACAGGAAAACGGTCTAGGAGACTGTCCTTAACTTTTTGAGAAACATTGATGCACAGATTTAAAAATAAAATAGAGTAAATGAAAAGGTCGTAAACCTTATGAATATGAACTTTTTCTCTTTGATGGACACAAAGGATGTATTTTTTTTTCTAAACATACTGTGGAGGCCCCTTCCTTGTGGAGGTCCGGGACTAGAGCCCCTGTTGCCCTGCCCTAAATCCGGCCCTGTCTTCACGGCTTAAGGGCTGAACGAATTTAGATGAAATTTAGCACACGGGCACAGACTCCATGACCTGGGTTAGGACAAAAGGATACTTTTTTGTTTGTTTTCCGACCTCCTCGTGGGTGAAGCCATAATTGCAATGCATACGTACCACCAGCACCAGGTCTTCAACCAGTGTGTCCTGCCCGTTATGACATATGGTGCCGAAACGTGGACACTGACAGCCAGGCTGGTCGGCTCGGACTTTCTTTGAAGGATTAGATCAGAAATGAAGTTATACAGAAAAGAACCGGAGTTACCGACATTGCCGCAGAGTAAGCAAGCTGAAGTGGCAGTGGGCTGGCTGTGTTTGTCAAAGGACTGATGGCCGGTGGAGCAGATACCGCCAGCCCTGGAGTGGAGACCGCGTTTCGGCAAGCGTAGTGTGCGATGCCCCCCAGCTAGATGGATCGACGCCCTTAAAAAGGTGGCTGGGACAAAGTGTTGTGGCGCAGCCTGGGAGAGGCGTATGTCCAGCAGTGGACTGCGATAGTAATGAGGCTGAGTTGATTAACCTTTTGACCGCCACTTGAAGAAAGCAAAAACGTACCCTCTCGGCGCCAAGATACGAATTCATCCTTTCGAGTTTTTATCATCTTATGGTAATATAGATGAAATATAAAGAAGGAAGTTCGACTAATATAAATTAGGATGAGTCAAGGAATATAATTAGCACCTTCGGCGCCAGTGTATCATTTTTGCACACTCTTGTTAATACAATGTGTATCAAAAATGATACACATGGCCCTGGAGATATGAGAACAAAACAACTTAAACAACAAAACTATTTGGTAGGCCAGTGTATCATTTATGATATACACTCTGAAAAACCTGAAAAAAGATGGGAAAAGGAAGATGAAAGCTTAAAACACATTAATACAATAAATAAAACCATATAAACAAAAAAAAAAGTGTGATTTTGGAAATCGTGCTTGGCGCCGAAGGTGTTAAAAAAAAAAAAAAAACAATGTTGTTTTATGAGCTTTATTTACAGATGTACATACGTATAAAAGTCTGTCATGTAGTCGTGACCGTGGCGTGCAGGGCTCATTTTGGTTTGTCATCTATACACGACTGTGGTGGTCAAAAGGTTAATTGATTGATACACACGTACATAAACTCACGCCGTATTCCCATAGGGGTAGGCAGAAACTACAGAACGCCAACTGCTACAATCCACTCACAATATACTCCTTGCATAATAATTGCAATAATTTCAATATTTTTTCAGCTTCAATGTAAGTCACTTATATCTTATTTTTTTTCAGCTGAGGCAGTCGCCGAACCAAAGAATTCGCTAAAAGTTCGCATAGTGCTGCCTAAGCCTAAACCAAAATCAGAAAAAAAGAAAAAGTCTGAAAAAAAAACTCTCAGAAAATATTTGAAGGAACATTCAAAAGACAAAAATAAAAAATCCAAATTTAAACATGTACAACAACATTCATTGAAAGAAAATGTTCCTGATTTAGAAAACGATACTGGAATAAGTACTCTAGATTCTGTGGACACTGAAGTAACCCCAGAATTAAGTTCTCCCTTTGTACCAAATTCAAATTGCCAAAGTAACGCACAAAGTTATATGAAACATTTACCAAACAACCTCAATAATAATAAAAACTCTGAAACATTTGAGAGAACATTAGAAAGTCTTGCCGATGTAATGGAAAAAGATATAGATTTTACAAATGCAAATTTCTCACCGAAAGACAGACAACTTTTGATGGACGCACAAATTAAGACAAATGGAATTTTTAAGTTTATCAAACATGTGATGTTGGATGTAAGAAAGATGTACATACAAGCACACGAAACAAAGAAAACTCTTGATCATATAGTTTCCAAGTATAAAGTTCAGCCACAACCGGCCACAGTTCCTGTAGAAAAAGAAAATGATCTGAATCATCATCAAAATGGTAATTCATTTCAAAAAGAAACCCTGCATGATGAGATGGAAACTGAAGCTGACGATGGAATGGAAAACGAAACTAACGCAAATGAACAAAATGACAACACATTGATTATTAAGGAAGAAAACCTGTTTGACGAACAGGACACTGAAATGGACAGCAAATCGGATAATGAGATATTTACTAATGACGAATCATCAACTAAAGAACAATCAATACCACCGCCTTCGCCAGTCGGGAATAAAGATAAAAAATTATATAATAAAAAGAACACTACATGGACTTTAAAGTATCCACATCCAGCCAAAGGCCTGGTACCGTTAGCCGGACGAGACTCACGAGTTTACATAAGTGCTAAAGAATTAGAAAAAGCTAAACAAACTGCTACTAATGTAAAGGTATTCACGCGACATCTGTTTAAAGCGGTCTTCACTGAAGAAGCATTGGAAACTTGCTCAATGACTGGTAGAAAACCTTGTTTTGGTAGAAATGTCGGCATAATTCGACCAGCTTTGAATCAGAATGCCAGAATTATCATATTTACTTATGCAATGAAGTATGGCCGAGAAGTAGGTTGGGAAGATATAGGATTAAGTGAACTTGTTCAAAGTTTAAGATGTATGTTACAAAATAAGAGAAGAGACAGAAAAAGGGGCCGCATAGTTAAGTTACCAATGATATTAAAGTAATAAATACGGGCCCTATCAGAATACCAACGCTGCGACGCTTATTTTTAAATGTCGCAGGATCATGATGAGGTAGCAGCCTTTTTGCTTCGTACAGGACCTCCTGTTTTTTATTTTATTTTTATATAATTTAGTTTTTAGGGTTCCGTACCACAAAAGAAAACAAAAAGAGAACCCTTATAGGTTCACTCGTGTGTCTGTCTGTCCGTCCGTCATATCAAAGCCAATTTGCTCCGAATCTACTGGACCGATTAAGTTGAAATTTTGTACACATATGAACTTTTGTGACCTTAACACGGATGTGTAAAATGTTGAAATAAAAAAAATATAGAAAATAGTTCTATACTCTATTTTCCTGTAATCTATAATTACAGGAAAATTATTAATAAGTAGTCCATGGTCTTAATATAACATGGTAAATTTCTAAATATGATGCGTACAAACTTACATTTTCAGTTGGAATATATGGGAGAACATGTATTTCAACTACAATGTTAAGTTTGTTCTTGGGATAAATTCGTCCCAACTACGGAACCCTTCATTGTGCGTGATACGACACGCACTTGGCCGGTTTTTTATACTTTTATCATTGTTTGTATAGTTTGTGATCTGCCTGTGCGAGTCACAATAAATACCTACTTTTTCTTCTTTTTTTTTCTTTTGCTAATAATTGATAACCACGCGTCATCGTCATCATTTGCGTAACCTTTACCGAAAGTCTGACCGCCAGTCTTACAGCTGTCAGACTTTCGGGCTTCTGATTACCTCCTAACGACTGTCCAAGACCGAAAGAAAGAAAAAACAAAACCGGCCAAGTGCGAGTCGGACTCGCGCACGAAGGGTTCCGTACCATTATCTATAAAAACGGCAAAAAAATCATGTACTAATCATCTGTGAAAATTTCAAGTGTCTATCCCGGTTCATGATATACAGCCTGGTGACAGACGGACGGTTGGACAGCGGAGTCTCAGTAATAGGGTCCCGTTTTGCCCTTTGGGTATGGAACCCTAAAAAAGAAAAATATAGATTTTTTTTTAATTTCCAGGGCTCGTTACCACTATTGTCTACCTCAGTTTTCTTACAATATCATTGGTTTTAAGTTTTAACTGATCTTAGATGAGAATATTAAGACTAATTTTATATATTTTGTATTTTTAGCTTTAAGTTTTTATCAATGCACTGTAAAAGGGGTTTAAGAACCGTAAAAATTGGATTTTTTAGACAGCGGTTCCGTCATATAACGACCATAACAAGGGTGTAGCTAGGATTTTGTTAAGGGGGGGGGGGGGGCAGGCGTAGACAAACCAAGAATATATATAAGGTAAATGCTGCATGAGCAATGGGGCAGGTTACGTTAAAAATGAAAAACAAAATATCAATCAGTGAATTTATTTTAAAAAAAGTAGTCGACGAGGTTCTTCACAAAACCGTTTTAACACCTCAGATTCAATTGTATCCTTATTTTTTTGTACCATGGTTCATTGTACACTGAGCATGCATAGGGTGTTCAATCGGTTTTTCAGCCAATGTTTTAACACGACGCAGTGTAGAAAAGGACCTCTCTATGTTACTTGTAGTTACAACTTCGTTTTTATTTATTAATAGACTACCTACGTAATATTACTTTACGGTTTGTAAGTATTCCTGCATCTTCCTGGGGGGGGCCGTACCTCGCTACGCCCTTGGGCCATAAGGTGGGCATTCTTTTCTTGACAATGTGAACGATTTTGAATGTGTAGAGTGAGGTCTCTAGAAATGTCAAATGTGAAACTGAACATTCACTGTTTGCGGGATTTTCTATCGCAAATTGTTACTAATTATTCATAATTGTAAAGATTGTGCCATTCCTGACTAATTATGGCTTAAGATTTTAAGTAAAATCTTAGGATCTAATTTCGTAGCACTTGGAGGAAGAATAATATTTGTCCGCTTAATGCTTGCCAATTTTAGAAACAGGTATATTGTAAATATTCATTTGATATTTTAAAATGTAACAAAATAAACATTTTATGAAGTAAAGAGTAGTTAAACATATTCAAAACACAAAATAAAAGTACTGACAGGACCTTACTCAACAGTGGCGCCAACTGGTGAGCACAAAAAAGATACCCCCCATTACCCCACTCTGGTGCCGTATTTTTCATAACGGTCGTAATATGGCGGTCGCCGCTGTCTTGTCTTGGGAAACCAAGCTTTTAAACTAAGCCAAATCTGCCATTGTGCCGCCGCCTATAAACGTCTCCTGCAATAGTTAAGAGACAAAGCAGGTACGTCACCATCTTAGAGACGAAACTGAAATATCTCTTGTGTAAGTACTTACAGTGATACTATCGCTTTTAAAATTGTGTCATTTTAATTTGGACCCTGTTATGCAGAAAAGATCCAACCAACGTGTTATTAAACGTTGGTTGGATCTTTTCTGCATAACAGGGTCCATTTAAGATTTAATTTTTATCATTTTTAGGGTTCCGTAGTCAACAAGCAACCCTTAAAGTTTCGCCATGTCCGTCTGTCTGTCCGCGACTTAGCTCAGAGACTGTATTAGAAAGAAAGCTGTAATTTGGCATGGGTATACAATATATTAATAACGCCGACAAAGTGGTAAAATAAAATCTTGTTTTTTTTTAGGGTTTTCCCCTGCATGTAAATGATATATTTTTTTTTCTCGTCTACCCCATGGTGTGGGGAATCGATGGATAGGCTGTTTAAAAATATTTTGGGTTTGTGAAATGCATTATTCGATTCAGGGATCCGTTTGAGTAGTAATATGCTTTAAAGTGCAAATTTTTGTTAGAGTCAAATCCCCCCCCCCCCCCCCCCCCCACTGCCAGCTAAATGGTTGTATTTGGGTATGTGAAAAAATTCACAGCAGTAGTTTATATAACGAAGTGAAAAGGAAAACTATGACAGCTAAGTTGGCTTTACAAGTTACCGAGTAATAGTCGACCAATTTACATATTCAGTTGAAAAACATGGAATGAATAGGAGAACATGTTTTTTAACTACAATGTTAAGTTTTTTCGTGAGATAAACTTATCCCAACTACGGAACCCTTCATTGTGCGTGGTCCGGCACTTAACCGGTTTTTTTATTAAGGAATTTCATCGATGACAATCCATCGATTATTTGTGTGATGTTATATAATTATAGATTTCATTTTTAAATTATCTCTAAGCAATAATAATGAATACTAATGTTTGTTCTTTTTTAACTATGTACATACTTTTATCGTTCTTAATATGATATTATTATCCTTGAAACATTGGAATGTGAACTTTTGATCTATTGACTACAGATCGAGATTAGGATTTTTATTACTTTTGTAAGTATTTTTATGGAATGAGTATCACAAATAAGTTTTAGTATAAAGTAGGTTTTATAATCTAATTTAAAAATTGCTTGCGCGCCCCTCTGCTATTACGTACCACTACGTAGATATCGACTTACGGCCTACCACTCATCACTGCCCGCTGCGACGTCCCCGTCCATCCCCGCCCGACCCTTGCTCGACGCAGCCAGCGTCGTTGAGCGCTGAGCTTTAAATTCGTCCCTAGATAATCTAAATCCAATCCAGCTTGTCCCTTGGTGTCCTCCCCCAGCGGCGCCCTAAGCCAAGGTCCGTACCCCACAGGGGATCCCTTAGCGTGTAGTCGCTTAGTTTATAAGTTTATGCCCTGGCTGGAGGCCTTATTTTATTGAGCCATAAAAAAACATCACTACCCTTTAAAGACAATACAATGTATGTCACAAGTATTATTCAGATATCGTATTTTTTTTGGGCAACTGGTAATAAAATCTTTGAAATTCTTTCTTTTAAGGATTTCTTTGAATTTTGGATATGTTTATACATACTTGTATTAGTACCTAAACAGCCATACGGAGGAAAAAACTAAATTTAAGATATTTTCGATAACAGATGGACTGGACATGTGAAATCAAATTGTTAAAATAGGCAAAACACGGTATCTAACATCTCACGTTCTTTAGGGATTGTTATGTTAGTGTTTTATCAAAACAACTCGTATTTTAGTCGCGCCGTTATTTTCCGATAACAGTGTGTACTGTTATCAGAAAATAACGGCGCGACTAAAATACGAGTTGTGTTTTGATAAAACACTGTAATAATTGATAATGCTGTTTTTTGACTAATCAGAACCTTACTTTTTTGAAGATACAGTGTATATTCCTATAGTTAACATCAACTCAAACTATCGCAGTCCACTGCTGGACATGGGCCTCTCCCTGGCTGCGCCACAACACCCTGTCCTCCGCCTACCGCATCCAGTCTGTCCCTACGTACCACCTTCCTTGAAGGTCGTCGGTGCATCGTCGCTGGGGGCCTCCCACACTACGCTTGCCGATACGCGGTCTCCACTCTACCATGCACTCTTCTTATAGCAATAAAAATCTATCTCAATTCAAGGTCAATTTTCGTCTCGTCTGCTCCACCAGCCATCACTCCTTCGACAAAGAAAACAGAACAAACTTCCTTCGAAAACATGTCCAGCCCACTGCCACGTCAGCTTGTGGTAAATGTGTTCATTTGAGCTTGTTATAGCGTTCCTCACTTTTTTGAAGACTTGAGTCAAAATTATGATAGATATGGCACTATCATAATTTTGATTCTATGCGCAAGGAACCGATTTAAACGTGTAACGACAAAACACTGTATCTTCAGATTCATTGCACGGCAGACCAGTGGTAAGAAGGACACAACATTGATTCACATGTCGCGTAGCAATAAGGGCGTTTTTCGTAGTGCAAATTTAAATTATATTAGATAATCTATATCTCCCACTTATTTTTAAATCTTGTAGTTGTGATAATTTTATGTCGATATGTAAAATATTTCTAAGGCAATTCTGGAAGTCATAATAATGTTTTTATGCGTTGTATCTTGATTTTTTTAAACTGAAACTGATTAAAACTATTTTTTTTAATGTAGACATATTTGTTTTATTGTTATATAACTAACAGCTATAAATAAAATAAAAAGTATAAAATATAGTAAATAGTAATAAAAATAGTAATAAATTCCCTACTTCGGTTTTTTCTAACCATAACAAATCGTGTGAGAGCGAGAAAGCAATATCAATTATTTTGGGGAATCTCTGAACATTGGGTTGCCATCTTTGTTCAAATCAAATTCAATTAAATTTTGCAATTGAATCTGAAAAGTAAATTAATAAATATTGCTGACGTAATCCTACTATCCAGACCCCCATCCCCCATGTCATCAAAAATAATCAAAGCAAAGACCCCCCCACCCCCTTTGGTGCTTACGTAATAATTGAATGACCCCTCCTCCTGTAAATGTGCCCGAAATTGTAAAATTTGTGCGTCCAGCCGATCCAAAGATATTCACGAAAAACAGATTCCGCTGGAGTAACGTTACCCCAGCAGCGGCATGTTTCTTAACCGGTATCATATATGAAAGAGCGCTGTTTGCACATTCTCAAACATTTTTTCTTTTTTCTTTATGCCTCATAGTTGTTGACTTTTGAAGAAAAATAAAAAAAAATATATATACCTTTCCTCCTCCCCCTTATCTTCGAAGTTTGCATAGAGAAAAATCTGAAATTATTCTATGTGATAGAAGCTTATGTAAAGATTACAGGAAAAATAAAACTATGTCTCTAAATAGCACACTTTTTCAGAAATCAGCAAAAATTACATTCGTTTTTTTATCTGTCAAGAGATGGCGATGAACTAAAATTGCAATATTCTACACCGCAGTGCTAAAATTCTCTCTCTTTTTCTCTTTCTGTGCTTTTTTCTTTTTCTTTTTTTTTTCTTCGTTTCCTTGCTGATGAAAATTTAAAAACATTTCACGTTTCACAACCAAAATGTTCCCCCCTACATGTTAGCAGGTTGCTTTGGGAATGGGGTCTCAACTCGAACAAATTATAATTAGTCTTGAAAAAAATTCACAGATGGCAGCTCAGGTGACAATTATGAAATTAACAATCAATAAAAATTGTTATAGGGCCGATTTTGGCTGAAGTAACATTAGTAAAAATCAAAACTTCCTTGTTTAATGTTGATTTATCTATTTACATTCATAAATCACGAGAATGACACCTAGTATCTAGGCCGACTCCTAGATGGCGTTGTAAAACTACAGTCTCTGGCAATTAGTGAGTCGCTGATGCTGCCATGTGTTAAAAAATCGAGGGAAAAAAATAGCTAGCTAAATAAATTATGTGTGCTTTGGGTGAAGCACAGTTGTAGTTTTTCTGGGCTGGTATGGAATCCTCGGTGCGCGATTTCGACTCGCTCCTTGACCGGTTTTTTTTACTACTAATTTTTAAGTTTTTAAAGTTGCAGAATAAAAATGTATTCAGTAATAATTGACTATGTCGCGTCTATTGACTAATGAAAATATGTAAATATACAATGAAATGACTATGTGGATGTATATTACTTTTAAAAAAAAATGAGGCAGGTCTAAAAAAAAATATGACATTATTCACACGCATGTCGTGTGCAAAACCACAGACACGATAGTAATATTATTGATAATTTATAAAAAGTATAACCGCATAGCTATCATCATGTGATAGGATAGGATCGACTCGTGTGAAAAAGCCATAGATAATGGATTTTTTCGTTGTAGGATTCTTATCATACCTATATTGGTTCATATCTTTGAAACCGCAAAAAACCGCAGCAGATTTTCACATATTACGAGTATGTTGATAATGAATACCTGCACTATAGAAAAACGTAAAATCCAAAACTTCGGCAAGCTTCGGCAGTAGTGAAAAGCTTCAATGAAATTTTAAAAAGGCACGAATTTTTTTTTCACTATTAATTTTTTATGTTTTAAACTACACAAAAAAATTAAAAACAGATTTTATTTGAAAAAATGTATCCTCAAAGTATTCATAAATATCGTTTTTGATATGCCGTTGTTCTACTATTTTCTATAGTGCAGCGCCGAGGCTACTATTACGTAATACACAATCCCAATTCCATTCATTTTGGTTCATTAATGTTCATTGTGTGCTGACGAATTTTCCAAATATACGATTAGGGATTTCCTTCAGAATCCTTCGGATTGTGTGTGACGGAGTATGTTACGTAGTGGAGGTGCGGGTTAGGTATAAAGAGTGCTTTTTACTCGTACTTGCTGAAGGGTAACTCCGCGTCCTATTTAAAAGCGATCGTCGCGTGCGTATGTCGCTTTTTGTTCGGAAAACACCCTCTGTCGGCGCGACCACGCGTTCAGGTTCACAGAACAAAAAGTGCCTAAAGTAACAGTAAACTGGAGGAGGATTGTTAATTTTGGGTAGAGACACATACTCTCTATTTAGGGCTATGATAAACAACTGAAGGGTAAGAAAAAGAAATGACAATGTATAAACGTACAGTACGTCCTAACCCAAAGAGAATATCGCACGAATACACAATCATTTATCTGAATAATGACGTACAATCGCTTTCAGTTAGGATGCGGCCTTATGGTAAAACGAATGTGACGTGATAGGGTAATATTATACTAGTACAGACAGAGTAAAATGATCTAGGGATAGTGTTAAATGGCACAGGGTAGAGGTAAAATGCCGTTAGGAATGGGAAGTGAAACAGCAGTATTGTAAATCAGCACGTGTATTAGAGCTTGTCCCCCGGCGTGTGCTTGGCGACGGCCGTGTCGGCCGCGGTGAGCGCGCGCGCGCGCACGTTGCGGCGCGCGCCGCGCAGCACGTGCCGCGCCGACAGCGCGCAGCGCGTGGACGACGAGCTGCGGACGGCGGAACCAATCATTCGCATGGACTGCTCATACATACGGCACTGCTGTGATAGCCATGTTGTCGTCATCAGGGAGTTTGTTTTATTTTTATTATAGTTTTTATTGTGTTTCTGTATTTGTGTGTACTCCAAATATGAGTTAAGGTTACTCGAAATAAGTGTACTTTTAAAATTTTATTTTTTATAGAACTTCAAAAAAAAAAACCCCAAAACGCCCGCCCTTCACCACTTCCTATAGTTTTAGAAGTTTTTTTTTTGTTGTTATTATTAAAAAAATATTAGTATGGATATCTCACCCAGCCCAAACAGTAGGTAATGTATGTGCGGAGTCTTCAGTCAGTTTGACGGCTAGCGCGCTCCGCACCAGCTCTTCGGCGAAACTTCGAACTGCTGACAGCATTACCGCATGGACGGCGCTGTGGACGTTATACAAGGTGTTCGAAAGTTAATAAAAACCGGCCATGTGCGTCTCCGACAACGCACAATGAAAGGTTCCATAGTTGAGATGAATTTATCCCAAAAGCAAACTTAACATTGTAGTTGAAAAACAAGTTCTCCCATACATCCCAATTGCAAATGTAAGTTGTTACGTACAATATTCAGAGATAGACTTCTTATAGGTTTTCTTGTAATCTATAAGTAATGAATTATTAACTGCACGCTTCCGTTTATTAGTCACAAAAAGCAACTGACCTATAAGAGTACCCGCTCCCCACATCCTCGTTCCTGAGCTCCACGCCGATGTCGGCACACTTGCGCTCCACGTACAGCAGACGCAGCCGCTCGCACTCGGCCACGGGCAGCGCGGCCAGCGGGCTGCTGTCGCTGCACACTTCCGTTTTAACACGCGTCCTGCCGCCTGGAAACGATAACAGTAGATTGTTATACAAGGGGCTAAAATTACCCATTATATACGAGATAGTTTAACGAGGAGTAAATAGAAACCGAGTTATAATGGGTTTTTAGCGCCGTGTGTTGCACTCTATTTTTCACTACGATTACGAGAAGATAAAATAATCCAGTACAACTTGACGGCAACAGCTGATTCAAAAATGTATTTTCCTTTCTCTTACTACTGTAAATTAGGTTCTCCAGTCTCACTAGATCATGACATTTTCACTTTTGTAATAGTTATTTATGATACTAGTGCGGTAAGTTGGTTTTTACAAACGAGTAGACAGTTGAGGGCTTACCATAGTCACGAGTTTGTAAATACCAATTTCTGCACGTGTGTCATACAATGTTTTTCAACACATTTGCGAGAAAACAGGACAATATGTTATGAAACAAAATTATAATATAAAAAATATATGTTAATAAATTATAACATTATGATAGAAATTTATGTTTTTTTAGTCAAGAGACTCATTTAAAATATCAGGTGGAGTAGATTCCATATTAATATCAGATTCCTCGCTTGAACTCACATTATTATTTTGTTTATAAATATCAGTCGGAAAGTCGCAACAATCTTTGACGTTTTCAATATGAAAATGGCGCGAATTTTCAAATGGCGCCACATGCACGTGGTGAAAATTAGAAGTACATCATTATTAACATTATTTTTTTAAATTATCATTTTGTTTCATTACATATTGTAACTGTTTCCTCGCAAATGTGTTGAAAAAAATTGTATGACACACGTGCAGAAATTGGTATTTACAAACTCGTGACTATGGTAAGCCTGTAAAAACCAACTTACCGCACTAGTATCATAAATAACTATTTTAAAAATATAAAAAAAAAAGCCGTAAAGAATACGCATGGTGAAAAGAAAGAAAGAAAAAGTATTTATTGTGCATACATCGGGGTATATATTTTATGCGGTAAAATAGGTACTTAGGTGAGAGTACCTATTTTACCGCACGTTCCGTTGTATGGTGCGTAATTTTTAACTTACCAAGGGCTGTAAAAGAAAGAAAGCTCGAAATCGCAGGTATTTGTGACCCGAGCCGCAGACGAGGGTTGTAAATATGCGATAGAGGGCTTTCTTTTTTACTGCCCGTGGTGAGTACACAATTTTACGTCTTCACCTGGCCATAATGCGAGTTAAAAGTTTCGCGTAGCGTGCGGTAAAACTCACATTATGGCCAGGTGTGACGTAAATGCATTTATTGAGCAAATGTGTTGAAAAATAAATTATGTTGAATAATTTGTAATTAGAGAAAAATTCTAAAGATATCGCGCCAATGCCTTTTTTTATTTCTTCTGTAACCGCAACGCAATGCACACATTCTACCATAGAGATCACTGCTTTTAGTTCCATTTTCAAAAATATTTTGTTTTTATTTTTATGAAACAGTAATAAGTCGAGTCTTTATTCATGAGTCTTTGTTCATGATTGAATAAAGACATTTCCGTTTTTGTAGATTCGTTGGAGACAGAAAAAAAAAACCCTAAAGGAAAATATGCAATTTTATCCCCGCTCTGGTATACTACAATGAAGGACTATTTGAGCAAGAGAAGTCAAATAGTATATTATGCAATTAGTGAATAAAGGACGGATTTAAAGCGAGGGCCATAGATGAATCACGAGCAAGTGAAGGATTCTAAACAGACACTTCTATTTTATTTATTTGTATAGAAAAAGCCACGCGGGCGAAGCCGCGGGCAGCAGTTAGTGTTATATAATTATGATTAAAATAATAATAAACAATACGTTACCTAAAGACATGACATCGACCTCCTCATCATCAGAAAGCGGAACTTCCGACACACTATCAGAGTTTCGACTGCGGTCAGAAAAATTGGAAACATCGAAAATTGACAGAGTATTTATATCATTAGGATTCGGATACAATTCTTTAATACTCGACTCCATCTTGCGAATATTCTCGAGATCGTTCCAAGATGACCAGTCTTCCGGTTCTGTTTTAATTTGTATAGTTTCAGATCTGATGGGGTAATGGCCGTGGAGGCGGGAATATGCGAGGATTTGCTTGGTCCGCCATATTTGTTCAGTGGACGAACTGTGCTCCGTCAGGATTTTGTTTATTAGCTTCGCTCGGGACCACTGGAAATATAAAAGGAATGGTTAGTTTTTATAGTAGGTTTAAACTGAATTGGAACTATTTTTATCCGAATATATCGCAAAGGAGAAATTTCGGTCTTACATATGTACACACAGGTCTGACACATACAGGGTGT
The DNA here is from genome assembly GCA_947523025.1 of Dryobota labecula. Lineage (NCBI taxonomy): Eukaryota > Metazoa > Arthropoda > Insecta > Lepidoptera > Noctuidae > Dryobota > Dryobota labecula. The sequence continues at coordinate 676,155 of OX383310.1, read as the reverse complement.
AAAGGACAGCCCACTGCAAATTAATTAATTATTATTATTAATTACATTATTATTATAATTAAGAGGGTGCATTCAACTCCTTATTTTGAATTATATTCCACCGGAAATTTACTCAGGAAAATTTTCATTTTTTAATCGTTTTTAGTTCCTTATCCAAAGGGTAAAACGGGACCCTATTACTAAGACTCCGCTGTCCGTCTATCTGTCTGTCTGTCAGTCTGTCACCAGGCTGTATCTCATGAACCGTGATAGTTAGACAGTTGAAATTATCACAGATGGTATATTTCTGTTGCCGCTATAATAATACAAATACAAAAAAAAAAAACATTTAAGGGGGGCTCCCATACAACAGACATGATTTTTTTGCCCTTTTTATAGTTAATGGTACGGAACCCTTCGTGCGCAAGTCCGAATCGCACTTGGCCGGTTTTTTCAGAGCCATATCCATTTATGTAAATATAAAACAGCTAAAATAAAAAATAAAAACTGTAACGGATGTTGAAATACTCTAACGAACGACGCGTGAAATCAGCTGTTCTACCTAGCTACAGAGTTCATCTAACTCACCGCGCCCGGTGGCGGGGAGGGTGACCGACGCCTCGCTTTGCTGCCGTTCGCTACGTGCGTTTTGCCACGGTAACGATACATTGCGTGTGAGGTAATAAAACAAATCAGGTTTATTGGATTCCCATAACGTTCCTGAAATAACTTCATGTACCGGTCATCTTAGTATAATATACTGAATTCAGCCCATCAGTCTGTGCAGGGCTGGCTTACACCCTGTATATTAGACCTGTATACAGTATGTTCGAGATAGCTCGAAAGAACTCGTGGCTAAGAAATAACAGCCGCTCGGGTCGATCCATCAGGTTAAGCTACGCTTGCCGGGGTTGGTTCGTGGGTGATCATCTTTACATACCGAGACTCCTCCGTGCCTCGGGAAGCACGTTAGGCCGTTGGTCCCGGCTGTCATTCGTGGATCTTTGACAGTCGTTACAGGTCGTCAGAAGACCAAAACGGCTGAACCGATTTTGACGGGACTTTTACTGGCAGATAGCTGATGTAATAAGGAGAAATTTAGGGTACTTTTATTATAGAAAAAGTCACGCGTGCGAAGCCGAGGGCAGCAGCTAGTTTGAAAAATTATTAGAGCCGATCACATTTTTTTTTAAACTATTTAACTCTACCGGGAATCACATTGGTCAAAAATGCCAAAAAGGAACACCCTATGATTTAATGTTTCAGGTCGTCGATGGAGCAAATAACTATATTAACAAAACAAAAACTTACTTCAATATTTCTTCTCTTAGCGAAATCCATTTTCCAATACTTCTCCTCAGTTTCAACAACAAAAGGAAAATGCTTCACAAAATCCGAATCCCTAGCCTGATCAGTAATCAAAGGAATCTTCTTAATTAAATAATTAACTCCACACCTTACATTATTCAATCTAGCAACACTAGAACACAATGTATCAAACAAACTTTTTTCCTTCTTAATTTCTACATTGGCAACACTATCGAACCTTTTCGGTGTTGCCAGGTAACAATGATCATTTTCTATATGAGCAAAGTTAGGTTGGACCTTAACATTTTCAGTGTTTTTCAACATATTTTTAACTTCAGGTTTTAGTAAGGATACACCTTTTTTCTTTCTAAAAGATTTTAGTCCATTTGATTTAATTGGGCTTATTTTAGCAGTTTTTGTGTTATTAATGACTATTTCTTGAACTTTACTTAAATCTAGCGCTCTATCCATTTCTAGGTAGTATATTTTTCCTGTGGTTGGGTCTATGTATTTGACTATTCTTTTTTTAGGCGATGCAGGTTGACTTAAAATCTCATTAGGAATATCGACATCAGCCTTATAACTAACATCCCATTCTTTCTCCGTCTTAATATTAACTTCGCTACATTCCTCTGTGACTGTTTCAGTTAAAATATTCTCAATTTCAGCGACATTTTCGTCATCTTGTTTAGGTTCTTCGGGCTCTTTTTTAATAGGTTTAATAATCATTTCGTCTACATCAACTTCAGTAGGTCCCTTTGAAAAGAATTCCATCCAGTTGTCTGTATGTGTTTCACAGTTTTCGATTGTTTCAGGCACTATTTCTGTCTCTTTCTGTTCTATGACTGTTTCAGCTAATCTTTCAGTTTCTGGGTCTTCTTTGAACTCGTATTCTAGCATTTCTGGGGTACTGTAGAGCCATACGTCTATGAGAGTTTCTGCGCCTGAAATGAGAATATTTATTTGTGAATATTTTATTTATAATAGTTATAGATTGCCTATTAAGACATTTATAGGTATGTATGTCGTGAACGGTATTACACCAACAGCAAGTTATGTTATACACAAGTTTAGACTCCGGGCTGTTACTGAGAATGCCTTGATAGAAAATCCAATAATGGTCCCAGGATGCAATGCTCAATAGTCGTGCTTGCGACGACTAGACCAAGAAGGCAATTGGCAGTTAAAAGAATTAATAAATGATAAATTATTTTATTTTCTGTAAGTAGGTTTGTACAAATACTTCAATGATATTTAAAAAAACTAGATGAGGTCGGCGTTTCCTATCTGACTACTCTGAGAAGAAAGGCCGAAACAAACTCAAAGGTCATAATAATAATAACCCATACATAATCTTGGTCAGATCGACCGACTACAACGTCTGACAGGTTGCTTACCTAACATCTGCATGCCGGTGTAGTTTCTGTCCAGCTTGATGGTGTGTTCCACTGAGGCAGGTCGGTTGCGCTCCGGCAGAGCGAAGTGTAGCTCTATCTTGGCTGGGAACTCGCCCCAGCCGCGACGGGATATGTGGTAGGGAGGTTTGCTGAAGTAGAGGAAGAGGAAATTAAAATGACATGTTTTATTTCTTTAGAGAACTTACAGCGAGGATACAGATAGTTAGGTTAGTGAGAAAGGCCAATTATAAGTTCTCACTGATAACACAAGGTGGCGCAAAAGTAATGTCATAATTTGAATTGGCTGCCATTTTGTGCACGGTGATGGCGGTGACGACGCGCGAGATGTAGCTCCGTCACTCTACACATTGTATGACTAAGTTGTATAGCTCACTGTATGTGCACTTGGTGATGTGGCGCGTAAAGTGGTGCAGGCGCACGGTGACGGCGGTGACGACGCGCGAGATGTAGCTCCGTCACTCTACACATTGTATGACTAAGGTGTATAGCTCACTGTATGTGCACTTGGTGGTGTGGCGCGTAGGAGTGGTGCAGGCGCACGGTGACGGCGGTGACGACGCGCGAGATGTAGCTCCGTCACTCTGCACATTGTATGACTAAGGTGTATAGCTCACTGTATGTGCACTTGGTGGTGTGGCGCGTAGGAGTGGTGCAGGCGCACGGTGACGGCGGTGACGACGCGCGAGATGTAGCTCCGTCACTCTGCACATTGTATGACTAAGGTGTATAGCTCACTGTATGTGCACTTGGTGGTGTGGCGCGTAGGAGTGGTGCAGGCGCACGGTGACGGCGGTGACGATGCGCGAGATGTAGCTCCGTCACTCTGCACATTGTATGACTAAGGTGTATAGCTCACTGTATGTGCACTTGGTGGTGTGGCGCGTAGGAGTGGTGCAAGCGCACGGTGACGGCGGTGACGATGCGCGAGATGTAGCTCCGTCACTCTGCACATTGTATGACTAAGGTGTATAGCTCACTGTATGTGCACTTGGTGGTGTGGCGCGTAGGAGTGGTGCAGGCGCACGGTGACGGCGGTGACGATGCGCGAGATGTAGCTCCGTCACTCTGCACATTGTATGACTAAGGTGTATAGCTCACTGTATGTGCACTTGGTGGTGTGGCGCGTAGGAGTGGTGCAGGCGCACGGTGACGGCGGTGACGATGCGCGAGATGTAGCTCCGTCACTCTGCACATTGTATGACTAAGGTGTATAGCTCACTGTATGTGCACTTGGTGGTGTGGCGCGTAGGAGTGGTGCAGGCGCACGGTGACGGCGGTGACGATGCGCGAGATGTAGCTCCGTCACTCTGCACATTGTATGACTAAGGTGTATAGCTCACTGTATGTGCACTTGGTGGTGTGGCGCGTAGGAGTGGTGCAGGCGCACGGTGACGGCGGTGACGATGCGCGAGATGTAGCTCCGTCACTCTGCACATTGTATGACTAAGGTGTATAGCTCACTGTATGTGCACTTGGTGGTGTGGCGCGTAGGAGTGGTGCAGGCGCACGGTGACGGCGGTGACGATGCGCGAGATGTAGCTCCGTCACTCTGCACATTGTATGACTAAGGTGTATAGCTCACTGTATGTGCACTTGGTGGTGTGGCGCGTAGGAGTGGTGCAGGCGCACGGTGACGGCGGTGACGACGCGCGAGATGTAGCTCCGTCACTCTGCACATTGTATGACTAAGGTGTATAGCTCACTGTATGTGCACTTGGTGGTGTGGCGCGTAGGAGTGGTGCAGGCGCACGGTGACGGCGGTGACGATGCGCGAGATGTAGCTCCGTCACTCTGCACATTGTATGACTAAGGTGTATAGCTCACTGTATGTGCACTTGGTGGTGTGGCGCGTAGGAGTGGTGCAAGCGCACGGTGACGGCGGTGACGATGCGCGAGATGTAGCTCCGTCACTCTGCACATTGTATGACTAAGGTGTATAGCTCACTGTATGTGCACTTGGTGGTGTGGCGCGTAGGAGTGGTGCAGGCGCACGGTGACGGCGGTGACGATGCGCGAGATGTAGCTCCGTCACTCTGCACATTGTATGACTAAGGTGTATAGCTCACTGTATGTGCACTTGGTGGTGTGGCGCGTAGGAGTGGTGCAGGCGCACGGTGACGGCGGTGACGATGCGCGAGATGTAGCTCCGTCACTCTGCACATTGTATGACTAAGGTGTATAGCTCACTGTATGTGCACTTGGTGGTGTGGCGCGTAGGAGTGGTGCAGGCGCACGGTGACGGCGGTGACGATGCGCGAGATGTAGCTCCGTCACTCTGCACATTGTATGACTAAGGTGTATAGCTCACTGTATGTGCACTTGGTGGTGTGGCGCGTAGGAGTGGTGCAGGCGCACGGTGACGGCGGTGACGATGCGCGAGATGTAGCTCCGTCACTCTGCACATTGTATGACTAAGGTGTATAGCTCACTGTATGTGCACTTGGTGGTGTGGCGCGTAGGAGTGGTGCAGGCGCACGGTGACGGCGGTGACGATGCGCGAGATGTAGCTCCGTCACTCTGCACATTGTATGACTAAGGTGTATAGCTCACTGTATGTGCACTTGGTGGTGTGGCGCGTAGGAGTGGTGCAGGCGCACGGTGACGGCGGTGACGATGCGCGAGATGTAGCTCCGTCACTCTGCACATTGTATGACTAAGGTGTATAGCTCACTGTATGTGCACTTGGTGGTGTGGCGCGTAGGAGTGGTGCAGGCGCACGGTGACGGCGGTGACGATGCGCGAGATGTAGCTCCGTCACTCTGCACATTGTATGACTAAGGTGTATAGCTCACTGTATGTGCACTTGGTGGTGTGGCGCGTAGGAGTGGTGCAGGCGCACGGTGACGGCGGTGACGATGCGCGAGATGTAGCTCCGTCACTCTGCACATTGTATGACTAAGGTGTATAGCTCACTGTATGTGCACTTGGTGGTGTGGCGCGTAGGAGTGGTGCAGGCGCACGGTGACGGCGGTGACGATGCGCGAGATGTAGCTCCGTCACTCTGCACATTGTATGACTAAGGTGTACAGCTCACTGTATGTGCACTTGGTGGTGTGGCGCGTAGGAGTGGTGCAGGCGCACGGTGACGGCGGTGACGATGCGCGAGATGTAGCTCCGTCACTCTGCACATTGTATGACTAAGGTGTATAGCTCACTGTATGTGCACTTGGTGGTGTGGCGCGTAGGAGTGGTGCAGGCGCACGGTGACGGCGGTGACGATGCGCGAGATGTCGGGCGCGCCGGGGGGGCCGCGCACGTACAGCAGCCACAGGTGCGTGGAGCGGTCCAGGCGGGACGCGGGCGGCGCGTACTTGGACGTGTTGCCTGGCAGGAGGTAGAACAATCTATATGAATGTAAATGAAATGCTGTTCGTTGGTACAACCCGATCCAGCCCGTCCCTTGCTGCCTTTAGCGTGTAGTCGCCTAGTTTTAAGTTTTAACTTTTATGCCCTGGCTGGAAGCCTTCATTTATTGGCACCCACAGGAAAGTCCGGTTAAACAGACGACAACTTCCTAGGTTGAACTACGAAAAGCCATTCTCAAAAAAAAAATATATATATACTGTTCTTTGGTAAGTGCATCACTTGAGAACGACTGGGCCGTTTTGGCTATTTCACAATCTTTTATTTAGCTACTTGTCCCAGTGGCATTTATGCAAAGTCCATCAACTGAGTTTTGAATAATTATGGCTTCTGATTGGTCGTTGTTTTTTACCATCACTTACCAATAACAATTCTATATCGGTACTTCATCTTATTCCTAGTGACCTCATCCAGCGTCACCACATTGGTGATCTTGGGCTCCATGTGACGCGGTATCTTCTTAGGTCGGCTCGTGCACGGCTCCTCGCTCATCTCTAACATCATCTCGTCCGGCTTGCGGTCCGGTCGTAAGGTCTTTGTCGTGTCCGCTGAGATAGTGTAGTTGCGTTTTTGGAGCATGGCCTAGGGAAAAAATACAATAATTTTTAGGGTAGGCAGCAGTGGCATCCTTTTTTCAGCGGTTAGCGGTTATGTATGGGAGATGGGGTATGGGAGACATCTAGATTCCGGGCTACTACTGGAGAAATCTAATGTCTCCAACACACGTGCCCCCTCCACGTGCCCCCATGAGGGACGAGTGTTGGAGACGTTTTTAACGTTCTGCATCGTTCTCACATGTATAATTTCAATATGAATGATGTAACCATACTTTGTTTTAAAAGAGTGTCGGTCAATCAGAAAGATGAAGCTAGTTGCCCATTTCAAAGCGTAGTAGGTTCCTATGGAGAAAAACGGGAACAAAATATTGGTTACATTATTCATGTTGAAATTATACATGTGAGAACAATGTAGAAAGACATGCACGTAAGCTTCCGTAATAAAAAGATAAAAACTATTTAAAAAAAATAAAAAAAAGCCGTGGCAGCTAAGAGATGAGGACAGGTCATCTCTAAAGTCCAATGGATCTTTTTCTACTGACGGCGCCCGTTCAAAAACATGACGCATGGATCAGCACCATTCAGCTCAACCATTTTCAAGAAAACTTTATGATCAAACACACATGTCAACCAGCGAGTCATTTGAGTGAGTATGCCATACAGCTGAAGGCACATTGATAGCTTTATAGTATGTACACAGTCCTCACACCGGGCATAAGCAAAGACTAGGTTGCTGTAGAGAATTTCCATATGGAAATTTCCATTAAAACTGCCCGAGCCGGCGAAATTGGTACACAATGGAGCACTTACAATAATTGAGATGTATCAGCGACACTACTGGCAACATACGTGTTCGCGAAATACGATATAGTTTGAATGTGCATATTGTGTGCTTCCCAAACAGTAATAAACCTTTATTTTTAAGATACCTGCCGTGCTATTTAATATCGATTTTTAAGCTTGCCATAATTTTATGGGACAACTAGCTTTTGCCCGCGGCTCCGCCCGCGTGCCCGCGTGGATGTCAGTTATCGCGGAAAAAAGTAGACATGTCCTTCTCCATATACCAGGTTATATATCTGCCAAATTTCATGACGATCGGTTTAGCGGTTTAGGCGTGAAAACGTAACAGACAGACAGACAGACAAACAGAGTTACTTTCACATTTATAATATTAGTATGGGTACGGGACGTTACAAACAAATCAAATAAAAAAGTCGACATCAAAGTTTTTATTCGAATAAAAAAAATAAAAATAACAATTTTTAACTTAAATTAACACGTTTATTGGCCCAGTCTTTAAGCTTTATTTTACTTTTGTAATGTATGTGTGTACGTTTTCTCTTTTAATTCCGAATTCCGAATTTTGTCGTAATAATTGAAATACGGGACAATAGGGACGATGACTAAAAAAAAATTTTGTCCGTCATGTAGATTATTATAAAATATTGAACACGTATTTTTTCTTTCTTTAACCGACGTTCCAAAAAGGAGGAGGTTCTCAATTCGGTTTGTAGTTTTTTTTTTTATGTTTGTTACCTCAGAACTCCGTCGTTTATGAACAGATTTGGAAAATTCGTTTTTTATTTGAAAGGATATACTTTCAGATTGGTCCCATTTTATTCAAAATCTAGTTCTGATGTTGGGATCCATGAGGAATTGAGGGAACTCCTCAAATTTTATAAGCAATTATATAGCGATTTTTGTATTTTCATCAACAACTCAAGCATTTGCATTTAGAAAGTATCATTCGATGAAGTGGAACTGATGAAGAAAACCACAAATGGCCACCGGAACTCAATGATAAGTATTTCACGGGTGGCGATAAGATATCTCGATTAAGATAGTTAAGCGACTGTGAAGCAAATTTAAATATTTAATTCTGATGAAAATGGTACCATCCAACTGATCTGAAGATGAAGCCGGAAGGTATGCACCGGAACTCCGTAATAAAACAATGTATCCTAGCCGTGTTTGGGCTTATTGGATTTGCCATGAGATGCACTCGGGCTATAAATGGTTATTAACCGATTTTTATTAACTTTGCTTGGGTAGTTATTAAGTTAGCTTCGATAATACGTATTTAACCCACTGTATATCTTGTGTCACTGTTGTTTGTGCGGTGTAGCAAGTATGGTAATCGAATTGTTGTGGATTAATAATTAAACACTGAAAAATAAAAACTTTACTAAGCGCAGAATAACATAACGCTTTTGAGTTATCGCTTGTATTAATTTCACTCCTCATAAAATTTCCATACCGGGGGCCAAAAATTTTTATATATTAAATAATTAAAAAAAAAACCATTCCATAATTTCGATAACTCAAAAGAGTTATTTTATTCAGCGCAACGTACCTTGCGCACCTTTCACTTTGAAATCATGTATGTGTATACTTGTATACAGCGACGTACAGGGTATGCTGCGAGACAGCTGACGCATGTAAGTATGTATGTATAATATACAGGATAAGTTTTTATAACCAGTGCGCAAATTTTTTTTGGTGGTTCAATATTAGTAATAGAACACTATTTCCATTATTTGATCAATACTTTTTTTTTGGTCCACTTTAAATCAGCAAAATATGGATACTATCTATTCGTAATAATATCAATGGGCGAGCGCACAGCTGATAGGTACCTAATACTGCGTTCCACTTCACTGACCGCGCCGCCGGTGCGTTACGCGACGAGTATCCATAATACCAGTTTCAAAATAAACATCTTTCGTTAACGATAACTTCATTTTTTTGTACTAAAACATATCAAAATAAGAAATAGGTGTATAATACATTTTGTATAACACGTTTAAGTTTAATTTGTCAAAATTTGCGCACTGATTAAAAACTTTTCCTGTATAATACTATATGGTCTGTGATATATGTATATACTTAAGGAGTAAACTCCAGTCGTGCGTCGGAGCTGACACAAACACTTTTTTTTTCATTGTTTAAATTGTTGAGGCTATTTATATAGTCACGAAAGTTAGCTAATGAAGAAGATGTTACGATAAAACCTACATAGATATAAATTTCTTTATGCTTACTGTAGTATAAAACAACAAACTCACCGAATAATCCTTCCTACTCTTATTCCTCGGCGCCCTGGTCTTGAATATCTCGTCCAGATCGACAGTCTGCTTGCCGAGCAGCTTGCGCACTGACGGGTGTAGGCGGCGCTGGCCCTCACGCAGGGTTGAGGATACCTGGTGGAGAGGAGGGACTATTGTAATACGAGGTTTTTTTCGTATCATTTCTGCTGCAAGTATGCAAGAGGGCAGTACTAGAGTGGTGTAATGGAGTTTTTATTACATTTTTGCCTACGATAGGAAATTTGGATTTTGTTCTGTGTCACAGCACAGGCATTTGTGTGCATTTATTTTCAGACTTGGAATAACTACCCCTAGTTCATGCAATTAGTTGTTTTATATGGGAATAGAACCTTAGTGCGACAGTTAATCACTCATCCTCTGTCAATCAAGTTGTTGTTTATGTCAAGACACTAAACACTTTGCTGTGAGTCAAAATAAATATGACTATTTTAAGACTCATGATCACTATTTCACCCAAAACACTGCTTGGAAGATCTATGGTTTTCCCCAAAAATTGCCACAACAATCCTGATTCTAAAAACATTCAATAGGTTGTTGATTCACCTGTGGCTGCATATACAAAGCCACATGCGAAATACGCTTCAAAGACCTGACGTCACACAAAGTCCTATATCTCGCAAGCAGAGTTTTTGAGATATACAACATCCAGACATCAACCGTCGGGCCTGCCCCGACCTTTGCTCGAGCCAGCCATAACCCGATCCAGCCTGTCCCTTGCTGTCCTCCGCCGGCGATGTCCTTAAGGGGGTGCCCTCATAGTAGCTTAGTTTATTACGTTTTTTGCCCTGGCTGGAGGCCTTAATTTATTTAGGCACCCACAGGAAAGTCCGGCTAAGCAGACGACAACCTCCTAGGTTGACCTGCGTGATGCCAATTAGAAAAAAAAAAGACACCGTCAGTCAGTAAAAAAAAAGTAAGTTTTATTTGGTGCCCACCGGACACAACACCCATCTAGTCGGAGGATCCTCCCTTTTCTATGGATAATGAGTGAACTTTACAACCTGTTCCTCATACCTCATATGGGCAGCCAAGATGAAAGCATGAAGCTGCCCTTATTAAACTAAAATCATTTTTATAATAATAGTGTATGTTAACATCTCCACAATGTTTCCTCACCTCAGCCCTAGCTCTAGGTTCATGCTGAGCAGCAATCTCATCCTGCATCTGTCCATTAGTGAGTAGCAGCTTCTGATCCTTGTAATAACTGTTCACTAACGCATACCGGAGACGGTGGAGCAGACGACGAGATGTGGACATCCTGGAATCAAATACATTAAGTAATTATTATTCAAAGAGAGGTATACTCTGTTTGAAATCAGATCAGACATTTAAATAAACCTTTCTTACAGATCGTTCAACAGATTTTGACTTCTATTGCATTGGTGGCATGACAAATGGTAGCTGCAGTAAACAATCGGTATTATCACCACTTTTTTGCTTTTAATGCCATCCTTACGCCTACAGAATAGAAGTGAAAATCGGTTGAATGTACTGTAAAAAAGGTTTATTTAAATGTCTAATCTTATTTCAAATGAAGTATGGGTCGCTCATTGGCAAGAAGGGTGATATAACAAAAAAATCTGCAATTTTGGTTAAGTATAAAGCTGAACGCAGCAAATACTATTTTTGCTACGAGAGGAAGACATTATGCTAAGCCTTAAAATGAGGAAGCTAGAAAGGTGTGACTTTATGCTTCGCTGCACTGTCTTACTGCTGCTTTTAAACTTTTAAATCATCATAACCAAAAATTTCTCCTTTTGAATTATGTCAAGCTTCTCGCAAATGAACGAGGTGTGCATAGATAAATGATACTGGGTGCATCGTTTACTGGTGAATGCCCCGTTGGTCTCGTGGTTGCAAGTGTTGGGTCCCGGGTTGGGCAAAGTGTTATTTGGATTTTCCTTTGGCCTTGAGGTTTGAAGTTGGCGGTGTGCGCACGTGTCGCCGTTGGTCATGCGCCTGATCTCTCTCCGACAATGTCGATCGGACTATCAGAGTGAGGGAAGCGAAAGTGCACCTGTGTCTGAACTATAATATCTCCCGCGTCGAAGGCTGGTCTCCGCTGAAATTGGTCACCATGGCCAAAATTCAGTCTGAAGGACTATTGCATTGTTTCTATAATATGAAATAGATTGGGAGTCAAGCTAAGGGCCTAGATGATAGATAATGATTAATATTTACTGAAGGGAACAAAAGTATCTCTATTTAAAAAAAGGAGGAGATTCTATGTTAGTCTGTATGATTGAACCGATTTTGAACATTCTTTTTTGTTTGTAGGTTCCCTTCCTGAGGTGGTTCCATGCAAATTTGGTGATGTTCTGAGTTGAGTTAGCTTTAATAATACGTATTTAACCCACCTTGAGTATGTTGTTGATGTTATTATAAGTTACTTTCACTGTTGTTTACATATTATAGCAAGTAGTGGAATACGAATTTGTGTGGGGTAGGTACCACAGCTAAAAAGTGAAAAACAAAAAACGAATTTAAAAAAAAAAACGACTTCCAAAAAAACCCTACAAAGTGGAAAATTACTTTAATTTCCGAAGTCAGTGTCTTTGGTTTTGTATTTTCATTTTTGCCATCGACTTCCGAAATTAAAGTTATTTTTCACTTTGTAGTGTTTTTTGGGAAGTTGTTTTTTTTATTTTTTATTACAGTCCACTAAGATAATAACTATGAGGCAGCAACAGTGGCATAGGCTATGCAACATGATTCAATCTGTCAATTTTCATTTCTATATTATGGCAATTACGAGTTTTTCTGAGGTCTTTTATCCTATTGGTTTTTTTTTAACATTACTGTAATAATTAATGAAGTTTGTAGTGTTTTCCTTTTTAAGAAACTTGTCTCTTTGATACTGGAAATCAGTTTAGCATAATAAGGGATAAAAAGTGCTTGGTATAATGACAGCCGTGTGAAAGTTAGGTTACAAGAAGCCATATTCATTGTTACAAGTATAGATGGCCCTATAAGTGAAGCCAAGTAATTAGAAATAAAGTTTAGGCATATCTGAATGTTCAGATATGTTCCTAGATTATACTGAAATGTAAAAAAAAAAACATAATACAATGGAATAAAAAACAAGTAGTATTTGCTAAGGTACTAAAAGTATGGAGATGAAGTATTATGGCTTGGCTAATTACTTAAATATTTTATCACTTTGAATTTTTCGGATTTTTTTTAATAATAATAATAAACAAATTGACACATTCAAGATTACAGGGAAAAATCTGATCAACAAAACACCACATGGTACAACAAATACGTTATTTAAATTATTTACTCACAAATTAACCTCAAAAACATTTCATAAATAGAAACAAAGTTAGAAAAACATAACAAACCGTTGATCTATCAGCATGACTTCATTTTCACGGATTTCAAGCTCATTCAAAAATTCCCGCCTGATAATTTCTTTGATTTTCTCAACTTTCTCCTCTTCTGAGAAGCTTGGGGGCTCCTCCTTGACGCACACAGGAATTTCCGGGTAATCAGGATCATGATACTCCTCCTTTGGATCCATTCCTTACAATTTTTACAGTTAAAAATGAGTAACGCCCTAGGAGCGTCGCCTTATAATTACACTTTTTTTCACTATTCTTATATTCACGGCACTTTAGTTTTTGGTTGTTTATCACATTTATTCACAGCTCGCTTAGGTGGGATGTTTATACTAACACTATTTAGTAAAAAACTGTTGTAGTACCATCTAACCAATTTCCGCATTTGACAGTGAAAAGGTCAACAGCCGATTCATTCAAGTTTTTAACTTTTTTTTAAAATGCATTCATCTGATTTATCAAGACAGACATAGGTCGTATGGTCGTATTGTTATAGGCAGACGTAAAACTATTTGTGTGATGTTATTTTCGTTCGGTTCGGAATTTGTTGAATTTTTACGAGTGTCTTGAAGTGCGCAGAATTTATGTAAACTTAACAATGCAACTAAATTGCAGAAATATTCCATTAGGTACTCAATAAAAGGTCACACATGGCTGGCACACGTGTAGAATTTTTCTTTAAAAATAACAAATTTAAGTTAACTATATTAATTAAACAGCCTTTTCTAAAAGTAGGACTTATAATTGGCTGATAACGCAACAAAATGACGTTATTTTATCATTTTCATAATATGTTTATTTATCTAATTAGCAAAACCACTAGCAACACAGATGCCTCGAAAAAAACATATTTTCTTTCTAACAACCCCACTGCAAGTGCAAACTGTCAAACTTGTTACGTTGACGTTTTTGCGTAAATCCTTTCTTTATTTTACTAGAATTGTATTAAAATCTAAAACGGCCTCCAGTAACGGATCGCCGTCTCGTGGACAAAGGAGCATCGACCGTGATGTAAGGGCTCGCGGGGACGAGCACACGCCTATGTCAGACTCGCAGACTCAGGGCCCTGAGGCCATGACCGAACGACGTCCCTTCTTCTACCCAGACAGTAGTAGTGATACGGAGGAGTACAGAAGGGACGAGGAGCGTCGCAAGCGGTTATCGAAGCGCACTGGTCCTAATATCCGAACGCGTCCGACAATGCCACCGAAAAATTTGACCGCGAATACTCCGACGCCTTCAACTTCGACTGCTCAAGAACCGACCAGGAATGGGCAGAAGACTCAGAACCAGCTTGGAGAAGACCGTATAACGCTGGTGGTAGACAACACCAGGTTCGTGGTGGACCCTGCGCAGTTCACAGCTCACCCTAACACCATGTTAGGCAGGATGTTCAGCTCTGGTAAGTTTAAAAAACAATTGTTTTTGGTGATGGAATGTGCAAGTAGATTGTAAGGAACATTGCATTGGAACTCTTTGTGTTCTATCAGGAGTGAACTGGAAAGTTTTTGGAAGAAAAAATTTGGAGAACTGATACTTTTTAACTTTTCTTATTGGGCTTAATTTGAATTACTTAGAATTTTATGGAACCCCTAAGACCCCCACTGACCTAAAATTGATTTTGATGCCTTTTGGCTTTTTCCCGTTGACAGCGATGCGGACGAAGCCCTATGATTATTTTTCCTCTTTTTTTATATACATGTACATATTATTATCATTATTTGAAGTCTGTTAACTTATATAATATATTATGTAAATATGTTTAAATATTAATATATAAAACTTTAATTATAATAAGATGATAAAAAAATTACAATTTTATCATTTTGCTAACAGCATATTGGATCTTTAAATGGAATATTCATTAATAGAATATAATTTGAGACTATCAATGTTTGATATTCCATTCCACTCTAGTTTTTTACCAAATAATATTTAATTTAAGACAAAATTATGAAACAAACATGACATTATTAAAATGCAATTTAGAAAAAATGTCAGACAGGTTTCATAATATTGTGATATTAAAATTAGGGATGCCTCGATACGCCTTTTTGCCGATACGATACCGATACCGGCGCTCTTATAAAAATATCGGCGATACCGATACGCTTATTGAATTCAAAAATGAAAGTTAAATAAATAAAACACAAGTTAGTTTTTTTTTTTAATTCATATAAAAGAACAAATAACAGGACAAACTAAATAACACCGTTTAAAACTATAGACAGGTTGAGATTAGTTAATAGTTTTAGTAATTAAAATTAACATTGATGAGAAAAGTATCGTTGAATCGGCCATACAAATATCGCCGATGCCGACATATCGGCAAACTTCGAGTATCGCCGATGTATCGGCATCGGTATCGGTATCGGATGCATCTCTAATTAAAACACATTTCTCAAAGAGATAGGCTTGTGATATTTTGTCTACACTGAACCAGTTGCTCAATCTGATAATCCATTTTTGACAATATGTAACAAAGAATCTGAAAACTATAGTTATCTGTTTTTACTAGATATTATCTTTACTTTCAGTTCAAATAACTGTCTTTAAAAAGCCATCTTTCTTTTCTTTTTGTACACTTTTTTTCTAGTCTCTTTGTGATATTTGGGTAAAAGTTATAAACTTTTACCCAATAAAGTGCAGTGACTTTTTTAAACTGTTATTCAGCAGTATAGGAAAAGGGGGTATTTTTGAGTTGTGTCTTTAGCAATCAAGTAATTATAAAAACAAACTTATTACTAATGTAATTAATTAATTGTTTATGTACACATAGTAAAATACATAGAGATACAACATAATTATAATTTGAGTACAAAGGTACTGCTTATTTCTTAAAAAGAAATAAATAAATAATTTTAACTTATCCAAAGATTCAAAATCAAGAACAACCATTTTAAAGTGTATGAACACTATCATCTATCCATCTATTCATCTCTTTATTGAGAACTTGTAACCACATAAACATAAAAGCCCACACATCAATTTCCGAGATCCACAGTTTATGCTAATTATAATAGTGACAGCTAATTCATGATAATCAGCTATGAATACTGGGAAGGAGCTCTGCTTCATTACAAATATGCAAATTACTTTCACTAACAATTACTCACTATATTACTGAGAAATACCTCTTTGGTGTAGTAGTCACAAGTAGAACTTAAAAAAAAAAAAAACTTGTCTGTTCTATTTTAGGGTCTTGTAAATACCACATGACATGCAAACTTTGCTAATAACAAAAAAATTGGCAACCATTATTGTCAATTTTTTTTGCCTCATTGCAACTTTCAAAGAAAACTGAATCCTTTTCCATGGAACTGAGGTTCATATTCCAAAAACATGTTTAGTTCTCAATTTCTCCATATGAAGATTTGAGTCACTAATGACTCAGCCTGTCAGTTCTAGGTCAATTATGTTTACTAACAGGTCATTGGTCATAGACGACCATTGACTTTGTGTTGACCTAAATTGTAAAAAAAAAAATTGGTTACCATAAAGATACGTTTTTTGTTTTTGTTTTTCGGAGTTTTTTTATACAGATGCTTTGTAAATATTTATGATTTTCTTTACACACGAAAACATGGTAAATGTGTTTAAAAATATGAATAAGGGAGATATTTTTAGATGGCAATGACTTCAAAAAAGCAGGAGTTTGACCAATCGCGCCTAAAGGTCTCCGAAATGACTGGACCGATTTTAACGGGACTTAAACTGGCAGATAGCTGATGTTTTAAGGAGTAACTAAGGCTTGCTTTTATTTAAGAAAAATCCATGCGGTTGAAGCCGCGGGCAGCAAATAGTGGAAACAAATAAAAATAAACATTTGAAGAAATGTGAAACATTTTCTCAATACGAAAGTCTCGTATGATATGAAATAAAATATTGCACAATGTTTTGAAACATGTTTCTGTGTATAAAAACATTTTTCAAAATATTGTGTCATCCATCATAATGAACTCTGTAATAACCCGGATCCGACCGGTAAATCAGAACAGTAGATCAGCTGATAATTTGATAGTAGGATTTATTATCAATTGTGTCATAAGATTCAAAGTAAATACCTATCTCAATCAACCAATTATAACATATGTAAATGCTGGACCCGCAACTCCACTCGCTTGATTTTTTTTTAATTCTAGGTAATGTAGATTTTATTTTATTTTTGGACTAGCATCTGCTTGCAGTTTTTGTTTTAAGGCGAAAGCGTCAGGATAAGCGGCGAAATTCGCTGACCCCGCCATAGTTAGAAAATGTTAGAAAGATAAGGATAATTTTAGTTTCAAAAAGTCTTCTTATTTTCCTCCAAATAATAAAATAAGTATGCATAATTTTTATCAAAATCTGTCAGAATTTCAACCGTTAAAATGAATTTGAAACACAAACAAACAAAAACTCACAGAATTTTACATGTTTCATGCAAGTTTCGGAACAACCCGACACCCGAAACAGAGCTTTCATTCATTAACTGATCACGCAGCAAGGTCACAATTCCATCCCGATTTATTCTCGTGAGAAACATTCACAAACGAATGCAAAATAAACATTAATAAACACATACTGTACTTTTTGACATTGTCGGTTAAAAATAGCTATCACTGTACCAAATCACGCGGGTAGGTGGATCTTTGAATGAATCGATCATTGAGTCGATCAGTGTCAACTCAAATCAATGTTATCTTTTACTTCAGGGGGATGCGATCAGGTGCAATTTGCAGGTCAGTATTAGGTTGTATGTTGATCAAAATACGATTCGCGACCGTAATACGTATGTATTTGCAGAATTATAATCAATCAAAGTCAAATAATTTATTTCGTATACGCACATAAAAGGCACTTGACGTCAAAATTAAAAAAAAAATAAAAAATGATTCTAGTTGCCCTTTCCAAAAGGTAGTATGGAGAAGAATGGGCAACAAACTCTATACTAACTCTTAACAATAGTTTGTATACATCCATACTAATATTATAAATGTGAAAGTAACTGTCTGTCTGTCAGTCTGTCTGTCTGTATGTTACGTTTTCACGCCTAAACCACTGAACCGATCGTCATGAAATTTGGCAGAGATATAGCCTGGGATATGGAGACGGACATAGGCTATTTTTTTACGCGATAACCGACATCTACGCGGTCGGAGCCGCGGGCAAAAGCTATTTAATTAATAATTATAAGTGAAGACGATGTACAGACACCAGCACATCAAGCTACTACAATCTGTCAAATTTATTTAATAGATTTTCAACTTTAGCACTACAGCATAAGGTTCAAGGTTGATTGCGAAAATTTGACAGTTTCGGGTAGCTTAACCTGCTGGCGTCTGTACCTAGAATAAAATTACTATACCACAATAGGTAAAAAGAATGAAAAGTGAAGTTATGACAGACAAATTAATTGTGCGATAGATACATGGTGCTCACATATTTACAAAAATTGTAAAAGTATATGTTTTTCCTAAAATTATAAGTCAGTGTGTGAGTTTAATAAAATGGTTCGTGGATGGGTGACGATCCATTACATATCGAGACCCTCCGTGTCTTGGAAAGCACGTTAAGCCGATGGTTCCCGCTGTTATTCGTAGATCTTTGGCAGTCGTTACGGGTCGTCAGAAGCTCGAAATTCTGACAACCAGTCTTACGAAGGGGTATCGTATTACCCAGTAACTGGGTTGTGGAGGTCAAATAGGCAGTCGCTCCATGTAAAATATTGGTATTTAACTGCATCTGTTTAGACTGGAAGCTGACCCCAACATACATAGTTGGGAAAAAAAGGCTAGGTTTTCCTTTCGCACGTAAGTGCACGCTTCTCCTTGTAATACCAGCTAATAGCAATGTGAACAACATAATTATTTGGCTAATACCAGCTGATCGATCAATATTATCTGTTTATCTGTTATCAGAAACTCTTTAACACTGACACAGATTTGGATATCAGTGATAGTAGTTAAGAGAGAGCTCACCGGTCCACTAGCGCCTATCCTTAAAAAAATATTATATCGTGACTGATAAGGAATTAAGAAAAACGGCTCAATCCCCCTCGGTAAGTGTGTTTAGAATTTTCTAATACCTTTTATATATAGTTTCATATTGAGACACGAAGCAACAAAATTCGATCTAAAGAAAAACGGCCACATTCCCCTAGATCAGTGGTTCTTAACCGGTGGTCCGCGGACCACTGGTGGTCCCTGAAAGATCCCGAAGTGGTCCGCGAAGCCATCCCAAAAATAATTAAATAAATGACAGCAAGTCGTCACAATGACTCTCGGCGAGAGTGCGCTATGAGTGAGTGAGAGCCAGTCAACTCAGTGTGGCCAGCCGGGACTTGTCAAATGTTACCTGAAATCCATATTTTTTTATTGACAAAGTTTTGCGAAATTGCTATACGTTACCTAACTTTATTTTCATCGTCATATATATGGGGTTCTCGGCGCTTCTGATAATTAAAAACAAGCACCGAAATCGGTCCGATGCTAGTGTCGACATGCGTTTGGCTTTGAGTAGCACTGAACCAAGGATTCAGAAGTTAGTAAAAAGCATGCATTCACAAAAATCGCATTAAAATATATCTCTGTAATGTAAAATTTTCGTAAAATTTTTAAATAATGTTGGCTTTGAACAATAATTGTTGGAAGCCAACAACTTTTTTTTTTGTATGCCTGTTTTATTTGTAGATAGAACAACCCTTTAATTTACATTTATTGTTTATTACCTAAGACAGGGTGGTCCACGGTAAGACAGAAATTTCGTCAAATGGTCCCTCATCACTAAAAGGTTCAGAACCACTGCCCTAGATCGTGTTTTGTTGCTTCGTGTCTCAATATGAAAGTTTATAAAAAGTATTAGAAAATTTGTCTACTATGCTATGCCTAATCTGAGAATCAAACTTAGGACCTCCAACTTAACAGTCGCCGCTTATGGCCACAACACCAAAAACCTCAACCATAAAGTAAGCTAGTTGGTCGCTTAGCACACTATTTTAATCTCCGTCATTAATGTAATTTAAATAACTATAACTCAGATAAGATTAATCGAAATACGTGCATACACAACCTCTAACCCTATCCTGCACGGGGCATGCGCGTATGACGCACTCAACGCATGACATGATGACGCAAGTGACACATGACGCACTGTCACAGTGACAGCTGCACTGACGCAACGAAAGTCACAGTGGAAACAAACCGTGTTGATTTTGTGATATGTCAATATTTGTGATAGTTATGTAATGGTTGATAATGCAATTGTATGATGTGATCGATTTGTCACGTTTCCTCATCACCTGCCTGCCTCATCCAATTAATTGGGGTCGGCATCCATTCGAGCGACTGCCTATCTGACATCCACAACCCAGATATTGGATAACACGATACTCCTCGGTGAGACTGTTTGTCAGACTTTCGGGCTTCGACCCATAACGACTGTCGAAGATTCACGAATGACAGCCGGGACCAACGTTTTGACGTGCTTTTGGAGGCACGGAGATCAAAATCAAGTCATTTATTCAAATTAGGCTGAGAATCAGCACTTTTAACTAAGACAGTCCCCCAAAACGCCCGCCCTTCACCACTTCCTAGCAGTGGCGTGCCTAGGGGTCAAAATTAGGGCAAGCCAATATATATTTTGGATAAAAAAACACATCCTACCCTATCGCCTGGCAAACTGGCGCCTACCGACTGAGCCGTTAAAGAACTGACTAATATTCGTTTTTCATAATTGTAAGTAATTGCGATTTATTCTTTTGTTCCAAAAACTAATACCACTATGTATGTTTTTCAACAAAGGAGATTGTCAGGACCTTGTATCGTTATTTGTTCTGTGGTGACTTAAGTTTATAATGTTGATAATTCTTGTTTTTAAATATAATGATTTTATCTAGTAACGCGAATCCTTAAATTCTCCGCATAAAAAACATCATAAAAGTATTAGTTTTTATTTCGATTTCCTATTTTACCCATACATAGTTTTTTTTTTCACGCATGTATTGTCACATGTCATTGGCATGGCATTCAAAGAGTATGTGAATAATAAAACCTTGACTTACGCAAAATAATTAAATTACGCATCCGATTATTGAACTTATATTATAATTAGTAAGAACAGATATTAATACGAGTAACAACTAATTATTATTATTACATTGTAATAACAATCTGATAAAGTGTTAAAAGTAGCTAAGCAAAACTTTTGGTTAATAGAAAGGCAGAATGTTTTCGAGACCTTAGCCTGTTTGATTCATCATTAAAAACTCTTTGAAAACAGAACAAACGCGCGCCATAGAATTCAATGCTCATTTTCTTATAACTTGTTTATATTATTTACTGGTTTTAATTTACAATGTCTGTAACCTGCATTACGCATTCCTAGTTTAGCCTTTCTCTTGTAAAGTGTAACAAAACCTCAAAAGAAGCCTCCATATTAAAGGTGAGTAGAAACTGGAACATATTCATACACTTAAAAAAAGGGTTTTAGTGGTAATGCAGTTCTCAATGAAATGCAATTTGACACGTGATTTGTGTGTTTTCTGAATATTTATTAGACCAAAAATGTTCAGCGGTTTAATGTTATTGTTGTGACCTTGTTGTAACGTAGGTTATTGTTTAATAGTATATAAATTAAGTTGAACATAACGGTAAGCGTTGAAAGCGATTTATATTTCATAACAGACTACATTTTCGTGGAAACCATGCTTTGATATTTTCGATGTTCCGTCCAAGATGTACATACATCTTGCCAAATGTTCAATGAACGTTACATGTGAATTCTCGAGCGAAATTAACGAGTATTAAAAATGCTCAATCGTCATTTTTACTAATTCTTATTTTGAATTTACCAGCATACATTGTGACAAAAAACCAGGAGATTTGATTCGAAACTTAGATTTTTATACCTAATTACTGTGTAATGCTGAGAATTATGATAAAATAGTAAATAACATATGAAAACCCTAAAATCATTCTTTAAATTAAACCATAAATCTTTGAGTCACCGCATGTTTCATACCGATACTAGGTTCCTTAGTCACTTGGTCAATGTCCTTTGATGAAACAAATATCAGTGGTATTAGTTGCTAGATAAGGTATAGATATAGACCTAAATATTTAAATATGAATTAACAACAAAACATGACTGGAAAAATGTGGGTGTAGCTGGGTAGGTATACCTCTAGTTAACCCTCCGGGGAATACAGGCGTGATGTTATGCTTAAATATAGGTAAATTTTAAATACGAGGAGTACCTACTGGTAATCCTTTAGAAAATCACAACTATTTTATGTACAAGTTATCAGTATCGTGTAAAATATGATACGTGAGTCATCTATTATCATTATTGGCACAACAGAGCTCTTCGAGTCGTATTAATTCATATTTCAAACGCTCGCAAATTCGCAACAGTTATTATGGGGAAAATATTACAATACGGCTACTAGATGGCGCACAAATAATTGATTGATTTGTGATTTCTAACTACACATTGCTTACATTTAATTCGTTTGATAAGTAACTGGGCTCCGGTTTGTTGCCATCTTGTTGCTGCATATGTGTCTCTAAGACTAGGTCGTATAAAGAAAGCAAAGATACAAGCCCTAAGAAATTGCCTCTATTGAATGAGGTTTTAAACTCATGGTGACCTCGGAAAGGAAGTTCTTAAAGTGCTAAATGACACACAACATCAACCTAATCTTTGAAAAACAGCGCGATTGTGATCGACACGCATAATGTATTCAGCGAGATTATATTTGTCTGTAAAACTCAAAGTATTTACCTTTTTCCAAGTAACGATTGCACACCAATACACACTTTAATCCTTCAAAAGGAACAATTGTATACGTTTCCGAATTCATTTTAATGATAAGAAAGTTTTTCATCACTTCAAAAAGAAGGTAATTACAGCAAAAACTAATCACAGCACTTAAACTCACAGAAAATTTAAAAAAATCAAAACATAAAGGGCGTCAGTAACCGCTCAAAACAATTAATTTGAAATTATATCATGCAAATTCACGCTTTGCGCAGCGACTCGCGCACACATACTCAGGATCCACAATCCTACCACCTCCTGCTACGATTCGTTTCATTCATAAAAAGTCAAAAGCCGGGCTTAAAAATTCGAACATTTGCAAAATGAGTACATACTATCATATCAAGGACGTTAACACATTTCTTTGCGAAAAAATGAGAGGTTAGAAGCCCGATATGAAGCCACCTTGTGTGAGCGAGAAAGCTATACTTCATTCATCGATACGATCTCGCCTCCTGCTTAGCGCTATAACGTTAGAGCGAGATCGCAACTGCGGCATCGGAGATAGTTTGGCAACGGTGCATCATGAAAGAGGCGAGGAATTTAAATATTATTCCTTGAGTATGTAACTCTGGCAACGTTGCATCGTAGTACGTATCTAGCGCGCGGCCGGTACCACGTTTTTATTCTTGTGGCCGGTACTACGCGGAGAGTTTAATGTTATTATTCGTAACAATTCTCGCGACATTGAGTTCGTTTACAGGTGTAGTTTTTTTATTAATAGGCTCACTTTTGATTGAAAGCCGGGCTTTTCGGCTTTAATGAAAGGAACGCCCCTGCTTCCTAGTGCTTTAGCTCGGAAGAAGAAGTGGCGCAACAAACTCCCCAGCAGTAAAAAACAGCTATAGTATCTAGAGGTTTCGGTATGTAAAGATGGTCGCCCATCCAAGAACCGACCTCGGCAAACATAGCTTGATAGACGCATGTGGCTGTTATTACTAAGCCACGAGTCCCTGTCATAGAAAATTTGTAATGCGATAGTAAAAGGTATCGCGCTACCGGAGCAGTCAGCAGCCTTGCTACCACCTTGCTGACTGGCTAATGTTGATACCACATAATGCCATGATGACCGAGTTATCCTACAATGTGTAAAAATCCTTGCCTGATCTGAAAGGGGCACATAGTCTGTGCATTAACATTACCAAAAAGGAAAAAAATAGTTATTATTGAAAATAAAAGTTGTCGATATTTAAAATGCACGTTTTTTTGTAACAAAATTACCGCAACTTCATTTTAAATGACCATATTTCAACATAGGTCATCAGTTTGTGTGCTCGCGACATAGGCTCTACAAAAACATTGAAAAAAAAAAAGATTATCGTTGAAAATAAAGGTTGTCGATATTTAAAATGCACGTTTTTAGTACCAAAATTACCCCAACATCATTTAAAATTATCAAATTTCAACATAGGTTATCTGTCTGCGTTGAATCACAGTTTAGAATTTAAATTATGCAACGGATTTTGATGTGGTTTTCACTATTATTAATTTATTCCGGAAGGTTTAAGTGTACAATACATTGATATTTAACTGAGATATAGTACAGACATCTTCGTTTTATCAAGTCGTAAAAACCGTTCGAAGCAGGGGCTGGTCGCTAGTGTAAGTTCTTGTAAACACCCGCTATACGACGCACGGTTGCCCATAATAAAAATACGGGTAGTTTTTTTTTTTTTTTTTTTTAAACATTACAAATTATATAAATACAGAATTTCATTAGGTATCCCATCCCATACAGACACCTATTTACCCTAATCTAATAAAAGTGCACCGTCGTTACCCAGGAGTTCATTGACGTGGTTCACCCACAAAACGGGGTGCGAGGTCGTTCGCTCTGCCATTTATAGGGCACTATCCTGAACGCAGGCGCGGTGCGAAAGGCGTCTGGTTACAGTTACAGGTGAAAATGGGATTGTCTTTTGTTAGGTGTCTGGCTTTCGTAAAAAGTCACAAGTCATTTTAAGGTGAAAGTGTCGGGGTGGGTAGGGTAAGGTAGATAGGTAGGGTAAGTAGGTTAGAGGGTAGATAATGCTACCCGTGCGAAGCCGGGCCGGGTAAAGCTAGTCTGAAATAAAATGTTTTTAATTTTTTAATATAGGTTGTCAGCCCCGTTACAATGCGTGCCACGAAAGATGACGACCGCGCCTCCCGCGCCCTTTCCATCGCCACGATGACGACCGATCCCGTCCCGCGCACAGACCTCATACCGCTAAAGAGACCTAAAATCGTGTACTGCGCAAGTCAAACCACGTGGTGTATCAAGTCTCATCTTTCGTGGCACGCATTGTACAGTTATCATCTTGCTGATATAAATTTTTTTAAGCAAATTTTTACCGCGCATTTCGTCTCGTATAGTTTGTGGTTTGTGCCTGCCGATACAAAAGAATCTCAAACGTCGCCAAATCGAGTTACACTAAACTTTATTCAGAAAGACCTTTACATCAAAATTCTTCCAAAGGTCATTCGACTCCAGACCTTAGCCTGAACTGCAAAGGGTTCAATGTTAAAGTTCGCGAGTTCGTTCAAGTTGGTTGTCTGGAGCGGTGCAGTAATGAATTTGAATATTAGTTTCTGCTTTATTATTTTCGACACGCCGAATACATCTTTTTAGGGTTCTGCACCTCAAAAGGAAAATCGAAACCGTATTATAACAGTACTAGCGTTTGCCGGATATCATCCTATAGGAACGTACTACCGGGATAAAAGTTTAGTACCCTATGTCTTAACCATGGATAGGCCATGATTTGGCCATAGCCTATCCGTATGCCTTTCATCGCCTGTTCAGCCGTTAAGGAGTGAAAAGGTGTAAATATTTAACTTTTGAGCCAGTGGACCGATTTTAAAACCATCCCCTATTCATCCTTGGGGATGATTTTACAAAAACGTACTTAACACATTATTTATTTTTGAATTTTCATATGCCTACGAGTATTATAACTGGGAAATGTTGGGTCTCCCATACCAAATTTCATCCTCTATGTCACTCAAAGGATTATTTTTAAGACAAAAAGTACTTTATGTTATGTCCTTCCCCAGGATGCCATTTATCTCCTTTCCAAATTTTGTCGAATTTGTTCAAATCAAATCAAGTCATTATTCAAACTAGGCGCAGAATCAGTACTTTTCGAACGTCAAAATTACATAGACAGTTCTCCAAAACGCCCGCCCTTTACCAGTTCCTAGTGCTTTAGCTGGGAAGAAAAAGTGGCGCAACAAACTCCCCAGCAGCATATCTGTCTTTTCAATTAGACAAACTCGACTCTAAACAATAGTAGGTAGGTACTCCAATTGAACGAAACAAAATTTAAAACTTGTATAAAACGCACACTATGCAGCCAAGCATATTATAAATTGGGGGATTACATCGCTGACAAAAATGCTTGGCTCAATGCTGGTCCTGCTCCATAAGGGCGCATAAACTAATTGATTAGCATTTGAAAATATTATTGGAGCTGCTGAAGATTGTAAACTATTTTTGCATTGTATAAACTCAATGTCCTTGAATTATATAATTGCATAGCACAGGTGTGAGTACTATGTACTATAGAGCTACCATTTACCGGGTAATATGTCTTTTATTGACTTGAATGTGCCCTGGCGGCTGAGAGTATGTCATGCTCACTCAAATGTCTCGCTGGTGGTGGCGTGTGTGTTGGATCATTAAGTTCCCTTCAAAATGGTTGAGCTAAATGGTGCTGATCCATGCGTCATGTTCGTGAACGGGCGCCGTCAGTTGGGACTGGTCATCTCTTAGCTGCCACGGCTTATTTTAATTTTTGTGAATTGTTTCTATTACGGACGCTTCTAACGTGCACGTCTTTCTACATTGTTCTCACATGTATAACTTCAACATGAATGATGTAACCCATATTTTGTAACAATATTTTAAAAGAGTGTCCATGGAGTTTCTTGTCCGTTCTTCTCCATAGGAACCTACTACGCTTTGGAATGGGCAACTAGCTTCATCTTTCTGACTGACCGACCCCTTGCTTGACAATTCAAAAGTACCTGTAATTGGTTTATTTGAAATAAATGCTTTGAGTTTAAGTTTGAGTTTGAGTTTGAGTTTTGAGTTTGAGTTTGAGTTTGAGTTTATGCAAAGTAATTAACATTACGAGACACAGATCAGTAAATTAAATTATTTGCCATATGTCAGCTAGCACACGCCAATATACCGGCAAATACAGTGAAAAACTATACTCAAGCAAAAAACTAAAAATGTTAACAAAAATTAATACTTAGGGCGTTCAGTTCAGTTCAGGCATGAAAAGGTAACATACAGACAGACAGAGTTACTTTCGAATTTATAATATTAGTATGGATTGTTTTCTGTGTAAAGCTAATAATTATTCGATATACACGATAAAGAGGTGTGAACCAAACTCCATTAGTTTCATACCCCGTGCCCTTCTCAAATTACATGCGAAAATTCGGGTTGGGCGTTCAACTTTAGCTGAATAGTCTGTCTCGGTGCCGGTCAATACCCTTAGGGCTAGGGCAAGCCCAGGGAACTCCCAGGGACTTAGTAGAATTGATTGTTAGTCTTGAATGAGAGCATTGATTTACTACGTGGGTTTTTTTTTTTCAGTTTTATGCGGTTTTCAGAGTACTTTATGCGGCCTACCCAAATGTCCTTTCTTTGGTATTGTTCGTCGAATCGTTGAGCTCCGTAAGTTCTGAGTTGAGCTGCACAATAACTGACAAAATACCATTTCAGATAGCAATCTTCGTGATCTTCACATCATCTGACCAATATTATGTCTGGACTTTAAAAGAGACTGTAACTTCTGAGTTTGCTTCGGCCTTTCTTCTCAGAGTAGTTGGATAGGAAACGCCGACCTCGTCTAGTTTTTAAAATATGATTGATGTGTAAAAGTGTTTGTACAAACATACTTACAGAAATAAAATTATTTATCATTTATAATGCTGTACCTCAGAGGTACACAACATTATGTGATGAAACGAAAAGAGAGGCAAAAATGCGTGAAGTGAAACTTCGAATGGTATTGATTTTTTTTATTTTTTTTTTATTTTATTGTTTTGCAAAACTAATACTGTTGAGTTCAACAGTATTTTTTATTATTATTAGATGAATCTTATCGTCATTTGAGGTCCTATACCCATTAGACGTTAGTGGATTTAATGTCATACACGTTTGGATATTTCTTTTCATAGATGTCATACGACTTAATGTCGTATACCAGTATTAGAACTGTGGGCCAAGTCTACTAATGTACAAACGTTGCAATGGTCTCTTCATTGTGAGTTTTTGACAGATTTGCCATACAAACACTGTCAAATACTCACAATGGCGAGACCATTGCAACGTTTGTAAATTAGTAGACTTAGGCCCCTGGTTCTTGCGATTTTAATGGTGCAAGAAACTAATTTTCGAAAAAAGTGGAGTTACTATTGTATACCTCTGAGGTACTGGTTGAAATTGTTTAAAAATATGACAAGTTAAGAATATGACTAAGTTTTAGTATTGTAATATGAGGTATTCTACTGATTTCAACAGCACTTGGACGAACCGCACCTGAGCACTTCCACTAACCGCACTGAAACAAATTACAACTATCTGACCCGACAGACGGTGATGTAACCAATGTAACCAATATAACCAATATTTTGTAACGATATTTTGTTTTAAAAGAGTGTCCGTGGAGTTTCTTGCTCGTTCTTCTCCATAGGGACCTACAACGCTTTGGAATGGGCAACTAGCTTCATATTTCTGACTGACCGACTCCTTGACAATTCAAAAGTGCCCGTAATTGGTTTATTTGAAATAAATGCTATGAGTTTGAGTTGTCGTATTTAAATTACAATGATTCATACAAAATAGGACTTCCTTTTCCTTTTTCCGGGAAACATTTCAAAATTCAGAACAGAGGCAGACGAGTTGCTTCTGTAGGTCCCGGGCTACCTGGGAAGGTCACAGATAGAATTACTTGCGCATTTATATTATTATTATTTATAAATTTATTCCTAACTAGCTTCTGCCCGCGACTTCGTCCGCGTGAAATTTCGGGCTACCCATCGCGTCGCATCCCGTCGCTCGGCCATGCTATTACTTCGTTATCACTTAGCGTTCTTTCTGACTTTTGTTCTTTTCGCTTGGCTCCTAAGGATCTCATCATCATTATTTCAGCCGAAAGACGTCCACTGCTGGACATAGGCCTCCCCCAATTGGGGGGGTTTGCCATAATCGCCACGCTTGGCAGTCGGGTTGGCGATCGCAGTATGGTATTAAAAATAAATAGAGAACGCTGCTGCCCATTCTCTACTAAATCCCTTAGTCGCCTTTTAAGACACCCACGGTAGGAAATAGGATGGAGCTATTCTTTACGTCCGGCACCACACGGAACTAAGGATCTAACGTGATGTTATATAGCCTTCCTCGATAAATAGGCTATCCAACACTAAAATAATTTTTCTATTCGAACCAGTATCTAGTTCCTGAGATTAGCGCGTTCAACCAAACAAACAAACTCTTCTTTATACTGTACTGTATAGCTTTATAATATAGCTGACCCGCGCAACTTCGTCTACGTCACCTAGGAGAGAGAGTGGTTTATGTAATGAATTTACTACTTATTTTGTTACGGAGTTATTTAAATATTATGATATTTCCTAAGATGTTGATTGAAATCAAGTGATGTCAAGGACAATTTTGTTTACATTTAAATACTTGTGATTAATAACATATTTATTTGGATAAGGATTAATATTATGTTGATAAAACTTCTTCGCAAATAATGCATTAATTTCGAAAAAAAATGATTACCATTAAAAAAGGTTATAGTGAGTCAATCTTAAAAGATAGACATATTCTGTAGCGGACTTTTTTTAGAACATTTAAAGAGAAACAATTCCATCATACATAATATTTGCGTAACTTAAACCGTTTACGCAGCGCACGCAACGGAAGCTCTCAAAAAGGAATATTTTTTCCCGTTTTTGTAACATTTTTCATTTATGCTCCGCTCCTATTGGTCATAGCGTGATGTTATATAGCCTATAATATTTCTCAATAAATGGACTACCCAACACAAAAAGAATTTTTCAATTCCAACCAGTAGTTCCTGAGATTAGCGCGTTCAAACAAACAAACAAACAAACTCTTCAGCTTTATATATTAGTAAGTATATAGATATCATCAGCTATCTGCCAGTTAACGTCCCGTCAAAATCGGTCCGTAAGAATATTTGAATTTCGCGGGCTAACTTAGCGTCATCAAGTCTCATCTCAGATATGAAACGAAGGCACTACTAGACCGCTATAAATAAGTTCGGGCACAGATTTTTTCATTCACGTTATATGTCAGTGAATAAAACGCATAATTAATGTCCTTGTTTAGCTAATGTTCCTTGAAAACTGCTTGTTTAGCTAACGAGCTCACCAAATGTATTTTCTTTCTTTCAAATAGACGCCATCTTTGTTTTAAACTACACTATCTTATAACTCTAATCTCATTTTCAAATGTTTTACGGAAGGATAAACATATAAGTTAACCTAGACTTGCATAAGACTGTCTTAGCCACTGGGTTTCTCTCAGATCGACATTCCTGCAAGGTGAAGCTACTGAGGTCAGATGGTAGTCGTAATAATACAATTTCATTTGAACTATTTCTTATCATACATCTATATCTATACAAATAAATGTTTGTTTGTAATGTCAAAATAATTGTAGTTTTTTACTAAATATATATATTATGAAAGGATATACAGGCTGGATTTTTGTTACAGAAAAACGGTTTCAGGAAGCTGTCCTTAATTTTTGAGATATTTTGATTCCCATTCCCATTCACAGTTTTGTAAAAAATGTACAGTCAGCAAGAAAATGGGCCATTTTCACAAAACATTTTTTAATGCTTATCGATCCTGTTTCATATAAGGATAAAAAAATTTATATAAGAAATAGAGGTTTGAGAACGAGAATAGTCAGAAATCGCCAAAAACTTTTCCCCTACATTTCGTAGGTAATTAGACTCCAACTTACTTTTTTATGGCTTATTCCACTAATCCCCCTAAGAGAATACCCCTCAGTGGGGAAAACTGAACTCTAATGTAAAAAAAACACTTTCAGGGGGGTCTTGGAATAAGTTTTTTTTTTTTCAATTGTAGTTTTCCCCCCTAAGCGAGATTATCAGAAGTGAATTCTAGACTGTTTTTATAAATTCCACTTTTCCTCCTAAGGGGGATTTTCAGGGGGGATTTGTGGAATAAGCCTTTATTATAATGGTTCAAAATTTCTCAAAAAAAAAAAAAAAAAAAGTAAGTCTCCTAAGACTGTTTTCCTGTAGCTACAACGATTCATGTACCTGCCCTTACTGCCCCATTTCAAAAATCCTTCCTGTATACGATAGGTACTTATAACAAAATCACAATTTTTTAAATATTTGACTGCCGGTTTGTTTTTTCCGGCTAATCTCCGAACCTACTGGGCCGATTAGACGGAACTTTCACTGGCAGATAGCTGTTGTCATAAGGAGTAAGTAATTTAGGCTACTATTATTTAAGAAAAAGCCACGCGGGCGAAGCCCAGGCAGCAGCTAGTCTTTCTTATATTCAAACAAATAGAAATATCAGAGAAACATAATTATACTCAATTTTATAGGCAAGTACAAAATAATGTTACTTTCCTAATCACATATGTTAATTGGTAAATACAGGTACCTATACTGTGTTTATTTTCTGATGATATGTTTGACACTTACGGAAACTTATTTTAGAAAAAGCCACGCAGGCGAAGCCACGGGCAGCAACTAGTATATTAATAGCTAAGGCTCCGTGCACGAAAAAAACTCTTTTTTGACCATTTCTTATCTAATTGGGGGAAAACTTGAAATAATCGAAACATTAAGTCTATGTAACTAATAGGTTGGGGAAAAAGTTTCTTCGCATTTTTAAGAAAATTCAAAACATTTTTTAATATAGATTATTTCCATTTAACTATAGTATGTAGGTACCATTTTGTTCGATAACTTTTTGCCATCTTGTAGGTAGGGACATGATCCCATTGCTATAGAAATTTTGGGACTTCTGATCAAAATACCGCGACAAGTGGTTTTGGCAGTCCTCTCGTGATGTTAGCCTGACACTGCCTAAAGAATTCTGAAGAGACCGAAACAGGTGGAAATCTCAAGGTCAGGACTGTACGGCGGATGCATTAATACTTCCCAGCCAAACTCTCTTAATTTTTGCTGAGTGGCTAAAGATGTGCGAGGTCATGATGAAAAACCACACCCCTTCTGTTAATTCCGGCTGCTTTCTCTCAACTTCTTGCTTTAATCTCATCAGTTGTTCGCAGTAGAGCTCAGAATCGATGGTCCTGCCTGGTGGTAACAAACAGCTCATAATGAATAATGCCCTTCCAATCCCACCACACACACAGCATCACCTTGTTGCGAGTTAACCCGGGTTTCGCCACAGTCTGTGAAGCCTGACCGGCCTTTGACTACGACCTTTTTCGCACGTTCTTGTCCTACATGATCCACTTTTCATCACCAGTTATCAGCTTCTTCAAAAATGGTTTGGTTTCATTACGTCGTAATAAAGAATCACAAATGAGTACACGGTTCATTAGGTTTCTTTCAGTGAGCTCGTGAGGTACCCAAATATCGAGCTTTTTTGTGTACCCAGTTTTTTTCAAATGTGCCAAAACTGTTTTGTGGTCAATTCCCAGTTCTTCAGCTACGGCGTAACTACTGATATGCCGATCTTGCTCTACTTTTTCAAAAATGGCATCCATATTATCCGTAATAGGGCGACCAGAGCGACGTGTATCTTTGACATCAAAATTTCCGGATTGAAAACGCTTAAACCAAATTTGTGCTACTCTCACAGACACTGCACTAGGTCCATAAACATCGCAAATTTTTTTCGCGGCTTGCGTTGCATTTTTACCTTTTTTGTAGTAAAATTTTAAAATGTGTCGAATTTCTTCATTAGATTCACTCATCTTGACAGTACGAAAAACAAATGAAAATCACACATTTTCCTAATTTGAATTTGGAATTATGGTTCTTTAAAATTTAAACATTTAATGATACCAAAACCAACCAGATACAAATAGTATAGCCAAAGAGATTTTATTACAAGTTCATACATACTATAATGCGAAAAGACTTGTTCCCCAACCTAATATACGAGTAAAAGTACAGTTTTCATGGTGCTAAACCATTCGTGTCAGTCACAGCAGCTGTTATCAGCTGTTATCAGCTGTCATCATTTTTGTAATCTCCAAAATATAGTTTATTTCGCCGTTGATTTACTTAATGAAGATATTTTATAATCATTAAATAAAATTTTGATTATGTTTCAAGGATAGCTGAAGACTAATTCGTGATTTTTAAATTTCTTGATATGATTTGCTAAATAATAGGAAAAATATATTACTGACGGAATTTAAAACAAAAAAAAATGGTTTTTTCAATATTATTTTTCTGCTATATTTTGTATGGAAGTTGAAAAAAGTGGTTCAGCCACATGCAAGTAGACCATATAATGATGTTGATGATATTTTTTAATGTTCAAAATCATGTAGTTTCTTGTAAAATGATAATCAAATGTCAGTCTCGCGTCTTTTTTCGGAAAACTTGTTGTGATTTACCGTGAATACTTAATTTATTTGAAAAATCCCTTTCAGCCACATGCAAAACAAAGAACCATGGCCGTTTTAAGGGAGGCCGGGGTCCTTGGGCATACAAGAATTTGGGACCCCTTTGAAAAGTAAAAACGGGAATGGCAAAAAACAATGTTATGATTTTATATTTTTAGTATGGGTAATTGGTAAAAATCAAATATAAGTTATCAACTGTTTTAAGAAATAGACCTTAGGTAGGTACCTACGTTATTAAATAAAATGCTGCAGGTTTGAATTGGTTACGATAATGGTTTCTTTCGGGATTTCCTGTTCTGCAAAATCTTCTATAATATTCTCAAAGTAATTTTTTTTTTTAAGTTTGTCTCTTCTCTGCAATGAATTGACGAATTACTTTGTCCACTTAAGCAGAACGTTCACAAGATGCAAGAGCGAGCGTAGCGAGTTCGAACTTTTTTACCCCTCTTT
Source organism: Dryobota labecula (assembly GCA_947523025.1). NCBI lineage: Eukaryota > Metazoa > Arthropoda > Insecta > Lepidoptera > Noctuidae > Dryobota > Dryobota labecula. The sequence goes on along the minus strand of OX383310.1, from coordinate 642,213 downwards.
CGGATAGATAGGGTAGTTTTTTTTTATCATCATTCAAATAGTAATAGGCATTATTCAGCAGAAAAGCTCAGGAATTGTGAAAATGCAGAATAAACAGCGAGCGCTGCGAGCTTGAAATTTTTTGCACTCTCTATGAAATGGGTTAGATTGTCTTTTGATCATTCAAACAGAAATATGTCATAGTACAGACGCCAGCAGGTCAAGCTACCCGAAACTGTCACATTTTCGCAATCAACCTTGAACCTTATACTGTAGTGATAAAGTTGAAAATCTGTTAAAGAAATTTGACAGATTGTAGTAGCTTGATGTGCTGGCGTCTGTACTTAGTTATGTTGCAGAGCTATGCAGAAAAACTCAAGAGTTGTGAGAACGCATAATGCAAGAGTGAGCTCGAAAATTATGTTATTGCATTATCTCGGATTTGTTCGGTTTTTTGTACCATACATACAGAAATGGGAAAACTTAGTTTGTCCGACTTATACATAAGTCTTTGGTGCTGTAAAGCGAGCTCTTTTCTACAGAAAAGAGCTCGCTTCGTTAAATGATTTCGGGGATGTTCTGGAACCGTGCCGAATTTTATTTTTTTGTAGTGGAGTCATTATGGCCGCATCGTGCCTAGCTCTTTCGGGCGCTGGCAATGTGAGTCTGCACAGTACGCCCCCTTGGTCACCCCTGGCAGCCGCCCCAATGGCCACCCTCTAGCTACGACGCGACGCTGACAACTTCTACATTTGGAAAAGTTTCTTCTAATTTATCGGACTTTATTAGACTTGAGACACTCAAATCCGCTGCTTCCTTTGCTATATTTTTAAGTACTGCCATATATGAAACCATTCTAATTTGAGTTCATCATGTTAAAATTCTGCAAATTCTTTGCATATTTTTGTTTCAAAATTGATTGTTATTAACTGAGAAACGTTTGTCAGTTTCTCGATATGTTGCCGAACGATTTTTTAAACATTTTGTCAATTATAGGAACAAACATATCCACACGATTTTTTTTTTACCATTCAACTGTTCAATCTCTGATGATCCTTCAAAAAAAGTGATTGGCGGGCTAAGAATTTTTTTTTTCAAACTTATCTTTATAGTCAGCATTTGTATTTTTTTCTTTAGCAGCCGATGCATTACTAACACAGTTGATCAGAGATACTAATCACTTTAATTTTAATATTTCAATTTCGACGGTAATTCTTTGCAAGTATCTACCTAAAATAAAAAAAATAAAAATGCGCTATTAAAAAGAAGCGTTGGATAGGCCTTCAGGGGCCCCCGTGAGGTCGGGGGCCCTGGGCACGGGCCCCGTGTGCCCTTATTGTAAAAACGGCATAGCAAAGAACACGACTTTTCAAATCAAAAATAATTTTGTTTAAATTATTTTTCCCTTTCTCACAAACAATGAACAAAATTGATCAAAATCAGTCGATTTCGTTCACGGCCCCTTAACTTAGTACAGAAATCTCGATGTTTCGACATCATAGTAGATTGAAATGTGTTCGTGCGCAGCAGGGTCGCTAGTTCTTCTAATAAAATATGTTTACGTGTGCTATCCCTTGAACTTACGATGCAGAACAGATGCCATCAACTCGAAATGACTGTCTCTGGAGCTAGTGTCTGTCTAGTCTAAAATGAAGGGTCATTCACTCGGGGCGGTAGACGGTCAACCCAGAGTCGAACGAATGAATGAACTTTTGAACTATTATTGCACAGACTATTGGAAAATTCGTCTGTAACCCTTGAACTTGCATAAAATGATGATATTTGTGTTATTAAATAGCTTTTGGGTAGTCGTGGTCGATTTTGATGAAGGAAAATATAAGGAGGAAACTTGGGTATAGCTTGGATCTTAGGTAAGAGTGGTGGTCGATATTGGTTCCTTTTTTGTATGAGAAGAGGTTTTGGCTGTAGGTAGGGGGATAGGAACAGGCTCATTACTTTATCATTTAGTGCATTTCACAGTATGTTTTACATTCTACTGAATAACTTGGTATGCAGATATTATCTATATTCTACCTCATGTCTTACGAAAATAACTGAAAAATTTCTATGTTTGTGTCAATTTATATAGTAGTGTCTAGGTTAAAATGGTTAAATATGACACTCTTCCCTTCAATATAAAACTTTTAAAATTAAAACGTCATTTCTCTTTCCAGGTCTCGAATTCACCCATCCAAACGAACGAGGCGAATACGAGGTAGCTGAAGGCATATCAGCGACAGTCTTCAGAGCAATCTTGGAGTACTACCGGCTGGGGAGCATCCGTTGTCCTCCAACAGTCTCCGTGCAGGAGCTTAGGGAGGCCTGCGACTACCTGCTCGTGCCTTTTGATGCTAACACCGTCCGCTGCCAGGTGAATACCAGAACTCAGGCGTTAACATGACATCGACCTTAGAAAGAGACTCAAGAAAGAGAATAGATTTCAAATAGGCACATAAATGGTACTTTTGAACGTCAAAATTTACACGAAATTAAAATTGATTCTAGTTGTCCCTTCCAAAAGGTGGTTTCGTATGGATAATGGACAAGAAACTCCACCGTTACTCTTTTAAAATGTTTAACAATACTTTGTATATGTCGTTCAGAGTTAAGGATATTCAATGTTACTATTATAGAGTGACTCGCGTTTTTGCAAAAACTCTATCTTTTTCCAGTAAGATTGAGAAATGTTTTCACCATTGTCTAATTATCCGTGTTTTCGCAATATTCCTAGGGTTTTCGCGAAAATTCAAATTATCAAATCATCCTACGACATAATACGTCAATTTATCCATAGGTACTAATATTATAAATCTGAAAGTAACTCTGTCTGTTTGTATGTTACGTTTTCACGCCTAAACCGCTGAACCGATCGTCATGAAATTTGAATGGAGAAGGACATAGGCTACTTTTTTACGCGATAACCGACATCCACGCGGGCGGAGCCGCGGGCAATAGCTAGTAAATATGTGAAGACGATGTACCAAGAATAAAATTACTATACAAATATTACAAATGCAGTGGCGCCATATTTTCAAGATTAGGGACTAAACAGAAGCAATTAAACTGTGTTCACTAAAATCGGGCCACTTGTATAACTGAAGTGAAGTCGACCTATTACTTGCTTTTTCACTTTGGCATCATCATCATTTGTTTGCCTTGGTCGGCTTCCAGTCTGACCCGATGCAGCTGAATACCAGTATTTTACATGGAGCGACTGCCTAACTGACTTCCACAACTCAGTTACTGATCCACGCCGCGTGGACCAACGGTTTAACATACTTTCCGAGGCATGGAGGGATCTTGGTATACAGGATTTTTTTTTAATCAGTTCGCAAATTTGGACAAATTAAACTTAAACGTGTTTTATTATACACCTATTTCTTATTCTGATATGTCTTAGTCCAAAAAAATTAAGTTATCGTTAACGAAAGATGTTTATTTTGAAACTGGTATAATGGATACTCGTCGCGCAACGCGGCGCGATCACCGAAGCGGAACGCAGTAGTAGGTACCTATCAGCTGTGCGCTCGCCCATTGCTATTATTACGAATAGATTGTATCCATATTTTGCTGATTTCAAGTGGACCAAAAAAAAGTAATGAACAAATAATGGAAACTTGTTCTATTACTGATACTAAACTACCAAAAAAAAAAAAATGCGCACTGGTTAAAAAAATATCCTGTATAAAGATGGTCACCCATCCACGGACCAACCCACAAGCCCCTACTATACATAATTGAATCTTTGGTTTTTATTTGTTGATTCCTTCTTCTTTTAAAAACGCAGTATGAAGAAGGTGTGTGTTTTAATAAGAAAAATTGGTTGTCTGTAAAGTTGGTTTACGGACGATGCTTTAACGTGACAACGTCATAACAAAACATTGATGCGGCGCAAGCGTACAATGAGCGTAACGGGAAAATGAACGTAACGGGACAATGAGCGTAATGGGACAATGAGTCATCCTTTTTCGTGCATGCAGCCGGCGTTCATCGATTTATTAGACGTTGTCACGTCAAAAAATTGATAGGTACACCGAAGTCATACACTCTTAGACCATTTAAAATCTAAAAAATCACCTTATAATTTTAATCTCTCTCTTTCCAGAACCTCCGAGGGCTCCTCCACGAGCTCTCGAACGAAGGCGCTCGCCGTCAGTTCGAGTCATTCCTTGAAAGACTCATCTTACCCCTCATGGTGGAATCCGCCCAGCGAGGGGACAGAGAGTGCCACGTGGTCGTCCTGTTAGATGACGACTCGGTGGAGTGGGACGAGCAGTACCCGCCTCAGATGGGGGACGAGTACTCGCAGACCGTGCTGTCCACGCCGCTGTATAGGTTCTTCAAGTACATTGAGAATAGGTGAGTGTTTTGAACCCCTCTGTCTTATGCTAGCCTAGTACTGTAGCTGCAAAAAGCTCTTTCGTCGTATTTAGCCCTCGTACATTTTGATGAAAAGAAGGCGATTCTAAGGTAAGCTTTGGGTTGAAAAAAGAAGATTTAACATAATATGAAGTCCTTGTGCTTACTTTTTGGAGAATGGAAAGTCGAAAAAATCTATCTGAAAATCACACTAAACTAACATCTTGTCCGACTTTCAAGCTTCTAACTCGTATTGATTTGCCCGGATGACCAACCTACGGCTTAATGCTAATTGAGAGACCAAAAGGTTTATTTGTAATTAGCTTTTACCCGCGGCTCCACGTGGATGTCGGTTATCGCGTAATATGTAGCCTATGTCCTTCTCCATATCCCAGGCTTTATCTCTGCCAAATGTCATGACGATCGGTTCGGCGGTTTAGGCGTGAAAACGTAACGGACAGAGAGACAGACAAGAGTTACTTTCATATTTATATTATTATGGACTAGTTACGGCCCGTGGCTTCGCGCGCTAAAATAAAAGTAGCTTTCTAAAATAATAAAATAGCCTAAATTACTGCTTATAAAATCAGATATCTGTCAGTGAAAGTCCCGTCAAAATCGGTCCAGCCGTTTCGGAGATCAGCCGGAACAAACAGACAGACAATTTTTTTGTAAAAAGCTGTTATTTTGACATGACACTTCAATTTGATTTATTTGTATAGAAGAATCGTCGGTTTTCCAATAACTGGCCACGGCAAGACCAGCTTTACCTTGCAGTATGTATTCATCTGTTTGAAACTGTGTTGTAAGAATTTCTAACTATCCTGTATTATCTTTCTAACAAAATTCTCTTCTCCAATTACAGAGACGTAGCCAAGCAAGTGATGAAGGAACGCGGGCTCAAGAAAATCCGCCTCGGCGTCGAAGGCTACCCCACATACAAAGAAAAAGTCCGCAAACGTCCCGGCGGACGCGCAGAAGTCATCTACAATTATGTCCAACGTCCTTTTATACACATGTCTTGGGAAAAAGAAGAAGCCAAGTCCCGTCATGTAGACTTCCAATGTTTTAAGTCGAAGTCGGTGACGAATTTGGCTGAGGCTACTGCGGATCCTGTGATCGAGTTGGATGCTAATAGGGTCAGGGATGAGGAGGTTCCAGAAGTGGTCGCGGAACCGGAGGTAGAGGAAGCTCAGTGATTGGTGAGCCGCTCTACGAGAGCGGTTCTGAGGTTATTAACCGGTATTTTCTGCTGGGTTTGATCTTGGTCTGTGTGTGATGGGGACGTGGTTTGGAAAGTGAGGTTTGAAAATGGAATCGGACAATTTGACAGTTGTCATGTTTGAAAAGTGTGTTGTGATTTTGAAATTGGATTGAGTTTTGAAATTGGAATTGTGGTTTTGAAATGCGATTTCGGTTTTGGAATGTTGTCGTTTGAAGTTTAGATTGAGTTTTTGAAATCCGAAAGAATCAGAGGTGTTTTGAAATTCGGTTTCAATCTTGAAATCGTGAACAGAAATGAAACGTTATTGAAATCTGAGTGTACAGATTTCAAAATCAGATCGTGTTGAAATTCAACTCAGATATTGTTGGTACCAAGTGTCATTAGGAATGCCCCACTCACACATGGACATCTTAAAAAGTGGGAAAATGTCAAGAAAGTGCCAGGTGAAAGACTTTTGTACTTATTATTACGCACATGATGTCGTACGGTATGCTTTAGTACACTGGCGTGCATTAAAATAAGTCGCTGTTAAGTATACTGGCGTGCAAGAGAAATTGGTCAGTGGAATTATGAAAAATGGCCTTAAAAGATGTTGCTGTTGCAATTGGGTGAATTATAATGATTCGCTACTTTCATTGTGTGTAAAAAAAATGTGAAAAGTGATTTAAGTCTGTTCATTTAACATTTTTTTTTTCTCTATATTTTTTTGCATTTTTCTTCCGTAGAATGTAAAATTCATTTGAAATATTTAAAAGCCGGATTATCTTTAAACTTATTGAATTAACTTCAAAATTAAAAGTAAAGTTGTTTCTGTGATAAAAATGGTGGTGGGCCTATTTTTATGCACGCCTCTATACTTTATATTTTGAAAATGTTAAAAAAAAACTGTTAGTTAACCAAAATATACTTACGTGTTTAGACGTTTTTATTTTATGATATAGTTTTATCCTATGTCTTTACTTGCTTTTTGTGAAATGAACAACTCCTTTGCAAAAAGCTATGAAAAGGTTGTAAAATGTTTAAAAATGTTGCGCCAATTTATGTAGGTATATCGCTTGTATTCCCGAAATTAAGGACGTTCAAAATCTAGTCGCAATCTTATCTCAGACAACAAACAGCGACAATGTAAGAAAAACTCGGGGTGTGGCTGTGTCGTGGACACGGCCGTGTGTTTTTCGTTGACCGTAATTATGTATTTGAAAACAAACTGAAATTATGTGACGCAGCGAAATTACCTCAAAATGGCGACGCTACCCCCTCCGCCGCGCGCGATGCGTCGCAGTCCCTACGAATTCTTTGATCCTGTAGAGTGGTGTAATTCAATTTTCAATGTATATGATAGATATGTAGCTGCAACAACAAACTGTATCCTCCGATTTTGTTATTATCAGTTTTCTGAATTGCCTCCCACTATGGAACAAATTTAAAGAAAAATACAATACAAAAATGAATGTAAATTAGAGATTGAGACTGAATTGAGATTTCGTTCTTAAGGGGGAAGCGTCAGGGTAATTCTAATGATTATAATATTAGAATTATCCTGACGCGTATCATAATTTAATCAACATACACCCAGACAATGAGCTGCAAATAAACCGTAAGAAAATTTGGATTTTGCGGGCTACCTTAGCGCTTCTCCCTTAAAAACACGAAATTGCCCCTCTCAACAGCGCGACTGAATCTAAGGCGCCATCTACATGGGCGAGAGTATTGGAAGATGGCGCCTAAGTGTTATTCATTTGTTTCTTTTCTTCCTTGATACCTTGGAAGCTACAGTATAATTTTAAATGTTCTTTCTACCCTCAATAATGTAGTTTCTTGATAATCTAATTAATATCTTGTTCGTAAGTGGTGCAACATTTTTTGTCAGATTAATCTATTTTGAGGAGTAACGGAATCATGTCTGAACTCTGAACTTAAGTTTGGTAAAAAACTTCGTATAATGGCCACTAAGTTATCTCAAAAACCAGAACATACTGTCGTGCAAAATATACGTTCATTATATTTTAAAATTATTGCAAAACGAACTGAGACATTCCTATAGAAAAGTGAGCTAATTATTCTGCACGACAGAGTTAGTTACTTCTACACTCGTGTGAATAGGGATGTGTCCTGGGTAGAAAAAAAGAAAAACTTGAGTCCGTCAAACAGATAATAAAAAATATTAGACACGTATTTTTTGCTTTATCATATTAATAAAAATGACTTGGAAAAAACACATTAAACTTGGGGAGTGGGGGCTCGTTACGTCACAGCTACCTACGTATAAAATCTAGTGAGAAGTGACGTCATGCCACATTTGAACTCAATGTATCGCCGTAATGTTTTGATTACGTAATAAAATAAAAAATACATGTCCAATATTTTTTTATAATCTACATGACTAACAAAAAAAATAATTAAGTCATCATCCCTATTGTGGTTTAAATTTTGATATTTCTAATTCCTTTGAATTGTACACTCGGCAAAATCGCCATCTTCATCATCTGCCTAGCCTTTTCCCAAGTATGTTGGGGTCGGCTTCCAGTCTAACGGGATGTAGTTGAATACCAGTATTTCACATGGAGCGGCTGCCTATCTGACGTCCATAACCCAGTTACTGAGTAACACGAAACCCCTTGGTGGATTGAGGCAACTAGCGCCATCTGCATAATAAGTCATGTAAAAAATTTTTTTTTTTGACATGACTATTGTGTGAATTTTCCAATGTTCATAATTATTATTTTTATCTTTTATGGTCAGAGCGTGTCTTTTGCATACATTTTACAATAGATTCACTAATTTTTAAGCACGATAATGCCTTTGGAAACCTTTGTATATAAGTCACATTACGTATGTAAATATATTTTTGCTGGAATTTCCACTAGAACAGTAAAATTCGTGTGTTATCAAAATCAAAGTTGAATTTAAAATTATAAACATCAACGGTTTCTGGAACGAACATTAACACAAAAATTATCTAAAAAAATGTCAAATGCCGGTGAACTGATGTGATTGGTTGACTGAATTATCAACAGCCAATCAGTTCAAGTTTAGTTTTGACTCATTTTGTCCAAAAAACCGGGCGTTAGTAACCTAAGATGGCGCTAGTTGCCTGCACTCTACTTTTTGTCGACTGTACTTTATTACCCGGTATTATGTTATGCTTACTTCTGAATCTGCTAAACTGAATATTATAATAAAAATTAACGAATTGATTGTTATTCGTAAGACTATTATTGTATTTAGATTTTATAAAATACTTAGAAAATAATTTGTACGAAACTTATGTTAGATTTTGTATTAAAATTATACATATCTGCTGAAATCTGTGTTTTATTATGAGAAAAGACTCTTTAATCATATGGGTCAAGAGCTGACCCAGAAAACTCGTCTGTTGAGCTTTTTCGTATTTAACACTGTCAAAATATAATCAAAAATTATTTATTCCAATTAGGCTGAGAATCGACACCTTTGGACGGGAAAATTACATGACTCCCTCAAAACGCCCGCCCTTCACCTATTCTTAGTGCATTAGCTCGGAAGAAGTGGCGCAACAAACTCCCCAGCAGGCAATAACGCAGACTGGGGGTAAAATAATGCCTGTTAACATGGTGATAGTGAGCCTAACTTAGGTTAGGTTAGGCCCAGGGTGCTCCCCGCTCACTGCACATATTTTTTCAAGTTAAAAGTGTATAGGTACTTACAACTAAAATTGTTTGATACTTTACTAGACACTGGGACGAACGAGCGAAACCACGGCCACCGGCAAACCGTGGCGTTCTCTTCTAATGAAGTTCTTTGTTTCCCGCTCCAAAGTGAATCTTCTTCGCTTCGCTCTTGACATGGTCGTGGTCACAATGAGCTTTGTCCAATCGCAGGTGCTGTCGTAACTCGCCTCACGATCTCCCTCTATCTGGTTCTGTTAGATGACAGTGGCGCATTCACTAACAGGGCCTCCAACTGCGGATTTAATTTGATCGGTCCACCTAATCGGTGACCTCCCGCGTGGCGTATTACCTTCTACTCTGCCCTGCACTACGCTGCAGACGCTCTATGGAGTCATTATTCCGTCTCGAGACACGCCCAAAGAACTTCAGTATTCGAGACTGTACTAGTGCTGATAGACGCTGTTTGATACAGAGTTCTTGGAGTATGGACACGTTTGTGCGGAATTCTGTCCACGAGCTCCCAAGCATTCTTCTCCAGCATCACATTTCTAGAGCATCTACTTTTTTCTTTTCCAGTTCTCGTAATGTCTGCCAAAGTGGATACAGAGTTCCTATTTAGTGTGTTATATCCTCTGTAACTTTGTCTCTGTCTTGGTCTCCTGTTGTGGTCTTGGTTTATGGATGGCTGTCAAACTACTTTGGACAAGTTTGACAGCGGCACCAAAACTGTTGAGTACCTACGAGAAAAGATATTTACGATCTCGGTTTACAATATTAATATAAAAATGGCTTTATGGGCACCGTTAAACCGTTCACTGTTCAAAAAGACGTCGACATATTTTCTAGTTGCTACGCTTTGTACATTTTTCTTCGAAAGGGCTTTCGATAACATTTGTATTGAAATATTCGAACGATGCAACAGAAATAAACTGTGGAAGGACGTCGCTGATCGATTCAAGCCAAAACCACCGCCCGAAAAGATTTGTTAGTGTTGAAATGTTCGTTTTCTTGATTAAAGTTTATAAAGCTTGATTGGTTTTTAATTATTATGGCTTGCTGGCTACACGCTTTACTTCAAACTATTTCAAACGAGCCAATGCACAATCTTTCTCCTTACACTACCAAATTATTTTTGTGTTGATCTATGTTAAAATTTCAAGTATATCAAGAAAATAATGCTCTTGTTCTATGTTTGTTTGGTTTACCTAGAAACCCACCGCACTTGAGCAAATCGAAATTTGTATAAACAAGCATCCAACGTTAAGACGGCAAAATGGGATACCGTACAAACTTTTTGATAAGGTGTGGACACCCCATGTTCAGAGAATGCTAAGTTACGTTTGCTGATTTGTGGAGTCGATGACCGTTGGGGTAGCCCAACGGTCATCGGCTCTACGGTTAATCCATTTCAGTTTGCTTCTTGAGTGTCTAAATTTAAATAATTATGTAGACCAGTCCTTCCTTTCACACACAATATTATTATGTTCGGGTCGGGGCAAAATTGAATGTATAATTTGCCGCCCGACTGTGCCGAATCGTGCGGAATCATGCCGACCCGGACTATGTGGTGTAGCACGCCATAATATATGTCTACTCAAGAACTCGTCTGTTCCAACAGCTTTCGACAGACATGGCCCACTGCCATGCTGCTTTTTATGTCAATTTTTTTTCGTGTTATAATTCTTTTTATAGATCCTATATATGATATTCAGCTGCATCTGATTAAACTGAAAGCTGACCCCAAATTAGTTGAGAAATGGCTACATATACTAACGCTTCCACACTGTGGACTGATGGCTACTATCTAACCCACTGCGTGAGCTTTTTAGAGTTCCATATCTCAAAAGGTAAAACGGAACCCTTATAGAATCACTCGTGTGTGTCTGTCCGTCTGTCACAGCCGATGTACTCCCGAATCTACTGAACCGATTAAGTTGAAATTAGGTATACACATATGAATTTCTGTCACTCAAACACGGTCGTGTAACGTAGGTACACACGGCTACATATCAAGCTATAAAATCCAATTTACGTTGGTCTCGCATTGTATAAGATTTCCGTACAATGAGAGATCAGCTTACACTGGAAATGTATAGCTTGATATGTAGCCGTGTGTACATAAATGAATTTTGAATATAGTGTCTCCCACTCCTCCTCCGCTAAGGAGTATAGTGTTCTGTGCACTCCTCACAACTAACGTTAAAATTCCTCCTTCATTAACGTGCCTCCTTGATTAGGTAAGAGTATCGAGTATGTCTGTTTGCAAAAAAAAATAATCCTACACTGCCGAGCCGATTATAATGTAGGTTTAGCAAACAACTGATTTAAAATCTGGAGAAGATGCAAAGAATTTCTATCTCAGTTTTTAAGAGGTGGTTAAAGACATGTTAGGGAAAAATAAAACACAGACTTACCTACACCACTGAACTTTATTTCAACACAACTTACCAAAACCAAAATGCGGACGACAAAATAATACTTATAAAATATATCATAGCTAACTAAGAGCGCTTTCTTATATAATACTATATCTAAAAGTATTAATATAACAATACACTTAAATACAAAAGGGTTTGTACACGGTTATAGAAAACGGCGAATACTGTTAAGTTCCGGTTTACAAAATATTTGTAGGGAATTAGGACATTTTTAAACGGATAAGAAAATAATATTAGGTCAAGGTGTAGCTTTTAATTTACATCTAATCTACAAGACGAGAAATCGGATAGATGTGGACCTAAATGTGGAATCAAAGCTAAATCATCTGTTGATTGTTTTTCAAATTAATGAGTATATACAGTTTTATCAAGCAATTGTATTTGCAATGTGTTAATCTTCTTCCGTAGTGGAGCCTATAATAATTTCTTTAATTCCAGTAAATATCAACAAATAAAATATTGATAAATCAATCAATATTGTTGAAATTCTACAACTACAGGTACTGTAGTATTAAAAGTCTCGTGAAAAACATCAAACTGTCAGTGTCACACGTACTAATCAAAATGGCTACGGTTTCTTAGGCCAAAACCGATTGGCGGCAAAGGTTTCAAATGTCAAAACCATGAATGAAATGGCTGCAAAAGGTTCAAGGGTCAAAATCGATTGGCGGCAACGGAGGTGGCCTGTTTCTTTCTTTCCATAGTTCAAACTTGGTTTCTTGAGAATCTGCAATAGAGAGGACAATGTTAAAAGTACGTCTGTTCACCGTTTTGTAAGCTTGAGACCAGAAATCATTGCGCGCTTTTATAATTACTAACGTGACGATAATCGTGGATGTCCACGTCACGGCGGGAAGGCCTATGTCCAGCAGTGGACGTCTTTCGGCTGAAATGAATAATCCCACCAGCATACTGACCAGTGGCCCTGGAGGATGTGAGGCTCGGTCCGAAGAACCGCGGCAGGATGACGCGCGACGGAGACAGCGGCCGAGCGGCCCTGTGCGCGTGCGCCACCGTCACGCGAGGTAGCGACTTAACTGCAAACGTAGGGAGGACTATTTCTTTCTGGTGAAATGTGGGTGTACTATAGATACAACTCTGCCGAACCCTTCGGAAAAAATAGGCGTGCTGTTATGGCATTTTTTTCAGATTAATTATTACTTTGGTTTGGTAGGTACTATCGTGGGCAAAAACAATATCCCTTGCACACGATGACCACATCACATCTCTTTGCCTCCCCTTTTTGCGACGACAATAAAAATAAAAATTAACTTTTATTTTAAATAATTTTCCCAGGCTCTGTTACAATGATCTTAATCACAGATGTTTGATCACTTCGGGTGGTTTGTTACGGTCTTTTTCTTTAATTTACAAAAGTAAGGGGCTCATCAAACATCTGATGCGGCGATGCTATTGGGTGATGAGCATAAGTGTTCGAACTGAGTGCACGCTGGACTCGAGCGTCTGGCGGCGGGGAGCGTGCTTGTTGCGGTGAGCAGGGCGTCGAGTGTGGCGTCGCGTGCAGTTCAAACCAGTATGTGTTTGCGTAGACAACTCCCCACGTAGCCTTCTTTGTTTAATTATCGAGTTTACAAATATTCTAACCACACCTTTTCTTCTAAATACATATATCAATAATATTGTACCAACGCCATGATAAAAAACGTGGCCGGCTCACACGAACGCCAAGCGTTCGCCGCTTGCACGCAACGCTGAATGCCCCGCCGGACGCCTTTTCACTCAGGCCGTACATTAAGTAAACGTTACTATAGCGGCCAAGCGCTCCAGGCAAGAATAGTCCTTTCGGAGGTCCGATGTCCGAGACTGCGATGTTAACTCAGTGGCGGATTTACACATTTGCCGCCAGTAGGCTATTCATAATTTGCCGCCCCTACTGACCTCTACAATTCGATACCCTAGTTCACAATCATATTTACTTATTACATTTTTTTTGTCAATGATATTGCAACTTTATCGTCTTCATTACATCAGCTTTTTCCCGTTATTAGTATGACTGTGTTGTGAACTAGACAATGGGTGTCAGTTCCTAGACTATTTTTACAAGCCACGATTTAGTGAAGATTACACAAGAAATAGTTTTTGGGTGTATTCCTGAGCTAAGAAAAGCTCAATCATGTACTACTCAATATGGCAGGCTAAAAAAGAATCGAATTCCGCTAACAGTTCCAAATCATACTTTTCATTTTTTCCTCTGAAAGCGAGGGGTCTTGAACACAGTCGCTTCACTACGTCAACAACTCTCTTCAGAATATTTCCCCAATATATAATTTCTTCATCAATCTGGACCTTTTTTTTTTTTACTATGAGTTTGCTCTTGACTTTAGTCTAGGTCTGGATGACAGAGACAAAGTCTACGATGGAGTGAGCTTACCCAGAAGAAGCCTGTTCACTCTCACTTTGAATAGATTAGGGTTGTATGCGTTCGGAAACACAGACGCAGGCAGAGAGTTCCACTCCTTTGCTGTGCGCATTATAAAAGACGTTTGAAAACGCTTAGTGGGAGTTGGTGGAATATCAACTAGGTAGGGGTGGTAACTTGCAGTCTAGTGCGTCTAGATGTCCGATGGTAGAAGGGGGCCGGTGGAATGAGGTCGTGGAGTTCATGGGCACACTCTCCGAAGTACAATCTGTAGAAGACCGACAAGCAGGCAACCTTGCGGCGATGAGCCAAGCTGTGAAGCTTGACACCTGCAGTAAATTGTCTTTAATAATGTTTTTTATTTTATTTCTGGAAGACAAAAAAAAAAGTTGCTAAATCTGCCGCCCCCTAAAATCTGCCGCCCTAGGCCTACTCAGCCTGGTGGTAAATCCGCCACTGTGTTAACTACTATTTAAAAAAATTGTAGCAGAGCTGCTTGTGGATTAGTTAATCCGTGGGAGAACTGCCCGTTTATGCTACTACCAAAACCACTGTGACCACGATTTTGAAGTCCCACTTAACTGCCTATTCAATTGTTGTGCATGGGTTTCTGTCAGAATTTCCGGAGATATGGCCCAGTTATAATAGCAGTAAGATCCGCCTTCTATTACCTACATGGGACTTAAAACACAGGTGTACCCCCCACACACACACAGACACCCTCACACACACACTGTACACGTTGTGGTGTACAGGTGTCTCTGCCTACCTCTCCGCTGAATATAGGCATGATTATGTTATGAGAAATATAGGCTACTCACGTATTCTCTGCTCCTCATCATCTCCGTCTTCATTCTCTCTATGGTCAGCGTCCCGCGAAACGACGTGTACGATCACGGACAGCAGCACGCAAGCCGAGCACCCGCACAGCACGCCGCAACAAGCCACCACGTAGCCGCATGGCGGGTACCACCACCACTGTGGATGTTATTGAGGACTCAGGGAGTGCTGTGTCGAGAGCGATGTGTTGCGTCCATTTTATTTGTAGCCTCTTTAACCACTCTAATGGGTAAATAAGGGAATCGCCATTCTTCGTCGCCTGATGATGCAGTCAGTCATTAAAACGGCTCGTCGATGTCGCAGAGCGCAGCGCTTGCACAAGTAATTACTTGTGCAAGCGCTGAGCTTTAACGCGTCGTATCGCGTATTCTTTCTTGCACTAATATATGATACTTCCGAGTCTGACAGAAAGAGATTGAGTTGGAAAATGCGAATTCGGGAAGAAAAGTATTTTTCTGCAGATCAAGAAAATGTTTTAAAGCTCAACCCTCGAGTCTTAACTAGGGCTTGATGTTCAACAAAGTGGCTAGGTGATAAGAGTACGTACATCATACCTGCGCGGATGTGTTTTGATGACGTGACACTTAGCGGCACCGGGATCGGCACGTGTACCACGCGGACACGAACGGCATGTGTTGTCGCCCGCCTTTGATGACGTATTCGGTGGACAGGATGCTGAGAAACACCAGAGTCGATTGCAGAGAAATAACAGACTACGGCAAAGGCAATATGAAATGTTTTAACTCAACCTATCGCAGTAGTGGACTACATAGGCCTCCCCCTAAACTTGCGCCACAAAATCGGTTTTGCGCATTTCGCATCCAGTTAGTCCCTAGTGTCTTTTTAAGGCCGTCGATCCATCTAGCTGGGCATCTATACTATGCTTTCCGTAGGTACCTACGAAGTATCCACTCACACAATTGGCCACAAACTGTAACAACAAATTTTTGTAAAGCCTACATTCATTTTCTATACTATTTATTCGAGGACTATCGTCTGCTCCAAGGGCCATCGTTTCTCCGATAGACATACTACAACACATAGCTGGGTCATTGTCACTTCAGCTTCCAAGATGTCATGTCGGTAACTCTAGTTCTTCTCCGGACATTAAAAAAATATAAATCTTTTTGTGATCTTGTGATGTCATCTGAAATTATGCTAAGTTGAAGCATTGTTTTCTCTCATTTATCGTGTTATGGTGTTTTTTTTTTGCTATATTCCCAATAAACGCAATTTCTTTTCTTTCTTTTTTATTAGAAGTCGTTTCCGATAAAAAAGAATGAAAGAAAAATGCGTTTATTACTGTACTTACAACAAAGCTTGTATTTTGGCAGGAGGTAGTAGCCGGCAGGACAGATGAGCACCACATCAACCTTGCCAGGAGACAAAAGTGACACCAGCTTGTGGTACTCATGGTGGCCATTGGTGTCTGCCGGAAGAATATCAGTAAGCAATAGGTCCTTGTATAGACGCAGCAAGATATTATAGGCTAGACGGGCAGTAATGCAGCCAAGACCCTTGAATTTAGTATGTTATGAACGCATGTCGCAGCGGCAGCGTTTCTAAGCTAAATTACACAAGAACACATAACCACACACTTAAGTATACATTGTGGAATGCAAATAAATATTGAGTATTGAAATTCAAGTTTAGGCGAGCCTTGGAAACATCAGTGTAGGTTTTGACATATTAGCTTGTAAATGTTTCCACTGCTGGGACTCTTCTCTGTGCGAGGGAGTGTGCGTTGCAAATCCAACAAGCCCGCGGCCACAGTGTGAATTGATGGATGTTACATGGTGTCAAAATGAAAGATTGACGGAAGGTTTTCGCGAGTGTGACTCTTCATTTTCTCATAATTGCTATATTTATCTTTTCGTGTTTTACTTTTTAATAATATATCCGTCATCTTAGGCGCTTATATATAAACTTACCAGCTTTTCGCGTGAATGTCGGTTATCGCGTAAAAAAGTAGCCTATGTCCATTTCCATATCCCAGGCTATATCTCTGCCAAATTTCATTACGATCGGTTCAGCGGTTTAGGCGTGAAAACGTAAGATACAGACAGACAGATAGACAGACCGACAGAGTTACTTTCACATTTATAATATTAGTATGGATTTCCTTTCTTTTTTCTTTCAAATATCATTTGTCATATTATTACCTTTATTTCTCAGAGTATGTGTCACTACTGGTCTCACAAAGTCCTTCCAGGGTATCAGGGTCTCGTTGAATCCATCTTTTGACATCAGCACTGAAATAACACAAACATATCATGTATTCGCCTATGGGGTTAGTCAGAGGTACGTAAGTTATGTATTATATAAGTCCCATGTAATAGGGAGTGAAAACATCGAGTTAGACTCCGGGCTGCTAGTAAGAATTTCCTGATGGAAAAACCCAGTAACACTTTACCTGACCTGAGGATAGAACCCAGAACCCCATGTTTAGCATTCAGTCTTGCGACCACTAATAGAATAGACCAACGAGGTAGTTCCATAATTTTATTCCTTGAAATAAACATATCAGAAGAAGGAAAAAATATAACCCAAGAAAAATAAGTCAGTCGTGCCATTATTAAAAAGTGGCGCAAAAACTTTCTACGCTAAGTTATTGTTTGACCGATACAGCTGTAGCGCACCTAAAGAATGCGCGGCGAGGCGGGGTATGGGACGCCGCCACGGCGCCGTGAGCGTTTACGAATGAGCGGCGGGCTCTGACCCCCGTCTCACCGCGCACATACCTAAGGCGCGGTACATCGGTATCGGTCAAACTATACCAGAAGTAAAGAAGAAAAATTCAAATACCTGTAATAGAAGAAAGGATAGCCGTATTAGTAGCGCAAAGCATGACAAGAGACGAGACGATATCTCTCTTACATTGCAAGCTACAGTTGAGGTCACGAGGATTCATGGATATGACAGCTGTGGCCCTGATCAGGGTGCTGTTGATGCCCTAGTAGAAAAAGAAGACATATAAGTCTCGTTACTGTCCCATTGCGAGACAAATACCTCTTCTCATAGGAAGAAAGAATGAGCATTGTTCAACATGGTTGCTCTGCTTGTTGAAGATTTCAGAGTAATATGATTATGTCTGACAGAATTAGGTAGTTACGTAATATATTTGACATTAAAATTTCAACCCAGTCCAGTCTGATTTCGCGCCTTCGTCAGTCCAGTTGACTAACCTACCCGCTATTTCGGGCCCAGTAGCTTCCCCCGCCACGCGACTGACTATTTACCGATCTCGTTTACATAAACTCACAGACTGGGTCCGAAATTCCGAGTCACTGGGTCCATCCACTGCCATCGTAATACACGAGGCAATAGATTCTTGTCACGCCTTTCATCAAGTAGTTCGGCAGCAGTGCCAATGAGTCTCCTAATAAATATAATGACTACGATCAATGATCTGCTTGCAAGCGTCTAATTCTTTCTGTAATTTTCTCATCTTTTCTTTTAGAGATCTTTAAAAACTGATATGGAACCTAGGTCAGAAGAACATTAGCATTTGGAAGAACATTCTTACCTTGTCCCTCTGGCAGACTGGCTCATCAATTCTTATGGAGCAAGTGTTTCCACAGCGATTTTCGTTAGCCATTAAGCTACCAAGTCGCTGGATAGCTTTGAGGTGCTACAAAATTAATCTTAATACGATTACGATTATTAAGACTTGATTGAATAAGAAGTACCTACCTAATACGGTAATTATTCAATCATGATTGGGCTGTTTTATCGCGGGTCTTTTTGAAGTTTACTTGGTAGTTTTTGAGGATCAAGTTAACAACTGGGTCCCTCGGCATTGATACAAAGCAAAATAAATACATCTCTCATCGCCACAATCCACAAACCGAACGTTGCAAATAATTGCAATACGTTTTTTACTTTTAAATATTTTAAATAATCTTTCAAACAACGCTTCCCGATTTTTTTTACACCATAACCGGTGCGTAAAACTTCTCGTGGCTACTTACGTCATAGGAACAGTTTTCTTCAGTCTTGTACACTGGTAGGAACACAACGTCGAAAGATGGTATTGTCAGCACGTACAGTCGGATATTCCTCCGGACTGTGTGATCCTGAAATATAACTGATGTATTAGCGACAAGAATGGGGGATTTATGGAACTCCTTCTAAAGCCCCAGTTTGTGGGTTCCAAAACGGAGAAAGATATAGGAAACGTGTCTTACGGTGAAGGTAAACAGCATCTGTCTACATAGCCTTTTCCCAGCTGTTTCAGTTGGCATCCAGTCTAACCAGATGTAGTTGAATCGGATCACTACAACCCAGTTACTGGGTAACACACTTGGTAAGACTGGTTGTCAAACTTTCGGGCTTCTGACTATCCGTAACGACTGTCAAAGATCTACGAATGACAGCTAGGACCGACCGCGATCTCGGTAAAATTTTTATTAGGATATTTAGGCAAAAATATAAATATTAACTATTGGTCTCTCTCACCAAGCTGCAAGTATAGGTCCCGACATTCCTAGGCTCAACGTTATGGATGGTGACGCTAACGCCATCTACATATACATTGTCTTGCTTCAGCATTCTGTTCCTGTTCGTTTTCCACTTGAATTTCCTGTCACAAGTCCTAACAGGAGTGCGAAGGCCGCAGTCCAGGGTAACTGAGTCTCCAACCATTACGAAAACCTCATCCTGGAAAATAAGGAAGATTTTCACCATCTGCCTAGCCTTGTCTAGCAGATGCAGCTGAATGCCAGTATTTTACATGGATCGACTGCCTAACTGACCTCAATAACCCAGTTTCTGGGTAACTTTAGACTGGTTAAATACTAACTGACGCGTCGGGAATGGGGATGGATTAAAAGTTAACACCAAAAAGGTTACTTTCAAAAGGCACAAACTTACCTCCCCAGGCATCAAAGTTGGTATATTCCTCAATCCATGTTCCAAAGCTTCTAAGTTAGCTGTTCTTTTCCTTCTCTCCACAATTTTATAAATACCATCGTCTCCTTTGGCGAATCTTTCAAACGAATCAGTAGAATCATCCTTGAAGTCCACGACAAAAGCATCATCATCAAAATCATGCTCATCTTTGAGTCTATTATAAAAATGTGGTTTTAATGATCTCTTTTTCCTTATCCAGTCCCATCTTTTTCCCTTTTTCTTATAATGTATAGTAAAGATGGGGTCAGCATTTTTATATTTGTAGCAAGTGATGTTTCTCACTAGGGTCTCGAATGTCTTAGCCGGTAACGACTTTTGGAGTTTATGGATATGGTCGTACGTGGCCTGGATGTCACATATTTGACTTGGTTTGGTTGTCCGACGAGTATGACAGGCCTCTTGAAACAAAGCACGTGTGTTAGATTCGGGAAATATAAAACCACAACTTTTCTTTGTCGATCTGGGGAAGAAAAACAACTGTGAGATGCAATGTGGTCAGTTGCTTCTCCTCCTTACAATCGACTGAGGAGAAGAGGAGGCAGCTGTCGAAAATGCTTCCTTGTGGATTGTTCTCCGTTTTTAAAATCCTTGAAGGTGGTTAATGGCGAGCACTTTTGGCGACTGTCTTTTTATTGTCAACTTAACTATTACCTCTATCCATTACAGGGTTTACGCACTGCATCCGACCCAAATCCGAACCGGATTCGGATTCGAGTTCTCTCGAGGGCTCTTCGGACCTTCATTCCTCAGATTTGGACGGGATGCAGTGCGTAAACGCTCTTATAATCGCGTTAGTAAATAAATGGGGGTTCAGTAAAAGCGAACTATGTTACGGGTTAAACCTTAGATTTTACTAAGAAATCAGTATAAAACCGGTCAAGAGCGAGGACTCGCGCACCAAGGGTTCCGTACTATCATATACAGTGCGAGTCTTTATAATGTGCACATATCGAAATGAGGGAATCTTATCTTAATTTTATCTACGAAAAAAAAAACACGGAATTGTTTTTTTTTTTTTTTTTTTTCAAAATTTCTCAATAAGACGCCCCCTTATTGAGAAATTTTACAATGATTGTAAAAAATGATGAAAAAAAAAAACACATTAAAAAAAAAAAAAACATGTTTCTTTTCAATTGAGGGTAGTTTTTTCCCCAATTTTTGGACGCCTAATTACTTCCAATCATAATGGAGTTTGTTTCATCGTGATAGATCATTTAGTTTAAAATTTACACCGTTTTGTTTACACTGGGAACAATTTTATTTTTTAATTCCATTAAAAAAAAATACTTATATATATTTTATTTTGCCGTAGATAAAATTAATCATAGATTCCCTAACTACGATATGTGCACATTATAAAGACACACTGTATAGCTTCATTCGTATAGGTACCTAAATAGTTCTGTGCCCAGAAAAAACTACAACTGTGCTTCACCCAAAGCGAGTAGGTAGGAAGGAGGATATTTTGGTTGTGAACTGTGAAATGTTTTTAAATTTTAATCGGCGAGGCCTATTTTCGACGAGAATTTTAACACTTCGGTGTAGAATATTGCAGTTTTAGGTCAGCGCTATCTCTTTACCGATATTGGAACTAATGTAATTTTTGTTGATGATTTCTGAAAAAGTGTGCGCTCTTTCATATGGTACCCCACATACCCTAGTAGCCACTTCATATTTTTAAGACCCCGTTCAGTCCCAGTACAAAAAAAAAAAAAAACTAATTTGAAAAATAGGCAAACGTCATCTAAAACTATTTCTTGAGATATCCAGCTGTGACAGACAGACGGACAGGCAGACTGAGTCGCACCATAAGGGTTCCTTTTTACCATTTTGGTAAGGAACCCTAATGACGGCCGTCCATATAGAGAGCGTTTTTGATACCGCAATATCTAAACACCGATGACAATGACAAACTCAGAAGAGTAAGTTTGCGGCCATTATTATGACTTCACCACTTTCTAAGGAAGCCCTTGGTTTAAAATCTAGTTATCAAGTCTTAGGCGATGTAGTAATTTAAATGTTGCATAACTTCAACTGGGCATTCGGTGTTTATTTGAGAAGAGGTAGTATCCATTCAATGATGGGACAACAAGCACGTACATATATTTATATATTTTTTTAAGTAAGTCTCAAAGAATATAATTATTTTCTCACCTGCTATGAATCCTGGTGAGGTTGTGTTTTCTTGTCTGTAGGAGTTAATCCTTAGCTTTCTATTTCTAATAAAATTTCCTTTCTTTCTGTTTTTTAACACTTCTCGAATGCTTGCCTTCTTCACTACCTTTGAATAATGAAAGTTACTAAACACCTAAATAACTGTTAGGTAGATGATATTTTGTTGGTTTGTTTTGTCAATGGGTTGTACCTGACAATAAAGAAATTAATATGGTTGACCTAAGGCGAAAGCCACATAGCTAGGAGCTTCGGTTAGTGCCAGGCTCCATATTAGTGAACCGATCCAACGATGTTGGATTTCTGCGCTCGGCATCCTTCATTGCCTACCGCGCGAAGGCTCGAAAAATTTAATGAAAGGAGCAGATGAACGTTCATTCTTAGATAATTTTGTTGGTGTTGTGTGCATGTGGAATCAAACAAAGTGAACATTCACTTGAGTAAAGCGTCTGATATCGCACACTTAGTCATTCAGCGTGCCCAATTACACGGCGATGATCAGTAAAATATTTTTACTGCATGATTTTGAGAGCACATGGAAGTTTCAGTTGGTTTTAACCGAATGAACAGTAGAATGTTGACGTGACTTTATACCGTAAAATGTCGTATTGATCATCGCTGTGTGAACGGGGCCCGCGTTGGCTCGCCAGAGCTTAGAACCAAGTGAAGCTCCTAGCTGTGCGACTTCTACCTAAGCGGTTACCTAAGCGATGAAGAGAAGAGCAGAGACGCCTTAGAATCGCCAATTATTTATGTGATCAACCGTAATTTGAAGATGGCGGGACACTTGGCTCCTTCCGAGAGAACTCGTCCGTATTATCAGCGATTGGGTATGGCAGAGAGAGGCCCTGCAGGGGAAAAATACAGGCTCAGTATAGAGGTAGTCAGAACGTATATAAAGTTCTTATTGGTTGATTTAAGCTGTCTCTGCTCCGTTTCACTTTGGTAGACAAGTGGTCTTAATGTGGTACTCTATAATTTAAGACAACGATGACAACTAGTCGTGACGCAACAGAGCGTGGCAAGACAATCATAGTAAAGCACAAAAAGTATTGCTGCAACTAGTCGGCTGGCACGTCGTTTAATCAGTTGGTCGAAGTGCGCAATGTATATTGAATTACGATAGGTACTTGGACGCTACGGCCAGTAGATTTGGTCGTCGCAGATGCTGGCGCTGCCGTGCGCGGGATTTCTAAAGACAACGCTCATTAAATTTGAATCCCTCAGCACCACGTAATCGGACACTGTGCTTAGCAGTTTCAAGAAGCCAATTTTTAAGGGGGTCATAAATTTATTCTTATATGCACGCACGCCTCCATAAAAACTGACCTTTTTCTTGTTGTTTACAACTTTTATGCCCATTTTGCTGACTATCTTATTCAGCAGGCCTTCGGGTTCCTTGGTAGTCTTCTCTTGATCTGAACCTCCCTCGTATGTAACCTCTGCGGGAGACTTCGTTTTAGGCGTCAATTTTATTGGTGGTCTGGAAATGGAGAATTAAATTATATAGGCTGGATTGGACGAATAAATAATATTGAAGAAGTAAAGTCTTCTAATGATCCTGATCACCTAGTTATATGTTTAGGAAAAACCGCTCGGCTTAGCTTGGATTGCGGCGAGCCGATCCGAGGGTACATGCCGAACGGAGTTTTCTGATTGACACGAGCTGAATATTTGTAGTAATTGCTTCGGGTTGGCTTGTTGTTCAACAAAGACTACCGAATCAAATGTGTGCCACCCCTTAAATTGGAGCGACTGCCTATCTGAACTCCATAACCCAGTTACTGGGTAACATGATCATCATCTGCAGTCTTTTCCCACGACTGGGTAACAGGATACCCCTACAAATACAATATTTTAAAACATGCTTACTTGACACTTTCAACTTTGGGAGCAGTCACAATACTCCGTTTGATATCAGTCTCATCACTGCATCTGTCAGCGCCGTATGCCACTCGGTCCCATTCGTCATTTAGATTATTCGTTTCAAATTGGATAATAGACAGTAATAGATTCCTATACCCCTCTTTATGGCCATCATTCAAAGTTTCACTGCTGATGTGATTGCCATAATCATTGATAATTAATATGGTAGGATTCTGAGTAGTGTTTTGAGCAGATTCCTCTATGACATAGTCCTTTACTTGTCGATCGACATCAGTTACTATGTCTATAATACCAAAAGATGATGAAGATAATTCTGTACTCATTACGGTAGTAGTCTGTGTCGGTGTCTCTGTTGTCTGTTTAGGAGTCTGTGAAGTCTGTTCCTTTCTGAACATTACCAGCGTCGCCGCTTTTAGTTTTTTTATAAAACCTAATTTCGCTGTTGACTCGTTGTCAAAAATCGGTGTAGATTCCGATTTGTCATCACTTTTTGGTGCAATAGTTGTTGCTAGTCTTGTGTTATTTGTTTCTACAGAATAAGTCGTAGTTAAAGTTTTATCCGTTACTGGTGTCTTTTTTGTGGTCATTTTAAAGGTTGTTACGTTGGCTGTCACCTTTGTTGAAATGAAAATGTCTTTTGTAGCATTCGTGTTTTTCGATGCAGTTTGTTGAGATACTGATTCCATCTTTTTTTTCATAGTCGTTAACTCTTCAAACTTTTTGTCAAGATACGACTTACACTTTTGGGATACAGTAAAAGTTGTCGCCTTTTCTTTTGACCATAAGTTTTCCATCTTTTTTTTAACTTTATCTACAATCGTCAATGATTTTTTAATTATTTTATCTTGTGATACTGCTTTATCGAACACAGTTTCGGTCGTTAGCAACATTGTTGTTAGGTTGGAATTCTTATTCATAGCTTCAACGTCTTGCAGACTTCCAAATAACTGTAACATCTGATTTATGTTGCGGCTCAAGCTGTCTGTGGTTGTTTCTAAGTCGCGTTGATTCCTCTCGGGAGCAGTTTGAACAGTCGTGTATATCGTGTTTATAGCTAAATCGTTATCGCTTGGTTTTTCACTTAGATCTGTGCCCGTCGTTACTCCTTTTTGAACAACAGAAATTTCTATATTAGGTGTGTCTTTGATTGAATCTCTAACTAAGCGAGGTTCATTTGTGCCAGATTTTAGGTAGTCATACCAAAAAGCACCACCGCCATCCGATATCAATGGTGTTGCTACCTGGTTATCAACCTGACGTTTATAATTTGCCTTTGATCTTCTGTTGAATTCGAAATAAGATAAGAGTTTTGACTTTTTGCTCTTTCGCGGAAAAAGCTTTTTGAATCCTTTATGTTTCTTATGTTTGGTTTCTTCGAAATCAAAATCTAGAAGATGGTCGTTGAGTCGTGTGTTGTCCTGAGACGTGATCGTAGCAGACATAATATGTTCATCAGTTATTGTCGAGGATTCTGGGTTACAAATTATATTAACATTAATGTTATCGAGAGAATACACGTTTTTTATCAACTTCTTCGGAGTAGTGTTCAGGTTAGAACGCTTATTCAAAGGCTTTGTCGTGATACAGTGGTTCATTAAGTGAAGAAACTTATCGCCATTTTCTTTTAACTTGTCGTTGTAGCAAACTTTCAACGATATTGTTCTATTTAAATCTGCTGCGAGGACTGCTAGATCATTAACCAGTCGGGACATACTGTCTTCTTTTTTGGTCTTAGAAATTTTAGTGAATTGTCTTTTATCAATATAAGTTGAGAAAGTCTTGCATAATCTTCCTTGGCACTTTCCTTTAACTCTTTTGTAATAATCAGATAAGCTTTTATCGATTTTGCTAACTGAATCTCTCAATCTCTGACCCCCTATCGGGTTCATCCAGAAGAATGTTTGTATCTCTGTACAATGGTCGGCCATGTACCGACCAATGTTGTCAAATTCAAATATGAGTTCGTCTATGACGGCATCGCTCGCTGCACAGGCCTTGCACATGGTTTTGTTACTTTTACATTTGCAGTTGCAGACTCTGTCGTGGCCAAAAAACTGTTTAACCGCCTCCCAGTCTATGCGTCTCTTGACGATATATTTCTCAGCATTTCTCTTCTTTTCCACCTTCTTATCTTTTAGCTTGCGAGACTTCCAAACAGATCGAACCGGTCTTATGTTCTTGTTATTAACCTCTTTGTTAACTCTCGACATATTCTCATACATTTCTATCAACTGCTGGTTCACTGCTGCTACAAAATCCTTGCTGAGCGTCACTTTGGCCAAACTCTTCAAACTCGTTGTTTCTTCCCTGGTGTCAGATGGCTTCGATTCCGTCATACTGACTGTAGTGCCAGCCGCCGCCTGTCGTGCCTTTAAATCGGACAAATTAATTTGACCTAAGACCGGTTTCAGCGCAAACCCATCTCTGGGTTTATCGATTAGCAGATACATTCCTGGGGAAAGACCATCGTCGGTGTAATTAATGCTGATACTCGGTTTGGTGGATGTGGGCGCTACGGTCCCTTCGAAAGAATTGACCTGGTACTCTAAATCTACAGGCGTTGACATCTTCGCGGAGAAGACTTTCCGTAATCTGACAGGACCGGGAACAGAGGGGGATCTTTTCTTCCCATTTGGGAAATCGAAAGGTATTGCGATGTGGACTTGTATAGAGTTTGTGCTGCCATTCGCTTTTATAGGCTTGGTCGCGTAAGCTGGCATGATAATATTGCTGTGACGGCACACGTTCGGCAAGCTATTGTCTTCGTAGCTGAGTGTGTTCTTCATGAGGTCTACGATCACTTCCAGTGCAGCCACGTCCTTGGCTGTGAACGTGTTGAGCTGTGCCTCCCGTTTGATGTCACAATGTAAGATGCTCTCGGATCCTCCACTGGGCGCCTGTGTCGTGTTTGGACATGGACACTTCACTGGTTCTATTTCGTTGTATAGCTGCGGAATAAAATCGGCCTTTACATCACATTTACCAAATAACTAAAGGAGTGATGGCCTTACTGGCAATTAATATTTCACTAGCTTTTGCCAGCAGCTTCACCGGCGTGAAATTTAAAAAAATATCCTATGAGAACGTACTATCGGATTAAAAAGAAATCCTATCTCCTAATCCTGGGCATGGTCTACCTGTGTGCCAAATTCATCGAATTCCGTTTTACCGTTAAGGCGGTATGATCCGACAGAGACCGGGCATACTATAGTTTTTTGTATCCATGCGAAACATAAAAAACAGTGTTATTATAATATTTTTTTTGATAACAGTGTTATAATAATTCTGAAAAAAAGATATATCTTAGTTAAGGATCGGGCGGACATGCAATCGTTTTTTTAATAACACTATTAGAATAACTTTGCTGTATAGAAAAAAAAAACAATGTTACTCCTTTTCGAGTCGTAATCGAATGTATAGAGTCAAATTAAATTAGCTAGCAAAACTCCACAAACGTGATGGAAAACGATATCTAATCATAGTCAAACAAATATAAAATGTTTAGTGTAATTACTTGAAATATCGTATTGTATGTTATCATATTGTTAACTTCACATGCGTGATGGGTATCGATAAATAAACACGATTTAAAAAAAAACTGAACTCATACCAAGATAGGTATTAGGTTATACGGGCTTGCGTCCACGTCGATTAGCGTATTTTTTGCGTAAAGTTACTAACACTACCTAACCCTACTAAAAATACCTTCCCGCTACTTTTTATTGGGGCTTGATAACTCCTAAAAAAATTAGTTGTCTGTAAAGTCGGTTCACGGACGATAATTTTACGTGATAACATCTTATGAAAACATTGCGTCACAGGCCGATCGTGCCTCTCTATCGCTTGTTCCGCGCTCTCGCTTGCACACTCGGCTCAGGCGGAACGTGACAAAGTCATGCTTTTTCGTGCGTGCAGCCGGCGTTCATCGGTATATAAGACGTTATTACGTCAAGAAAACTTTTTTTAAATTATGTTCAAATATCGAAAACATCTGTCGAGTTTCGCTAGCTTATTTGACCCTGTTTATTATGCCGCCCGGCTCGTACCGATCCAAACAACATCATCATGGCGACCCGAACAAGTGTGACATTTTGGATTTATCTAGAGTGGTACTGCCTATTCGGAAAATGGTAATTAATATCTTAAAATAAACTTACCTGGTCATTATAAGTTTCAGGCTCAACATATACCTCGCAATCACAGAGTTGATGATTTGATTTACATTTATGATGTCGAAAGCTCGCTGGTGTGACATCTTCCGATTTTTCCTTACTCGGCGGCAACAAAATCTATCAACAAATCGAAATTATATAGTGAGCTGTACTACTGTGAACTGTAACACTGAAGCAGTAGGAAGGCGCAAAAAATTCTGTAGCAACAAAAACGAAGGGGCAGTAAAATTTAACAGTTTGAAGACTGAAAAACAAGAAAACACTTGAGAGAATTTGTCTCTCACAGAGCATAGAGACGCCTCGGCAGCCATTGCTAGAGGCATTGTCAAAACTTAAAACAAAGAGCACACACACCGTTTACTCGAAGTACTTACATACTACACAAATGACGTATCGAATTAGAAACTGACGGTTTTTAAAGCCGGTAGTTCCCATTTGTTCTATGGAACATGACATCATCGGATAAAATGAGACAATTTTTTCACCCGTGCTCGCTTCTTAAACCCAAAGTCTCAAATTCAGATTATTTATGTAAACAAAGGGGATAACATATCAAAAAAAATATCTTCGTAATGTAATTCACGTAGAATGGCGAAAAAAAGGTTCCATTTTCTTTTAAGTACTGACTTTAAGAAATAATAATTCAAAAATAATCATACCGTAATTATTTTTATAAATTTTCGGTTTTAAACAAAGTTATTAGTCCAAAGCTTTTGATCTGGTGTCATACGAGTATAATAAGCTTTGGACAAAATTAAGAATTGCAGGAGTCCCAGCCGATCTTGTGAATATCCTCGCCTACTGGTACAGTGAGCAGCTTAATATAGTAAGGTGGGGAAATGTATACTCAGATGAATATTCTTTAGAGTGTGGCGTCAGGCAGGGCGGGCTGACTTCGCCACGGCTCTTTAATATTTATGTTAACCATCTGATTGAGGAGCTCAGCAACATGCATGTTGGATGCCATATTGATGACATATGTGTCAATAATTTGAGTTATGCTGATGATATGGTGCTGCTGAGCCCCTCAATTGGGGGTCTCAGGCAGCTGTTAAAGGTGTGTGAGGTTTATGCTGTGGAATATGGCCTGAGGTACAACGAAAGTAAAAGTGAGTTCATGTTATTTAAATGTAAAAATAAAAACAATATCTTTATACCACCTATATTACTTAATGGTGTACCTCTAAGTCGTGTTGCACAGTTTAAATATCTGGGACACATTGTGACTGAGAATTTGAGTGATGAATTAGACATTGAGAGGGAGCGCAGGGCGTTGTCGGTGCGCGGTAATATGTTGGCACACAGGTTCGCTCGGTGTACTGCGCCTGTTAAAATAACAGTGTTCAAGGCATTCTGCCAGACATTCTACACGAGCAGCCTGTGGGCAAACTTTACACAAAAAGACTACAATGCCGTGCGCATCCAGTATAATAATGTGTTCAGGGCTCTGTTTCGGCTCCCTCGTTGTTGCAGTGCATCCGGCATGTTTACTGACGCCAGCGTAGATGACTTCTACGCTAATATGCGTAAAAAAGTGGCATCGCTGGTGCGACGAGCGGGGGAGCCCGAATAGCGTACTAAGGATGATTGGCGAGAGAACCGATACTGTTCTGCTCAGTAGGTTCACTGAACTCCATGTGTTGCGAGACCGATGAGCCTACTGTGCAGGGGTAGACGGTGTGTCTAATTTCTTCTTTTTACTTTTTAGTTACTAACACTAGTTATAAGCAAAATTTCTTGTTACTAACAACCTTGCCTTCCCTATGGACTTTTTTGTCTGAAATAAATTATTTTTATTTTATTTTATTTATTAATAAAAGGAGATTTGTTGGTATAAAATATTTTATGAGATACTGGTGACAATGCAGGAGATCCAAACGTTTTCACATTTTTTACATCTTCAACAACACTAATATTACAACTCTCATTATATAGCATGTAGCAACTCAACTTTCATATTGTATGTAGCTTAGCTAGCCACATTTTGGATGAAAACGGCTGTAAGCTGTTTCGAGTGGAAATCGATTTTGGGAGGCCTACGTCTAGCAGTGGACTTAAAAGGGCTGATTATGACGACCATAGGCTGTGTCTCTAACACACTACATAAAACATTGTTTGGCAAAGGTATTTTGTTTGCATAGTTCTTATAATTAATTCACTTTAATTTCATAGATGATTATTTACAAAAATAAAAAAATAAAAATGATTAAATGTTTTGTACCACTGTCCTGTCATTTTGACAATGACATTTCTTGACATTTCTTTGTTTACATAAATTATTAGAATTAGAGACTTTGGGTATAGTTAAGTCACGGTACAAAATCAGAATAATTTTTTGCCCACAGACACAGACACAGAGACACAGAGATCTTTCATTGTGAGTGACACATATAATTATGTAGGTTGCTAAAATCAACAGTTCACATACGAGTACCTAAAATCGCGACAGTCTAAGAAGTCGGATTTGACAGCTATAAAAATACTTTGTGTAGTGATGGAAAAAAAATCGGTTTATTTTATAAACCGATTCTCGAGTAATAGAGTAATAATACGGGTTATATCGGGGTCACAACACTAGGTTCCGCAACGAACCCAAAGATATGCCATTGTAATAACGTCATGTCGGAATATTAATCAACGATTAATTCGTGTTTTTGAGTGCACTTTTCCAATATAAAGTGAAACTTTGTGCTTACGAATTATACTCATTGTTTAAGTGTATGGATAACAAAGTAATTAATTAGGATTATGAATTTGATTTTTCCATGTCTTACGTAGACGTTCATACAATTATACAAAGTCATCGCGGCATGTAGAATGAGAAAAGTCAATTCTTAGATTGTCGCTATTATACCTACAATCAAGTCAATATGACAAGTGACACTATAAATAATTATTGTTTGATAATATTTTTGTAAAAAGAGTCTTGTTTTCCTTGTTCCATAGAAGAGTTTGAGAAATAAAATATTAGTTTGTCTGATGACGTCATGTTCCATAGAATAAATGGGAGCTATACGGTTTTTTTTTTAACTTCGGTGCCACGCATTTACCTATTACTACTGCCGTCTCAAGACACTGCCGGCGCGAGGATCCCGTGCTCTGTTTGGGTTCCGGAAACTGGCTGCGGGGCCAGTTGAGGAGTCAGTTCATTTAGCGTTTACATCTGATTCGAATATTTAACGGATTTCAAAGATGTTGAAAGAATGGAAACAAGGAAATCATAAAAAAATACGAGTGAACGTATAATTTCATTTCATATTATCAGCATTTTGAAAATAAGAAATGTCTGTTTGCATTCTAAAGATCTGTACCTAAGGAGTGCTACACAATATTATTGGTCGGCTCGGCTTAATTCGGCACAACCGTGTGGCAAAATCGAATTCGAATATTATGTAGAATATGTTAGGAAAAGCCGCTTGGCTTAGCAAGTCTTAGTGCCGACGAGTAGACGTAGATGCCGAACGAGTTCACTGATCGGCAAGACTCGTATGAAACTCGAATATTTGTAGTAGTTGCTTCAGGTCGGCGAATCGAATGTGCTGACCCGAAAATATGTAGCATCCCTAAGATTGACGTAAAAATAAGCGATGCACATACGACGCCGCGCACCGACGCGGCAGGCGGTGAAGCGGATCTCACTCACGTCGCATTGGCTTTTACACACACGGCATCAACGGATAAGTACTACAGACGAGGGGTGCTCACACAACCTCCGCCCCTCCACGCGGAACGCCACGCGGTTTGGCGGCGCTTGCTTGACACACAAGACACCGCATTAACAGCGCGGATACAAATCTATTTCCAAAATGTGCATCACATCCTTGATGCACGTTTTTGAAAATGTATTTCGATGTCCACGCGGCGCACCGCTACGAAACCATTCACGGGGAAAGGCGCGCGCACCGCCCCTCCGCGCGGCGCACCGCCACAAAGTACGCTTCACCGCCTCCACCCTCCGCGGCGGTGTGCCGCGTCGTGTAAAAACCGCCGTATTATATGATAGCGAACCTGCTCAGAACAGCACTCTGGTTTATACGATACGTGGAATCCTTCATTATCATCTGATCTCTCTAGCGCCAGTGTTATTGCCTTGGTTGCAGCCTGTTTTATTACATCACCTGTGGAAAACATAACATTCCGCCTGTATTCCTGTATTCAATACACTCACATTTCGTCAGTTATGTTTAAGTCCCATGTTACAGGAGCGAGCCTATTGCCATCAACTGGACTGGTTGCTACCAGCTGTTCACTTTCTGCCTAGCTACAGAGTTGATCGAACTCACCGCGCCCCGTGGCGGGGAGGGCGGCCGAAGGCTCGCTGCACTGCCGTTCGCTACGTGCGTTTTGCCACGGTAACCATACATTGCGTGTGAGGTTATAAAATAAATCAGGTTTATTGGATTCCCATAACGTACCTAAAATAATTTCATGTAGGTACCGTCGGTCAATTTAGTATGATATACTGAATTCACCCCATCAGTCTGCGGAGGGCTGCCCCTACATCCTGTATATATTACCCGACCTGGGAATTGAACCCAGGGCTTCACGCTCAGTAGCTACGTTTGCTATCACCTGACCCACAAGACAGTCGTCTGTGGATACTTTGGATACCATGTATACCGTGTGTACCATGTGCAAAAGTCAGCGAAATTTTATTTATTTACTTATTTGTTTATCCGTCTTACATCTATCATTACAGGATCTCTTTTGCCATGGTATGGGCATGTGGCGCGGAGGAAAGTTTCGAGCTTGAATGTAGATGCTTATAAGAGTAGAGGATGACCAAAGAAAGGATGGATGAATTTTGTGATAGATGATATGTACTGTGTGACTGAACAGACAGCTGTGCTGCTGGGAGTCTGTTGCGCCACTTCTTCACAACTAAAGTACAAGGAAATGGTGAAGAGCGGGCGTTTTGGGGGACTGTTTTATGTAAATTTGACGTTCGAAAAGTGCCTAATTTGAATAAATGACTTTTGATTTTGATTTCGGCTAGAAAAGAGGTGAGTACTGAATTGACGACTGATAGAAGAAGAAGATGTGCTGCGCCGACCACTAATAAATTGGGTTATGGCCAACGAATAATGAGCGAGCAACACGGAATTTCCAGTATCACAGGATTTAGCTACCATTGAGTAATTTAATCGGTTTCTGAAAGCCTGTTCGAATACCTGATCAGTAAATATGTGTATAAAAAAGCGTTAGCTACACGTTATATTAACCACCACTACTCACAGGGACTTGGTGAATCAGGAAATGAAACACAGGTGCGTTTTAGCTTAAACTTCGAGCTCTGGGTCGTGGCGTTCGTTCGCTTGGTGGGCGCAGTGAAATTTTTCAATAAACTTTTGAATCTGTTTTGTAGAACTGAAAATTTATAAACAGTTAACTACTGAGCTCATATAAGAGCGGCACATCTGCTGATCTTACGGTGACGCTTACGGCCAGTGTGAACTGAAACTTATAAAGCATTTTACAGCATGGTCCAGACGCGTAACTATTAAAAAGTAAGTTGATACCATTGATGTTACATAAATTTTGTATATCAATGGCTGCTATACAAATAACCATAAAATCAGCGTGATGGTTGCTCCCTTTTCGTGAGTGGATATGTCTACAACGCAAAATACCATACGTAAAATTTCTCTTGCGCAAAATTTCATTCCCGCAAAATGTCTCTTCCGAGAAATGTATCTTCCGTAAAATGTCCCTACCGCAGAATGTGCCTTACGCAGGAGTTATTCCGTTTATCCATCCCGAAAAATCCACTTAAGGTGGAATCAGGTGGTTTCACGAAAACGTATGTCCGAGTATCCACCCTAAGCCTAGATTGATAAACGGAATTTATTGGCTTAGAGTGAATTCTCGGACATGCGATTCCACGTAGGTTTGAAATTTTTGGGGTGGATAAACGGAACGTCTCATTCGCAAAAGCATCTTTTACAGAATGTCCCTTTTGCAGAATGTCCCTTTCACAGAATATCCATTTTTCGCAATAAGCATTTGACTTTTCCATAGGTGACAGTGACTGCGTTCAATCTACTGACCCACCTTTAAAACATAAATAAATACTCACGAGCAGAAATCTTAAACAGCCTCCTGTGTGAATCCTTTTCAAGGCCAGAAGGAAGTTTCTTCTTGTCTTTGCTTGGCTTGTTTGATGATGTGGTTGGTTTCAACTGCTTCAGGTTGTAGAACAGCCAGCCCAGCTGAGGTGAAAACGCAACCGCTGTTGCAGGTTTGGTTGCAAGCTTAGTTGAAGGTTTGGTTACAGGCTTGGATGCAGGCTTGGTTGCAGACTTGGTTGCAGGCTTAGTAGTTGCAGCCTTCGTTGCAGCCTTCGTTGCAGCCTTCGTTGCAGACTTAGTTGGAGGCTTAGTTGCCTTCGCCAGAGCGTTACTCATTGGCGCAGCCGTAGTTGATGGTGTTAACAACGCTCTCCGTAAACTGTCTGTGAAGTTACTTAGATTCACTTTAAGTTAGAATATTTTTTAAGCTACGTTCAAGACGTTAAGGCTCCTATTATACAAACAGGCGCGACACGCGACGCGACACAAAGAGACCGCTCGTCGCGCGCACGCGGTGTCTTTGTGTCGCGTCGCGTCTGTTTGCCTTAAGACGTTCATTGAGCAGACGCTAAGTTTGAAAGGTTCGAGAGAAACGCACGCCCGTGTAAACAGACACGCGTTTTTCTCGTTATAGGCATCACTGATGAGGATATAATAATAAGTAATAACTTTCCTAAATACTTTTATAAACCAATGTTGAATGTAGATGCTGTTAGTGTTCTTTAATAAATAAACTGTACACACTATTTATGAAGACATTCTTGCCAGTTGTAAATGCGCATTATCACAACTCGCGTTCTTGTCTGTCAGAACGTTGGCTTAGCAAGAAGCCTTATGGCCTCTTCTTGACGATCAAAATTTTTTGGGACATGAGCGTTACCGGCGATGCTAGACCAGAAGTGGGTTAATTGTGGGTATACATATGTGAATTTTAATATACATGTCATATTGATAAAGTGATTCCGATATCCTATTTACAGAATAAACGATTTCATTTCATTTAAAACGTAAAAGAAATGCAACATACGTTGAAACGAACATGCCATCCAAATATATGCAATGTAACATACGTTAAAACAAATTCGCTATCCTGTTGTGTTATTTATTTATTTATTTATACAATTTTAAGAAAGCTTACAGACTAATACACGTAAATGGTAACGAAGTAGTAAACATCTGACAATTGCTAATTACAAGCTTTTAAGTTATATTTTATGTTACGTTACAAATATGTGTAGGTAACTACCCTCCATAAGATGATAGCGTTAATACGCCGCTCAAAGGAGTCTAAGAATTGGTGACTATTGAATTTTGCGCCAATGTGGGAAAATTTCATTATACTTTGTGGAGCTGACTGTAGCGTAATTTTGGCTTACTTTAAGAGCTGTAAATTACAACAGGTTTACGCCCTTTCACCTTCAAGGTTTAAAAAGCACAAGAAACTTGATTTAAATGGATCATCTATCTGCTGTCGATTCTCAGAAGTATGAATTTGGTTATAAAATTATAATAAGGGATTTCTTATTACCTCTGATAGTGGCGCTTGTGAAAAACTCAGACCGCATAGCTGACAGGGTCACCGCATCCTCGACATCGGACATGGTTACCCCCATGTCCGGTCTATCCAACATGGTCACCACATCCTCTATATCTGACATGGGTTCCGTATGCCGCGTCCAGAAGACTTCAGTGGTTTTGTCCACTGCTGATGTGAAGGGCTCCTCATGCGGTTTCTCGGAGACTAAAGCAGTGTTAATCGCTGCTGATGTGATAGATTCCTCATCCTGTGTCCCGGAGACATCAGCGGTGATGTCCAGTGCTGTTAATAGTATCGGTGTCTTGAAATACCCTGTAGACTTGGTCAATCGTCCATCAGGCTTCGGTTTACGTTCTCGAAAGATGTTGTACTTGCGCTTTTTATGTGATATTTCTCTCCCCCAAACTAGACAAACGAAAACTTGATTTTAGGTAATTGAGACATGGCAAGATGGATCGATGGATTACCAACAATTTTTACCGTGATTTTAGAACAATATACCATTTACTTAAAGATTTTTGGAAAGAAAAGAAACAGACTGCCCTGTTTCTTTTCTTTCCAAAAATCTTGTCTTAAAGGGATGTTTAAAATGGCTGTGGGTATCAAAAAGTGTTTAAATTTCGAAATATTTATCAGTGAGTCTATCATGTTTAGTGCTTCCAAAATTACGGATTTGCTAATTACGTAACTAGTTACGCATTTTGATGCTTCAATTACGTAACTACGTAATTACGTACTTAATTGTTTTGATTTTTTAAAGCACGATAAATTCTGGGCTTATTACGTATTTTAGAAGTAAAAAATCAAACAACTTCAAATGAAAAAAATTATAATATTAAGGAATTAAAAGTAAATTACAGATTAAAATGATAATTTTAAAATTAAACTCAAAATCAAAATCGTCAATCAAATCAAAATGTAATATTTTGATTTGATTGACGATTTTGATTTTGACTAAACTCAATCAACAATTCAAACAAAACATGTACCACGCACAAATGGTTTAAAAGTAAGAAACAATATAAAATATGGTTATTTTTCCAATCTTTGTTCTTGATAATATGATCTCATAAATGATAACGAATGCAATGTTCTGTCACCAAGGGAACTTCTTAGTTTAGAACAAAGATAGCCGGCAGAAGAAAATGCCCGTTCTGCTTCAACACTAGTAGGCATTATACATAGTAAATAATTATAAGCTGCTGCTGTGTTTACTCCAGATTTGTTTACTGTAGACATAGTTTTCTGTATTTCTTTTTCTAGTTGCTGTGCAACAGTCAACTCGTCGCCACAACCATCATTAGCATCATTGTCATCTGCTTCGGAATCTAAACTCATTTGTGTACTTGTAGGCGGTGTAAATTTGAGCCTTTCTAATAAGTTTGCAACATATGTTCTAATATAATCCGACGTCGGTTTTGTAAAAGTTTCTGTTTCTTCGGTTTTATAATATTCTTCATTATTATGC
This sequence comes from Dryobota labecula, assembly GCA_947523025.1. NCBI lineage: Eukaryota > Metazoa > Arthropoda > Insecta > Lepidoptera > Noctuidae > Dryobota > Dryobota labecula. The sequence goes on along the minus strand of OX383310.1, from coordinate 605,127 downwards.
AAATACTGCAAGACACCAGACACATTTGTTCGCCTTTCTTTTATTCTTTTTCTAAGGGATACAGCAAGCTTGTCACTGAGCCCATTGGACTGAGCATCAAGCTTATTTAACATAAACTGAAGCGCAGCATCTGCTGCTAACAAATTCGAGTCACGGCGACACAATGCCATCACTGTAGTTTTTATTATATCTAAACTATGATGAATGTTATGTAGATCTTGTATTTCTGTGTCTGTGAAACTTATATTTGATTTTAAGTCTAATAAAGCCTTAAATAAACTTGATTTCAATTTCAGAAATCGTCCAACCATATCTGATAAGCTGTTCCATCGCGTTTTGCAGTCTAGTATAAGATCGAGGCTTTTACCATGCTCTTGTAAAGAATATTTTTGCAACAAATCGGTCTTCAGTGGTGATTTTTTGAATGATTTAACAAGTTTTCTTACTTTTACTATAATATCTTTGTACAGAAACTCTGGTTCTAGAACTCTAGGTACTTCTATGAAAAGTCCGCCATCGTTTTCTTCAATTTCTTCAGTGTCAGTATCTGAAGCTTCATCTTCTAGTTCTGGTTCAGTAGTTGTACTTTTCCGTGTCTTATATAATACGTCCAGCACTGCAAGTTGTATTCCGTGAGCAAAACACAACTGATGGTGACCATCAAAATTTTTGCCCATTTTAACCATAACACTGGCTCCGTCCGTTGTGAATGCAATTATATCTTCAAGTTTCAAATAAAAGTCATTTAGATGATTTTCTAACAGTACAGTTCCAACGTGAGCTGGCATTGAACCCTTTATCCTTACTAGTCCTAAATTTTTATATTTAGCTGGTTCTAGGTCTTTATTATGAATATTTATATTCATATACCTCCGGTTCCGGGTAGAGGTCCATTCATCAAACGTTATAGTAAACCGTTTTTTTTGAGACTTCATATCTTTAAACTGATTTATTAATTGTTTTTTTATGGCACAACTCTGTTCCAGGACAATTTTGGTAATAGTTGAAGGAGATTTCGGTAGATCATAGCCAGATTTTTTGAAAACATACCTTAGATCTTCAGAAGTACAAAATTTGCTTAATGGGATGCCATCCAATGCTGCCATTCTAGTCACTATAACGTCCAAGGAATACTCAGTGGAAAAGTAATCCGTTAGTTTAGTTTTCTTCGATGGAGGTTCTAAACTTTTTCTTGCTTGAAAGCACGATGAAGTACTTGCCCTTTGCGCATCTTGCTCTTGTGTGACATCTCGCCAATATGTTTAGCACGCATATGTGTATGTAGTGCTCCAGTAGCACCACCAGGAGTCTTCAAAAATTTTTGACAATGTTTACATTGGACACTTTGCCCATTTTCAGCCCTCAAAAAGTGTTCGCATATAGCTGATTGTGTGCGTTTGTTCAAAAACTCCTTATAAATAGTCTTCTTTACTGCAGACCTAAAACAATATATAAATATTTCATAATTTAATAGTTAGGTAATACATATAAATAGCATCTATAGTTAGGCACTACACTTAAAACGGGATACATTTACATACGTACCGTGAACTCATAATCAATGTCTATTTGCACAGACATCTAACAAGCAACAATAAAATAAAATCGCACATATTTTTTTTTTTTTTTTCAACGTCGCACCACACTAGGAATTACTGCTGTATCGTGGGTGCACTCACAATCATGTAAACTAACATACACAAGACACCCAGACCCGGAACACCTATCTGTAGGTCATACAAATATTTGTTCCGTACGGGAATCGAACCCGTGACCCGCAGCGCAGCAGCCAATCACTCAACTACTGCGCCAACCGTGCCGTCAACAATATAAAATCAACTACTAAATTATATGTATAAACTCTCACACAATACCCTAGAAACAAAGTAAGTAGACAAGTAAAGTAATGTTAAAATAGGTACTTACATTTTCGTTGAAGTATCTCTACTCGTGTATGGTGATATCTACTTAGAAACTTGTAATGAAAAGCTTCTGAAAACCAAGCGTCAAACTTTGCGGCACATACACAAAATCACAAAAGTCAATAAAATAAGCTTAGACCAGGCAGGACAGTATCTCGCAGGTGTACGTAAGACGACTGAGTACCGAGTATTGAGATTGTTTCTAAATTCACGAAAGTAAAGAAAAATGTAGGGAGTTCCCTTAGCTTGCTCAATCCACAATATTAAACTTTATTATCTACGAGGTAGATCAAATACTTGCGAAACACTTATAAACTTTGATTGTGTTACGTACCGAACTATCCACAACCAACGGGGATTCCCTTCGTTTCCCGATTGGTCAACAATGAACTCTATTCTGTACGACTAAGAAATTAAATCTTGCGGACTCAAATTGGAAGTTATAAAATAAACCCCGGGAATTCGGGGGATACCCACAGAAAGGGTTTTGGTGTTGTCATAATGTAAGTCGTAGGTTAACTAAATTAAGGTAAATTGTAAATACACAGATAAACCCATGCCTTTTTCCCATGGAGTAGGCAGAAACTATAGAACTAAATAAATGGGTACCTAAATTAATTAATATTATCCTATAGTTACGTTATTACGGACTGCAGCTCTTCAGTTACGTATTTGTGAGATTTCTAAAATCTGTCCGTAATTACGTAATTGCGTAATTACGTAATTACGTAATGGAAGCCCTAATCATGTTCACGTAGGCAGAGTGCAGGTTGATAAACTATGGTTTAAAACTTACTTTTTCTCTTTTGTCGATTTCTTTGCGAAGTCCTGTCGGTTTTCTTGACGACTTCAGTTTTGCTTCCTTTTCTAAAAACTTTATATGAGTTACTTATCCGTGACAAATGTTGAATTAAAAGTAAGTAAGCTATTTCTATTATAAGTACTTAGTAAAGTAAACGTATACGAAAATTTTCCTTTCGCAGAATGTCCCTTTGCAAAATACTATACTTTGGCCAAGTTATGAGGATTTTGGACTCAATAATATTAGCACAGCCGATAAGGACTAATTCAGGAATAAGCCAAGAATACTCATGCATAGGTTTTATGTATGCTGCAAGTATATGTATATAGTTGAAGTAGTTTGCACGCCTGATATACCCATTTTAGTACCAATTAGAACAGGGATGTCGGAAGTGTCAAAATTTATTGATTGATATCGCTTTACATATATTCCAAACAATAAACCACTAAATATCGGAAAGAAATTGTAAGAATATTGACGTTCTAAAAATGAAGTAGGTAGTTCTCAATATCAAGAAGTAAGTCTACAATCAGGGGGCCAAGTCTACTAATGTACAAACGTTGCAATGGTCTCTTCATTGTGAGTTTTTGACAGATTTGTCATACAAACACTGTCAAATACTCACAATGGCGAGACCATTGCAACGTTTGTAAATTAGTAGACTTATGCCCAAATACTCAAACGTTACTTAACTTTAAGACGTTCTTATAAGTGTTTCTGTCGCTACAAAACAGTTTAAAGTGACAGAGACAGCATTAGACTTAACGGCGACTTAAAATTCTATAATATTCTAAATTATAAATCATTGCATAAAGGTATTCATAATAAAATAACGTACTCACTAGTAGAAGTCCGCTTGTGAATGAGTTTCTCTGGACGCATCCCGTAAGGTCGAGTCAACGTAGAGTGTTTCGGTCGGACTGGTTAAAAAATTAAGTTCATTACTATCACAAAGCTGGGGGCCACGTCTACTAATTTACTAACGTTGCAATGGTCTCTCCACTGTGTGAGTTTTGACGATTGGCCATATAAAATCTGCCAAAAATTCACGTTTGTAAATTAGTAGACTTAGGTCGTTTGTCCACTACCACCGTCAACGGGACGTTAAGGAGATGTTATTCGAACGGAACATGACATCCCAGTGATCGTTTGTCCACTGCGACCGAACTCGGCGGTTCAGTATGTTATGATGGACAAAACAAAAGCCGGGCGAACGGCACTGGCGCGACGGCAGTGAGTGGATAACATCTAACAAGTTTTGTATTGTAGGCACATCGGCCCGTCACAATCTCGGGCAGAGTTCTAGCGGTACTACTCGGGGGCCGGGATCCCGACGCTTGGGTTACTGATTTGCGGTGAACACGCGGCCACAGTAATTATGCTACTCGTTACTTTGGCGCTGTCATCTCGTTCTCGTTGACGTCCCGTTGACGGTGGCGGTACACAAACGGGCTTAGGCCCCAGGTACCCGATATCTGGTGCTAATCAAGAAAAAAATCTAAACCTGCATTTCCCAACTATTTTGGGGTTGGTTTCCAGAACTGGTTGTCAGAACGGGCTTCTGACTAACTCCGTAACTGCTATCAAAGATCTACAAATGTCAACCGGTACGAACGTGGCACGGAAGATACTAGAACTTTGTCAACTAAGTCATTGCGTGTAAAAAACATAGAAGAGACTAAAAAAGTTTTGAAGATCTACTACAAGAAATAAATTCTTTAACGAATACCCACAACCTTCGACGCCAAAAGTCTTCCCAGTTTTCTTGATATCGTCATAGAACACATCGTACTTGTAATGATGGCTGCTTATGTGAACTCTTTTAGGAACACTATTAGAATTCTTTGCATGCGGCATTTTCCTCAAAATATTCGGATACATTGGTATTTTTTCGAACGGATATCGATTTATTATTGGTTTATTATTTAAAACTGCCTTCCCATCGTTTACTATAGTATCAACGTATTCTGTACTTTTATTTAAATCTATAGTAGAAAATTCTGTTGTTGCAGTAGTACTAGTAGTTCGTTCTTTATATATATCTTTGTACAGTAATCCATTATGAATTTCCTCCTCTTTGTGTAGAGGTTCATTAGATATGACTGTAGTATTTGGTGTCGTCACAACACCATAATTTGCGAAGGTACCAATTTCTTCTCTGGTCAAGGCCGGAAAAGTAAAGGTATCAAAAGGCTGATGTGTCGTCATTTTTTCAATATCATCAAAGTTTATAATAGTTATTTCTACATCTTTACTGTGTGGGTCCAAAGTGAAACGTTGTGTTGTTGGATGATCTACAGGTCCTGTATCTTTCTTTTCAAATAGTCTTTCTTTCATTTTCTTTTTAAAAATACTATAAAAGTTGACTTCTTGCGTAGCTCTGTTAAGTTTGACAGGCGCTGCGTTTGTGTGCAGCTTCAGCTCACTGTATCTTTTATATCTATCGAACTCATCCTCCCAGTAAGGTATATTGTTGTTTGTTAAACCGCTGTTCGCAGGTTTGGGTTTTACCTTCGGTTGGTCCTTGGTAAACTTAACAGATTTACCCAGTGCTTTAGTAAAACTTTCTATTTTCGACTCTAACTGTTGTGTAAATCCTTTTCTTTTTGTAGTAGTAGTTTTTATTTTTGTTGTGGTAGCGAGTTCGCTAGTTTGTGTGAACGATGGCATATTGGTCGCATATTGTGTCTTCCAGCTATCAGAAGATGGAGGTAGTATAGCAGATGTAGTGGTCGTAATAGTAGTAATAGCATTTTGTTTAGGCCCTTTCTTTTTTTTCAGTGCTGGACCGTTTGTTTTGATGGTGGGTAGGTCAAAAATTGGGGAGGTAACAAAATCTACGTCCATTTGGTGTTCCTTCAAGAACTTGTTGAAATCATGTGATTCCATCGGCAGGGGTGTTGTGTAGTACTGCATCGGCGGTTTGTTTGTTCTTAAAAATGTCGAATGCTAAAAAGTTAAAACTTTTTATAAAAATCTGGAGATCGTCGATGGATACTTTAGTACTTCTTACATTTTATTATATAGGTATATATTTTTTTATAACTTCGATACTATGTATTTTGTTACGAAATAAATGACTGACTGGACTGTTAATTCTAATATAAACTTACGTCCATTTTATTCTTATGTGTCACTTTGAAAGATATCTGCGAATTTCTAGCTGTAATCAAAAACTTAAATTTTCATTATCACGGTTAATATGGCGGCGTTAAATTCTATAGGCTTTCGTACTGCAATTCAATAACAATAGAATTTACCTACCTACTTAGTAATGTAGGTATATGAAATATTGAAATATGCTATTTCAAAAGATATGTTTACATAATTATATCTATTCATATTATAAATTAAAGTGGCGTTTCGTGTCTGTCTGTGTGACCATTTAGATCTTCTAAACTACACGATGGATTTTGATGCAGATTTAATCAACATTAATTCTGAAAGGTTTATGTGTATAAAACATTAATATTTTACTAAGGTTAGCACAAAAATTTCGTTGTTTTGACATATCGCCATTGTAGGTCGCTAAAATCGCGACAATCTAACCCTGCGTTCCGAGTTGCGATAATATCGATATTCGCGTGCTAAAACCCGTACCGAATTAGCGTGAGCGCGATAACGATGTCCCGTGAAACGTCATAGATGACGTCATGACATTCGCCATCTTGCGATAACGCCGACCATGCCTTTTACTAATATCGCCGTGAGCGCTGTCAAAAATGACAGTGTGCTGTTTTGTTTTGAGTCGCATCTTATCGTATCGTGGCATTTTCAAAATTGTTCTTCTGGCTACAGTTGCTACCTAACCTAAGAAGAACAAATTTTTGGTGTATACACAGAGAAATACTTTAATATCGTTTTGACATTGCGTGAGCACCGTGAGCGCGTTCACGAGTGTTCCGAGTTGTTGACAGCCCTTGGCTGTCATAATCGTAATATCTAAATCGGAACGCATGTGAGACGATGTGAGCGCTGTGAGCGATTATAGCCAATTCGGAAAGCGGCCTAAGACGTCGGATTTGACATTTCTCATTCTACATGCTGAGTTAACTTTGTATGAACATCTACGTAAGAAATCAAGAAATAAAATTTATAATCCTTATAAATTACTACGATATCCATTATCATTCGTAAGCACCAAGTTTCACTATATTGCTAAAATGCACTCAAAAACACGAATTAATCGTTGATTAATATTCCCACATGACGTTAGTACAATGTCATGTCTTTGGGTTAGTTGCGGTAGTTGACCTAATAAAATCAATGTTCTGGAGAAAATCGATTCTTTTACAGATACGAGTATTACATTTACAAATTTAATGAATTTATTTATTTACCCGACCCAACCACACTTATTTATTTTTAATTTTATCCTTGATTAGCGACCCGCTCTGGCTTCGCACGGGTACATATGTATCAGTGGCGTGCCTAGGGCTTGTCTCTAGGTACGCCACTGGTGCATATTACGATGTATGAATACATCAACCGATGTATGTATAGTTTACGTAAGTGCTATGTCTTGTGTGCCTATGTCTTGCGTTTGGATTTGAAACTCGCCCAAATATAAACTTAGTTGGGACTTATGTAACAACTGTTAAATATTACAAACTCGTACGTGTAATAAAACGATATGCCTCGAGAATCAATTTTAAGCAATGTAGATAAATTGACGATTACAAAATCTAAGTATGATAAATCAATATGACTCGAGAACCGGTTTTTAAACCAACCGATTTTTTTTCCCATCCCCACACAAAGTATTTTTATAGCTGCCAAATCCGAATTCTTAGATTGTCTTGATTCTAGTAAAATAATAATTAACTTACAATGTTTCTTGATTGCCAAAGCTTTGATGACGGAATCCACGTCATCATCATAAGCCATGAGTGTGGTGTCAACTATGATAGCTGGTTCCGAATTGTTAGAAGGACATGGAGAAAACCTGCGGCCACCTAAAACAGACCAAGAGATAGTTTCGAATGTGAATGTAGATGAAGAGTAAGACAAAGGAAACAATGGATTGTGTGAAAGTTGATATAGCTATGCAGGAAGTGACATTTCTGTAGAGATGACAATTGATAGAGATGTGTGGAAGAAGAAATGTTGCGCCGACCACAAATAAATTGTAATGAGGGCAGGAGAATGATGAATAATGTATAAGACAGATATTGGTTTATAAATTGCTAAAAACAATAATGGAAATATTTATGCTTTGCATTCCAAAGCATAGGTAAATTTTCCAAATATTTGCAAAATTTTATAACAAACTGACAACTTCTTGACGATTCAAAATTGCCTTGTGGCCTAATTGAAATAAATGTTTAACTACCTATATAAATGGGTATTATTTACCTTTTCTTTTAAACTGAACTTTTTCTTTCTGATTATCATCATTATTCACATTCAATGTATTCAATTTTATGATAAAATCACTGGAACTTAGTTTGTTGGCAATTTTTTTCGGTTTATTATACTGGTAATACTTAGCTTCTCCTTTAATAATCATATCTTTACTAGTAACTATAGTGTTATCATCCATAGCCACGCTCCGTATGATCCCCTGGTCATTGAGATGATTCTTGACTTGTCTTACACCAAAGCGGTCTTTCGATCCCACGTTCAAATATTTATTTGGGGATATAATCAACGCTGATCCGTTAACGTTGTCCCCTGGGTCTATAAAGTCATTCATTTCTTTCAACCCGATTAATAGACTCTTCAAGTTTGGCGTCGTGTAAATGTTTCCTGTGTTTGATTGTACGGTATTCAATATATTCTTCCATAAAGGATTGGGTACTGTATCCAGGTTCAGTATATCATTATTCCACATTAGCAGATCGTTGAAATAGTCTGTGTACCTACTTTTGGCCTTGTCATTAGCCTTAACTTTAACAGATTTTCTCCTTTCTTGGGGAGTGTCCTTGCTTCCCAAATCGTGCATGTACTCTAGAACTGATGGCTCATCAAAGCCTATGTAATTTTCACCAATATTAACCAGTTCAGAGTCGTCGTGTTTTTTTTTCTTGTAACGTCGTTTCCTAATCGGGAATTTCGCGATTCTTGTGAGTTTACTTTTAATGAGCAGTTCCTCAATTGGACTTTTCGGAAGCGGCGGTGGTTGTTCTTTTTTCTTGTATTCGTATTTTCCAGTTTGTCGTACAAAAGGATTGTATACTGTGGTTACTTTAGGGAAATTGTCTGGGTCTATTTTTATTTTGCTTTGCATGTTGTCGAGAATGAAACTCATGTCATCAATTGTCATTTGAGAAGTGGATTCTGTAGTCATTAACGTGGTTGTTGATGGATGCATCGTCTTCACGTTCACCGTCATTACATTGCACGGTGGTATTCTCTGTAGTTCTAGCTTTTTGGTGGTTGATGCCATTAGATCTGTTGATAATATTACAGTTGATGGTGACGGTGCTTGTGTTGCGTTGGTTTTCGTTATTGTAGTCATCATCTGCTTGGCTAAAAAGGTCTTGGTGTTCAGGTTTAAGTTAAGTAATAAGTTACGGTTTAGACAATTGTATAGAAATATGTAGTTGTAGACAGATTTATTATTTTGAATCCCCTTCTTTTTATTGGTGGGTAGGCTACGACCGGCAAAACCTTTGCTTGCTTGACCGTTATGGGCATCGTACACCAGGCCAGTTTGCGAGTACGTTCAGTGGACAGTTCCGTAACTGGCCTTTCACTGGCCTCGTGAACGAATACATATGAAGACAATTTAGCACTGAACTGACTCGCAAACTGGGCTCGTGTGCGGAGCCTATAAGTTTTGCTGGCTTCTAAAAGAACTCAGTATTGTTGCTTGCAAGTATCATAGTGGTACTCTTTCTTGAGAGAAGTCCCAAAGAGCTACTGTGTAGATTACATTTAATATTTTACGGGCAAACTTACCAGGTTTTATCTGACTGGTAACCGACGGCTTACTACTGGACGACGAAGGATAGCAATTATACAATAGATCCTGATCTTTGTCATCCAAATTGAAGTAGTTAGAAGACAGTTTTGTGGTAAATTTATTTGGTTCGGGCTCGTAATAGATGTCACTGATATTTGGAATCTGTTTTTGCATATCTGCAACGGACAGTGGCTTGGCAAATTTCATAGGTTCATAGTTGCTCAAGTGAGAGTTCACCATGTCGTAATCAGGGTTCGGGAGGCGATGGGGTGCGAGTTCTTCTTTTTCTTTACCTTTTTCTTCCTTATATTTAAATATAGATTTTAGCTTCTTAATAGGATTGAACCTCTCCCTTCTACGCATTTGTGGACAAGAGCGTTTTGGCTTCGGATTTATAGCTTTTTTCTTCTTAAAATTGAACTTCTTGAAAAAGTTTTTAAATCTACTCTTTTTGGCGTTGTCTCTCAGTTTGACGATCGCTGTCTGTTTCGGCACTAGATCAATATCTACGTAACCATATTTGTTTGTTTCTCTGTTACGGAATTTTACTGCGTTTGCCAAAATTTCTTTCGAGTCCGTAAAAGGTTTTTCTTTATTGATAAAATCACCCATTATGGTATTTTCAAGGTTTTCTTTTGTAATCGATCTTCGCAATCTCCCTAGAGTGTTTTCAGCGAACATATAATCTGGGAAGTATTCTGTGGTTTCTGTATCTTTCTTGGATGCATGTCTGCATTTGCCAGCAAAAAACTTACTAATTATACTTTTTTCCCGACTAGTAGCATCATCCGGAACATTATAGTTATCATTGGGATTAAATCTATCCTTTTGCGTATTCAGTTTAGCTAAAAGATATAAAAAATTGTAAGAAAAAGCAATTAGTTTTATTTTAATACTTAAAATAATCTATTTAAAATATCGTACCTTTTGATAATGTATCGCCGGTTTGCTTGTCTTTAATTGAATCCAAAACTTTCGAGAGATCATCCAAACTAATCTCCTGAGTATGCTTAGCCTTTCGTGCGACGCCATCCGAGCCGATCCTAATGAAGATTTTATCTTTAGGTACTATTCCAGGCGTAGGTTCTGTCATCATATATGGTTTGGGTTCTGTTGAGGGAGCCTTGAGTTCCACTGTTTCCGAAGTATGGTACTTCTTAGGAGGTCCATTGTCAATGAAAAGATAGAAATGCTTTCTGAACCAAGAATCATCATTTTTGGTTGTTATCTCCTGATAGTCCATATTGTTCTCCGAATCATCGGAAAATCTTTGCTCTCTTTTGTTCTTATTGTACGAAGGAAGCGGTGGTATTTTATTAAGTATATATTTACCTATATCGTCAACACTGTGATGTCTATGCGCTTGATATTTGATCAAATTTGAAAAGTTTTGGTTACTTTGGTCTTTTTGGAAATTTAAATAGTGTTTGTACCCGTTTACGAACTCGTTGTAAGAAATTTTGTTGCTCAAGCCTTCGTAGCTTGTGTCTAAGACAGTATTATCAGAATCTACAGCGGAAATTTCGGAGTCTGCAGCGGTATTATCGGCGTCTGCAGCGGTATGGTCAGCATGGTCGGCGTCTGTGGGCGCTGGTGACGTTCCCTTATTTTTTGCATTAATCTCCACCATAGGGCCGTCAGCACTATTATCCGATATGACCGATGGATCAAGCACATAGTCGGCGTCGTTATAACTATTATTGGCTGTAGTTCTTTCGGTCGAAGACACGTTAGCCGAAGCGTCAATGTAATCATAATCGGGCATATTACCGCCATCATCATATAAATTCTGAATAACTTCTCTTAGTTTAACATCTGTAAGGGTCTCCGGGTTTCTCTTAGATAACCTGAAAGTCTCCCTCTTGTTTTTAGCAAATACTGGAAATTCCGTTGTTGCAAGCATTTTTCTAACGTTTTCTTCATGTGTTTTTGAGAGCATCTGTTCGAATAGAGTCAACATCATGTAGTCGTCGTACGTTTGTTTATAAACAGTTTCCGGGGTGTAGGTCTCTTTTATAAACTTGTCTTCTTCTGTATCATCTTTCTTTTTGAGTCTTGGTGCCGTGGTAGTGGTAGTGCTGGTCGACGACGATTGCTCTTTCTTCTTCAGTGTCGAGGATTTACACGGACATGTTCTGGGTTTCGGTGTACTAGTACTTCTAGAAGCGATGGTACTAGTTGCGTTAGCAGCAGTCTTGCACTTACTGGAAAGTTTGCTGGAAAGTTTGCGGTAACTTTCCTTCGCCGTGGACTTAGCGGTGTGAATTTCTTTACGCAAATCGCTGGATACTTTATGTTTGACTTTATTGTAAATGTTCTTTAACTCCCTCTGCAGCATATTTTCGACATTCTGAGCGATAGTCATCGTATCTTCCTTGATCGACCTAGCTGCTAAATAATGAGCTTCTGTATTAGCACTGAATATGGAATCGTTTAGATTGAATTCGTCTGATTTCGCTGATGCGACTGTTGTTTTTTCTAAGTTTTCATTGTCATTGATTGATACGAATGTGCTCAAGCCAGAACCTGGAGCAGGTGTGCCAAAACGTGTGCGGACGGGATACAAATTGAAAGTTGCTTCTGTAACAGAGCTTCTGATAAGGTCGGTCACTAATGGCTTTTGAAAAGAAATCATATGCATCGCCCTAGCTGTCATATCATTAAGCATGAGCTCTATTTGTGCTGTACCTTGAAAATCAGGTTCGGTAGTAGTAATCGTCTTTTTAGTAGTGGTAGTACGAGGCTTGTTAGTTTCTGCATTATAGGCGTGCGGTGAACCTATAACTGAAGGCTTGTTTATCTCGAGTGGATTTCCACCATATCTTTCTTTAAGATCAGATATTTTGGAAGTAATGCTTTCTAATTGTCCTTGCAAATTGTCAGCTACACGTACATCCACCCTCGCTGCGAATGGTTGTACAGCTTTCGTTCTGTATTTACTTTTAAGAATGTTGTCGACCTGTGGTGCGATTCCCATTTGTAATTTGTAACTCGGTGGTTTGTTAGAATATGGTCTGGTTGAAAAAAGCCCACTCGCATCTCTCTTTGTAACTTTAATTTCAGGTTGCCGCAGAGAGAAATTTGTTCTATTTTTTCTCCGGCCTTTGATCCTTGGGCCAGGATTCGAAGAATCTTTTTGTGGTTCTTTTTTATGGTTAGATATTCTTCTTTCTCTGTCAAAGGAATCACGTTTATTAGATTCTTTCTTTTTATCTTTGCCTCTGAGTTTCCTCCAGAAGCTACCGACTCGTCTTTTCGGTGACTTGTGGTGTTTCGCATGTTCCGTTGTGGTTTTCAGAGTGATTATCGCAGTTGTTTTTTCAAGTCCCGTGTAAGGATTAGTTTCTTTTAAGGTGTCAGGTAGCACTGCGTCTTCATCCTTGCTGTAAAATAGTTTAAACTTGTGTTGTCTGTCTTTCCTTGTCTTGGGATTTATGGGCCGGTCTACGTCGTGGATAGACTCGAATATATTATTGTCTAATTTGTTGTCGTTATCAATACTTTTAGATATAGTGAGGTTGTCAGCAAGCACAATCAGACATAATAAACTGAAACAAACAAGAGTTTCATATTTATATTCAAACTAGCTATTTCCCTGTGTATGTGTGTAAGCGCAGGAGCTCTCGGTATCGTCCGACACAATGGCGAAGTTTTTGAGGTTTTGTATGTTTGTGCGTGTGTGTATTATATGCTGACGCTACTCGTCTTCACGCACACCTTCACAGCGTATTTGTATACTTGGTTATCACAAGTTAAACGCACGTCGCTTCGTGAGATAAAAATACAGTACGTACTGCAGTGCTAATACTTCTTTACAGCGAAGTCATCATCAGGAGACGCTACAGTAAAATTGCCTCTTCGGCGCAATGAGGAGAATGAAAAACAAATAAAATTAAAGGTAATTCAAGAAAATCTGTAAATTCTTTCACCTACCCGTGAAAATGTTTTTCCATTCTGTTTAAATATATATTACAAGATATAAAAAACCATATTGCAAAAATAAAAATAAAAAACCGCCCCCAAATAAAGACACTTCAAAGTCGCTTTTCGTTACATGCAATGTTAGTTAGTTACCTAGTTTGTTTAGGTCAAGACTTGCAGGCTGAATTAGAACCATTTTTTCAAACATCACGAAGTTGTTAAATTTTAGGTTGTACTCGTAGTTACCCCTTACAAATTCTTGTAGGTACATAACACTACACTACTAACTTGCAATGTGAATACTAAAACATCTCAACATAGATGACGTGGATTAAAAACCTATTAGGTACCTATTGAAACCGAAGTCAGTTTCAATAATATTATATTATGTTTTTAATCCACATCAACTAGTCTAGATTTAACTTTAATTTTAACAATTTATAATTTAAATATATGAGTGTGTGTCTATGAACTAGTATTATATCTGAAATAAATAAATAAATAATTATTATAATTAAATTAAAAAGAATCACGTAAATCGGTCCAGTAATCACGAAGAAATCGGTGTAAAAACAATTTAAAAAATCGACATCCTGACGATTGGATGGATCCGACGATATCGTTGGATAGGCCGTTCAAAAATATTGCCGGTTTATTGAAGTCAAGTGTGTGTGTGTGTGTCCCTGCTAGATAAATGATTGTTCTTGGATATGTAAAAAAAATCATAGCAATATAATAACGAAGTTAAAAGGAAGACGGACAAAAAAGACGGCTTTACAAGATAACTAGTAAAGGCTCCTCCACACTGGCGCGATATCGCGGGCGCGACAGGTAGCGACAAAGAAATTGTGCTACTAGTATCGCGTCGCGCCCGCGGTATCGCACTAGTCTGTACGAGCCTAAATATTCAACCAACTTACATTTGCAGTTGGAATGTATCGGAGAACAGGTATTTCAACTACAATGTTAAGATTGTTCTTGCGATAAATTCAACCCAACTACGGGAAGGCTTCCGTAGTTGGGTAGATTTTTTTTTGTATTGTTTGTTTTTGTTGTGTGCGGTCCGACACGCACTTGGCCGGTTTTACTATTACCATTTATTGAATTTATTCCGAAAAGTTCATGGATTACAATACTTTAAAATTTTACTTAATTATAGCACGGAAATCTGACATGTCAAATGAATCTATGCGGAGCAAGGGGGGGTTGCTAGTTGCCATAAACCAGAACAAGACATGATTACATGACATCTAGGACAGTTCAAAATCGAATGTCAATTTCACACGGCACCTTGATGCAAAGGTCCACCTCTGCCCTGATACAAGCAAGATAATCTACGAATATTATTCTTTCAACACTGCTAAAAGAACTCTCTTAGCTGCACCATCCTGGATCAAAATCCATCACATCACATTTTCAAATCAACCAAAAAAAATTCCGGAATCTGAGTTGCTTTCGAAGCGAATGACGCTGCGGGCAGCTTGCCTCGACGGCCCCTATTGCTACCGACTATCAAAGAAAAATACAAAACGGGACTCACCATAGTAAATTGATAAATAACATTGGCTACTAATTATAGAATTCGCTCCTTGCATGATACCATGTAAATGTCGATGAACTAAGACAAAGAAAACTTATCAATATAATAATAACAACCAAGTTCGTACTATGATATTCTATTGTTTTTCTTGCTGTCAATCCGGTTTCTGGTTGTCATTTTAAAGATTTTTCTTCTGAAGTGTTTTGTGTCTATGGAGTTAAGGAGTTCTTACTTCTTATTGGTGTTCTCTTTGCAGTCCATGAAATCTAACGGAAACTTTAAAGTTCCTGAAACACTAATTGGTGGACTTTAGCATGATTTAAATATTTTTATTATTATTTCTTCTTTCCTTCTATAATGTATGCTTGTAAAGTTCGCTGGCGGATCATCTAAAAGCCGTAGTAAGTATTGTAAATTTTTGAGCCGCGGTCAGTGCTCCATTATTAAACCAAAATGTCCGGCTGTTGCTGAAAACCAGCGCTGGGGCTCTGTCTTGCATAGGGTCGCAGCATAATGCGTGGATGTGACGCATTTTTCCCCCATAGTTTTTTTTTTTGTGTTTATGTTCTTTATTGCGTCATGTTTACCGCAAATAAACGTTTTTTCTTTCTTTCTTTTCTTTTTCTAATGTTACTTTTATTCAAAATCAAAATATTTTAATCCACATAAACCTACATCGGCACTTATGAAACGTCAGAATCTCAGTGCACGGTTCCAATTGGTCGTTTCCTATGGAGAAGAGCCGACAAAAAACTCCACTATTATTACCTACTTTTACAAATAATTGGTTATTACAATATTATAAAATTTAGGTATGGGAGGACAGTGGAGATCTGTCTACAAGTACATAACAAAATTTTCCTATCTGAACTATCGGCAGCAGCTTGTATTTGTGGACTCGCCCCGTATCCACTAAAATATACATATTAACACAGCTGCAGAGTATACAATACATCTCTGCCTAATCTGGCTAACAATATGATGTTATGTAAACGCGTCACTATGATATGTTGATTAAATCATCATGTTTATTTTTTGTTCCCCATTCAAGGGAATTCCGTGAAACACAATCTTCTCAGAAATTATTTGTAAACACTATTGACTCGATGACTCATCGCTAGTAGAACGATTTAACAAACAGACAGACCTCTGAACTCTTAGCAAGAAACTATGATAACAAAATATCTAATCAGACTATTCAGTGAAATGGTCGAGGTACTTCATCATGAGCCTATATTAGTCCATTTTTGGACATAAGCCCCTCCAATTTCGATCTCCAGCAACTCTCATACAGCTAATTTTAGCCACCCGTGAAGACCGTCTCTGCACCTAACCTTAACACCTTGGCTGCAGCAAAAAAATCATAAAGCTTTCATCAGGTGCGGTGGCGGTCGAAATGAACATCCATCGACCTTTTTTACAGTGCGTATCAGTCCTTTTCGACCTGACACTACTAGGTTAGATTAAAGCGCTATAACTTTGCGAATACATGGCGTACACTGTTTTTTTTTTATACTGGTATAATGATCCTGAACCCAGTTTCTTTACGTTTGTTTCGCCCCTGGATCTGCCAACCAGGAAATGAGAAATCAAGCAAGGAAAGTGGCAGGCCGATAACGACCGATAGAAAGTACTTTTTTATAGTGATGGGACAAACAAAAATATAGGGTTATCGAAAATAAAACAGAATAATAATTAGGACATAATGGATCTGTAATTTACCTAACATCTGTCTGTATAACCTATGCCCACAATAAAATGATATGATTTGATTTGATTTTTTTGATTTGAAGAAATAAAAAAGTGTGTATTTAGTAAATCACATGTGAACTAATTTGGTAGGTGTCTTTCTTTGTAGCACTGCACGCAAAGAAATTGATTGCATTTGTTGCAAAATGTTTAATTTTGTTTAACTTTCTTTTACGGTACGGCTTCGGTATGTGGTACGCTTTTTTTTGCAAGCTTTTATGTTGTTATACGTACATTTTCAAATATTTTGATGTGTGTAAACAAAACTTACCGATTGTATTTGGTTTTGGAGCATGACGTTTTGTGTCTAATGGGGTTTCGCAATCTTTGTTTTTATCCTTGGAAAAATTTCTTCACTGTCACTGTCATTGTAATCTTAGGAGACATTATTTGCGGGATAAATCAACTTGTTTTCTAAAATAGAAATCTTGCTGGTCGATGGCATTTCTTTTATTTTTGCAGGTTGAAATGCTTGTGGATTTTCATCCAAACCATCGGTCAGCGTAATTTTTCTTTTATATGTATGTTGCGCCATACTTGAACACAGGTACCGTCTTTTAGTCTAGAGATCACAACACTGACTGGCGGCTCGACGCTTGCGCGCGCGCTCCGTGCGGCAACAGGTCGGCGGCGGTCATATACCACAATAGGCCCACCGCCGCACGGAGCGGGTGTTTTTCACCGTCAGTGCGATGGCGGTTGAAAAGGGCCTGCCACGATGTTTTAATGCCAAATACCTACATTTGTAACCACCACGAGCCGAAATTTATATTTGTCTCTGTCGAACTTCTACAAATACCGAAGATAATCGTTCCGCACCAGCGAGAAAGTTATAGTTTTGATCGTTCGCACCAGCGCTAAGCACCGTGTCGGGCCGATTTTGGGTGATCCGCAGTGAACGTGTTAATGTCCTACCTTTCGTCAGCAAACGTGGTGATTATTGCTCGTTTCTTCTCTGTATGAGAAGAGGTCTTTGATCAGCACAGGCACAGTAACAGGCTTATTTCAGTTATGTACTTATTTAAAGATCTGGCAACTGCCAAGACTACCTACAATCATGTTGTACGGTGACTAATGATTTAGGTCAACAGGATCCAGCAGCGTTCACCATTCTGGTTCTTCTTCCTCCCATATCAGTATTATAAAATCAGCCTATAATTTTCTCACATGCTGGGACACAGGCCTCTTCTCTTCGTGAGGAAGTTGGCTGTAATCTACCACCCGGGCCCAGTGTGGGTTGGTGGATGTCACATGTCTTCGAATTTTTGGTTCTAGGATATGCCAGTTTCATCACGATGTTTTCGGTCACCGTTTTGAGAGCAGTGGCTGCAATAGTATCTAATGAAATTATTTACACAAAGTAAAGGGTCAACTCGTAAGTCCGGGCTGTAACCACTGCGCTGGGCTGCTACTGCCCTTAACAACAAGAACTATGAAATCGGAAACTCCAGAGAAGAACGCCCTCAAGCCGGAAATCAAGCTAAATGGGGTACAATTGGAGATGCCTATGTCAAGCAGTGGACTGTTATTGGTGCCGATTCCCTTGTTCACAAACTAAACTATAAATTTAAGTTCAGTGCATCTTTTTCTTTCGATTTCATTAAGAAAAGGACAGAAGATAAATTTTAGTTTAATCCTGTCAAATTAATCAGCGCTTGACGTATATTGACGTAATTTTAGTCGGCAAGTTTTTAATCACGTCTAAACTTGTATGGAGTAGTGACCGGCGCTAATTTATTTGACAGGACTAAACTAAAATTTATCTTCTGTCCTTTTCTTAATGAAATGGAAAGAAAAAGATGCATTGAACTTAAATTTAGTTTAGTTTGTGAACAAGGGAATCGGCACCAATGGCTGATTATTAAGCAGGACTGACTTACCTATAAAATTTTATGACCTATACTATTAAATATTATGGTTTGTGGTATATAGTAAATAAAATAAAAAATAAATAAAATCTTTTATAATTCGGACCCATAAGTATAGTCCACTTGGACACACAACTTAGAAACTAGTGTTAGTACTTACATCTACCGGTAAAACAACAAACTACTAATTACTACACCACAGTGGCATGCAGGCGTATCCAATGTCCCAGTATGGTGCTGTCCCACCTATCAGCTATGGTTTTCAGGATGTTGTTGGGGCTGGCGCGTACCTTGCGCATAACGGAAGCGCACCACTTGACATCAATAAAGAAAGTAGGCTGCATATCAGTCGTAAGTAAACCAGCATGAGCTGGCCTCTTATTCTATTGAAACTTCGTGCTGCGCTAGACCAGCGGGGTAATTACAGTAGCAATGGGTTTCATTTTGACAGTTCAACAATAATAGCCTCCAGACCGTGTTTCGGCCATGCCGGCCAATCTCAGCGAAGACCAGCCTTCGGCGCGGCGCGGAAGAGAGAGTGCACCTGTGTCTGCACACACACTATAAAGTGTGTGTGCAGACACAGGTGCACTCTCTCTTCCTTCAGTCTCATAGTCCTATGGGATGGCAATCCGACCGGAGAGAGATCAGGCGCAGGGCCAACAGCTTAACTGTATCTTTTTAAGGCCTACTGCCAAACCTTTTACACGTGCACCGTGCAGCCTGTGGGTGAAGTATACGCAGAGGGCCTACAACGTCCAGCGCGTTCAGTATAATAATGGTTTTAGGATGTTGATGGGGCTTCCGCGCTTCTGCAGCGCTTCGCAGATGTTCGGGGAAGCTCATGTCAACGATTTTCATGCCATAATGAGAAAGAGGGCAGCGTCAATTATAGGTAGGTTGCGCGGAAGCTCCAACAGTATCCTAAGAACATTATACGACAAGGTGGAGAGTCCCTTTATTACGCACTGGGTGCGGAGGCACGTGCTAACATGTGTTGAGCCACGATGCTATTAGTTTGTAAGTTTTACTAACATAGTTTCTTAAGTAAGTGTGTATTTTTATGTGTGATCCGCAATAAATGAAAATAATAATTAACGTGCTTGCCCGTGCTTGCACAACTTTCAAACTCCGGGCTGTTGCTAAGGAAAAACCCAATAATACTTAGCCTGGGAATCGAACCCAGGACCCCATGCTCAGTAGTCACGCTTGTGACCACGAGACTAACGGAGCAGTCAACATATTCAACAACATTCATTGCGTTATGCAGGCAATGGATTAGCAATATCCTTCAAAATCATTCAGATTGTGATTGATAGTGTGTTACCAGCCTGAGAATTGCTGGCACCCTAGGTGAAAGACTGGCGCCCTTTTAAGGAGCTATGATCCAGCGCTCGGCTGGGGTGGGCTTGCGAGGTTGCGAGTGGTTATCGCGCATTTGTTAGTGCTGCTGATTGCCCCAGGATACGAATGCCCTAGGCTGTCGCCTAGTTCGCTTATATGAACGGGCCAGCCCTGTGTGTTACGTAATAAGGGTGCAGGTCAAGGTCAAACTGTTACCACCGACGTGCGTTCGAATGCACCAAAAATTAGGGGAAATTGAAAGATAAAGACCTCGTAAGACAGAGTGTTATTGGGTTTTCCATTGGGACTTTTCAGTAGCAGCCCGGAGTTTGGATTTGTGCTCAATTGATAACTGATAAGCAAGGTTCGCCCCACTACTATCCACCTCTGACCTCTGCCTAACTCTTCAAGGAAAACAGTCATGATGTCACGTCTGCTTAGGGCCATACGTGTTTGATACTAGATTCTTGGCATATTTTCCTCCATTCTCAGTCTGAAAGGAAGTCATTCTATAGACACCACTTAACACTACTACGAACAATGCGAGAACATTATTATTATAATAAGATAAATCTAAGTCATAGCACGACTTACGGATGTCTCAGTCATGTAGAACGCTATTTGTGTGGCGATAAGGTCCATTTTCGATTTATTTATTCTATTGTATTTTGTAGTGGGTGTGTTGTAGGAGTGTTTGAGTTGGGACTTTTTGTGTAATGGCAAGAGATGCAAATCTTTCGGGTTCTTGTGTGGAGGTCGCAAATCGTCAAACGTAAGGTAGGACGACTCAGGCTAAGTGGAGCGATGATAGAAGCAGGGTGGTTGGTAGCAGCTGGATGAGGGAAACCGAGGATGGAGTTGAATGCCGAGCGATTAGAGGCCTATTTCACTATGTCCAGCAGAATACTCATTCCCGAATTCAGCGGATTCCTGCAGCCTGCGGATTTCATCGGTCCACTTTGTGGGCGGCCTTCCAACGCTTCGTTTTCAAGTACGCGGTCGCCACTCTAGAACCTTTCAGCCCCATCGGCCATCTGTTCTGCGAGCAATGTGCCCTGCCTCTGAAGTTTGGCAATTCTTCAAACTATGTCGGTTACCTTGTCTCTCCTGCAGACCTCTTGATTTCTGATTCGATCACGTAGGGAAACTCCCAAGGATACCCTTTTAGCCTTCTAATAAGGCCCATTGTGAGCGACCACGTATCAGTGCCATAGGTCATCACTGGCAACACGCACTGGTCAAAGACTTTCGTCTTGAGACACTGTGGTATGTGGGACGAGAAGATATTGCGTAGCTTCCCGAACGTTGCCCAGCCGAGTCGGATTTGGCGATTGACCTCTTTCTCGAAGTTGGACCTACCCTAGCATATCTAATATCTATAAGGCGTCATCTCCGTGGTCAGGCAGATCTGTTTCTTATGAATTCCCCACTATAACTACAGCATACGATCAAATCATAAGAACACGATAACTCTTTGAACTTTTCGTCACTATCATTCACACAACCGATCAACGAAGACGTGTCTTCATTAAAAACAACATAACAAAATGAAATACCTATTAGTTCTATCAGTTTTTTGCTTAGTGGCTGTGTCAGTGTGGTCCGACCATTTGATTGTCGGAAATGTTGCTAATAAGGTGGTTTTAGCAAATCATACTAAGGTGGAATATAATGCGATACCTTTTATGAAAAGAGTGAAGTATTTCTTCTATACGCAGCAGGATAATCGATTGATTCAGGTGAGTAATCAGTTATTTTATTGTAGGTACAGTCGCCAGCACATCAGGCTACACGAACTGTCGAATTTCAAAACGATTTTAAACTCAAAATCGAATGAGAAAATCTGACAGTTTGTGGTAACTTGATGTTCTGGCGACTGTACCTAAAACAGCAGTGGTGGCTTAGTGGAAACAGCCGCCACTTTCGAGTTGTAAATCGTAGGTTCAAACCCAGACAGGTGTTTTACTTTGTGTAAATTATTATATCACCACTGCTTTCAAATCGGTGAAGGAAAACATAGTAAGGAAACCGGCATGTCCTAGAACCAAAAATTCGAAGATGTGACATCTCCCAACCCGCACTGGGCCTGCGTGATAGATCACAGCCCACTCCCTCTCACAGGGAGGAGGCCTGAGTTCCAACAGTGGGAACATTATAGGCAGAATTTGCTTAAACCTAAAAACCGGACAAGTGCGTGTCGGACCACGCAGAATGAAGGGTTCCATAGTTGGAATGAATTTATCCCAGGATCCAACTTAATATTGGTGCCGATTCCCTTGTTCACAAACTAAACTTAATTTAAGTTCAGTGCATATTTTTCTTTCTATTTCATTAAGAACAGGACAGAAGATAAATTTTAATTTAGTCCTGTCAAATTAATCAGCGCTTGACGTATTTTGATGTAATTTTAGTCGACAAGTTTTTAATCACGTCTAAACTTGTATGGAGTAGTGACAGGCGCTGATTAATTTGACAGGACTAAACTAAAATTTATCTTCTGTCCTTTTCTTAATGAAATAGAAAGAAAAAGATGCACTGAACTTAAATTTAGTCTAGTTTGTGAACAAGGGAATCGGCATCATTGTAGTTGAAATACATGAGGTTTTCTCATACATTCCAACTGCAATTGTATGTTGGTTGCTTAGGTTGGTTGACTATTAGTCGTTATCTTGTAAAGCCTACTTTTGTGTGATAGTTTTCCTTTGAACTTCGGACATGGCGAAAAAGGGGTTCCTTGTTGACTACGGAGCCCTAACTAGCGACTCGCTTCGCACGGGTGTAACGCCGACATGTCAAAACATTGAGATTCGTGTGCTATTAAATTTAACTTTAATGTTAATGTATTACACATAAAAACCTTCCGGAATAAATGCTCTAAATGATGGTGTATACCGCATAAAAATCCATTGTGCAGTTTAGAAGATCTAAGCGACACAGGCAAACAGGAAAAGTAACTTTGTTATACCTATACTAGTACTGCGTGAAGCCTTTTCTCAAACATAGAAGGAACGAGCATTGTTGACGATTTAGTGCTACTCGTACTAAGCCCATGTAACATTGGTGCCGATTCTCTTGTACACCGAACTAAACTAACTAAACTATCACTAAAATTCCTTACTTTTGGCTATGAGAATCTTAAAGCTATTCTGCAAACAAAATTCTCTAAATTTAAAAATAAGTTTGACACAACTAAATCGAATTTGACAATCGTGACTCCACGTGGTATTTTTTTTTTGGCTTCGCAACTTTGTACTTGTTTGCCTATGATTTATTTTAGAGCCGGAGGCGCACATGGGGGGCAGCCGCGACGTGTTTTTTTATGGAATTTTTCACTTTTTGTGTGGAAAATAAAAAAAAAGATTACCTACATGTAGCGTAATAGTGGTTTAAGGGCTTCTAAAAGGGGGTCGAAATTTTCATTATTTTTGCGATAGGACGCACCATTTTGGAGATATAAGCAAAAGAAAAGAAAAAAAAAATATAGGGATAAACACGAAATATTTTAAGTGATACACCTATAAGTGGTAAAGAAGCCATGGAAATGATTTTTTTTTTATTCCGAGTATATTATTTAAAAAATTAATTAATTTAAATACTTGATATGATGATTAATTATCAAAATTCACCGCGCTCGTGCCGCCACCCCACCGCACCGTTCGGCGTCACCGCGTCGAGGCGGGTCATTCATAGAATATGTAAATAAAGGATTTTTTCGCTTTTTTACGACATAAAGATTTATGTTATTTCTCTTAAAATATTTCGTGTATGAATAGATACACCTTATATACAGTACTGGTTTTGCACCAGAAGTCGAGGTGATTGGTGTGAATTTTAGTTCATGAAAACTAATTTTATTCCACACCTTTTTAATCGCGATTAAAAATAGTCAGATTTAGTTAGAAAATCTAAATTTTAGTTTAAAAACGTCAAATTCAGAATAGCAAAATTGCCATTTTCACTAAATTTAAAAACTTAGTACTATCTTAGAGCTGTCAAACTAAAATATAGTTAAGTTGTGTCACTTTAGTCAATTTCAGAATAGGAAATGGTCATTTGACAGGAATAAACTAAATTTTGGTGATTTTTAGTCTAGTTTAGAGAATTTTGTGACAAGAGAATCGGCACCATTGTAATGTTTTTCTTTATTGTAACCGCGTATTGTGTCTACAACAAAGTATGTTTTAAACATAACATCGCGTCTGTTTCTTCTAAGGGATAGGATAGGTAGTACACCAATAATTATTTCACTTGTTATATTTGTCCTTTTTTCAAGAAATATATCGAATTTAATTTAATTATTCAGAATTAAAATAATATGTACAAAACAAAAATATAATATCCTAACCTAACTAAAACTATTAAAAAAGTAGAATATGGCGTCGAAAAATTCCTCCGCAGTCCGCATCGCTGTCGACTGGTAATGTACCCAAGAGACTGGCGGCATTGCCACGTTGTATGGCAATGCTTAAGCTTTGGCCAAGGTAAACTACAGCCCTTGGGTCACGGGAAGAAAAAAATAAATATTTGTCTTATGTATGATGATTATGATAGGTGCCATTCACTGTGGTCATGCTTATGGCTATATTATAATTATGAAGTGGACACATTTCTTCGAAAAATTATAAAAGATTTTCTAAATGATGTGTATTTTCTAGTAAATAATCATTTAAAGTGATATTGAACTACTTTTAAGAGCCCCTGACCTCTGTAATCAGTTGATAACTTGTTCCATTTATTATAGCATTAGAAAAATAACGGCATAATAACGATAGTTATTGTGTAATATTGTTAAAATTACTGCACTTTAGAGTAATTTTTTAGGGTACCGTAATCCATAAGAAACCCTTATAGTTTCGCCATGTTCGTCTGTCAGTCCGCGGCTTAGCTCAAAGACTCTTAGTACTAGAAAACTGTTATTTGGCATGGGTATACCATATTAATCACATCGCTAAAGTGCTAAAATAAAATCAAAAAAGTTTTAGGGTGGCTACCTCCCTTACACGTAAAGTGTGGATGTTTTTTTTTTCTCGTCTATCCCATGGTGTGGGGTAGGTATCGTTGGATAGGCCGTTCAAAAATATTGCGGGTCTGCGAAAGCCACTTTTCAATTCAGGCATCCGTTAAAATGCAAATTTTTGGTAGAGTCAAGTGGCCCCCCCCTGCCAGCTAAATTGTTGTTTTTGGATATGTGAAAAAAATCACGGCTGTAGTATATATGACGAAGGTAAAAGGAAAATTATCACAGCTAAGTAAGCTTTACAAGATACCGAGTAATACTGAACCAACTTATATTTGCAATTGAATTGTATGGAAAAACATGTTCTCCACTACAATGTTGCGTTTGTTTTTGGGATAAATTCATCCCAACTACGGAACCCTTCATTGTTCGTGGGTCGACACGCACTTGGCCAATTTTTTTAATGTACATAAATGGTAAATAGATTAGGTACGGTGGCCAGCACATCAAGTTACCACAAAATGTCAAATTTTCTCGTTCGATCTTGAACTTAATCTTAAACATTTTAAAGTTTAAAATAAAATTGTTTGGAGAAATTTGACAGTTTCGAGTAGCTTGATGTGCTGGCACTGTACATTGCTTTGTATTTATCGATAAAAACCGATTTTATTGTACGTTTATATCGAAATAACGAAAGGGTGATAACCGTTACTTTTCTAATGATAAATAGATTGATCGAATACGTGAAGAGGTCCAATGGATAAAAGTATTACAGTAGAGTTTTAAGTTTTACTTAGTAGCTTCACTGGCTTATTGTCAGTCAGGGATAATCTTAGCTATTATAGTCCTACAATGATTATATCTTTCACGGCAATTATGGCCGCCTTGCCGTGTTTCGGTTTCTGTTTGAAAGGTTTTTCCCGGTGACACTAGCTAGGTAGTACACGGTACATAAGTACAGAATTATAGATGTTCCAACTTTGTTTCTAAGGTTCGCAACGCATAGGCAAATCTTTGAGTATCTTCTTAGCCTGTTGTGTCCCTTTCTGTCAAGTTAAAATGAAGTTTGTCAGAAAGGGACAAAACAGTTCGATAGCTAAAATAGGTATATGAAGCGGATAACGTTATTATGAATAAGACGGTTAGACTTTATAGTGTCACAATCCCTAGCATCAATGGCATGATATTTTACTTCAAGCTCACTTCGCCTAAGGTTGTCGTTTGCAGAATAGACCAGCAGGACTTATGACTCTTCCATGAAGCATCGCCACAGCGATCGTACCTGCCGATCTATTTTGTAAAATTCACATCGTGAAAATGTTGGAGAAATGGCCTGTCAATCGTGTCCCTAACATTTGGTGGAATGAAAGTCTTTGACCCAGTGAGCGTTACCAGTGATGACCAATGGCATTGAAACGTGGTCGCTCACAATGGGTCTTATTAGAAGGCTAAAAGTCAACCAAAGGGCAATAGGGCTATGCTTGGAGTTTCCCTAAGTGATCGAATCAGAAATGAGGAGATCCGCAGGAGAACCAAGGTAACCGACATAGCCCGAAGAATTGCCAAACTTAAGTGGCAGTGGGCAGGGGCTCATAGCTCGCAGAACAGATGGCCGATGGGGCCGAAAGGTTCTGTAGTGGCGACCGGAAGACGTAGCGTTGGAAGGGCTCCTACAAGGTGGACCGATGACCTTATTTATGAAGGCCGCAAGAATTCGCTGGATTCGGGAAGCACAGAACCAGTCGAAGTGGCGGTGCTTGCGGGAGGCCTATGTCCGGCAGTGTCTTTTGGCTGAAACGATGATGATGATGATGATGACTGAAATGTAATGCTATTGGCTATTGTTATTTCTGTCAACCAATCACAACTCAACAGGAAGATTAAATTTAAGTATTAACCGACCAGTGAATAGAATTAAAAAATTATGAGGAGTTTTTTGGGTCAAGTATTTATCGTGGGACGGTCAAATACGTTGGTGGCTCTGGCTTGGTATTCAAGGTTATGTAAACCTTAAATCTCCGGACGTTAACAGTAAATATGGTCACAATACACAAAGCGTGGATTGCGTCAGCAATACCTATTAGAATATAATAACGTAAACTGGAGGCCTCAAAAGATGAAAAGGCGTTATTTCATAATAGCTGTTATAATCATCTAATCTTTACCATCATTCCTTTTTGGTTCATTAATTAGCACTTTGTGTACACATCTTAATAGTGTAACGGGTGTGTGTCGAACTCACACGACCAAGCAACACGAACACGACCTCTTGATCGCCAGCCTAGGCCATTGAGCTAATGGGCTCACTCTCGAAAAAAACTTGAAAATAGTATGCAGATAAAGCAACTTTTCGTTGTCCTTATAGATTTTTTAGTAATCTACATCAATGTTATATGATACGTAATTTGGTTTAGCCATATTTTTTCTATCGGTATCGCATAATAAGCAAAAAATAAAAAAGTATTACCAAATCACCTCCAAATCGTTGAGATGAAATCAGTTTACTCCTTTATTTTTTATCAAAATGGTATTTATTTATTTATTTAAAAATCTACTGCTTTCCAATAAAAAGGAAAATTATTTGGTTTTGTTACTTTTTAGGGTTCCGTACCAAAATGGTAAAAAGGAACCCTTATGGTGTCACTCTGTCTGTCTGTCTGTCACAGCTGAATATCTCAAGAACTACTGATGCTATCAACTTGAAATTTTGAATAGTTTTAGATTACGTTTGCCTAACTATTTTGCAAATAAGAAAGAAACAAAAAAGTTTTTATTTTTATTGCAACAGGGACTGAAAGGTGGTCTTAAAAAATCGAAATGCCGCTACTAGGGCATGTGGGGTATCATATGAAAGCGCGCTGTTTGCATATTCTCAAACATTTTTTTTTCTTTAGGCCGTATAGTTTTCGACTTTTGATGAAAAATGTAAAAAAAAGTACCGTTCCCCCCCCTTATCTCCGAAGTTTGCATAGAGAAAAATCTGAAATTATTCTATGTGATAGAAGTTTATGTAAAGATTACAGGAAAAATAAAACTATGTCTCTGAATAGTACACTTTTTCAGAAATCAACAAAAATTAAATTAGTTCCTTTATCTGTCAATAGATGGCGCTGACCTAAAACAATATTAATATTCTACACCGCAGTGTTAAAATTAACTGACGAATAAAGGCCTCGCCGATGAAAAATTAAAAATATTTGGCGGTTCACAACCAAAATATCCTCCTTCCTGCCTACTCGCTTTGGGTGAAGCACAGTTAATAGTTTTTTCTGGGCACATAACTATTTAGGTCCCACTTATACGAATGAAGCTTATGAAGCTTTAAATGATGGTGCGGAACCCTCAGTGCACGAGTCCGACTCGCCCTTGACCGGTTTTTTTTTAATATGTATTATTTTTAATAGGTATAATAAATTAATGATGCGTCTTATTTGAGACAGCGCTCCTGGATAGGCGAGTCCTATTACTGGCTGGACGTACGACGCATTGCGTGAGCTCAGTACAGAACACGCAAGCTAACCACTCAAGGTTACTGGCATATATCTGGGCATTAATTAATTCAATTTAACGAAATTACCTATCTTTCAAATGTATTATGTACCTACCTATAATGAAGTACCTACAAAGAGATTAAAATATAGACTTTTTTTAAAGCTAAATCTGACTGTTTGGAGCGGCCAGATTAGCCTTGAACCTATTCCGTAAACAGTGTTTCTTGTAAAATTACATGGGTGACAGCTCTTTTGTGCACAGCTGAATGTCGACACGCGGTGCCTTTGTGTCGTGTCGCGTGTCGCGCCTGTTTGTATGAGCCTTTATGTGAGGAGGATTTTTTTAATGCGCTGCGTTGCTTTGCAGAGCTGTTCGCTCCAATCTGTGCTAGCCTTTAAATTAACCTTTCATTTTCTAATTCCAGGGCATCCAAGCGCTCGACACGTACCACAGTAAGGCCTCCATCAACATCACAGCCGGCGGAGTGGGCTACTCTTACGTGAACCTTCGACTGAAGAGCGAGAGGGGCAGAGGACTCAGCTACGACATAGGCATCTACGTACCAGACTACTTTTATCATTAAAAAACTAGCTTAAATGGTGAAGTTTTACTTTCCAGCTTCTCCCTATATCAATAACTTCTTCCTGTAAGCCGTCAAGCTTCAAAACCAGAATGTTCAGGCCTCTCGAAGTTCAAGATTCATATAAGTTGAGCTACAAGATTACCTACTGATACACGCGTGCACTGCCCGGACAGGTCCACTCAAATCTGTGGTTCTTTCCTCAAAACACCATCTTACACTAATCTGCATTGTCCCCACATGATCGACTAAGATAATGTCTGGGCCCTATACCACAAAACTTTACAATTACAATTTATAAATTTGTGAATATTACAAGCGTCTATAGACGAATTTATCCTTACAAAATGTAAATTGCAGTGAAAAGTCTACAATTTACGGACTTCAAAAGAGACTAACCTCTGAATTTGCTTCGGTGTTTCTTCTCAGACTAGTCAGATAGGAACACCGACCTCATCTAGTTTGAAAATACTTATTATAATTTTGTAGAACCAATTTACAGAAATAAAATATCATTTATCACCGGTTCATGGGTGGCTTACAGTAGGTAACTTACGTTTTGTCGAGATGCGAACATATGAAGCAGCAGATTTTTTTCGCGATTTTGGTGTTGGTCCCGTAGTAAGAGTTGTTCATAATTATGAGCATAATGACCCCATAAGAGGTTTTCAGCTATTAAAATGACACCTTGTAGATAGCAGTAATTAAATCAAGTAAACTTCAATTCCCAATCTCTTTGGAACCACAAACCCAACATAATACCTGACAAAGCTCAAATTCTATTGCACCCAGAATTGATTTATAATAGGATGTAACAATGGTCACTCAAAAATCTACTTTGACGACTGTATGTTAAAGTAGAAAGTTGAGTAAATACAAAGGAATATTGAGGATTCTTGTTTATCTATCAAATACAAAAGAGCTAAAAAAAGTCTAGTAAAATTAAACAAACGAATTGGTCAACACAATATTTATTCACTCATTGGAATAGACGAGTTCTGGAGTAGAGTCCGCGTATCGGTAATCGTAGTGTGGGAGCCCCCCAGCGACGATGGAGCGACGCCTTTATGAAGGTGGCGCAGAGGAATAGACTGGATGTGGAAGGCGGAGGACAGGGTATTGTGGCACAACTTAGAGAGGCCTATGTCCAGCAGTGGACTGCGATATCAAGAAGAATCAGGAAATTATTTAAAAAGATTCATTTCATACAGAGACACCTCCGTGTGTCGGAAAGCACGCTAAGCCGTTGCTCCCGGCAGTCATTCGTAGATCTTTGACAGTTATTACGGCTCGTCAGAAGCCCCAACCAGTCTTGCCAATGGTTATATTGTGTTACCAACTCTGTTATCAACTGTGTTGTGGAGGCAGATTTACATGCAGCGACCGCACGCTTCATATAAAATTCTGGGATTCAGCTGCATCTGGTTTGACTAGAAGCCGAACCCAATATGGACTGTGTTAACATGGATTATTTTAAAACTCCTGTTTCAAAAAATCACAATACTCCTTTTCAAGAACTTTTAAAGCGCCCTCTGTGTTTAACAAAACGTTTTGTCTCCTTAAATTGTCGATTAACGCCATCTGTCGGTCACTCCTTGTATTTAATACTTTAATGTGCGCTTCTAGTCCAGAGATGGCGGTCTGGTGGGACGCTGAAAGATTGCGGGAAGATTCGCGGAAGTCCTGAAATAAATACATTAGCAGCTTTAGATGCTTTTATTACTGTGAATATTCATAATTTCATAACACAACGTTCTAAAGTAGGGCAAATAGAGAAGCGGATTAAGTGAGAGAAATAAATAACAAAGCAGCCAAAAAGTGACTTCGGTGAGACGGGGCTCTAGGATGGACAGTCATTTTAAATAAATAAATAAATAATAAATAATAATTTTAATTTCCACCATATTTAGGTTGCTATTGCAAGTAAAATTATCTTCTAGGGTCCTTCGCAATAATGAAACAAGGCTAACAGTCAACCGGAAGTCGATGGTAACAATGTGACATTGACGCGCCTTTATTTCCTAGGTGTAAGGGTGGTTTTTGTAGTTCAAGTGTCACTGTCGGGGTGCACTACCTGACCTGCTGCTTGGAAAGGCCTCTTCTCATAGAGAAGGAACTAGAATACACTCTTGAATTCACTTGCTGATTTAGTCTTTATTTGAATTGAGAATCTCAAATAGTTATCAAGTTTTGGGGACACAAACTCAATGTCATACATGACAAAGTTCAAATTACATTGCAACATATATAGCTTGCAAACATAACTTAACATCACGCCTTGTTTCCCCAAAGGGTTGTGCAGAAGTGTACCTATAGTACACCCAAATTCGCCATGAAATAGGGGGCGAGTCTTTTGCCATCAACCGGGCACATACCAGACAACAGATATAAAAACCCAATAACACTGCCCGACCTAGAAATCAAACCCATGATCAGCAGTAGCGCTTGCGATCACTATACCATTAAGGCAGTTTTCCTTTGCAAATCGTCGTTTGATACACGCGAGCATTTGTGATTGAAAACAATGAGGACTATCGCGCTTGAATTCGCCGCTAGAGGCGCTAGCGTAGAGTGAGGTCTCTAGAAATGTCAAATGTGAAACAGAACGTACACTGTTTGCGGGATTTGCTATCGCAAATTGTTACTAATTATTCATAATGGTAAAGATTGTGCCATTCCTGATTAATTATGGCCATTTATGGCTTTAGATTTTAAGTAACAACTTAGGATATAATTTCGTATCACTTGGAGGTAGAATAATATTTGTCTGCTTAATGCATGCCAATTCTAGGAACATTATAATGTAAATATTCATTTATTGGTTGTCTGTAAAGGTAGTTTACGGACGATAGTTTAACGTGACAACGTCATAACAAAACATTGATCACTGAGCGTAACGGGACAATGAGTTATCCTTTTTCGTGCATGCAGCCGGCGTTCATCGATTTATTAGACGTTGTCACGTCAAAAAAAAAAAAAAAACTTAAATATATCCAAAACATATAAAATAAAAGTACTGACAGGACCTTACTCAACAGTGGCGCCAACTGGTGTGCACAAAAACGATAGCCCCCATTAGTGTAATTAAGAAATTCTTAATGGCAGCCCAGTATTCGGAATTTGTCCACATTAGCCCCCATTGCATGAGAACATATTTTTTTTACCAGACAACGATATTAACCTTTTCAGTCCGTTTCACAGTATCAATCTGCTGTCTCAAGTTATCGATGGTCTCCTGCTGCGCCGCGCTCTTCGCCTCCGCACTGTTGCACTTAACTCTACAACGTTTAAGCTCGCAAGTCAGCCTGTCTGTCTCGGTCCTTTGTTCTTTGTAGAGGCGCTCCTTTTCCTGTAAAGATGTAAATAATAGAATATAATCATTATACCAGCATTTTATCGTCCCTCTTCTCATTCACACAAGCTAAAATTCATTCTAAAGAAAAAAGGGCACATTCCTCTAGATCGTATTTTGTTGCTTCGTGTCTCAATATGAAACTTTATAAAAGGTATTAGTACATTCTAGACACATTTACCGAGGTCGCTGTTGAGCCGTTTTTCATAATTCCTTCTCAGTCACGAGAACATTTTTTTTTAAAGGTGTGGCGCTAGTCGACCCTTGTATAGATAAGTCCAGATTTCCTCACGATATTTTCCTTTATTATGTACACCATATGGATTCAAGATATAAATGTAGACATTTTACACAAGGTGACACAATGGGGGGTCTTTTATCATTTATTTGTAGTAGTTATTGTATTGGTTTTATTAATAACATACATAATTATAATAAAAAACAGTATGGGGACCGAGTTATTGACTAACAGAAAACATAGAATCATCGTAAGATATCATAACATCACGCCTGTAATTAGGCAGAGGTATACCTTAGCATATTATTATACACCCATGTTACGTCAAATAGGGGACGAGCCTATTGCCATCAACCGGACACAAATCCAGACTCCGGGCTCCTTCTGAGAAATTCCAGATACAAAAACCCAAATACATGGTGTACAGGGTGGCCAATTTGGAAGTATACAACTTTAAATTTTGATTATTTTTATTACAAACGAAAATTACAGGATATTTTTCTATAATTATTTTACTCAGGCTTGGCAATTTTTTACGAAAATTAAGATCAGCGTAATCTCCTCCTTTTTTATACTCAAAAATAGGATCGCTTGTCATTGTGTTTTTCATTAAATTTTCGCATACTTTGTTAGTTATCCCACTAACAAAGTCACAAATATCCTGCTTTTTGTAATCAAGATTGACCACGACACGTCCCTTTGGATAACCCAATACAAAAAAGTCAGGACATGTCGTGAAATCCTCAATGATCAAAATGGTTAACGTTACTCTTAATGATTTGTTAGAAAAATTGGATCGTTTTTAAATTCGTTTAAGAACTTCAGGATAAAATTACTGAAAGTATTGCGGTGGTCATGGTCTTATAGACTGTGCTTATCGAATATGCCACATTTTAACTAAATAATAAACACCAAACAACTGCAAAATTTGGTTTTAAATCAGAATGGGGGCTAAAAAAAGTTGTATACATCTTAATTGGCCAGCCTGTATTAGTTTCCAATTTTTTATCAGTATAGCTTTAGCAACAACTTCAATTTTAGTTACTTTTAATCGCACTGAGTTTAATACGTCCATTTTATTTCGGCATTTAGTAATTTAGATTTAAATATTAATGATAGTCAACCCATTATTCGCTCACGACCCACGTCATCACACTTGCCCTTACTGCTGTATAGGGGCTGTTAAGGCCTAGATATATGCCAGTGACCTTGAGTGGTTAGCTTGCGTGTTCTGTACTGAGCTCACGAAACGCGTCAAGCCAGTAATAGGACTCACCCATCAAGGAGCGCTGTCCCAACCCAAATAAGACGCATTATTAATTTATTATACATAAAACAAAAGGTATTTTAATAAAACACATATACTAAAAGATCAATAATTAAACTATCTTTAAAAAGGTGAAGGTTTCAGAAAAATACGTTTGATAGATTTTGCGTTATTCTCAGTTTTTTATCCCCGTTACACATGACTTTATAAATTAATTTCACTATAAACATAGTCTAAAATATTCATATATTAGGTTATCAAGAAAATGCTCTCATCCATACTAATATTATAAATGTGAAAGTAACTCTGTCTGTTTGTCTGTATGTTACGTTTTCACGCCTAAATCGCTAAACCGATCGTTATGATATTTGGCAGAGATATACCCTGGGATATGGAGAAGGACATAGGCTACTTTTTTACGCGATAACCAACATCCACGCGGGCGGAGCCGCGGGAAAAAGCTAGTTTAACATATATTTTTTCCAAATCATTAACACTACTCGTTTAGACGTGATCTTTAGTATAAAATCATTAAATGTCGGTTATCGTCGCCTTAATGTCAAATTACCATGTTGCCATGGACGTGCAGTTAACTGTACTTGCTCAAATATATACTTACATTAAGTTTAGCTACCAGCACCATATTCTTAGCCTTTATATCAGCTGAGCTGGCTTTCATATTATTAGCCTTTGACAGCAGAGTCATTCGCTCACTCTCAAACTCTGCTAGCTGTCGCAAGTGACCATCGCATTGGGTTGTCTGGAAGAAGAAAACTATTAAAACATCTGCTGGATTCCTGAAATTAATCTTCACTGAGGCTCTATTGCTCTCGCTTCTATTTCTATACATTGCTGCTAGTAAGCCTGAAGGCCACCTAATGGGGCACCTGTGCGCAGCGAATGTTTTGTTGCCAGGTGTCTCCAGAAGAGCGCGATATATAAAACTAGCTTCTACTATGAATTAGGTGTAATGAAAATTTGTTGATGAAAATACAAAAATCGCTACGTGTACTCGTATGCCAATGTGAATCCCATCATCAGAACTGGAGTTTGATAAAAATTCAAACAAAAAAAAAAAAAGTTTTTCGAATCGATTTATAAACGACGGAGTTCTGACTTTTTGAGGTAATAAACATAAAAAAAAAAACAATCAAATAGAGAACCAATAAGGAGGACCTTTTTACTGGACCACTTTCTTGTCTATTCTTTATAGGAGTTTCCTCTTCGCAATGGGCAAATAATTTTGATTGATTGATTTACAGAAACTTTGAAAAATAACAGAAGAGAAATCTGGTAGTATGCCACTAATAATTAAATGTTTTAGGATTTTGCAGCTAGATGGCGCTGTTATTTCCTAAGCAAAGGACTGCCCGCCCTGGGCCCGCGTGGCAGTTTACGGGCCATTCCCTCTCGAAGAGAGCATAGCTAGACTACTATGAAGAGAGGAGGCCTGTGTCCCAGCAGTGAACATTATAGGCTCATTATGCTTATGCTTCGTATACCATGAACTGGCATGAGAACGAATGAATCCATACTGGAGGAACTCAAAATCACCATGCGGCTATCTGTAATATGCCAGGAGCGTGCCCTTAGCTTTTTCGGACACATGCGTTCACCTAAGCATGGTCTGGAAAGGCTTATGCTACTGGGCCGGGTGGAAGGAAAACGCGCTCAAGGCAGAGCACCGGCAAGGTGGTCAGACACAGTCAAGAGGGTTTTTGGAGGCAACATTTACCGAGCGGTTCACACTGCAGAAGACCACATAACTTGGAGACGCGTCGTATGTGGTCGCGATACTCAGCATTGAGGGAACGACGAAAAAGAGAGATGCTTATGCTGCAAACCTGACCCCAGCCTAGTTTAGGAAAAATTTAGGCAAATAATGCAAATATCAAACCATGTATCTACAACTTACCTTTTTATCTAACGTGCCCTGTAATCTATCTATTTGTTCTTGCATCAACTTCACCTTGGACGACAGAAACTTGCAGACGTTCTCAACTGTAGGTCTGTCTGAAAACACAGAAAAACAGTGCTTATAACTTAATGCAGGCTGTGAGCACAGCTAAAAATGGAACTAGCTAGAGAAGTGTGACCATACCAATGTATAGTCAAATATTCTGCTTTCCCATCATAATCGTCTTTCTTGGCAGACTAGTAGATTGCAAATGACAAATTTAACTGGATTGGTCACCGCAGTTTATTATTTTTGGTAGTCAAGAAGATGCTGCTTCTGTACTGATTAAGAGTACCTGTCTTGATAATAACATTGGTCTAGTCTGGCCAAGGTGCTGGTGCTGGGTATAATGATTGATGACTGAGACAAAAATGATTGAATATGTGGAGTAAATAATAGTGTTTTAAGTTACCTTTCAAGAATGACTGTGGCAGTACTTTATCCTTAACATTAACCGATACAAACGCGTACAAAAACTCTTTATCTTCTCCAATTCTACCAACTTTCACATTGGTACAACAGTTACATGCATTCATACTTTTTATTTCAATCACATCACTGTTTGTACTACCAACATTAGATTTTTGCATGCCATTTTCAATTTCGGTGCTCAAAGTTGACTCTGGCGAACAGTTTGGAGGTGTTTTTTTCTTTTTTTGAACAGTTTTGTGGTATGAAGGTAAAGATGGTGGGGTGTTAGGCCTATGGGAATCGCAGTTATGTTTTTTTATGGTGTGAGCTGGTGACAATGCAAGGCTGGGCGAGAATTCTGAGAATATATCTTGCTTTTGCTGAAATTAAAAGGATGCATGATTGAGAATTATGTGGGATTAGATCAAAAGTGAAATCTGTGAGGTTAAATTGCTTGATTAATATGAGCAAAAAGCTGGATACAAATAAAAGATAGCACAAATATTATTTATATTTTTCAAATGGTTTGTTATAGTGCTCCATGCAGTATTTACAAGTCATGCATGTGTTGATGACAACAAGTTGAACTACTTGGATTTTAGTAATATGAATCCATCACTCCATCAGCTCCATCGCTTTCCATCAGGCAAGATCGAGCAGGTCCAATCAATAATTAAAAAAAAAACATGCACAAATATTCTGGGTTTCTCCCGGGGCTTTTAGAATAATGCTTGTTCGCTATATAGATGAAAAAAACAAAAACCAAATGTCTAGTGTGTTTAAGGCCTTTGCACTCTCTGCAGTGTGACTGTGAGGAAACCGATAAAATGAGTCATGCAGGCACATTTTACTTGCCAATCCAATTAAGGTTAGATTATATGTGTGATTTATAATGTCTGTCATTTTCTACAACCCACATGATCCACTGACAGGAATAATAATTATAAATTAGGATCTACAGTGCTTGTCTATTGATGTTGTGGTTCACATTCTTGATTACCTGTTTCAGTGGTATCGGACATATAAGTACTGATATATTACTACGTTGAAATATTCTGCATTGCTTAAATTAATAATACACAACAAGTAGGTACCTAGTCCATCAAAGATTTTTTATAGAAACCTACCATAGCATGTTCAATTTCCTTCATTAAACTTTCTGTTTTTTTCTCAAGTTGTTTATTGAGTTTCTTGAACTCATCCTCGCGAGCTAACAGGTCTAAAGAGTCCATTTTAAGTATAACTTTATATTTTTATCATAAACGATAATAAACACCAGGCAACGACATGTACACGTTAATTAAACACACTATAAAATTGCGAAGTATATACAACGTTTTGTTACGCTACCTACCATGATGAGGTGTTTTGAACTCGGACGGGTTTTAATGTCATCAAATAAACTCTGTTACTATGGTTACGAGATGCACTTTGATCAAACGAAGTACTGAACATTTCCTAAATGCACTCAACTTCATTACTTTTTATAAAGTACAGCCATACTTCTAAATGCTACGAGATATCGCTATATGTGATTTCACTTATTTTAAAGCACAATAAATTAAAAAATTGGAATTTAATAATTGCTTTGCTTAATTATTTGGTGTTAATGAGAGTATGCTGCCATCTAGTGGTGACGCTTAGATACTACGGCAAACGCTACTGGTGTCAAAAACAGCTGTGCTTGAACCAATCAGGAGGGCCTCGCTGTTGTCAATACGTTTTCTTTGTTACGTATACACACACATATAAATACTTGTTGACACATTGCTTTGTTTCCCATATGATTTAGATTAGAAAGATCCGAAAATCAATCATGAAATAAACATATCACACGTATAGATGTGTCCAAAAAACGATGATTGAAAAAAAAAATCTTTAAAAATATCGTATATCTTGCCCTAAAATCTTATCAAGGTCGTTAGCCTCAGAGTGAGAGAACGGATGAGAGAAAGGGATAGAGAGACTTATTAAAGTGTGCTCTACAGAGATTTTCAATCGATTTACCAATGAGAACGAACCAAACCCAGCTGACACAGCTGACATCTTAGTGTGCTACTGTCGCGAGCGAATATTGGACGCTCGCTCTTGCGACTGACGAATTTGCAATAAAATCTCAATTTTGGACTGCGTTTTCGCGTCCGGACATTGATTAAACAGTGTAATAATGTATTTTAAGAGAAAAAGAAACGATTACCGGAGTGTTATATTATAGCCCAGGTGTTTAGGAGCGGAGTTAAACGACATAGTTTGCGGCCGATTAAGGTAATTCTATTTTAAAATGCTCTAACATATGTTTGGTTATTTATTTTTTCCTGTTTCGTAAATACGTATCGTAATCCTGCGTTTTAGAAAGTTAATAGACATGTAGTTTCATGTTATAATGCGATTCAGTTATGGAGATAACTGTATTACTCCATTTTACAAAGTGGAAAGTGGTTTTAGAATCGGTGGTGTTAACTCTAAGTTCATATTATTATTGCGTAAATAAGTTCACGAAAGCAATTTAGTGGTTCAATTAAGATCTACATTGTGTTCTTAAGTGGTTGTTAAAGAAAATAATAATAAAAATCAGCTGTTCCATTTTGTTGCGAGGCAAAAGCGCCATGTACCTTTTTTTTTTTAATAAACAAGTTCCTACGGGGCTCAGGTCGTTTCGGGTCCAGCCAGTGCCCCGTTAGTGCTGTGCAGTTATCGATATTCGCATGTCGATACGCTTTAGTAAGTTTTTCTTTGTTCTTATTTTTAGTTAATTTACAAAAGTGGTGTAGGTAATAAAATTAGATTAGTTTTATACGCCTAATTGCGTGCTGTATGTACTTTGCGAATGACGTCACTATTAGAATGTTTGACTGCTTTTATCACGGAGTTCTTTAATTTGAAGGCTGAATTTCATGTGATGTGACTACCTACTTAGTTAAAAAAAATCTGCATGTGTAGCAGTTTTCATTATTGTAAATGGAAACCAATCATTGAAAGTAATTAATGTGTTTGAATAGATATAGCAGCCATTACATTAAGGTACCTATTAAAGTTCCCAATAATTTAATTAATAAGTACCTAATTTCATTTAAATTTTCTATGATTAATTAAATAAAAAGTACATGCTGTGGGCAATTTCGTACCCACTAAAGCACAAAGCCCAAACTATACTCCATTTATTATAACTTTAGACAAATAACTGTTATCACCCTTTCGTTATTTCGATGTAAACGTTTAATAAACTCCGTTATTTCACGATGAATATATAAGCACTGTAATCTATTTACCATTTACATTAAAAAAATAACTCTGAAGTGCAGTAATTTCAACAATATTACATAATAATTGTCGTTATTTAGCCGTTATTTGTCTAATGCTATAGTAAATGGAGTATAGACCTACTCAAAACGAATAAAGACCACATTTGACAGTTGGATTATTGATCACATGAATGCCATCAATATGAAGATGAAAACAGCTGTTATTATAACCAGCTTAAGCTGTGCCACTCCCTCATAAACAAACTAATCTATAAACAATAGAAATGCTTGTTTCCCATAATATTAACAGAATAAAGATGGTCTGTTTTAGCCACACTTTTATAGACATACATACATGCTATTTCGTGTTTTTCTGTGTGACCGCGTTGTTCTTCTAAAGTACGCAACAGATTCTGCTGCGGTTTCTAAGCTTTTTTTAGGGAATTTATTCTGGAAGGTTTATGTGTATAATACATTAATATTAAACTTACGTAAAATAAAGAAATCTCGATGTTTTTTCACGTCGTAAAAACCGTGCGAAGCAGGAGCGGGTCCCAAATAGTCTTATTTTTGTCTTTTTACTATACTTCATTAGACAAATAACGGCTAAATAAAGACAGTTATTGTGTAATATTGTTGAAATTATTGCACTTTAGAGTTATTTTTTTAATGTAAATGGTAAATAGATTACAGTGCTTCGTATTTATCGTGAAATAACGGAGTTTATTAAACGTTTACATCGAAATAACGAAAGAGTGAGAACAGTTATTTGTCTTTACATGGAATATAGTTCTAGATGATTTTGAACGTAACGGAAAACAGTATGGCGTGTTGCCGCATCAAAAAATTCACTTTCACACTATGTTTGCGTGTTTAAACACACGGCGTTCTATACTTTCTACTTTTTGTGCATTGCACATAGGAAAAAAAACTTAATGCCTGTATTCAAAGGCGACACTAAGTTTTCATATTTAATGAGATATTGTTTCGTGAATGCATATTTTTGGCCTGAGATTGTACACTGCAAAAACAGCTGACTATTGTTCACAGGCTCTTGAGTCCTGCTCATTTATGTATTTCGCCACGATTTCCGAATGAATAGGACTTAAGGCTCCTACAAGCAGGCGCGACACGCGACGCGAAACTAACGCAACGCTCGTCGCGCGACACGCGGTGCCTTTGTGTCGCGTCGTGTGTCGCGTCGTGTGTCGCGCCTGTTTGTAGGAGCCTTTAGGACTTGAAACTTACATGTTGGTACTATTGACTACTGATCAAAAGTCTGACAACCGTTCAGGGTTGCCAAGTAAATGGGTTATGAAGGGCCCGAGTACTCCATGTTAGACACTAAAAATCGGTTGCACCTAGGTACTGAGGAATCTGACACCAATAAAGAAAAGTTCAGGGTGATGATGATATTTTACTTCCTGTCCCAAGAGTCCTTGTCCCAAAAATCCTCATAAATATGCAGATTATAAAAATAATTGTCCTTGAATAACCTGCTATGATACGATTTCCACAACATACTTATGTTATAAATCGTGTTAAATAATATCATTACTATCGCTGACGTTTAAATTGCCTTTATGTATAACTGATTGCTCCAGTAATCATTATATCAACTACATTGTATCGAAATTACTTAAGTTTATGACGTCACCCTTCCATCATCTTTCATCCTGCCTGCCTTTTCCCAACAGCCATGTTGGGGTCGGCTTCTTGTCTAACCGAATTCAACTGAATACTAGTATTTTGCATGGAGCGACTATTTGACCTCACCAACACAGTTACTGGGTAACACGATTGGGAACCCATTGGTAAGACTGGTTGTCAGACTTAGCTTCTGACTACTCGTAACGACTGTCAAAGATCTACGAATGTCAGCCGGGCCCAACAGCTTATCGTGTTTTCCGAGGCAGGGAGGGAACACGATATGTAATTGATGGTCACCAATCCACGAACCGACCATGGTAAGCGTAGCTTAACCTTCGATCGACCCGGGTCGCGTTTATTATTTAGCCACGAGCCCCTTTCATTATAATAAGTCTATGGACATTTCTCTATTACTTAGACGACATTAAACGACCAGTAATTTGTAAATGAGTTCTTGTCGTAAAATTAAATAACTATTTTATCGAGCCACGCCAATAGCGAGAAAAATAGAAACACAATTCACTTTTACTGGCTGACCTACTTTTACGAACTGTAATTGTTGTGAATCACAATTTACCGGAGAATGTAACGGTGAAATTATCAACCTATTTGAGTGACATATTTGGTCGGTATTTACCGGTTTCTTATAAAAAACATATTTTGCACTGTTAGTAACCGTATCAATCGGTATTGTTTATCTAAATAATATGAAACATTGAAATAATACATTATACTTGTTCATTGTAAGCAAATTCCAATACAAACCTTTTATAATCAAACACACTACCGCCATTGTTCTTTAGCGGGGGATTTGTGAACTAAAATCAATTTAGATGCACATCGGAGTATTTTAAAATCGGTTTAGCACACACTAAAGCCTTTAGAAGTTGGTATAACGTTCACCTTGGCTTCGTTTGCGAAAATATATGGAAGTGACACACTTAATCTACAAATAGCGTGGCCATTTTCTAAATAACAGCTGTCTGGGTGTAGTTAAGGCTTTAGTTTAACATTCAAAGTCGAGTCTCGTTACGTTTTTATTCAATTCGCCAGTTGAAATTATTTGAATTTCGTGCAGAATTTTGAGTCAACTTGAGAAATGTATTCGTTGTGATTATAATTACTTGGCGGCTTACAAATTTGCATTTTTGCGGAGTTCTAACATGCTACAGTTATTTTATTACCGACTGACTTTTGATTTTCTGCTGCTTTTAGGAGTTTGAAACCTTGTAATACAATGGCGGTTTTTATCAATTATGATTGTGAAAATTATCATAAAGTAACTGTTACCTGCGACTTCATCTGCGTGTATTTTGTATTTCATATTTTTTGGTGGGGGTTACGCGGTAAAGGTGGTGCGCGGAGATGCGCCGCACTGGCAGTCTTGTTCGAGCAGCGGTAGCGATAGCACGCCTAACACAGTAATATTGGAAACAGTGTTTTATTGTACATATCTAACCTTAATCTAAACCAAGACACCACACACATATCCAGGATGAAAGTAGCCTATGTCCTTCTTCAGGTCCCA
Source organism: Dryobota labecula (assembly GCA_947523025.1). Taxonomy (NCBI): domain Eukaryota; kingdom Metazoa; phylum Arthropoda; class Insecta; order Lepidoptera; family Noctuidae; genus Dryobota; species Dryobota labecula. The sequence goes on along the minus strand of OX383310.1, from coordinate 562,400 downwards.
GGCTACCTATCAGTTCAGTGGTTTAGTCGTGAAAGGGTAACAGGCAGACAGTTACTTTCGCAAGTAGTAGGCACCTATATATTTATGGGAGTATGAAAGAAAATTATGAAATATCTAATGCCAGGATAAAATATAATTTTCTCCGATGTATACTGTTTTCTATTATCCTAATACAATGTCTTCCTTATATAGATACGGAAAATGCCAATTTTCTCTTTGTTATGAATGGGCTGCTATATAGATAGCAGCCCATTCATAACAAAGAGAAAATTGGCATTTTCCGTCATAAAATCCTTTGTGAATCATCTAATTTCCTTTGTTTTAGTTACACGCCATTAAATTAAATACAAGCGTTGCTGCCATTGTTGTTAGGAAAAATTGCCTGGTACAGCCCGATTCAAGCTTAATGGCGGCTTTGAAGTGCTCTACTCGCTGCGCAGTAGCCCACCTCTCACCTCTGCTGACACATGAATTTCTTACTGGGCAGCGACTTGCCTCGAGCCGCCATAAAATTCGCGACTGCTGTGCAGGAAATCCTGTGCTCGATCACCAGGTTGGACAAAGATTTATAGGGTTGTAAAAATTTGCCAGTTCAGTTCTAAGTCTGGTTTTGGTGCTCGGTTGATGGCAAAAGGCTCGCTTAAACATAACTGGCGAAATGTGAAGGTACTATGCATCTCTGCCTAAACCTTTGGGAGAATATAGTCATGATGTATGTTCTAGCAGAACTCCTGCTGCAGTTGCTAAGAAAAAAACAATACTACCCACTTTAATCTGCCAAAAACTGGAGTGTGTCAGTACTCTGTACTATCAACCTATTTGATATCGATAAACTACCGATTGTGGCAGACCAAACATTCATATCTAAAGTAATTAACAATTTCCTCAATTTACCTTAAGTATGAGGTGATTAGCTTATTGCTCTAAAGTGTTTCAAGGTGGTTCACGTTTTGTTTATGAAATCTTGGGTTAGGTTAGGTAAAGGGCTTTTATGGGGCGTTGATTTATAGCAGTCTGACTCAATCGTCTTAAAAAAAATCTTAAAATACTATGTTTTAATTTCACCATTATCACTGACATCGGTGATGGAAGACATCGTAAGGAATTCTGGACTTGTAGTTAATATAAGTCTGGAATCACCAACCTGTCTTGAGCAAGCGTGGTGATCAATGCTTGTGCCTTCTCTGTTTGACAAGAGGAGGCCTTTGCGCTGCAGTGGCTAGTATTATTATAAGCTCCAATGGACTTGGATCTCTATAGGATCGGATCCCATAATGGTTTCCTATTTGTAACAGCCTTGGGGTGTCAGCCGGTACCATCTATACTGACTTGCTGCTATGCTTTTCAACACAGCATTAAAATCGTGTCTACGTCTTACGTTTTGATATCAGAGCCCTGATAGGGTCTTCTCCCCTTTTACCTAATTATAGCCCTTCCATCATTTCGTAAACCGTCCGTGTGATCTACACAAACCTTCACAGCATCGGAGTTTCCCGTTTCATTCAACAGAATGATATTTTCTACAACTCATACTATTTCTATAATTTCGATTATGTGCTCATGTTTATAATTTAGTTCTATTTTTTTGTTTACCTACTTTCTCGTGGTAATTATCTTTTTATATGCACGAGTTTCTGTGACAAATAAACATTATTTTTTTTCGTTCTTTCTATTCTCCTTTCACAAATCTTAATCCTGCTCCTGATCCGGCATTTCACTAATATCACCAGCTTATCAGGCCAGTTGAAAGTAGAGTGTATCGGGGTGCTATCAGCCCACGCGTGCTAAGGTGCACGATGTGGCTTGTTTTTGTCTCGCAACTTTGTCAATACTTGTGTAATTCTCCTGTTTATGGACACGTCAACTTTTGCATAATGTTAATGTGACTTTTGATATTGTGACTCTTGTGTGACCTTTGGGCACACTGTCTCCGCGTGGGTGGGTGTCAAAAGGACGGACTCTATCTTTGACGTAGGCTTTATATAATTTAGATTTGAGTAAAAGGTATGAAAGATAGACCCTCAAAAATGTCTATTCTATGTTAAAACGTGGCTGTGGTTTTCATGAAAGCGATTGCATCGCTGAAAAGGTTTGTGCTGTCGCGAAAAGATGATCAATGGATTTGCTGAGTTAACTAGAAACAGGTATCTAGTGGTTTCTAGAGTAGCTTAGCTTAAAATTTTTGGTATCCTAATAACTTTCCTAGAAATTCTAATATACCCAGAAAGCTTCCACGAATTCTATGAAATGGGTTGAAAAAGGTAAAGATATTAAAAAAAAAAAAAGACAGATCAAATTATATGATCAGCCTTGCTTTCAAGAGCAATTCTTTGAAAACAAACCAAGAGCTACTCCACAAATTTAAATCCCTAGTAAGAGCAAATAAACAGCATCTATTAATAACTTTCTTTTATCAATCAGTGCCACAATCCATACGATAAGTGTACGACGCAGAACGCAAACAATAAATTATATGTCTGTAACTAGCTTTTGCGCTCGGCTTCCATTACACGGGAACGAATTACCGAGATTAAAAGTACCCTTTGTTAATCCAGGTTATCATCTACTTGTGTGCCAAATTTCATCCAAATCCGTTCAGCCGTTTTTGTGCCAATCCGGGACATACATCTAGACAAACGGACAAAAAATCTAAAAACTATATTTTCAACATCAGACTCGTTCCCACACGTCGCATTGCGCGTCGGAACAATAACTTTTTCTTTTAATTATTCAATGTACAGTTTTGACTTCGTTACTCATTTATGTGAAACCCGTCAAAATCGGTCCAGCCGTGTCGGAGATTAGTCAAAACAAAAAGACAGACAGTCAAACAGACAAATTTTTTTTTTGTAATAATTACCGTATAGCTGTTATTTTGACATTCCAAACAGACTTCAATTTTATTTATTTGTATAGATATATGTATAGAAGACGTGTTTATTGTAAGACGCATTTCCAGCCTGATAATAGACCCAGAGTTGGGTTATTGTCTCTTGAGAGTCAAGGTACAGAAAGTGCATTCCCACCTCTTGAATTGCAGATAGTGTTATATCTGCCATCTGTTCTTGTGGTTGAATAGACTGAGATATTCAATAGTGAAGTGAAGAATAGGAATTGTTTTGCTATGTGATCAGCAGTTTACAGCGTGTAGCTTGGCGTGTAGAAAAAATATCGATGTATTGATACATTGATATCATTTGTTCGATATATCGATATTTGTTTGGGGATATCCATTATTTTGATACATCGATATAAAATATCAAGTATCGGAAATTTATCAAATACGATATATTTCCACAAGCAATACCGTTGTCGCCACTGACTAAAACCGCTGGAGTTCAAAGCTGTACAAAAGTAGTTTTTTTTTGTGTGTCTGCTTGCTTGGAAAATAAATTGTAAGTGGGCCTAACTGTGAAGGCAGAGCTACGCTGAGGTAGATAAAAAAAAAAAATATATATATGTACTTACAAATATTTTTTTGAAAATTTCACCGATATGTCGATTTTTTTTCGATATGTCGAAATCGATATCGATGAAAAAAAATATCAATACGATATATATCGATACTTTTTGCCACTTGCATCCCTCAGTCTGTGCGCTTCCTTAGTATTTGGAAGGTCGAAATCGGTCGTGAGTGTTCGCACGAGTAAAATTCGTACAAAAACGCATCCAAAATGCTCGCGCCCTAACACGCTGTTAACAAACTTGTATCTTTCCTATTAGACAAGAGGCTTTTCATGTGACAGTGGGAATATTACCAGCTGACAATTTTCCTACCAGATAACACTAGTTAGTGCCCATAAAAGGATGGAAACAATAATGCAAATTAGATGATAATTTATAAACAAAGCGTATGTGGGCGCGAGGCGTAATAAGAACAAAAGATCTTTGTTCCTTATAGTCCCTTGGCGTATCAATCATCAGGAATTTTCATAATGATATAATTATAGAGATTTATGTTTTGTTTTGTTACACGAGTTTGCTCTCTTCAGTAGCGAGTTAGTAATATCATCTATACAAATAAATAAAATGGAAGTGTATGTTTGTTATGTTAAAATAACAACTTTTTACAAAATGTATATACACGGTACTAATTTATAAAAATCGTTTTTTTTTGTCTGTCTTTTCCGGGTAATCGCCGAAACGGCTGGACCGATTTTGATTGGACTTTCACTGGCAGATAGCTGAAGTTATAAGGAGTAACTTAGAGGAAGGAGCCGCGGTTGCACCCGCGTGTCTGTTTTTCTAAAGTAAAATAAAAGACAAGCTACACGGGCGCAGCTGCGGGCAGTAGCTAGTCTATACTAATTAAAGAGGTAGTCAGTTTGTATTCATGGGGTAATCTTCGAAACTACTAATCCCATTCCGAAAATTCTTTCACTAATAGGAAGCTACAGTAAGAGTCATAGGATATAATTATGTTATGTTAAAACAAGAAAATTGACGCGGACGAAGTCGCGGGCAGAAGCTAGTTAGTAATATCATGATCATCACATCGTCAGGAATAAGTAATGTAATTTAATAGATTTTATAGAAAACGGGTTTGAGTAGTAGAAACTATAATTTTGATTGAATAGCTTGATATATTATAGCAAAAACAATATCAAAGTCCACATACTTATTTTAGGAAGACTGAATGTTAGAGAGAGAGGACTACAAAAAATAAACATAAAATGTTATATTTAAAAAAAAAAAAAAAAACGGATTCCTGAAAAAACGTATAGAAAGTTAAGCAAGGTAATTTATTATTTATTGAACTAATAATACCTATTGTGGTAAAAAATAAAAAAGCGAAGCAAAACTAATGCACAATTAAGGCCAATTCCAAAGAGTGAATAAACTCTTTATTTCATGAAACAGATTCGTCACATTCTGAGCTGATCCGAGGCACCGAGGCTACAGAAAATAATCCGTTACCTGAGATCACGAGAAACAACAATGTTGCAAAGTGTACGTTTATGAAATTTCTTTGTGTTATTATGAACGACGGACGGAATTACTGGCCAGGTAATATTATTATTTTGCCCTTATTCTAACTTATTTGTGGTCGGCGCAACATATATTTTTCTTCCATTCTTCTCTATGTCTTCAATCTCAGTAATTACTCCTTTTCTAGCCATATCCAGTAGTGGCGTTAGGGTAGGGCGCGGTTGGGCGACCGCCCAAAGGCGCCAGGCACGAAGAGGCGCCCCTTCATGTCTGGTTTCCCGTCTCGTCCTTCCATTGAGAATATTCGACACTATACCTGTAAAGGTAGCGACTGGAGAAAGGACTTTTTCTATGCTTAAGCTGATACAAACCTATCTGCGATCGACAATGGTGCCGATTCCTTTGTTCACAAACTAAACTAAAAAGTTTAGTGCATCTTTTTCTTCCTATTTCATTAAGAAAATGACAGACGATAAATTTTTGTTTAGTCCTGTCGAATTAATCTTCCACATTATAATATCATGTATTCCGAAAACTACACCTGTATACTGAAGTCCTGTTGCCAGTTCAAGACTTTTTAGGGTTTATTTTAAGTACGTACGAGTATGGGTGTGGGTGAAATTACAAGCACATGAAATATGTTTGTTACAAAAGTAGGTAGTTATTTTCCACTCTGCAATCGGCATTTTGTTTTTGTTTTGATCGTTTCTTTGTTTTCATTTGCAAGTGACGAAGCACAGTGTAATTAATTACGCAATGTAAATTGTCTTTGGTCCCTGGTCCTGACATCAAGCGATGGACTAAATTGTTAAACTTTTATTGCTTGAATGCGAGGCGTTTGGCTACTTTGCAATTGCATATGTGTATTGTATTTTTTGTTATGTGCGTTTTGTCTATGCAGAATAAAAAAAAAAAAACTAACTTCTGAAAGAAAAATAATAAATTAAATGCCCCATTTTGTCGTACTGTATCTCATTCAACCTCCCCTGTACCGCGTATGCGGCGTATGTTGACGATGCTCTACGCGGTCGTGGAGACCAACCCTGGATGAGACTTGTTCGCTGTTTAATGGAAGACGATAATGTTAGCGGTTCTGTAAGAAGACAAAGTGATAGGATTGACTTAATTTAGCATTATTGGCTAATTTGCTGCATTAAGAGCGGCCAACCCGTCATACTTTTCATACAAACGCTCGTACGTGATTATGGCGTTGGAACACATCTTTCAATAAAAAAATTCAGCTAATTGGTATCAAGTGCACTATATCTAGGTTTCTATGGAAGCAAAAAAATAAAATTTGGAGAAACAAATTCAGTATAAGCCTCCAAAAATCTGCTTTTTGCACACATTTTACCTGAACTTTGGCCGTTCATAATGTACTCATCAATTGTAAAGATAAAGAATACATCTCCATAGAAACATCGCACATGTAATGGAGATTCTAAACGACACCCATTTATTTCACAAACTTGTAAGGCTTTTCTCAAAAACACGTATTTCCTGGAACAAGTTTTATGAAATTTCTGCACACTATTTTTCGTTCAATGTTATTGCGTTCTCACTTGTCTGTTAGAATTAACATTGCGCTGGATGAAACAACAAGCTTTTCAATCATGCTCGCGTTGACGATAGACGGACCGGTAAGGGCCCTCTGAAATATACAGGGTTACTGGTAAAACACTTACACAATCTTGCAGGACTGTATTAGTAACATCATGAACACCAACTTTTGTTCTATGACTTTTTACAAAACATAATACATTTCCAAAAACAAACCTTCAAGATTTCGTTGTTCTATCTGACAAACAATTCTGTATTTTGTTGTGTAGTCACTTGTGCTTTCAGTCTCGCTGCATTTCTGAGTCCCGGAAAAAAAAAACGAGATTCAGTGCGGTCTCTCAATTCCCGGGAATAACGAGAATTTCGAAACTATTTCAAAAGTAGGTTTCATACTTATAGGCTAGGCTTTTAGGCAGTCAAAATAAGATATTTCAATCAAGTACTTTATTACACATACATTTACAAACACATTATGAAACCAAAAACTATTTATGAGAGTTTTTCATTTTTATAGTGGGTAGTTACGTAAGAAACAAAGTACATTCAATGTAGTTTCAGACTGACAGGACCTGAATTTATTACAAAAGTATCCCGCGTTAGAAAAAGCTCTCTCTGCTTCTACGCTAGTGGAAGCGATACTCATAGATATTAAGTAATTGTAACAATGGTTTAGGTATTTCCCTAAACCATTGGACAAGTCTCAAAAGTCTCGTTATTCCCGAGAACGAAAATTTCAGACTCGAGTCTCGAAAATACCAAAAAATCGTCGAGACTCTCGAAATTTTCGAGACCGACACTCCCGGGAGAAAGCCCTAGTAGTAACAGTGTCACTCGTAAGAAACGGCAGTTTGTTTTGCTACGTGTTGAGTTCGTAACATTTAGAGCGTTTAATTTAAATATTTTTATGTTTGTATGAAAATCTGATAAATTAAAATCTGATGAATTATTAAAAGTCATAGAACAAAAGTTGTTGTTTATGATGTTGTAATAAAGTCCTGAGAGATTGTTAGTGTTTTACCAATGACCCTGTATAATCCATACTAATATTATAAATGTGAAAGTAACTGTCTGTGTGTCTGTATGTTACGTTTTCACGCCTAATCGTCATGAAAGGCAGAGATATAGCCTGAGATATGGAGAAGGTCATAGGCTACTTTTTTAAGCGATAACCGACATCCACGCGGGCGGAGTCGCGGGCAAAAGCTAGTATGTCTCATATACCTGTATCTAGGATGACAATGCACCTGCGATTGCAGACGTGGTCAGATGCCCATAGGTGGCGGTAATCACCTGATCATTTACGATCGCGTGGGCCGTCTGCGTGTTTGCCAACCCATAACATACACTAATCATGACAATAATATAAAAATGTACGACTTACAGATAAATGTTTAGATCTATAGTGGGTTATGTGGGGAAGACAGAACAGAACAAAAAAAAAAAAAAAAAACTGGAACCCCAGTGAGAAAGCAAGAAAGCGTTATCATCGTCAGCTTCCTGCTCTTGTTTCGTATTTCTTGAGGTCGACGCAACACGTTTTTTCTTCCATTCTCCCCTAAATCTATCATTCACTCCCTTTTGCTTCATATCATCCCTCACTAATCCATCTATCCTTTCTTTGGTCTTCCTCTCCTCCCTCTCCAACCATCAACATTTATATTCATCAAATCTTTTAGTTACATGCGTTTAAAGAAAGCATCATATTTACAGAATTTACGTTCCTACGGCGTTTGTCCGTCGAAATGCCGAGGTCCACTTCTCCTTAAGGTCTCCCAAGGTTGTTCACTGCCAATCTCACAGTTATTTCCTTCATCTGCTCAAAAAATCTTTGCCCTTCACAACACCTTGAACCTCGTGTCCTTTCATTTGGAATAGTATCACGTAATGCACCATATATGACACGCGCCATATTGCACCCAGCCTTAAAGAGTCGCTGTGTTTTGATATTTGATGCAGATACGATTGTTGGGTCAAGTACCTTGGTATTCAGACATTTTTTATTCATAATCGGTGTTTTTTTTAGAAAATACGGTTTTTGTGCGGTAGTTGAGGTTCCTTTTCCTGCAAAAGGACTGTCGCCTAGCATTGCTATGGTAATATTTGAAGAAATATAGATGGAAAACTAGGTAATATTATTCCCTAATATTTCGATTTTAAATAGTGTCCATGTACTTTCTTGCCCGTTCTTCTCCATAGGTACCTACTACGCTTTGGCATGAGCAATTAGTTTCATCTATCTGACTGACCGACAAAAGTGCCTGTAATTGGGAGATTAGAGTTTGCGTCTTTTAGTCAGGTAGCTGCCCAGATTGCATTAAAATTACTCAAGTCTCGTTAATCATGGATACTTAAACTCAAAGCATTTATTTCAATTAAACGAATTACACGCCCTTTTAAATTGTTAAGGAGTCTGTTAGTCAGATAGATGAAGTTAGTTGCCGATTCCAAAACGTAGTAGGTTCCTATGGAAAAGGACGGGCAAGAAACTCCATGAACACTCATAATACACCAGACATTAAGTAGTCTCTATTATAGTTAGGTAAAGTCGCCCCGTGTGTCATTTTTATCAAGACAAACAGATACATCAAATTCAAATTTATTTCTTATTATCATAAAATTAACAAATACGTGATTCAACACACATAGCACTAGTCTCCCGGATGCAACGTCAAATAACGAAAGAATTCCTTCCAACACACTCTTCATTGAAGCACTTTTTTAGCATTCACGATAATTTTGACTTATCTTCTATGACGTATTTCCGCTACTAAAATTCCCAAATACAGGAATTTGGGAATTTTAGCAGCGTTTTTATGTGTCATAGTTACCCAGCATCTCGTCATAGTTACCCAGCATTTCGTCATAGTTACCCAGCATTTCGTCATAGTTACCCAGCATTTCGTCTTCATCCACCTAGCCTTTCCCAACGATGTTGGGGTCATCTTCCAGTGTAACCGGATTTAGCTGAATACTTTTATACTTGTACTTGTAGCGACTGCCTATCTCAGGAAGTAGCAAAATATATTTTTGTTAACGTTATCAAAACTAACCTCGAGTTCTTTTGGAGAGTTGTATCAGAAATATCTTTTTTGATTATTCCTTTTTTTTTTTGGCGTGGTTAAATTGCATTGATACTTTGATAGCAATTACCTAGCTAGGCTGAATTCAGAAAACGACTTCTTTTTTTGAAGCATGAAAATTATCTGAATTAAGAATATGTCTTCCGTCATTTTGAACCCTCATTTCAAAAGTATTTGGATTTAAAAGCTAACAGAAGTGCATATAACTGAATTTTATATCCAGATTATCATACAAATGAGATACTGTTCTTTGGAAGAAACGGTCCGTGGCAACAATGTTGTAGGTTCCATTTTGTTTCTTATTTCATGACATACAATGAGGGTGACTCATACATACATAACGGTTTGGAAATGTGGAGGAGTAAGTACATAAGAATAAGATAATTGTATTGTGGAAGATTCTGTGGGTTAGTGCTGTAATCATCACGTTTGGGAGGGTTTACCTAACCAACAGTGTACTCTGATAACTCTGCAGTTGTGTTAAAGTAAGTAAGTATCAAAATCTAAAGTCATTTATTCAAACTAGGCTGAGAATCAACACTTTTCGAACGTCAAAATTACATAAGACAGTCCCCCAAAACGCCCGCCCTTCACCACTTTCTAGTGCTTTAGCTGGGAAGAAGTCGCGCATCTAACTCCCCAGCAGCACATCTGTCTGTTCAAGTAGACAGTATAACTAACTGCCTGAAGCCCTATAAAAAAAAACTGCTCTTTGATTCAGGCACTTTTCCCGGCGCCTTTGTTATAAAAATGACTAGCTTTTGCCCGCAGCTCCGCCCACGTCGATGTCGGTTATCGCGTAAAAAAAATTGCCTATGTCCTTCCCCAACATCCCAGGCTATATCTCTACCAAATTTCATGACGATCGGTTCAGCGGTTTAGACGTGAAAACGTAACAGACAGGCGGAGTTACTTTCACGTTTATAATATTAAAGTATGGTTAACTCTGCCAATAATATCCTTTCTCAGTAATATACCTGTAAGTAACGTCTCACAATTATCGGGCCTTTGACTCACGCCATCAGTTCCATCATCGGATCCTAGCATAATGGATGGAGAGAGTGATTGCTTATCTGACCTCCCCAACCCAGTTACTGGGTAACACGATACCCCTCGGTAAGACTGGTTGTTAGACTTTCGGACTTCTGACTACCTGTAACGACCGTCATGCCACCAACTTATCCTAGCCATCTACCAGTAGTTCACCTGGTTTACTTTTCGAGGTTTGTGTTTGTACACAGGTTTACTTCCATTTCTAAAGCTCATGTAGCTATTTTCTTTACCTACATATCTCTAATTGTACTAGCATTACGTCAGTAATCTGTCCTACTTGTCTGTTATTATTGTTTTATCTCCTTCTCACATCTAAGATAGTTGTTCGCTCATCAAATCATTTCTAGTGATCGTCGTTAGTTGGTATTATGTAAGTACTCTTGATGAATTACGGAAACATTGTTTTCCATTGAGCATGCGCACAGAATTTATGAAATCGTGTCTGCTTCTGTATGCTTTCTAATGCAAAATCACTTAGTGAATTAATTAAAAGTGTGTAAAATCAAGCCTTTGCAGTGCGTTATTTTTTCCTTACACTCGTAGATTTGATTAACAGGCTTTCTTGTTTTGGTTAATTTGCTTGGATTTGAGCTGATCGCATCTAGTTTTTGTCTTTATAAATGAAATGAAATCGTTTATTCTGTAAATAGGATATCGGAATCACTTTTACACGTCATATAAAAAATATAAAAACAAGCTTGGGGAAGTCGACATTTCCTATCTGACTATTATATTAACTTACTGACTATTACTGGATATATAAATATCACATCATAAAATGCATATGAAAGTATATACGGTAACAACTTTTTTTTTTAATATTGTTGTCTGTCTGTACCTATGGCTAATCTCCAAAACGGCTGGGCCGATTTTGATGATACTTTCACTGGCAGATAGCTGATGTTATAAGTCGGAGTAACTAAGTGTGGAAATTAAAAGCTGTATTTCACAACATATTATTAAATTGTTCCTTTGATTTTAGCCACGTGTATATTTTGTGGCTTTTTTTTAGTTACGAGGTAAATTGAAGTACTTATCATCAAACCACAAGTACCTACTTCCTACAGTAGCAATAGGTACCTATTTCATAGAAATACGATTGTCATAGTAAGTGTGTCATACATCATTTATTATTGTTATTATGATTATGATGATGTAATAATAATACAACGTTGCTATTAATTTTAAAGTACACGATATACAGTTTATAAATTTTATACGATTCACTATGTTTAAATGCTAGTTACGAAGGCGTGACTATCCCATTTTATTTTTTCCAAAGAAATAAGTAAAGAATAAATTAATAAAATTACCAGCTAAGTACCATTTTTATATATGATTTTCAAATAACTATAAAAAGAACGATAACATCAGGTCAACTTAAAAACCGTTACTAACCACAATCATCGATAATTCCGGGCGCTTTTATCGATCGTGGCGCGTCCCTACCGTACGTAAGTACTTACCTGGTGTACGTAATTCGAACTGCATAACTCACAACCCTACTGGGTCTGTGAACCTGTCCGCAGTTTTTTCAACTCTGTGTCACGAATTTCACTTTGGCGACCTCCTTCGCAATAGGTTTGATATTTTTAACCGACTTCAAAAAAAAGGAGGAGATTCTCAGTTCGGTATTTCTTTTTGTTTTTTACCTTTGATTTCCGTCATTTATAAACCGATTTGGAAAATTCTGTTTTTATAATTGAAAGTATATACATACTTCCAGATTGGTCCCATTATTAATCAAAATGCAGTTCTGATGTTGAGATCCTTGAGGAATTGAGGGGACTCTTCAAATTTTATAGGCATACATATATATCGATTTTTGTATTTTCATCAACAACTCAAGCATTTGCATTCAGAAAGTGTCATTTGATAAGTGGAACTGATGAAGAAGACCACAAATGGCCACCGAAACTCCTCAGTGATAAGTATTTCACGTGTGGCGATATCTCGATTAAGATAGTTAAGCGACTATGAAGCAAAATTAAATAAATAATTCTGATGAAAATGGTACCATCGAACTGTGGCCCAAGTCTGCTATTTTTATAAATTCGTCACTCCAACACGATCCCATTGTCATTTTGCTAAAAGTTCGTAATCTGCTACATTCATAATGGTCGATCATTGGTCGGTCAATGGTCTCGTAATAGAATTGTATTACTCGTACAATAGCATTTTGAACATTTATTCATGCCAGATTTCATTTATATATATTTTTACATATTATTTATTAGTGTTATAGTGTTATAAACAATCTGAAGTAGTAGGAAGTTGGAAGTTTACGAGAGTTTCATATGTTATTATGTACGAGATTACCAATTCTTTCAATGGAGTGTCAGTGGCTGACCATTGGAAAGTCATAATGACGCCATTATATTAGTAGATTACCAAACTTGTCAAAATCAACAATTATGAAATTAATGATAGACTATTCTGACACTATTGTAATAGCAGACTTGAGGCCCTGATCTGAAGATGAAGCCGGAAAGTATGCACTGGAACTTTGTAATAAAACAATGTATCCTAGCCGTGTTTGGGCTTATTGGAATTGTCATGAGATGCATACGGGCTATAAATGGCTTTTAACCGACTTCTTTTTTATTCTATATATCGCACCTTTAGAATTATAGAGACCTAATTTCTTCAGAAGTTGTTTTTTTTTTTTTTTTTGAATTTTAAGATTTCAACCTTTCTAAAGAACATCACCAATGAGGTTACTATAATATTGTGAATTAATTGATGATGTCATTAACTGATGATGTGATTGATGATTTCAAATAAGGTCTCTATAATTCTAAAGGTGCGATATCTTATTTATTTGTATAGAATACTTCGCCTTAGCTCTAGGATAGCAATGCGCTTGCGATGTACCACTTATTTTCCCCCTTATTACTTTGAATGCCAGAAAATGGCAGACAAAGCATAACTGACTGCATTGTCAATAATATTAAAACACGTAACGAACGACTGCATGTCATTCCGCCTGGCACGTGTATCGATTATCTCTTTACGTTCACGATATGCTGTGGAAATCTAGTTTCAGATTTCCTGGTATTCTTGTACCAAGAATTTGAACAGCTTTCGTTTTGTCACTCATTGTTGTTAAAGTGAAAAGTTCTTTAGCCGCGTTGAGCGATTTTTGGTGGAGGAACTTATGGGTTCGCGTCACCGAAATGCGCGACATGCTCGTGACTTGTTGCGCCAGACTGTCAGTTATTACAAAGTTTAGAGTTTTCACTTTTGTCAGCAGTCCTTATGACTGCCTTTTTTATTTTACTATGTTTTTGCTCCTGATTTCTTCTGCGGCAATTTCGGAGGTGAACTTATCAGTCGATTTTAACAGAAAAACACTAAAATTCAAGATCAAAAAAGCAGGTTCAGTCAAGGGCCGCATAGAGAAGTGTCAAAGTCATCATTGTTCTAGTGTGAAAACGAGATGGCGCTATACGCCCTGTACAGCTCCATCTCTTTTCAGCACTGTCACTGGGACATCGACACTTCTCTATACGGCTCAGGGATGGGAAAAGAAATAAAGGAAATTGTTTTGTTTCATGTTTTACTATGGGTTTGCTCTTGACTCTAGTCTAGGTCTAGGTGACAGAGACAAAGTCTACGATGGAGTGAGCTTACCCAGAAAAAGCCTGTTCACTCTCACTTTGAATAGATTAGGGTTGTATGCGTTTGGAAACACAGCCGCAGGCAGAGAGTTCCACTCCTTTGCTGTGCGCATTATAAAAGACGTTTGAAAACGCTTAGTGCGAGTTAGTGGAATATCAACTAGGTAGGGGTGGTAACTTGCAGTGCGTTTTTTCTGCACAAATAAGACGAAAAAGATAATTTTTATTCATTTTGTATTCAAATGATTCTTCTATCGTCGGTTTAAAGGCAGTGCGTTGACTGTCACTCAAGAAACATTTGTATAGATGTTTTCTTTCGACAGCATCATAAATCAATGCAATAAATATTGAGCATACTCGTAGATAGATAAAAAGTGTGATCGCTGACGTAATGCTGACATTTTTTGCTAAATGACCGGGCGAACGTCCTAATAAAGAGTGGCCAGTATTTCTTGAGACACGGTATGTAATAGAGAACTAAATTGAAATGTATTTGTATTGAATTTTACTGTTTTGTTAGTTCATCAGGTATAGGTCAGGTATAGTTAATAAGGAACAGGCTGTAAAGTTCACTCATCCTCCTTAGAAATGGGAGGATCCTCCGACCGGACGGGTGTTGTCTGGTGGGCTACTGCCCGACGGTTGATGTCGGGATGATGTATATATCCAGTCGCGCTGTAAACTCTGCTTGCGCGATGCAGGATTTGTGTGACGTCAGGTCTTTGATGCGTAGTTCGCATTTGGCGTTGTAGATGGCGCCACATGGCTGTACTTACCTATTTATAATCCTCGCACTACCTACCCCATATAGTAAAATACCTCTGCCTACCTCATCGAAGGGCATGATGTTATGAATTTGATTTTACAAATAACTCCGTGATAAACCAAGCACGTGGTTCCAATATACCGGATTACCTTTGTTTGTGTTTTTTGCTACTTAACCTTCCGAAACTCATGTTGCTATGGTTTTTTGTATGAAAAAACGTGTTCATGCAAGCGTGACTCTACTTGTAATTGTTGGAGTTTTCCTGTCCTGAGCTAAAAATAACTAGGTGTAATAGGAGGCTTTTAGCAACAGACATTACATTTTTGCCTTAGAGACTATTCTGACTGAAAAATTTCATATCTCTTTTCCATACCTGAAAACTCACTGAGAACTTGCACAGACTGACAAATAAGAAAACAATATAGGTATGTTATAAGCATTACTCTGAGTAAACAGTTGAAAGCAAAAAATATGAATGTGATTTTACATGGTAAATTCAAACACATTTCATCAAAATCCAGACTGGAAGCTAACCTCAACATTGTTCAGGTAGATCATGATGATTCCCTGGGCATTGAAAAGGGATACAAATTTTCCTTCTACTCCGTCTCGTGTCATCTTAATTCGAGCTATATTCGCTCACCAATTGAGTTGTTGGAGATAAGCCTCTCCCAAGCTGCGCCACAATACCCTCTCCTCATTTATTTGCTTCTGTCGTAGTAAAGATCCAGCCAGCAGTTTAGGAGTAGCAAGGCTGATAGCACCGGCCCAAAAATTCCGTTAAACAGAGGTATTCCTCGTATAGGGTAGTAAACTATTCTATACCACCTCAGCTGTGAGCACATTAATTTAGAAATACAAACAGACAGTACCATATAGTAACGCGTCATCCACATTCTAACCGAGTCGGATTACTAATTGTTAGTAAACACCAACGTTCCAGATTCTATGAATGGCTGCGTGTACGCATACGAACGCAGAATTTATTGTAACTCTATTGGCTAGTCAATGAATCATAGACACTAGACTTGGTGGCAACTGCAAATGACGACTTGTCTTCTTCTTAGCGTAATACTAGCCTATTATTGTCCCACGGCAAAGGCCT
This sequence comes from Dryobota labecula, assembly GCA_947523025.1. Classification (NCBI taxonomy): domain Eukaryota; kingdom Metazoa; phylum Arthropoda; class Insecta; order Lepidoptera; family Noctuidae; genus Dryobota; species Dryobota labecula. The sequence goes on along the minus strand of OX383310.1, from coordinate 546,287 downwards.
CTTCTCATACACACAAGGCACGAGCATTGATCACCACGTTTGCTCAAGATAGGTTTGCGATTTCGGATTTATAATAAAGCTGAAGCTACATTGATATTTACCCGATTTTAATCCAGAACCACCCAGAACTTCGTGCATAAGAGGCGAGGCTTTAACCACTGGCTATAACGACATTCTTCTTCAGTCTTCTTAAGAGTATCGGTGGTAAAAAGTAATGTTAAGAAAGTTATCATATTTATGTTTGACACAGAGTCAGCTCCGAACTCCGCTCACTGACATAGTCATGAGATTCTCAAGTGCACAGGTGACATGCGGCGTAAGATGGAAGGTGCGCCATTTTTTAATTAACAGACAGCTGTGCTGCTGGGGAGTTTGTTGCGTCACTTCTTCACAGCTAAAGCACTAGGAAGTGGTGAATGGCGGGCGTTTTGAGGGACTGTCTTATGTAATTTTGACGTTGGAAAATTGCTGATTCTTAGCCTAATTTGAATAAATGACTTTTGATTTTGATTGTCTGTTGAGAGACATACACACAGTCCGCATACATACTGGAGATCTGAGCCGTCCATGAACCCCCATCTGTGGAGATTGTGTTTGCTCCGGCCGACTTGGTTTCGAACGTTCGAATTCTATTTAGAGATTTCCAAGTCGGCCACGGCATCGTGCGCCCAGGTGAACGGCTCTCAGATGGTTTGATAAAGTTATCAGGGGGTTTAAGCAGCATCAGCTAGATATCACATAATTATAGGCATCTACTCTAGTAAAGTTCGATTGGGATCATAATCTATACTCCATCTCATTATAATTAATTAATCCTCTATCTCAATCTTCTTCTGGGTAAGCTCACTCCATCGTAGACTTTGTCTCTGTCACCCAGACCTAGACTAGAGTCAAGAGAAAACCCATAGTAAAAAAAAATATATGCCTCGGAAAGCACATTATGTCGTTGGTCCCGGCTGTCATTTGTAGATCTTTGACAGTCTTTACGGGTCGTCAGAAACCCGTAAGTCTGACAACCAGTCTTACAGGGGTATCACCACCAAGGGTTGTAATCAGCGATGTCGTCAAAAAAATTACGTGGTTATATAATCTGTTGTACATAATTGACTTATGTATGTGTTATTCCTGTCTGGTTTCTCTTGCGCTTCTTATAGGTTTTACGGAAATACTCCATGCTATTTGTGGGAGAAGATTATGGTGGTTACGTCATTATAGGGGTAGGCAGAATAGATAGAGTATGGTATAGATTAGCTGTCAGTTGAGTATGCGGGTATGCCTAATGAGATAGCGCTAGTCTTTGACAGTCCCCTGTAAACTGGTACTAAACACACACAGACACTAAAGGCATAGTTAAGTAACTGTTGTTACGTCGGGTACTGACACGCGGATTACAATGATTTTTATTTAATAAATATTTTATTTTATGTTATTTCACAAATAATATCATTTAAAAAAAAAAAAAAAATATTTTACTTTTTATTTCTGTATCTGTCCGTGACATCACAGCGGGCACTATTCGATTACACAGCGCTGCGACACTTAAATGTCGCAGCATCATGCTGAGAAAGGAGCCTTTTGGTCCGGTACATGATTTTGTTTTCATTTTACTTTTGTTTTTTATTTTATTTTTGTTAGTGTTACTATTGTGTTTAGTTAAAAATGTGATCTTCCTGTATGAGTCCCAATAAATACTTTTTTCTTTCTTTCTTTCTTACAACACATGCGTTTTTCGTGCCGTGAAAAACTACGGTTGATTCGCCGTGTGTAAGCACCTGGCATGGTTGTCAATGTTGTATGAATCACTATGGAAGTTTGTTGACAAATAAGCCCGTACTACAGTAGTGCTATTCTGTAACCATCTCACAGTGAAAACTTAGGTGAAGTGAGCTGTCAATAGTGTCAATCCCTAGTCTCGGATGGAATGACAGTTCACTTCGAGATCACTTCACCTAAGGTTTCACGGAGCGATTTTTACAGAATCAACCGGCTGCACCTGGAGCCGTCGCCGTATGCGTCGTCCGTGTCGTATACAAGCTCACACGATTATTTTATGGTGCGGCTAGCGCGCTGTAACGTAAAGAAACCGTGCCGTGTACAACGGGCCTTAATATAATCGTCAACGGGGTAGTTACGTAACACACTTACAAGAAGCAAAGGGTTTCATTTTGACAGTTCAACAACATACACTGCGTTATTTACGTTATTGAGCAGGCAAATTTTTCAAACATATGAAGCAATGGATTAGCAATATCCTTCCCTTCAAAATCATTCAGACTGCGATCGATAGTGTGTTACTCAATTGGGGGGTGCAGGTAATACTTTTACTTTTAAACGGGACCCTATTACTAAGACTCCGCTGTCCGTCTTTCTGTCTGTCTGTCCGTCTGTCACCAGGCTGTATCTCATGAACCGTGTTAGTTAGACAGTTGAAAATTTCACAGATGATGTATTTCTGATGCCGCTATAACAACAAATACTACAAAACAGAATAAAACAAATATTTAAGGGGGCTCCCTGGATACAACAAACGTGTTTTTTTTTTTGTTTTTGCTCGATCTTGATAACGGCAACAGGTAGACGCTTGAAATATTCACAGAATATTTAGTTATATATTCACTTTAAAAATAAATAATTAAATTAAAATAAATTAAATATTTATAGGGGGCTCGAACGAACATGACTTTTTTTCCGTTTTTATAGATAACTAGCTTTTGCCCGCGGCACCGCCCGCGTGGTTGTCGGTTATCGTGTAAAAAAGTAGCCTATGCCCTTCTCCATATCCCAGGCTATATCTCTGCCAAATTTCATGACGATCGGTTCAGCGGTTTAGGCGTGAAAACGTAACATACAGACAGACAGACAGAGTTACTTTCACATTTATAATATTAGTATGGATGGAACGCGAGTCCGACTCGCACTTGGTCTGTTTTTTTTACCTGAGTTGTTCGCTCATATGAAAAGTTTGCATACGTGAAAGAGAAAAAAATGTATTTCTGTCCCTTTACTCTAACTACTGAATCTAATAAGTGTGACCTCTGCTGTCATTATTATTATTATTTCGTGACTTGCCTATTGCTCGTACCTGTACGAAGGGTTTGTCTATATGACATCATATCTAGTGTTTTTCTCATGAGAGTAACCAGAAAAGTTAACAAGGAGCTCTGCAACTAAATGTGTAATGAAGTATCCTTGAATTATTATGCAGAAAGACGCTGTAACCACCAGTAGGTAAAGGTAAGAGAATTTAGTTAAAAATGTGGGAAAAGGTAAGAAATTAAACGTTGGTAAGTGTAGTCAGATGAAAGGAATCGTCTTTAGAGACGTCGCGTTGAAATTACGTCTTTAAATAAACCTAGAAGGAAGAAAGAAAATACATTTATTTAGCATAGACTAAAAGGCACACGTGACACAATATAATAAACAGCAGATAAACAACATCAAATAAAAAGTGCGATGTAAGAAACTAGCAGGAAAGTGTACCTCTCGGCTTAGCCAAAAAGGCCCAATTCAGCAAAAAAGCCGGACAACTAGTGCCCGACGCTGGTTTTCAACTGGACCTGAAGTGTGAGGTAACTGATGTAAATCAGTTTTATACTACACCGTGTGTACTCGTATGCATACTTAAATAAAATAAACAAATATGATAAAAATAATAACAAATATGTAAAAAAATAGTGCGATATTGAGTAAAATTGCAAAACAAATAAAAAAAGACTGATAAATAAATGAGGCGGACGCATGATCTACCTTTGTTATGTAAACAAAGTCCTTCCAAACAAGTCCGAACGAAAAAAAAAAACAAAAATAACAAAAACCTGTTTCAAACGTACTACGTAATTTCTTTTGCGTTTTGGTAATTTGATTATTTGAATACTTCAACCCAAAATTCTAATTTTAAGTCATCTTAAAGGTGTTTTTCATTTGACAATGTATTGAGGTTAATTTAGCAACCTCGATTTTCGTCGATGATTTTTCCATTACAATTTAATCATGTTATTTAAACAACAATAAAAATGTGTTTAAACAATAACCTCCTTACTAATAAACGTTGTATAGCGTCTGTATAGTTACACACCGATTTTTCTCTTTCACTCGTCAGTAATTTGACTTTCGATAGAAGAAGACAAAGCGTTGTGTAACTATACAGACGCTATACAACGTTTATTAGTTAGGGGGTTAAAGTAGTGAGGTAAAAAGTTAAACGCTTCCAAACAGATGAATGAGTTTAGTTTGCGTAGGAATTTAACCTAAACAGTTGTTTTCATTAACATCAGATGCTTTTTGGTCAGACTATAGTTCGTGCCGATCAGAAAAAGACCTATCACAAACTCCTAACCACTGTTGAACCACCTGGTGGCTCACCAAAAGCCCAGGACAAGAAACCCCCGGCCTATTATTAGCCGGTCGACAGCATGTGTACGCGCATTAATTCGAACAGGGTATTGGCACAAAGTGCGTTGCCCTCAGCGGCCTTGGTCCGGTTGGTGACTTCGTGAACGTATCCTGGGTTTTGCTGCCTCATGCTTTCGTGAGGCAATGACTGGATGTTTTTTGCGTGCATGAGTAGCTTTACGCTTGTGATTGGCAAAGGGATTAGCAGTGTAGATAGATTTTTTGTCGTTTTCAAGCGTCTGAGTATTGGTGGTTGTTGATCAAATAAGGGAATACATCCTTCGTGTTGGCTATCACTGTTATCGAATGTGATCTGGGCTCCAGAGAGACGAACCCTTGAGTCCTGAAATAACATGCAATGGACAAGTAGTATGGCTTTCTACATCGAGCCAGAGCTAATGAAGTTATTAAAGCTTTTACGGAGTTTCTTCATCATCATTTCAGCCGAAAGACGTCTACTACTGGACATAGGCCTCCCCCAAGCACCACCACTTCCACCGGTTCTGTGCTTCCCGCATCCAGCGGATGACTGCGGCCTTCACAAGGTCATCGGTCCACCTTCCTTCCAACGCTGCGTCTTCCGGTATGCGGTCGCCACTCCAGAACCTTTCGGCCCCATCTGCCATCTGTTCTGAGAGTAACGTGCCCAGCCCACTGCCACTTAAGTTTCTTAACGGACGGAGTTTCTTAAAGGAGGTTTATACCCACCTCATCTCATTGCTGTATCTGCCTTTAACTACACCCCAGCAAGAAAGAAGGTGGCTTTTTCATACCCTGATAACCTGACGAAAATAAACCTCAAATAATATCTCCTCATTTAGAAGTGTTAACGTGTATCTTCTCGGGACTACCTGACAATTTCCGGATTCCTTAGTCATGATCTGTTGACGAGATCGAGAACCGAATTTCACGTCCACTACAAAGAAAATTGCTTTTTATTTTTGATACCCATTTCCACTTCAGATGTACCCAGCTTTTTCATCATAATATTTACCTGCGTAGGCGGCATAATACGGATATGTTCAACGTTCAACCCACAATTACATTTGAGCTAAAAAACTGATGCAAAAACTGACGAGTTTGTCCGTGAACTTGGCTTAGGACGAAAGCGGTCAAATTGTGACGTGGGACTAGAATGTTTATAAATACACTCTAATAACATGCTTATCATCAGTACCAATTAGAAAAATCTTCTGAAGGAGTTTGCCTTCTTTTTTCCGTGGCTAAATCCTCATGGAACGGAGGGTTATGTTGATCTTTTACCGACTAAAACCCCCACTGTTCCCTGACCCAGAGATCCCGGGTTCAATTCCCGGGCAAAATTTTCTGCCCGGGATGGTTGGTAGTAGGGCTTCTTCGTAGTCCACCTGGCCAGCTACCACCATCTTATCTAAGTCTGTGATGGCCCAGTGAGAGTAGTGGTGGCCCAGTTTGAGCAGTGGTGGCCCAGTGAGAGCAGTGGTGGCCCAATGAGAGCAGTTGTGGCCCAGTGAGAGCAGTAGTGGCCCAGTGAGAGTAGTGGTGCCCCAGTGAGAGCAGTGGTGGTCCAGTGAGAGTAGTGATGGCCTAGTGAGAGCAGTGGTGGCTCAGTGGAGAGCAGTGGTGACCCAGTGAGAGCAGTTGTGGCCCAGTGAGAGCAGTAGTGGCCCAGTGAGAGTAGTGGTGCCCCAGTGAGAGCAGTGGTGGTCCAGTGAGAGTAGTGATGGCCTAGTGAGAGCAGTGGCGGCTCAGTGGAGAGCAGTGGTGACCCAGCGAGAGCAGTGGTAGCCCAGTGGTAACGGCCGCGACTTAGCTGTAAGTCGTAGGTTCGAACCCAGACAGGCGCTTTACTTTGTGTAAATTGTTTCATCACCATTGCTCTCAAAACGGTGAAGGAAAACATCGTGAGGAAACCGGCATGTCCTAGAACCAAAAATTCGAAGACATGTGACAACTGCCTACCCGCACTTGGCCCGCGTGGTAGATCACAATCCACTCCCTTTCACAGAGAAGAGGCCCTTGTCTCAGCAGTGGGAAGATTATAGGCTGAAAATGCTAATGCTGTGGTTGAGGATTCCGGGTGGCGCTCGCTTCCATGTTCGGCCTTGTCATCGCTTACTATCAAGTGAGATGAAGGCCAAGAGCTTCCACGTGGAGGACAGAAAAAAAAAGTACTGTTCCGATTAGAACAATTCTTTTACTGATAGCAAGCTAAACTATTGCCGAGTGTCGTCGGATATGTTGTATGGTTTACTGTCAGTTGACTTCCACGCGCGCAGAAACTAGTTCTATTATCTTTCTTTATGAACGTACGGTTTCGGAAATACCCGAATTATTCAAAATCTAAAGACATAATTCGAATTAGACTGAAAATCAGCACTTTTCGAACGTCAAAATTACATAAGACAGCTCCCCCAAAACGCTCGCCCTTCACCGAACCTGACCGAGTACCTCTTAATAGCTACTTCGCCAGCGCCACGTGAAACGGATCATAATGTTTCCGCCTTTCGGTTTGGCGGAAAGGTTAGTGAAACCTTACAAAATCATAATTTAATTTATTTTCCTTTTATTCCACGATGTTTCTGCCCTGAATGTTTGATTTTTACTTGTGTCCTTGCCATTTCTTCGTTGTTATGTTCGAAGTTTGCAAACGTGACTGCTCAGTGTGGAGTCTTGGGAGATTGTTTTAAAACTCTTTAACATAAAGACATTTTAATTAAAATTATTCAATTATCTTCTATAAAAAAAAAAAAAATACATTTATTGAAATTAGGTTGAGATTCAGCACTTTTAGATCGCCCAAATTACATAAGATAGTCCCGCAAAACGCCCGCGATTCACCACTTCCTAGTGCTTTAAGCGGGAAGAAGAAGTAATGGAACAAACTTCCCAGCAGCACAGCTGTCTGTTCAGTTAGATACATTTGATTCTATACAATAGTTGTTATGCAAAGTAATTAACATTATGAGACACCAAACAGTAAATTAAATTATTTGCCATATGTCAGCTAGCATACGCCAATATACCAGCAAATACAATGAAAACTATACTCAAGCTAAAAAACTAAAAATTGTAAACAAAACTTACTACCTAAATTAAAGTCTCCTGGCATGAAGGGCATGCCCGCTTACATATGCAATGCTGGATTGTTTTAATATAGCTGTAACATAAATGATAAACTAGGACCATCGAAGTAGGTATAATAAATAAAAACTTAATTATTAATAACAATAATGAAACCATGGACAGCAAGACGACCAGGCACCAGAAGCAGCACCCGTTCACGAGCATAACGCAAAGATCAGCCATTACCCTCCTCGCCATATTTGAGGACCCCCGACGCTACCGCAAGCAGTGCCAGTGACATCTAAGGGAGCATGACGAACTTGCTGCCGGTTGCTCAGGCAAGAATAATATGATCAATTGTCGAGGTTGTTAGCTAACCACATATGTTACAACTGATTAACAAAAATATTGTAATGACTAGATCATGTCAATAGTAAACGAATATAATTAAAATGAATTGACTTATACAGTCAAATAAAATAAACAATTATTCGATCTAAAGAAAAGCGGCCACATTCCTCTAGATCGAGATAATATTTTTTTGCTTGTGGACCGTTGTACGCCCTCTTAAGTAGTCGTCGATGGAATAGTATGTCTTTGAACGAAGGTTGGATTTTACTTTGTCCCCGACCCTTGACGACGCTTAACGATGTGCCAGCATGTGGTTTAGCTGAGCCTGTAATCCAAACTCCCCCGATTAATAATCAGAACCCTGATATTATCCAGCCACCGACGGTCCCTTGCCACCCTCCCTCCGACACTGCCCTAAGCCGAGGTTCGAGCCCCACCTGGGGTGCCCTTAGCGAGCAGTCGTCTAGCTTAAGTAGATTATAGTAAAAACCCCCTGGCTGGAGGCGTAAACTTCGTTAGGAGCTTGCGGCACCACAGGAAAGCCCGGTTAAGGAGCAGGAACCCCCAGTGGTTATACCTCCGAGATGCCATACACAAAAAAGGATTTTACTTTAGTTTTAAACGCATTCAAAGGCAAATCTAATCAAGAACAACTTGGTATAAAAGCTATGTAAATGCTACTACTCGACTACTTAATGATTAATTTTTCCCCAACCCCAAAAATAAAAAAAGAACAAAAAAAAAAGTTGACTTAAATATTAGAAAATAATTAGATTATTATAATATAATCTCTTTCACTTATTTAATCTTTTTGACATTTCCATACCTAATATAATCGCACCCCCGCCGGTGCAACACTGTCACTTATGCAAAAAGTAACTTTTTCAGGAGAAGTATATTAATTTTAATTATTTAATTATTTAGTTACATTTTTTATTTTGTTTAATATAAACTTAAAAGAACACGTCAGGATATAACTTATCCATCTTCCCTAAATCAGGAAGTGTCATCAACTTATAGGATACTAAAGTTTAAAATACTTTTCCTGAAAAAGTTACTTTTTGCATAAGTGACAGTGTTGCACCGGGGGTGCGAATAACTATTTTGCAATTCGAATGTTATCGTATTTATTTAATTCATTGTTATATCTAACAATCTAACCAAAACCCTGAACATTTATTTTTACCGCCCGAAACAGCAAAATATTATGAACTTTTAAAACTATGTAACAACTCTGTAAAAATAAATGGACTAATACTGTTTTATCCATCTGGAATTTCTCAGTAGCGGCCCGCAGTCTGGATTGGTAGCCGGTTGATGGCAATAAGCTCACCCCCTGTTACATGGGACTTAAACATAACTGGTGCAATAAGGACACCTCTGCTTAACCCTTCGTGGAATACAGTCGTGATTTTCCATTTTTCTGAAAATTAAACTTTAATGTAACTAACTCACGTGCCTCAGAGGACGAACTTCAATCTGAACTGGGTCACTTGACCCAGTTTTGAACAGTTCAACTGGAAACAGTCACGGCCTATTGTTTTGAAGTGAACTGTCGCCACGTGTGCTGTGGTACTGCAGTTTTTTTTTTGTTAAGGCGGTATGATCCTTCAGAGACCGCGCTTACTAGTTTTTTTTTTATCGATGGGAACATAATAAACTGGCCAAGTGCGAGTCGGGCTCGCGCACGAAGGGTTCCGTACCATTATCTATAAAAACGGCAATAAAATCGTGTTTGTTGTATGGGAGCCCCACTTAAATAACAATTATATTTTAATTTAATTATTTATTTTTAAAATATATAACTTAATATTCTGTGAATATTTCAAGCGTCTACCTGTTCTGCCGCACTAACGAAAAATGCAATAACTCGATTTTGCCGCTTCCGAGAATTGTATTTTTGATTATTGAATTTGTTATGAAGTTTTAGTTATTGCATTCTTGCTTACTGAAAAACCGACTTCCTGAAGGATCAATAAAAAGTTGCTTAGAGAGAGTTAATAGATTTCGATTCGCTGACTCCAAATATATAACTCAACGAATATATAACTCAAAATCGAGTTTATTTGCAATCTTCGTTAGCGCGGCAGTGTTTTCGTTATCAATATCTAGCAAAAACGATTTAAAAAATCACGTTTGTTCTATGGGAGCCCCCTTAAATATTTATTTTCTTCTGTTTTTCAGTATTTGCCGCTATAGGCAACAGAAATACATCATCTGTGAAAACTGCAACTGTCTAACTGTCACGGTTCAAGAGATACAGCCTGGTGACAGACGGACAGACATACAGACAGACGGACAGCGGAGTCTTTGTAATAAGGTCCCGTTTTACCCTTTGGGTATGGAACCCTAAAACAGCGTTTAAAATTCTGAAAAAAAAAAAAAAAAATGAATTATCTTATTTAAGGATCTGGCAGACGTGCAACTAATTTACATTGCTGCATAGAAAAAAAAAAATACCCCTTTTCGTAATGTTTAATCAATATAAAGCTACAAAGCAGACCTTTTTAGGGTTCCGTACCAAAATGGTAAAAAGGAACCGTTATGGTGTGACTCAGTCGGTCTGTCTGTCTGTCTGTCTGTCACAGCTGAATATCTCAAGAAATACTGATGCTATCAACTTGAAATTTAGAATAGTTTTAGATTACGGCTGCCCAACTATTTTGTAAATAAGAAAGAAACAAAAAAGTTTTTATTTTTTTTTGCAACAGGTACAGGGGTTTTTTTTGCAGGGGGTGGTCTTCAAAATTCAAAATGCCGCTACTAGGGCATGTGGGGTATCATATGAAAGAGCGCTGTTTGCACATTCTCAAAAAAAATTTTTTTTTCTTTAGGCCGCATAGTTTTCGACTCTTGATGAAAAATGTAAAAAAAAGTACCGTTCCCTCCCCTTATCTCCGAAGTTTGCATAGAGAAAAATCTGAAATTATTCTATGTGATAGAAGTTTATGTAAAGATTACAGGAAAAATAAAACTATGTCTCTAAATAGTACACTTTTTCAGAAATCAACAAAAATTTAATTAGTTCCTTTATCTGTTAATAGATGGCGCTGACCTAAAACTGCAATATTCTACACCGCAGTGTTAAAATTAACTGACGAATAAAGGCTTCGCCGATGAAAATTTAAAAATATTTCGCGGTTCACAACCAAAATATCCTCCTTCCTACCTACTCGCAGGTTGCTTTGGGTGAAGCACAGTTGCAGTTTTTTCTGGGCACATAACTATTTAGGTCCCACTTATACGAATGAAGCTATATATGATGGTGCGGAACCCTCGGTGCGCGAGTCCGACTCGCCCTTGACCGGTTTTTTCTTATTCTATATACAGGTGTTTTAGTAAAACAGTGGTGTTTTAGTTTAAAATGTGATCTTCCTGTACGAGTAATAAATACTTTTTCTTTCCTTCTTTCTTTCTAACATTCATTGCGTTATCTATGTTGTTGAGCAGACAAATTTTTCGAACATATGAAGCAATGTAGTAGCAATATCCTTCAAAATCATTCAGATTGTTATTGATAGTGTGTTACACAATAATTAGAGTTTAGGTTTTTTATTAGTCTCAAAATCGTTAAGGCGATGATAACCGACTTTTAATGATTTTTTTTCTGAAAATCACATCTAAACGAGTAGTGTTCATGATTTGGAAAAAATATAATTATGTTAAATAAGAGCATTTTCTTAAGAACTTAATATATGAATATTTTAGATTATGTTTATATTACATAGTGAAATTAATTTGTAAAGTTATTTCTAACGCGGATAAAAAACTGAGAATCACGCAAAAGCTATCAAGCGTATTTTTCTGAAACCTTCACCTTTTTAAAGATAATCGAATTATTGATCTTTTAGTATACGTGTTTTATTAAAATACCTTTTGTTTTATGTATAATAAATTAATAATGCGTCGTATTTGAGACAGCGTTCCTGGATGGGCGAGTCCTATTACTGGCTGGACGTACGAAGCGTTGCGTGATCTCAGTACAGAACACGCAATCTAACCACTCAAGGTCACTGGCATATGTGAGCCTTAAGATCAAGACCTTTGTCTAAACTTAAGGTTAATAAGGTCAAACATTATTACCCGACTTTTTACTACTTCAAAATCAGCTGAAACATTTTAGTCTCGACCTAATTAATTCATCAAAGAGCCAGGGGTTTTAAACATTAATTAAACTGTGACTGTAAAAGGTCAAAGGACTCTGAGTGTCACTTTCTATAATTGGAGTCACGTCGGGTCAGGATGCAGTCATATGAGAAATTGATTGACATTGGTTATATTCATATGGAATAATATCACGCTTGTATTACCGAAGGGGTTGGCAAAGGTGTTTGGAACAGTCATATTTTGCTAGTTGTCTCATGTAATAGTGGGGTTTGCCTGTGGGTATCAATACGCCACAAGTCCAGACTCCGGGCTGTTGTTGACGGAGAAATTCCAAATGGAAAACGCCAAATGAATCATTGATCATATTTTGAGGACGTATTGAGTTACTTTTTAACCGACTTCGAAAAAGGAAATATATTTTTAATTTTTATGTTATCCATATTTATTGTCAATTGTGCACCGATTTTGAAAATTCTTCATTTGGTAGAGGAAGGAAGCGTACGGGGTGGTCTCATATAAATTGTATTAACTTTGCTTGGATAGTTTTTAAGTTAGCTTCGATAATACGTATTTTATCCATTTTGTGTATCTTGATGTTAATACTTCCTGTCACTGTTGTTTACATAGCAAGTAGTGGTATGCGAATTGGTGTGGGGTAGGTAGGTATCATAACTAAAAAGTGAAAGTCAAAAAACTTTTGGAAGTCCGTTGTTTTTTTTTTTTGCGCTGAGAGCAAGCGTAGTGATTGATCAATGCCCGTATTTTCTCTATGGAAGAGGAGGCTTTTGCCCTGCAGTGCGACAAGTCTTATATTCTTACTGTACCAAGTCGTTCGCATCTTGTTTCGAGTAGGGCTTTCAGCCCGGGAATCTCGGTCTCGACAGTTTCGAGTCTCGACGTTTTTTGGTATTTTGGAGACTGATATTTTCGGTCTCGGGAATAACTAGACTTTTGAGACTTGTCTAATAGTTTAGGGAAATACCTAAACCGTTGTTACAATTACTTAAAATCTATCTCCACTAGCGTAGAAGCAGAGAGAGCTTTTTGTAACGCGGGTTACTTTTGTAATAAATTCAGGTCCTCTGTGTCTGAAACTACATTAATCGCCCTTTGTTTCTTACGTGTCGACTATAAAAATTTAAAAACCCATAAATAATTTTTGATTTTATAATTTGAGTTTGTGTGACTGTGTTTAATAAAGTACTTGATTCAAATATCTTGTTTTGATTGCCTAAAAGCCTAGCCTACAAGTATGAAACCTACTTTTGGAATAGTCTCGAAAGTCCCGTTTTTCCCGGGAATTTCGAGAATGCATCGAGTCCCGATTTTTTTCCCGGGACCCAGAAATGCAGCGAGACTGAAAGCCCTATTTTCGGTCAAAATAACCAGTTTTTCTTAACTTCAAGTCTTGCAACCTGTGGTTACATTGGTTACTTGTGAATGTACCGTTAACTTTTAACAATAGCCATGCTGATACAGCAGGTTTTAACTTACCAATCTTTATTGGTTACATTAACTACTCGTTCTTCCAAAAAGTTTAGCTTATTGGTCAGGTTTTTTTTATTAAAGTAGCATGATCATAAAACTGGTTTTTACTTAATATCATAGGTCAACAAAACGATGTTTTTTTTTTTCGATAGGGGAAATAGAATTAGGTTTTAGTTTAAATTTATTTTTTGATGAATGATGGAAGATACAGTTATAAAGTTAATAAAAATGGCTAAGTTAAATTTCTTGAAATAAGTGGTCCCAAATCATTCAAAAATTCTTCAAACAAGTTCAACGCTCAACTATAAAATAACATAAACTATATGAAAACTTAAGAGCATAATAAAATAACTCTCAAATAAGTACCATTCCATCTGATCTGTATGACAAAGGTGTTTGACCGTTCTTTGTTCACGTTGTTGATTGAACGAAAATCTTTCCAAGTGCATAGACCTGATAGAATAACCCCCACCCCACCCCGTCTAGACAACCTGTAGGTAGTCGGAAAAACGGGAAAAAGTATGCAACAATGTCGTCAGTTTGCATTCAGACGTCGCGTGGTGCAGTCGCGTTACGCGCTTTCGATTTTCGAAAGTTTTTACGTATACGCGTGATCTGTGATAGATTTTGTATTGTGATTTTTTTTTAATGATCTGTGATAGTTAGTGTTAAGTTATGTTTTGTTTGTTCAGTGCTAGTAAGTACTTTTTTAGTTTATTGTATCAGGTGAAAGAGTTTGCGCGAAGTTTGAAAGGTGTATGGAAGCTATTGAAGCTTATTTGTCTTGTTATTGGTACAAAAGTACGCTGATTCATGTTCATACAAAAATAAACAAGTTGTCTAAAGTTGCACTGTAATTTGTCTACATAACTACTGGACCGTTTTGGATGCAGTTTTTTGCCTTTGGTCTAAAGTTTTTTGGGCTGATCGACCTTTAGCAGCAAGGTTATAACTGAGTTTACAACTATAACCGAGTAGTTTTGTCTTTGTAGCCTAGATTCTGTCAAATTTCAAATACTACTTCTGCATGATCTGATAGACTATTAGACCTGGAATATCCTTTTAAATGAATTTCATTATGAAAGATATTATCATAGTCATTATGACTACCATCATATTATTATAATAAAATATTAGCTTCCGCCAGCGGCTTCGCCCGCGTGATATCTTTATATTTTATAGCCTATGTTACTCAGTGATAATATAGCATACTACTGGTGAAAGAATTTTTAAAATCGGTCCAGTAGTTTTGTAGTTTATTCATAACATACAAACATACAAAAATACAAATATTTTCTCTTTATAATATGAGTGTAGAAGTGTAGATTTACCGCTTCTGTGGTCTAGTGATAAGACCACTTGTCTCATACCGAGAGGATCGATTCCCAGCGAGGGCAAAATTTTCTGCTCGGTTTTGTAGTTTATTCATAACATACAAACATACAAAAATACAAATATTTTCTCTTTATAATATGAGTGTAGAAGTGTAGATTTACCGCTTCTGTGGTCTAGTGATAAGACCACTTGTCTCATACCGAGAGGATCGATTCCCAGCGAGGGCAAAATTTTCTGCTCGGTTTGGTTGGTGGTAGGGCTTTTTCTAAGTCCGCCTGGCTAGCAACCACCATCTTATCTAAGTCGGTCGCCATAATAACAATGTTAGCAGCATTTGTTTTGTTTCGGCAGTTAGAGGTAAGATAGCCAGTTCCTCTGTGTTTGAGAATTCCGGGTAAAGCACGCTTCCACCTTCGGCCTTATCATCACTTGCCAACAGGTGGCATGTAAGATGAAAGTTTCTGTTTCCGGTTCAAAGGCACTTTTTGTGTTTACCGTCAGTGTCTGCAAACTCTTTGCTGCAGAAGCCCTTTGGTGTAGCAGCTGTCGGGTTTTAGGGTTTTTTGTTATCCGTCAATACAGTTATACAATGTCATTTTGCACTTGAACAATAGTAAACAGGTCATAATTAAAGCGTATTTGTCTTACTAAACATGTCTTTGAATTAGAATAAAATTATAACGATTATGTTTATTACATGTACATAATTATACAGTATATCTTGCTATTTCTTTGTTTAACTACACAGGGCCTTGTTTTTGTTTTAAAACAAAGCGTTTCGACCTTTTAGCACACCTGGGTAAACAGTATTATAATGTACATTTATTTTGCTCGGCACGTGATTATGTATTCACTATCGCGTAAATAAGCGTCGTAATGTCTGCCTTGATAGTGACTTGGAAACTTCTGTACATATTTTAATAATCAAAGTCAAAGTTAATTTATTACAAATAGGCACATAAAAGGCATTTTTGAATGTAAAAAAAAAAAAAAAATTAAACTATTTGCCCCTTTCAAAGAAAGTCCACACTTACTCTTTTAAAATGTTTGTTTGTGTTTGTGTGCTTTCAAAATGTACACAAATAATTCACAAACCACAAAAAAGTTCCACGGGATTACTTTCCACTCGAAAGTAAGTACATCAAAACTTATTTTCTTTAAAATTCTCTTGAATAATATTGCTTTTTCGCTATTAGCTTCTGAGTTGTTATGGGTACGAAACAGTGACAATTATTGCTATCTCGTTTCTGCTGCAGTCCGCGTCATATGTCTTTGTTTCGGTTGTTTAAGGACATCGGGAAATGTAGTTGTGGGTGTGTTTACATGTAGTTGTTTCTAGTCCAATAATGTTTACGTGACATTATTAGAGCGGTGCCTTATCTTCCTTTTTTATACAGCAATGGGTACACCATTAAGAATGAGAAGAATATTAATTTGTATAATTATTATATTATGTGCTAATGCTATTCAGGCCTTCCAAACTTACTTTGTCATCGTCCCGGCTTCGGTCTTCCTACGGTTGTTGTTATTAATATCAGCCCATATCTCTGCTACTGCAAGACAGCCGGCAAAGACCTCATCTCATAAACGAGAGAACATTCACCTATTCAAAGTTTGTCAAATCGCATATTACCTTTGATTAGTTGTTTTGTGATTAATCGCACCAACTAACTTGTGACAACAGATTTATTTATTAGAGCTTTGATCGGGTTTTCAGAAGACGTGGATTAGTCCAGCAAGCGTTTTAAAGTTACTAACCCACGTCTGGAGTTTAAAGTCCTGGGATATTCATAGTTCACTGGTTCAAATCCGACTCGAAAGATATGGTCCTTCGAGCCGGATTTGAACTAGAGATCTGATTCAAATCCGGCTCGAAGTCTTAAAGTACGATTAAATTAAAATCCATTATGTCGAAATAACACGATTTCCTTCTAATGGATTTTAATTAACTTCTCCTTTTCCTGAAACTTCTACATGTATTCCAGCCTTCACGAGAGGCGTTACTTAATTGTACATTAACTGGACAGTTAGACCTGCTACCACCTTGCTGACTGGTTCATACTTTAACCTTGCTAGAAGCTAAGCATCGCGAGGAAACCGGCATGTCCTAGAACCAAAAATTCGAAGACATGTGACATCCATCAACCCGCACTGGGCCCGCGTGGTGGATTATGGCCCACTCCCTCTCACAGAAAGGAGGTCAGTAGGAACTTTATAGGCTGATTGTGCTTAATTAAGCCTATGAGCTAGGCATGAGCTATCCTCCTATACTTCGTGCTGATACAGAAGAAGATGCGTTGCCTTTAACACTTCATAGTACGGCTCTTACGATCTTTACAAAGTTTTCAAAGTTTTCAGTCACTGTAAAAATCAATCTGCCTAGCCTTTTCCCAACTATGTTGGGGTCAGCTTCCAGTCTAACCGGATGCATCTGAATACCAGTATTTTACATTGAGCGACTGCCTATCTGACCTCCACAACCAAGTAACTGGGTAACACGATACCCCTTGGTAAGACTGGTTGTCAGAGTTTCGGGCTTCTGACGACCTGTAACGACTGTCACAGATCAACGAATGACAGCCGGGGCCAACGGCTTAACGTGCTTTCCGAGGCACGGAGGAGTCTCTGTATTTAAAGATGCCAAGCTTAACCTGATGGCTGTTATTACTTAGCCACGAGCTTCTCCGTTTCCTCCGTTTCAGTCACTGTGTGGTGGTACCGAAATAGAATAAAAGTAAGTTGCAAATGATACAAAAGGTCATGGGTACTTCTGGTGACACACATACCTGTTTGTTTCATACATTATGCAGGCGGAGACAGTGTCTGTCCTTCATGCTTTTTACCTTGCAAGGTAGGCGTAAACTGTAAAGACATTTTGTTGTCAGTAGCTGAGCAACAAAGTTGTTTCGAAGTAGTTTCTCGAAAAAGAAATTAATTATTGCTCTTTTAAAAACTGGACATAACATCACGCCTGTATTTTCCGAAGGGGGAGGCAGAGGTGTAGCTATAGTACCTACACCAACATTTCTCCAATTATGTTTAAGTCCCATGTAACAGAGAGCAAACCTATTGCCATCAGTCCGGCACGAATACAGACTCCGAGCTGCTATTGATAAATTCTAGATGGAAAAACCCAATAACACCTCTGTTGGACCCGGGAATTAAAGCCAGGACAGCATGCTCTGCAGTACCGCATGAGACAAGTAGACCAATGAGGCAAATAAAACGTATTTTTAATTTCTTTAATAAATGAACTTTGACTAATTCAGCTCCGCAAACAGAATGTTTACAAAATGTTGACTGAATTGAGCTCCTTAAGTTCTGAGTTGAGCTACATGATTGCTGACAAATGCGTGTACTGACTGGCACTCAAATCTGAGTGGTTCTTTACTTAAAAGACCATATCGTATTTTGGCATTCATGAAAATATTTTCGTGTTAAAAAAGGAAATAACTCTGTCATTTTACCAAAAGCAGGGCAAAGAGTAAAAGACAAAATAATAAATAAATAAAAAATCCTTGTGAAAATAAATACATTTTTCAAAACCCATCCATTTCCTAGATCATAACTCACACACAAACATACATAAAACTAGCTCAATCTAGCAGGTGAACGCGCCATACATAGGGACCCTTTGTAGTCTGAACGTTGACCTAGGTTAGGTCTGAACCGTCTAGTCTAGACCTTGTCTAGACACCCCCTATACTTAGCGGATTCAATTTTAGGAAGTATTGAAATTTTGATTTTAGAAGGGAAGATGCTTCCATGTTTGAAATTAACTTTAGGTGTGAGGATTAATGTTTGTGATCTCTGACATTTCATTGACAGTTCCTTGTTTGAATTTGGTGATTAAGTTGAAAAAAAAAAATGTTGTAGTCTCTAGATCTTAAATTAAAAAGCGCTAACGAGTGATATTCAATAAAACTACGCAAAAAATAAAGTTATCAATATAATTGGCTGGCTTTGCCTCATTACGTGTTCAAACTAGCGTGGTTCAGCCGAGCCCTTGATGAACACAATCGGGGCTCAAGGCCCTAATAGTTGTATGGCTCAAATGTAGGCACATATCAACTGTATGCTTCTTCCTGCATACATCCGTTATAATTATATACATAGTTCTGTTTCGGTTAATCGTGTGAAGGTGACAGAAACAGAATTATTTTTTAAGTATGTTTAGCGCATTTTGATTTGTATTGCAACTGTGCAAGTTAGATAAACATAAAAAAAAAGTATTTCTAATATTTAAGTATATTTAAAGTTGTAATTACTGAAATAATTATCAGAATCAATTAAATGGAAGAAAACCCTGACAGAAACTGGATTTCTTACATTCTTGGTTTCAAGTTAGACATACAAATTAGACAAATTTATTAATTAATCCATAACCTTCAGTCGAATTTGCCACCAGGCGCGCATAAAATCTAGCGACAAATATTTCATTGTTTTATTTGTTCTTTGCAGGTGAGTGTGCCAACGTGTTCGATTCGTGTGACAATGAGAAGTTGGAAACAGTGAGTTGTTTAGACCTCCTCCTAGTTTATAAGATCCTGGTACCTCAGATAGAGATTACTATCTCCTTTTGGAGATTTCTATGATAATATTATATTTCTTTGTGACTATTTTGACCTTATTGGTATATTGGTGGCAAGTATAGCTATTTAGTGGTAACAGACAAAAATAAGTTGTTGCAAATACCTTAATCGGCTGTACGACTGCTGTGCGTGTGGTCTTGTAGTGTAGTTCGATCCAGGGATCGAACTACACTACAAGACCACACGCACAGCAGTCGAGCTGTGTTTTTATTGGGGTTATTCATTAGGAAATTCTTAATAGCAGCCCAGAGTCTGGATTTGTCTCTGTTAAAGTGAGATGGGTTCGTCCAATCCCTTATTGGACGAGCCTATCTCCATTTAACAAGGGACTTACATATTATTAACACCTGAGAGGCAATTTCCATATTTTTAAGAACGGTCGCCTCAGTCTGCATCTGCCAAAAATATCGATCTATCAAATAAACTAAATTTAAGTGTCTGTTTGTAATGTCAAAATAATAACTTTTTACTAAATGCATACGAAAAGTATGTATGGCACTTATTAAAAAAAAACATATTTTATTATCTGTCTGTCTGTTCCGGCTAATCTCGGAAACGGCTGGACTGATTTTAAGGGGATATGTAAAGATTTAGGAAAATGTGAGGTAATGTCCTAAAACCAAAAACTCGAAGATATGCATCCACTAACCCGTACTGTGCCCGCGTGGTGGATTACAGCCCACTCCCTCTCACAGAGAGGAGGGCTGTGTCCCAGCAGTGGGAACAATATAGACCGATTATGATATGTAGGTAAATCTATACTCTATACTAATATTATAAAGCTGCAGAGTTTGTTTGTTTGAACGCGCAAATCTCAGGAACTACTGATTGGAAATGAAACATTATTTTTATTTATTTATTTATTTCTCACACAAATATACAGGGCGGACTTAATGCCATAATTTTTGTGTTGGATAGTCCATTTATCGAGGAAGGTTATAGGGTACTAGCTGCTACTCGCGGCTACGACAACGTGGTTCTTTCTAAACTAAAATAGCTTTAGTTACTCTTTATAATATCAGCTATCTGTCAGTGAAAGACCCGTCAAAATTGGTCCTGCCGTTTCGGAGATTAGTCGGAACAAACAGACAGACAGACAAATGTTTATAAAATTGCATCGTTTTTATAAGTACTTTCATATGCATTTAGTAAAAAGTTGATATTTTGACATTACAAACACGCATCAATTTTATTTTATTGTATAGATTAAAAAACTCGAGAGGTGTGTTGAGATACCCGGTTGGAACGAAGTTCCTCTTGCTGTATATTATGTACTAGCTTTTGCCCGCGGCTCCGCCTGCGTGGATGTCGGTTATCGCGTAAAAAGGTAGCCTATGTCCTTCTCCATATCCCAGGCTATATCTTTGCCAAATTTATGACGGTCGCTTCAGCCGTTTAGGTGTGAAAACGTAACATACAGACACAGAGTTACTTTCACATTTATAATATTAGTATGGATATAACATCACGCTAAGATCCTTAGGAGCCAAGCGAAAAGAACAAAAGTCAGAAAGAACGCTAAGCGATAACGAAGTTATAGCGCGGGCGAGCGACGGGTTGCGACGCGATGGGTGGGCCGAAATTTCACGCGGACGAAGTCGCGGGCAGAAGCTAGTTAATTATAATTACAAATGGGTCGTCCTGACAGTATTGTCATATCAATGAAGTTGTGTTGTGGTTAGGCAAACAGTTAATATTACAATTCCAAGCGATAATATTACAATGTCTAACCAATATGTTATCATTGTGCTATTTAATGAACTGTAGGTACAGACTTAGGTTAAATACCAATGATATTAATTTTGTTGCTTATATGGCTTTGTAGTGCTCTATTATAAATTTTCCTCGACAAAATATTAATTTTCCCTCCCTATTTATGTATTCAAATAGAGATAGATATAAATAATAATTGATAATGATAATGTGATAATGAGGTAGAGATTCATTCAAATGGCGCAAATAATAATTGAAAAATGTATTGTATTATAAACATTTGTCATGTTTATATTATAATTGTTTATCTATTTTAAGTATATTTCTTTGTAATTTTACTTACAAGTAATTATTTTTTTTAAGACTTGTGACTTATAACATCGCCTTGGATGACTCTGTAAAGATTAAAATAAATTGTGATATAAATAATACTTCGCTGGTCTTTCTTAGGTCTTCGTTGGTCGCTAGTGAGGCAGATGAGCATGAGGTCCTGGGTTTGATTCATAGGTCGGGTAAACTATTATTGCAGAACTAGATTTAGAAAGTCTCCAGGACAAAAACTGCCATATTCGATACATTCCTTAATTGACTACCTCGTTGGTCAAGTGATCGCTAGAACGACTGCTGAGCTTGACGTCCCAAGTTTGATCCCCTGGTCGAAGAGGTATTGGTGCTGATTCTCTTGTCACAAAATTCTCTAAACTAGACTAAAAATCACCAAAATTTAGTTTATCCTGTGGCACCATTGAGCTTTTCTATTGGGATTTCTTAATGATAGCACGGAGTCAGAGAAGCGGTGGACCAGTGGTATAGGCCCGACTTAGAGTTGTAGGTCGTAAGTTCGAACCCAGGTAGTCACTTTGTGTCTTTAATTTCATCACCACTGCTCTCAAAACAGTGAAGGAAATCATCGTGAGGAAACTGGTATGTCCTAGAACAAAAAAATCGAATACATGGTGACATCCACCAACTTGCCTGTCTGCTACCAGTGGGAACAATTCAGGCTGATTATCCTGCCGCCGCCGGATTATTTAACCGCCTCTGGTCTAGTGGTAAGACCACATGTCTCAGACCCAGAGGTCCCGGGTTCGATTCCCAGCGGGGGCAAATTTTTCTGCTCGGTTTTGTTGGTCTCGGCTTATTGTAAGTCCGTCTAGCTACTGTGGCGGTATCTACAACGCCACATGCGAACTACGAATCAAAGACCTGACGTCACAAATCCTGCATCGCGCAATTAGAGTTTTCCGCGCGACTAGCGTATATATTATACAACATCCCGACATCGACCGTGGCGCAGTTGCCCACCAGACGCCACACCCGTCTGGTCGAAGGATCCTCCCTTTTCAATAGAGGATGAGTGAACTTCACAGCCTGTTCCTCATACCTCTAAACTACCACCATCTTATCTAAGTCTGTCGCCATAGCAATAATGTTAACAGCATTTGTTGTGTTTCGGCAGTTAGAGGTAAGATAGCCAGTTCCTCTGTGGTTGAGGATTCCGGGCGAAGCTCGCTTCCATCTTCGGCCTTATCATCATTTACCATCAGGTGAGATGAAGGCCAAGAGCTCCACCGTTGTCAATATATCTGCCTAGCCTTTTCCCAACTATGTTGGGGTCGGCTTCCAGTCTAACCGGATGCAGCTGAATACCAGTATTTTACATGGAGCGACTGCCTATCTGACCTCAACAACCCAGTAACTGGGTAACACGATACCCATTGGTAAGACTGGCTGTCAGACTTTTGGGCTTCTGTCGACCCGTAACGACTGTCAAAGATCCACGAATGACAACCGGGACCAACGGCTTAACGTGCTTTCCGAGACACGGAGGAGTCTCGGTATGTAAAGATGGTCACCCATCCACGGACCAACCCCGGCAATACCTACTTTAAAAAAAAGCAGTCATAAGGACTACCGACAGAAGGAAAACTCAAGAAATATAATTCATAAAGATTAGAGAGTTGAAGAAATTGACACTATTCTTAGTCACGAGTATATAAATCTATCACGTAAAATAATAAGTTAGAGTTAAATTGCTTATTAGTCTACTAGCTTTTGCCCGCGACTCCGCCCGCGTGGATGTCGGTTATCGCGTAAAAAAGTAGTTCTCCATATCCCAGGCTATATCTCTGCCATATTTCATGACGATCGGTTCAGCGGTTTAGGCGTGAAAATGTAACATATAGACAGTCAGACGGAGTTACTTTCACGTTTGTAGTATTAGTATGGATTAGGCTAGATTGTAATTAATTATTAAGAACTTTAGTTCTTAATAATAAAGGAAAAAAAAAACCATCACTGCTCTCCAACCAAAAATTTGAAGCGAAATCTGAGTGTGCTTCTGCTAAAGATCCTCTGCCTACCCTTTCGGGGTATACAGTCGTGATGATATGTCAGTCTCTGGTGTATTTCTACTCATGTGCATGTGCCATTTACTAAGTATGTATTATACTTTCACCTTGACAGACACTGGTCCGAACTTCTTCTGACCTTGTTTAACGAAAGGTAGAAAGAATTATAATATTTTGCAACTACTATGTAATCAGTACATAATTACTTTTGTATGGAGGTAGTGATTGTAATAGATTAGACCATAACTTCACGCCTGCATTACGAAAACGGGCAGGCAAAGAAAGAAACATGTTTTATTTGGGACAGGCACAGGAAATACAAACAGTAAAAAAGGAGCATTTAAAACTAACAAAATTTACATTAAAAACAAGAATAAAAATAAAATAAAAACATACAAAAAAATTGAAAAAGACCTGTGCGAGGCCAAAAAGGCTCCCATCTCAGCAGAATGCTACGATATTTAAAAACCGGCCAAGTGCGTGTCGGACCACGCATAATGAAGGGTTCCGCAATTGGGACCCCAAGAACTAACTTAACATTGTAATTGGACCCTGTTATGCAGAAAAGATCCAACCAACGTTTAATAACACGTTGGTTGGATCTTTTCTGCATAACAGGGTCTAATTGAAAAACATGTTCTCCCACACATTCCAACTGCAAATGTAAGTTTGTACGCACAATATCGAGACCATAGACTTCTTATAGATTTTCCTGTAATCTATAAGTATAGAACTATTTTCTGTATTTTTGATCCTTATAAGAAACAGGATCGATTGGCATCAAAAAAAGATTTTGTGAAAACTGCCTAGTTATATAAATGTCTCAAAAAGTTAAGACTGCATCGAACGCACAGTGGCGCCCTCATCGTTATTTCGGTGATTTCTTTTATTTTAGAATGAAAATGCAGAAAATAAGCTCGTCAAGTTGTGCTTCACAAGACTATACGTTATTATTACTACAAACAGTAGTTTTAAATTGTTATGTTTTATTGTAATCATTAAAACGGAAAATAGTGGCCAGTAAGCTCCGTTTTAATGATTACAATAAAACATAACAATTTAAAACTACTGTTTGTAGTAATAATAACGTATATAGTCTTGTGAAGTACAACTTGACGAGCTTATTTTCTGCATTTTCATTCTAAAATAAAATAAATCACCGAAATAACGATGAGGGCGCCACTGTGCACTCGGCGCAGTCTTAAGGAGACTCTCCTCAAACCGTTTTCATGTAGCGACAACAGTTAAGGTACCTACTACCTCTACTCCTCTTACTGCCCCATCTCAAAAATCCACCCTGTATACTTTCATGCATTTAGTAAAAAGCTGTTATTTTGACATTACGAACAGACACTTCAATTTTATTTATTTGTATAGATATAGATTTGCCTGTAGGTAAAATCACAAAAGCGAACATTGTCTTCAGAATTACTGATCAGCCGCCTTTACAAAACCGAGCGTAAATGTAGCATCCACACCTAAACTTTTGCTACTGAGGGGAAACTAACATAGGAAAATTATTTTTATCATAATATTGATGATTTCCTATCATAATAGAACCACATGATTCCCTACTACGCATCACCGATCGGATGAGCAGTAAAAACATATTAATTGACCGTTACTGACTCACGGTTGAGGTTGCCATAACTGTTGAGAGATGACGTCAGACTTTAGTACGCTACTGCAGGAACCTGCTTCGGGTTCGCTCGGGTTTCTTCGAGTCTACGAAGCTACATGGCTCATTGCTTGGCTATTAAGCGTGAAGTCCTATGCTCGAATCTCAAGTCAAACAGTACTTTTTGTCATCTTCTTTGTGATGCGACAAGCAGGCCTGAATTATATTTTTTTTTTTCGATAAATTGTTTAACAAAAAAACCGGCCAAGTGCGTGCCGGACCACGCACAATGAAGGGTTCCGTAGTTGGAAGAATTTATCTCAGGAACAAACTTATCATTGTAGTTGAAAAACAAGTTCTCCCATACATTCCAACTGCAAATGTAAGTTGTACGCACAATACTGCGAGATTTACCATATTATTTTAAGGTCATAGACTTCTTATAAGTTTTTTTTTGGAATCTGCAAATAAAGAACCATTTACCTTATTTTTTTCAAAATTTTAAACTCAGTAGTTTCGGAGATAAGAGCGGGGAATGATCAATTTTCATCTGATTTCTTAAATAAGTTTAAAAGTATAAAAAAATGTATCCAAAATCCTTACAATAAGCCCTTTCATTTGATATGACAGTTTGCATTTTTTTTAATTTTCTTATTTGCCCCCCCCCCCCCATAAGTGACCCCATATTCAAAATTCATTTAGTTACGTTACTCGTCCGTGTTTGGGTCACACAAGTTCATAAGTGTACCTTTCAAGTAGTAGCCCAGTATATTCGGAGCAAATTGGCTATGACAGACGTACAGACAGACAGACACACGAGTGATGTAAGGGTTCCGTATTTTCCTTTTGAGGTACGTAACCCTAATTATTAAAATAATCATCTCCAATTTGTTTGCCAAGATTGTATCATGCATGAGATGTGATGCAGAGGAATAAGGGATAAGTAGTAACTAAAGCTTTGAGTATGAGTGGAAGACCAAAGAATCGACTGAGATGACGGCTAATAGGAATGTATGTATATTGTATGGAAGAAGATGACTGCTGCGCCGACCTCTAATAAAATAGGATAAGGGCAGGAGACTGATGAAATTGTTTGCCAAGAGGCACAACATTACCTATAACCATAGCAACAGCAGCAACATAAGCTCATAGAAACAACCATTGGACGTAAGGATTTTATTCTCGCTGAATTTCTGAGACCCTGGAACAAAAATCGAGACTCGATGGGCTCTCGAAACTCCCGGAAAAAAACGAGACTTTTAAACTATAATTATCAAATAACTTCTTCCGCTCTGGGTGGAGCGGAAGGGCGTGTCAGACTTTTACTGACTAAAACCCACCCGTGTTCCTTCAGTTTCCTGTGCCAGGGCCACGGTATCCCTTTCGGACAAACCCGCAACTCTGGCAGGATACTGAGCCTATAATTCTATGAAACCTATTTCATACTTATAGGCTAGGCTTTTACGCAGTCAAAACAAGATATTAAAATCAGTCTCTATTTCTCATATTTTTTAGATGACATATGAGAGTTTTTTTCATTTTTATAGTAGGCACGTAAGAAACAAAGGGCAATTAATGTACTTTCAGAAGGAGAGGATCTGAATTTATTACAAAAGTAACCCGCGTTAGAAAAAGCTCTCTCTGCTTTTACGCTAGTGGGGCGAATAGATATTAAGTAAGTACAAGTTAAGTAAGGACAAATCTCAAAAGTCTCGTTATTACCGAGACCGAAAATATCAGTCTCGAAGCCCTAATTGGACGTCTATGGGCTGACATTTATGTATGAGTCAGCGGTCATGTAGTACTAGGCTAGCATACAAGTTAAGAGATGACGTCACTTCATAGAGATGGGATTCTTCTATTGTTGTAAAAAAGTGCGATAATCATGCCGTAATCAATCATTTAAGTAGCTAATTATAGAATTTCAATAGGATTGCAGAATCGATATTTCCCAGAAAATGGAACGTGGTTAGATAGCAGTAATTGTGTAAAATACTGACATGTTACCGCATCGACCTATTCAAAACTATTTGATAACAAACAGAATCGAATACAAAGCTAACATGAATAATATTTTTGGCGTCAATTTTATTTAGGACTTTATTAAAAAAAAATACTAAATTAAACTTTATTTCAGACTAAGGTCCATTATTTTGTTAGTATTTTGGTGTTAGTAACAATAGTGCTTAGGTAAATAGTTAGTATTGATAGTTTCCACAAATTAATACCCTGAAAGGGACAGTCTGCTCTGGCAACGATCATTTTTAGAATGCTGTTGTCACTACCATGCTTTCTTTCGCATGATAGCATGGAAACCATATGTGCGAATATGGTGAGCGAGCATTCCCGAAGCGCTATAACGCCATGGCAGTCCCGACAGCATCCTAAAAGCATGATTAAATTGAACACGCAGGACGTTGTAGGCTCGGCGCGTATATCCACAGGGGCCCAAGTCTGCTAATTTTATAAATTCGTCACTCCAACACGATCCCATAGTCATTTTGCTAAAAGTTCGTAATCTTCTAAATTCATAATGGTCGATCATTGGTCGGTCAATGGTCTCGTAATAGAATTGTATTACAATGGCCTTTTGAACATTTATTCATGCCAGATTTCATTTATATTTTTACATATTATTTATTAGTGTTATAAGCAATCTGAAGAAGTAGGAAGTTGGAAGTTTAGTAGGAAGTTTCATTCATTATGTACGAGATAACCAATTCTTTCAATGGAGTGTCAGTGGCTGACCATTGGAAAGTCATAATGACGCCATTATATTAGTAGATTACCAAACTTGTCAAAATCAACAATTATGAAATCAATGATAGACCATTTTGACACTATTGTAATAGCAGACTTGAGGCCCTGATCTGAAGATGAAGCCGGAAAGTATGCACTGGAACTTTGTAATAAAACAATGTATCCTAGCCGTGTTTAAGCTTATTGGAATTGTCATGAGATGCATACGGGCTATAAATGGCTTTTAACCGACTTCTTTTTTATTATATATATCGCACCTTTAGAATTATAGAGACCTAATTTCTTCAGAAGTTGAAAAACATCACCAAATTAGGTCACTATAATAATATTATAGTGACCTATATTTGAAATTTTAAGATTTCAACCTTTCTAAAGAACATCACCAATGAGGTTACTATAATATTGTGAATTAATTGATGATGTCATTAACTGATGGCCACTCGTGTAAAACGATTGACAGAAAACCTTAGGGTAACTTGACGTCTGTAGTATAACGAGCGTATTGCTCCTCAGAAAACGCCCTGCGCTTGCTCTCTATATCTACCTCATCTCTTAGGTCACCCGTGACAATCTGGCCAAGGCACCTAAAACTATCGACAACCTTTATTACTTCAAGTTGACAGTCGTTGCGACTACTGTATGATAATAATGAACGGCCTATGAGTCTATCCTGAAATGCTGCTTAGAAGGGCAGATTTGTTGTACCCGAACATTATTCATTATTTAAAAATTATTTAAAAATTCACAAATTCGTATACGCACTACGTAAAAAAAAAATACAAATACAGAAACAGCATTAATGGTTTACCACAGTCATGTATGTTCAGTTTTGAGGTATGGGATAATCATATGGGGAAACTCTACAGACGCCCAGAGAGCTTTTATAGCCCAGAAAAAATGTATAAGGTCAATTTATAGTCTAAAGTGGACTGACTTACACTTCCATCCCTATACGTTTCTGAAATGTGTAAATTCGTTAGAAACCACCTATCACTTTTTGAAAAGGATGATAAAGCCCAATTTAAAAGGAAAATAGTCCAAAAACCTCTGGTAGTACCTCGAAGCAGATTGAAGTTATGTAACAGGAACTGCTACACTATGGCGGTGAAAATTTATAACAAACTACCGGAAAAAACAAGAAAAATGAATAACTTAGAATTTAATAAAACTTTAAACAATTGGCTTTGTGACAGATGTTTTTATTCAATAGTTGATTATTTACATTTTAAACAGACATGATGTATAACTTTATTTTATGATCACCTTATTTAAATTATAATTATTGACATTATTTATAAATCTAATCAATAAATTGATGAACTGTCTTGACTATGAGCTAAAATCTAATATACTAGTTTAATATTTTTTATAATGTTAATGTGCCTAATTAATTAATTAATAACGCAAGACTGTAAATTTTATTATGATTATGATGTGTGTGACTAATGACTAATGATAATTGTATTGATGTAATTTCAAAATACTGCATGCACCTATTAAAAACATTTGCACGACTGATAAGTCGAATATAGTGAGACTAAAATTATTCTACCATCATCGTTATTATGTATGTACATAATAACGATGATGGTAGAATAATTTTGTATGTACATACATACATGTATGTACATAATAACGATGATGGTAGAATAATTTTAGTCTCACTATATTCGACTTATCAGTCGTGCAAATGTTTTTAATAGGTGCATGCAGTATTTTGAATTAATATGATGGAGAACAATAGTCGGTGTTATAGGCACGATAATCATCTTCATTGCTGGACATAGGCTCCACCAAGCATCGCCACTTCAACCGGTTCTGTGCTTCCCGCATCCAAAGGAAACTGCGATCTTCACCAGATCATCGGTCCAGCTTGTGGGAGGCCAACGTTACGTCTTCCGGACGCGGTCGCCACTCCAGAACCTTTCGGCACCATCGGCCATCTGCTCTGACAGCAATGTGCCCTGCCCACTGCCACTTAAGTTTGGCAATGCTTGGCTATGTCGGTTACCTTGGTTCTCCTGCGGATCTCTTCATTTCCGACTCGATCACGCAGAGAAACTCCAAGCATAGCCCTCGCCATTGCCCTAATGCGATAATAGTAATTTCATAATAGACCCTTTATTCCCCGTTGGGGTTACAGAGCAACTGAGAAATCTAATAAATTATGGTAGGACCATTATCTGCCCAGCTTCTGCGTAAATATGAAATGAAATGAAATGAAATTTATTTATTTGCCAGAATATAGGTACATACCTATATTCTGGCAAATAAATAAATTTCATTTCATTTCATTTCATATTTACGCAGAAGCTGGGCAGATAATGGTAAATGAAATGAAATGAAATTTATTTATTTGCCAGAATATAGGTACATACCTATATTCTGGCAAATAAATAAATTTCATTTCATTTCATTTCATATTTACGCAGAAGCTGGGCAGATAATGGTCCTACCATAATTTATTAGATTTCTCAGTTGCTCTGTAACCCCAACGGGGAATAAAGGGTCTATTATGAAATTACTATTATCGCATTAGGGCAATGGCGAGGGCTATGCTTGGAGTTTCTCTGCGTGATCGAGTCGGAAATGAAGAGATCCGCAGGAGAACCAAGGTAACCGACATAGCCAAGCATTGCCAAACTTAAGTGGCAGTGGGCAGGGCACATTGCTGTCAGAGCAGATGGCCGATGGTGCCGAAAGGTTCTGGAGTGGCGACCGCGTCCGGAAGACGTAACGTTGGCCTCCCACAAGCTGGACCGATGATCTGGTGAAGATCGCAGTTTCCTTTGGATGCGGGAAGCACAGAACCGGTTGAAGTGGCGATGCTTGGTGGAGCCTATGTCCAGCAATGAAGATGATTATCGTGCCTATAACACCGACTATTGTTCTCCATCATATTAATCACGAAACGTTAATCGAAATATTAATGTCTTCGTTCGTTTGGAGTCGTGATCGGCAAATCATAATCGGTGCCAAGGTTTGAACCTAGCGTTGCGTCAATTCCTTTTACGCACGCGCTCGCAATGTTGTGTGAATCGATTTTTTTATCGATTATTATTGTTGAATCGATTATTAGTGGTGTTCGAATCTTGAGAACAGGTTACGACATCACTGTTGGTATTATAGTCTCACTTTAAGCTAGCGTTGCGTCAATTCCTTTTACGCACGCGCTCGCAATGTTGTGTGAATCGATTTTTTTATCGATTATTATTGTTGAATCGATTATTAGTGGTGTTCGAATCTTGAGAACAGGTTACGACATCACTGTTGGTATTATAGTCTCACTTTTTCGAATTTGTTTATCAAGTTTTCCAATATTAAATGCTATAACTTTCTATTGAGGTAACCTGGTTTTCAAACGCTGCTAAGGTCGGGTAGTCGTCATAAAAACTATCACCCACTTATAGACTTGCAGATGCTTAAAAATGGCTGAAATAAAAATGTGATACCAGTGTTTTTAATTTAGTAGTGTTTTTTAAATAAATAAAAAAATCCGAGAGTATGTATGTATGTCTTTTTGGCACGTTCTGTATAGCCTAAACGGCTTGATGGATTTTTAACATAATTATGAGACGACGTCGTTAGATTTGATATAATATTTATACATATATTGCATCAGCAAATACAAAAAAGGCAGGGGAAGGTTTAAAAAAAAATAAACTGTAACAATTTGGTATCCAATAAAAGCTAGTAGTGAGGCAATTCTAAATACACAAATAAAGTAAAAAGCTTGACATAAAACAGGTTACTAAAAAATACAAAAAACCCGACTGCAAAAACATAATTGAAAAGGGAAAAACAAGCATTATTGTCTATTGAACTTGGTTTTTTGTAAGATATCGCAGGCGGGGATAAATAAAAGTTACACCGTATATTTCAGGTTATTGGTTTGTCCCCGCCAACGGCTGATTAAAATATGTGTTTTAGTTAAATAAATACAAGGTAGGTACCTACCGAGATACCTACTATAGAGTATTGGAAAAAAATCCGTCCGTTTTAAGACTGACACATTTTGTTTTCGGTCTTCGGCAATTTTAGGCCGAATTTAAATTTGACAGAAAAAAAAAATTACAACTATCAATTTTCGAAGCTTTACCTTTTGAGCACCTATGCATTGAACAAAGGTATTCCCACTTGAGAATACCTTTGGTGATAAAAATAGGAAAAAAAAAAACCGGCCACCAAAAAAAAAAAAACCCAAAAATATGAAAAATTACTTTCGTTTCGGAAGTCGGTCCTTTGTCTAGTCTTTGGTTCTGTATTTTCGTTTTTTGCCACCGACTTCCGAAATGAAAGTAATTTTTCACTTTTTACTGTTTTTCTTTTCAAAGTCGGTTGTTTTTTTATTGTTAACCCTTCATATCTGAACGTAGATCTACGCAAGACACAATGGGTTTTTAATTGTGTCTCTAATTACGACATATGAGAGGTTAAAGGTTTTTATTTTTCATTTTTTGGTTGTGATACCTACCCCACACCAATTAGTATACTATTACTTGCTATGTAAACAACAGCGGCAGGAAGTTTTATAACATCAGGTTTAACGGGACCACCGCGCAAGCTTCATCTACCAAATAAAAGAAATATAAAAATCAGTTTATAAACAAATAATTTATGCCCGAAGTTTTTGAAATCGGTTAAAAATAGGTAAAAAGGTAGAAAAAATATGTGCTCTAACGGGAATACTCCCAATTCTCAGCCATTTTCGTTTTAAATTTAGTTGTTTGGTTAATTGTTAAATATTATGAAAGGATTGTCACTGCATTTCTTTTACTTTGACCAAACAAAAACCTGTCGTTCCGTTTTTGGTATTTGGCCGGAAAAAGAAATCCATTTTCGGTCACTCTCTACTAATTACTTATGTAAATAAGACATCGGAACAGCTGTTTTCTAGGTCATTACGTCATTTCAATGAATCGGTAGTCCCTAATCCAATGAGACGTTTATTTTTATCGCGTTGTTTAGGCCCGAATCTTGACCCAATTGTACAAGTAACTGCTTCGTTCGACCTCATACTGATGTACTTACAAAACACAGTTAGAAAGAAAAGAAAGAAATAAAAATGCGTTTATTGGCATTACAGCAAAAACTACACCTGAAACCTATAAAAAAACAGAAAACAATGATTATAATAACGAAAGAGCCTCAACTGAGTATAATTTCAGATGACAACACAAGGTGTACCTGACGCTGATTTTCAGTTTCTGGCTCCAGCTGTTGTTACTCCTTATATAGTATCAGCCATCTACCAGTGAAAGTCCCGTCAAAATCGGTCCAGCCGTTACGGAGATTATCCGGAACAAACAAACAGACTGACAGAAAAAAATTAGAAAAAAAAAAATGTTATAATTACTGTATACCTACCTACTTTCATATGCATTTAGTATACAGCTGTTATTTTGAAATTACAAACGACGCTTCAATTTTATGTACATATTTGTCTATACTCGTAGTATATAACGTTCTCACAGTAGCTATTAATAGGAACCTATTTTCGTAGACTTTTGCGGGGGATAGCGATGGTGTGGGCCGGTATGAAGAGGATGTTCCAGGCTGGAAATGGCTATCCTTAAGTCGTGGGTGTAAAGGTGTTATTGGTGTTTGCGGATCAATAGGCAGTATCATTTATCGGCATATTGAAGGCTCCTACAAACAGGCGCGACACTAGGGCACCGTGTGTCGCGCAACGAGCGCCTATTTGTAGGAGTCTTAGGCTGCGTTTCCACCAGAGATGTGCGAGAATGCGTAGCGAGGGATATGTTTATTAAGAACCAATAGAATCGCTTCATTTACCTAGCCTCGCTCAGCGCAGCCGACTCTATTGGTTCTTAACAAACATATCCCTCGCTACGCATCCTCGCACATCTCTGGTGGAAACGCAGCCTTAATGAGGGCGATCCACACGTGTTAAACTTAATAAATTGGTATAGTTTTACTTTATATTATGAAGGGGTAGGCAGACATATGCTCAACCAGCGTGTATTAGGTGACATGTAAGTAATGAAGGGAAGTCTACTTTTTGGTACTTATGTGGATAATTATTATTCTTATTATACACAAAGAAAAGCGCCTGTACTACAGGTACTAAAAGCTCTTAACTTTTAATCTAAATCTATTCTTTAGTTTATATAGTATGCCTATGTAGTTTGCATGGAGAGACTTTTTAACACTTTTAATTGGATATTAGTAAAAATATAGGTACCTCATAGAAAAGTTGTCTTCCAAAGTTACATTACAATAATAGTCTTTAAACTAAGTAAGCTCATAACTATTTACTATTTATGATCATACAAGTCATCCACTGAGACTAACACCGTCTTTCTCTTCTAACAAAGGAGACAATAAAACTAGATCACTAACAATGTACCTAATCCTATCTCGACCGATTAATCTATTTAAAAATCTATTCCGCTAACATCCATCACTAGTAACAAGTTTAGAACTCCAGACCAAACGACGCCATCTTTTTAAACTATGACAGCTGACCATTCAGCGAATGCATCGCGTCACTCTACGTTCTATAATTAAACGGTTGTTAGCGTCAATCGCTTTATTTACTAACTTGCTTAAATACAGCTACAACTACAGCTGTTTTCGTAAGTGCTAACGAGACCTACTTTCCCACCCCAAAATCAAAAGTCATTTATTCAAATTAGGTTGAGAATCATCACTTTTTAAACGTCAAAATTACATAATTATGACAGTCCTACAAAACGCTCGCTCTTCACTACTTCCTAGTGCTTTAGCTGGGAATAAAAAGTGGCGCAACAAATTCCCAAGCAGCACAAGCAGTCTGTCTGTCTGTCCGTCCGTCTGTCATAGGCCAATATCCTAATAAGGAAATCATGTTACTATGGCCTCTGTCATAGCAAAGAATAAAAAGAAGTTAAAGAATAATATTTTTGGTGATACGGAGCCCTTAGTCTGCGAGTCCGCATTTGGCAGGTTTTGTACAAACTTCTAGTTTCAGCTGCTTTTATTTCATTCCATTGTTAGACGGTATATTACGGTAAAGCGCTTTTCGCTGCAGCGATGTGATATTTTCCGCTTGACAACAACTTATCTAGGTCAGAAGGGCTCGGGGAGGTCTGACGTCAGAGTGCATTCGAACACCGGACCCAAATCCCAAAAAGGTCCTATAAACCAACCTCGTCCATTGTAATATTAACCCTACACCTTATAAATAGAGACGAAAATTAAATTTTCCATTTTAATTACGAATTACCTTGCTTCTATTTAATTTTCCAAAGGTCGTATACGTCGTTTGTTTAAATTGAATCTTATCTTTTAACGATTAGGTTGGGATTTGATCGGGGTTCGACTATTGCGTTATGTTGGCATGTTATGAAGGTCTTATTAACATACAAAAGCTCTTTTAGCGTTATGGGCGCCTGGTACATTGTCACCGTGTGAGCGGTGAAGCGTGATCTTTGATTTACTGTGTTTGTTCGTCATTCATGATATTATTTACCCGACCGCAAAGATGGGTTATGTTTTGAAAGCATTAGGGATGCCTGTTAATAACAACATC
Organism: Dryobota labecula; assembly: GCA_947523025.1. NCBI lineage: Eukaryota > Metazoa > Arthropoda > Insecta > Lepidoptera > Noctuidae > Dryobota > Dryobota labecula. Next base: position 511,001 of record OX383310.1, on the reverse strand, counting down.
TGCTTACAAAAAATGGTTATTTTCTAATTTTTCATCCAGCATTACCGAGTTCCGGTACAAGAAACCTTCACTTTGTCTCTAAAGTTGGCATTACATCGGAAAGCTCCTTGGTAGGTGTCTACAGTCGGCGGTAACCAATGAGTGTCGTGTTACCCAGTAACTTGGTTGTGGAGGTCAGATGCGCAGTCGCTCCATGTAAAATACAATAGTCAGCGGGCTGAATGCGTAACATACTATCAATAATAGCAATGGGTTTAATTTGGACAGTTCATCAACATTCATTGCGTTATTTTCGTTGTTGAGCAGACACATTTTTTGAATATAATTATTATTATGAAGCAATGGATATGCAGGTATCCAGAAAGAGGGAGCAAACTCCCGACATAACTGTCTTCCCAGCTGGAAAAAGGCCTTGGCAGATGATGATTGACTGCGGTAACCATTTTAAATCGCCAAAATCGTCGCTAAATAGTAAAAAAGTTGTTATCTGGGTAAGAAAAAGTCAATTTGTGCACGTGCTGCCTACTTTTCATCCTAGTATCTAGGTAAATAGGTCACCAGGTCGAGTGATATGGGCGTGTCTGAATGCATTTTATACTTTCAAAACTGTCTGCTCACAGCTTCCAAAGTAATGGCAATTTTAGCAAAAATCTTGACATAACATAATATCACGCCGGTAAACCGCGAAGGGTTAGACAGAGGTGTAACTATAGTGCCTACTATTTCGCCAGTTATGTTGGAGTCCCATGTTATAGGGGGCGAGCCTTTTGTCGTCAATCGGGCACAAATCCGGACTCCGAGCTGCTACTGAGAAATTCTTGATGGAAAAACGCAATAACAATGCCCGACGTGGGAATCGAACCCAGAACTTCATGCTCAGCACCTAGACTTCAATAGTATGAAATTCCCGTTTCTTCTCTGTATGAGAAGAGGCTTTTGTCCTGCAGTGGGGCTGTATCTGCCCCACTGCAGGACAAAAGCCTCTTCTCTCGGCTAATTTTTTGGCTTATTAGGTTCTTCTTAATAATTTAAGTTTCAATGATGATCCAAGCAGTTATTAATGGCGATTACAGTGATTACCAAACCAAAATATACTCCCACACCAATAAATCATAATCATTTGATATCAAAACAATGTTGTTTTCAGAGTTTTGTACAAAATAATAATATTTGTAAATACACAATGTTACTCGAAAAATGCTGGATCCTTGCTGACATCCTTTGTTTTCAATAAGTGTTGATGATGTCACTACAGTGTCTAGTATAATTTTACATCCCAGAATGGTGTTGTTATAGCTGAATAAAAATGTCAAAAACATGTCATTTCAGTTTAGTTATCTACCACAAACAACAAATTCTGGCCAATATAAAAACATAGTAACTACGCTTAGCACGTTAGACTGAATCCAACGATTTACGAATAAAAAACAAAAATAATCATGCTATTATTCCGGTAATCAACACCGCATTGCTCAAATTCAGGCTTTATTTCAATAGCTGTAAAGTATGTATTCTACTGCTATGTCGTTTGAAGGTTTATTCAAATGAGTTTAGTCCAACTTCTTAACTTCCTGCTCACCTAGTACTATTCTGCGCAGTTACATAATGCAATGCACAGTGTCTTAACACCTGTAGCTGTTATCACGCTGATGACACGTGTATTTTATCTTCTTAGTAGGGGGAAGCAGAATTGAAGGTGAAAATTACAAAATCCCACTATTTTGTGATTTTGTTTAGTCAGCTGTCGACTGAAAATCATAGGAATGTACCAATGGTTCTCTGCAGCCTATTTGTACAAAACCTCTTAGATTTTGGCCTCCTAGTCTTTTTTCCATTTTCTTCATCCAGGTATCATGTCAAATTCCAAAATAAATCTGAGTTATTTCCGGCTCCAAAATCATAACAGAAAGTTGATTAAGCCAATAATGGCCATTCATCCAAAAGGCCCTTTACAAGACTTCAATCAACTGTCAGTCGATACGGGTATCAGTGCCAGGGGCAGGCAGTACTGATGATGTTATCCAATAACTGGGTTGTGGAGGTCAGATAACCAGTCGCTTCATGTAATCCGCTGCATACACTTAGACTGGAAGCCGACCCCAAAGCAGATGATGAATCAAGTGTCTATAAGTACCACACCCTCAAAATAGCCAATCAATTGGTCTCAAATCTCGTGCAAACCCTCGGTAACGTGACAACCAGAGAATATATCAACTAAAAGTGACAGCTACCTGGCTTGCGCCCAGGTTCACCATAGTAACTCCGTCTATCTTGGCTCAAACTATACTTTCTAATGACATATGTAATATACTGATTTGGATGTACTTACGTCAATTTCTTAGAAATAACCGCGTATCGCAATCCACCATAGGAGTATAGCTCAATATTTATCTTTTGTGACTCGTGTAAATAATGGTAGGATTAGCCCTGGTCAAAGTATAGGATATCAATATTATTTTAAAGATTATATGAAAGATGATATTGCTGGAAAGTGGATGAACACTGAAGAGACGACTGAAATATGGAAGAAGAGACATCTATTGAGCTGGTCTCAATAAATTCGGACTAAGGGCAGAAGGATGTCGTTATGTTGTGGAGGTCAGATGGGCAGTAGCTCCTTGTAAAATATTGATATTCAGCTGCATCTGGTTAGACTGCAAGCTGATCATAGCGTGACTGGGAAAGTTCTAGACGGTTGAGACCTAAATCCTAATCAGGAACGTATAGTATGTAGTAAATGATCCTATGACCTCAGTAATAATGTTAATGAACTTTTAATACACAAAGGAAATGAATGCCCATCTTCATGCCTAAAACCACAGCGGCCTTATTTTCTATAGTTAGATAAACCGAGAAAAAAACAACTTGAAATTAACAGGTTGCTAACCTTAAACATAATAATCAAATCAAGTATCCCCCCTACTAAATAATAATCATATATCGTTGCCATTTATGTTGTGACTGAGCCGAAAAGAGATAGAAGATAGAAACAGACAAGGCAGAAAGAGATAACCGAATGTTTGTCAACATACAGAGTGTATTTTTAGATATGTTTCCGCGAGTAGAATTTAGATAAGTGCCGTGAATTAGTATATCAACAGTTTTATCGTTTATATAGGTTAGTATGTTTCGGATTCTGTAGCTAATTAATTACAGGAATAAAAAACTTATCAACATTTTTATTTTTGAACGAAAATTTGGAATAATATCTACGCACATTTTTTGAGACAGTTACAAACTGTTTCGAATGTGACAAGGAACTTTTTTGGTACCAATGACAAATAGTTGAAAATGAGGTTAGCATCCACTTGCTTCCGAAGATGCAAGTTTTCTTCTTCTTTATTTTTAACCTATTCTAAAGCAGTATCACCATTATTAGCTACCTACTATCCACTGCTAAACATGGATCTCCCAAAGACGTACGTAAACGTATGGCCTTCAAAAAAATCGCTTGGCAGTCGGATTGATGATTAGTTATTGTTGTTTGGCAGTATGTTGTAATTACCAGACAGGAGGGCGCTGCCGCCTCTGCTCTTGACTTCTTTAGTTACCGTAACATAATCTCGGGTAGCCATTTTTTTTGCTGGGAAATCATACAGAACATCTTGCTTGGCTACATAGACATTAAAGAAGCAAGTTAAAGCAATATCAAAGTGTTGCGCAAAATGTACACATGCTCAAACTGCATACACGTTGCCTACTGACGTATATTATTATGTACGCAATGGATTTTGTTGACATGCCATGTACAATGATAATACATGTTACAACCTCTGCAATCCTGGTAGCATACAGATTTAGGGACCGGCTTCCAAGATGTTGCAGGTTCAAAACATGGTAAAATGTGGGTTTTGTTGTCATAAGAAACTACTGATTGGTATGAATGAAAACATCGTAAGGAAAACCGAACTTAATGGTGAATGAAATCACCAACACGCAGTGAGCAGTTCGTTCTTTCTCTGTATGAGAAGAGGTTTTGTCTCGCAGTGAAACAACATTACACGCTGATATTATTAGACAAAACTGCTTGCATGCTCCGCCATCTATTGAACAAATATCAAGACTGTGTTATCGCATAAAATGCATGATTTGCAAACGTGCCATTATGTTAAAGATAGCATTTTCTCTGCTCACCTCATAAAGATAAGGGGGAAATCAATTCATTTTGTAGATAAACAATGAACACTCGTGTTAAATTAAATCAGCTGTTTTTCATGTCATGTGAGTTGCATGGTTGCATGCTTTCTTTAGCGCTTTTCATATCTTTAACACTTCTGGTAACCTAGTACTTCTAGGAAGTAAAATAATATGAAGACTAGCAATTACAGCAGCCAAAGTGGGACACTAGATTTCATATTTTTGGTTACGCGGAAAGATGAGCATACTTTCTAGAACTTTTGCAATCTTAGTACCTGCATTAATAATATCAGGACTGTAATAGTAGTTGAATGTGATGTGGAATTCTAAGATTGTGCCAAAATATTCTCTTCTCTTTCATACCTTCAGAACTTCTGCAGTCCTAGTATTTACCGAAAATAAGTGCGAAGACAGCAGCAAGTGCAGCCTCCGAAAATGAAGTTTTCCAGTTTCGGCCAAATCCGAGTATTTTATCTGTTTTTTTTTTTAGTAAGCAACCCAGTTTTCTATTCCAAAGATTTGCAATTCGGATTGACGTCAATTTGGATTCAACATCAATAAAATTACGACAGTTTGACAACCGATTCGACTGCATACATACAAACATAGCTTTACGCCTGGAAAGTTTTGAGTGTGGATGTGGATGGCTATAAGAGGATGGCCAAAGAAACGAAGGATGGACTGTGTGAAAGATGAGTTGGATAGTAAAGGGGTGAATACTGAGATGTCAATGGAGTTGTATGGGACAAGAAGGCATGCTACGCCGACCACAAATTAATTGCCATGATGAGGGCACTAAACCAAATATTAATTGAGAAAAGCTATTATACAATTGACGACTTCCTTACTGATAAATCTCTGCATTGATTGATAACTATTAATATGATTCAAATACATGTTCCTATTCTGGCACTTTTTATTCTGATTGACACTTTGTCATACTTTATTGTCACTTTATGTCACTACTGTTATTACAGTTTTTTTTTTCTGTAATTCTAATGATTTGACATTTATATTTATTCGGTATCAATAGAATTTCTGTTTAATTTTGTAATTGAATATTATTTGCATGCCCATGAAACGGTAGAATATGGAGTACTACTTTTTAAGAAAACATCTATGTACATAGATGTTTTCTTAAAAAGTAGTACTCATACCATTACCTATGTTTGCAATAATAAATGATTTGATTTGATGATGAATATATTTGGGTAGACAGAGATGAATGAAGAATACAGTTGAAGCATGCAGCGGTGTGAAATAATATTATCAAACATCGACGTCCTTGCGATACCATCGTATATGATAACAATTTGATAAGTTATCGATTTCTAAATAGGTTAGCTGCAAGCAATTTATATGCGGAAAAAAGGCGACTATTTGGAAATGCAATCGCCAACACGCAGTGAGCAAGTGTGGTGATCGATGCTCGTTCCTTTTCTGTATGAAAAGATGCTTTTGTACTGCAGAGGGAAGAAACAGACTGATATAATTCTGCCGCGCTAACGAAGAATGCAATAACTCGATTTTGGACGATTTTGAGTTATATATTCGTTGAGTTATGTATTTGGAGTCAGCGAATCGAAATACATTAACTCCCTCTAAGCAACTTTTTATTGATCCTTCAGGAACTCGGTTTTTCAGTAAGCAAGATGCAATAACTAAAACGTCATAACAAATTCAATAATCTAAAATACAATTCTTGAGAGCGGCAAAATCGAGTTATTGCATTTTTCGTTAGTGCGGTAGAATTGTACCTCGTGGTAAGCGATGATGTGATCGACGATGGTGCATGCATGCTTAGAAGCAACCTATTTACTCAAGACTTGAAGACTCCCAGGTTATAGCTATTGGTTACTCCTCTGTCCCTCCTCATCTGCATAGTCTTTCCCTGACTATGTTGATGTCGACTTCCAGTAAATCCGGATCTTCTTGCCAAGGGGGGAAAGAAGAAACTATAGAACGCCACTTGCTACGCTCCTAACTTACTCCTTTTGCTTCGTTTACGTTCATACATCTGGTTATACACGCACTCTGGTTGCTAATTCTACGTACCTGACCTTTCTGAAGATTTTTATCAGTTAGGTCACTCTATGTCTTCCTAGGGTGTCTTCTCCCGTTTCCACTCACATCTGCCTTGGTTTGTCGCCTTTCATTCATCCTCTCAACATGACCAAACCATCTAAGCATACTCTTTTCAATTTTTGTCACTACATCTTCTTTTATCAATTTTTGTCACTAAATTTTTCAGCCTATTATTCATAAGGAACGCATTTTTGCAAGGAATGCGGATGCAGATGAATAACAGTATTTTACATGGAGCAACTGCCTATCTGACCTTTACAACCCAGTTACTGGGTAAAACGATACCCTTTTGTAACAATGTCGGACTTTTGGACTTCTGAACTTGTTACTTCTGCCAAAGATCTACGAATGATGACAGACGGGACTGACGGGTTTATGTTCTTTCCGAGCCACGGAGGGGTCTCTGTATGAGATGCATGGACACCGACCCATACACGGATCGACCGTTGTAGTTTGTCCACAGTAACGTGTACAAACTCGAAAGTTATCTAGTAAAAAGATATATCAACAGTTCTTCCGACATCGTGCATATAAATAAATAAATAAACCAAAATACACATACTTCTCGACACGTTTTTGGAGCGCTTCCAAAAATGTGTGTGAGTAGTATAAACGGTATTCTTATAGTTAAAATCTGTTTATATTCATTCGCGGTTTAAGAATAGAGGTTAAGCGTGTGAGTTTAAGATTCTGATCGGTTAGGTAACCGATGGAATTTAAATTCAATGAAAATGTTGTTAATCTCTTTGTGTAAGAGCCACATCTATTTCTGTCGCTAAGCAGCGTTGCTTTGTTCTTGTTTCACATAGTCAGCTTATACTCTTCCCACTTCTGGGACACAGGCCTTCTCTCTTCGAGAGGGAGTGGGCTGTAATCTAACACGCGGGCCCAGTGAGGGTTGGTAGATGTCACATCATGTCTTCGAATTTTTATCCGATTGCCCCAGAAGGAAGGTAATATTTTTCGAGAGTATGTATGAATGTATTGTCTATTTGGCACGCTCTAAAGCCTAAACGGCTTGATAGATTTTAACATAATGATGAGGTGTCGTTAGATTCGTCTTAATTGTGGGAGTGACATAGGCTATATAATATAAAGGCAAAAAAAGGTTAAAAAAAAATAGAAATACAACAATATTGGTATCAAATAAAAGCTAGTAGTGATAATTGTATACACATATAAAAAAACTAAAAAACTTGAAAAAAATAAAAACTAATTATTTAAAAAAACTTAAAACTCGACTGCAACAACAAAACTAGACATTAATGCTTGTTTTTCTCTTTTCAGTTATGTTTTTGCAGTCGGGTTTTTAGATTTTTTAATATATTTTTTTTTGTGTTTTTTTTTTGGTTCTAGGACATGGCGGTTTCCTCACGATGTTTTCCTTCACTGTTTTGAGAGCAATGGTGATGTAATTATTTACACAAATTAAAGTACGAGCCCACGACCTACAACTCGTAAGTCGGGGCCGTTACCACTGGGCCAGCACTACTCTCAAAACCGTGTTCCGGTTTGAAGAGTATGGTTGCTGGTGTAATTTCAGACCCATAAGCAGCGTTGTTTCTGGAATGGCAACGCATCTGCATCCTCTGATACTGCGGGCAGGTGTCCATAGGTGGTCCCGACTTACCATCAGATGGCTATCCTGCGGCTTGTTTCCCATCTAAACAAAACAGGCTAACATTTATAAGGAAACCGTATTACGTAACTATTAGTCAACCTTTTCAAAGTGTTAAAAGTAGTGACTAGTGTAACGCTTCAAATTGTTGCTAACTAATAATATTATCGGGCTGTTGCCAAGTGCAATACTGAGTTACAGTTTGTGGTAATTTGTCACGTTTTGAATTTTATTACAGTCTTGTTTGTATGAATTTATTAATGTAATTTGAATTGCTTATGTTGTTTCTGGTTCTTGTATTACGAAAACGCTATTATTATGAAAGGGATTTGATACAGAAATACTAGGACTTGGTCTAGTAGTCGTGAGCGCTACTGGCATGAGGTCCTAGGTCCTACGTTCCGAGTCCCAGGTCGGATATTAGGTTTTTCCATCGAGAATTTCTCAGTAATAAATAAATAAATAAAAATAGCTTATTTCTCCACATTAAAATTTACAATTGTACAATTAGGTACCTACATGACAATGTGTGTCACTCACTACTAATATACCTGTGGACATTTTTTACCGTCTCGAAAAAAATTATATACTAGGTGAACGGAGTAGAAGCCTATGGCACAGTTTTTTTTTTTTCGTTATTCTAGAAAGAATTTGATCTATCGATAAATAGCACACATTTGAATTACATCATACTATAACAATAAACACAGAAATTTAATAGAAAAAAAAAAATACGATAAATAATATTGTTTAAATCATACGCACCCAAATTTCATTTTTTTTAGTTCCTGAAAAAAAAAAAATTTTTTTTTCGACACGGAAAAAAATGTCATCCGGTTTTATTCATCTTAGTAAGTACCATTAGAGAATGCTAGGGTTTGCTGGTGAGTTTGAAGATATGAGGGATGGATGTGGGTATGGAGTGGTGAAATAGAGGAATTTGTGTGAATGATGTAGTGGTGAAGTAAGTGAGGAAAGTGTATGTGCATGTTTATGTGGTAGATAGGATTATACATGAATGGTCCGGACAAGGAGGAGGTCGAATTTGTGCCTGGTTAATGGCAAAAGGGTCGCCCCCTATATCATGGGACTTCAACGTAACTGGCCAAAATGTAGGTGAACTTTGTAGGTACACACCTCCGCCCAACCTTTCGGAGAAAACAGTGTTATGTGATATTGGGTCAAAACCAGAGACTATATGGGAAATAGAGTAAAGTTATCAAAGACAGAAATATACAGTCCTTTCGCAGTTATTTTACCTGTGACATCAACTCATCAGCATTCTTATTGCAATGAGAATAAGATCACAGTGATGTAAATTCAGAGGTTTGAAGCTCTATTTTGGAGATATCTAGTGAAAAAAGTTACAGAAACTTTATTTAACCAACCAGTATTATTTGGACTAACAGGCATCTTCTGGGCACGCTCGTTCCATCATAGATCTCATCCATCACTTTTCATTCAGGCAAGATCGAAATCAAAAGAAGGCCCAATCACAAAAATAAATAAAATTACCAACAGATATTAATTTATTTCATTACATTTCTACGAGTTATTTCAGTGGAATTGCCCTTGTAAAGTTCCAGTTCGCTTTGACCCACTTTCGAGTTTGACATACCCTTTGCGGGTCACAAACAAAACATACTACAGTCCCTTTGACCCACATTCAAAAAACCTTGCATCTCTTTCTCCGTGCATCTCTATCAATCTTCATCTCTATATTAACCTCTCTAGCCTCTCCATAAAGGACTACGTTTTGGAATGGGCAACTAGCTTCATCTTTCCGACTGACCGACTTAGTGCCTGTAATTGATATAATTGCTAACTGGTTACGAAAAACAAACCCTTTTAATTAAACTTCCCTTATAGCCTTCCTTAACTTTCCCTCATGCCATAACTCACAAATATACCAAGTACATTGCTGTTACTAGGCGCGGTTATCCTTGACCCACATTGTGTGATGCACCCCCTCCCCCCAGTGACCCGATTTCCCCGTGCCCTGGATTCGAAGCTCTTTGTGAGAGTAGCATCGGGGGTAAAAATGTACCTTTGTCTGTTTCAGTTCTTTGTTGCATGTAACGATTTTGTTTTAGGGTATTTTGGTGGGATTTTTGACGAGAATAAACAAAGTGCTAGATGAAGAAGTAGATAAGTAAATATACAGTTTTAGGGCGTGATAACATCCCCGATTTTGTAAACTTTTATTGGTGAACTAGGGGTAAAAGATTAACTTTCAGCCCAAACTATAATAATACATGTTTTTGAAGTGAAAACTACTTTAGGCACGTTGGACACTTGGGATACGAAAAAGCACTGAACTCGCTTGATCGTCACGCTCAGATACATATAATATACAGATGTGAAGCTAAGAAGTTTTCACTTCTGACGTGCACAGCAGTCCTACGAGGGACAGTTTGTTTTTTAACTTTTTCCATTTACCACATGCTTACACCTTACCAGATGGTATCAAACCGAAAATTAATGCTGTCTTTTTCTACAAATACAGAATTTCCAGACATGTTTTTAAGATAATAATAAATCTTAGACAGCAATTAAGTGGATTTATCAGTAGCTGAATACAATAATATTGACAGAAATACTTTCTAGTAGTACCATGTATTTGTTTTGCATAAAAATATAAGTAGGTAGGTACTTAATTACTTTGTGTTGCAATATTTTGCCAGAATGAATAGCAATGGAACTAACAGTTTTACTCTATATTTCCAGATGCACAGTTGCGATCCCGTGCCGGCGGTTTTGCCACCGGCTTCCGGGCCCAATCTCCTCCTGCAACTAGGCCGGCTCATCATCAGGTCGCGAAGTTCCAGCCCCGCGGCCCGCGCCCCGCCCCAAGACCGTATCATACACTCCAAGCTAGTCGCTGCTAAACCTTCCACCAGCACACAGGTATGTCACGTACTTCTATTGTTAGGACCACTCATCGTTAGGTCAACCCCGCACCACGACCAACTCACTTCAAGCTAATCGCTGCTAAACTTTCCACCAGCAAACAGGTATGTCATCCTAAATTATATATTACAATACAATAACCAGCAGGCTGCCAACTCTACTAAGCTTTCTACTTTCAAGTATCAAACATGTATGGCGCCCTGGCGGTTATACAGATAAATGATGACGAGGTAACACACCCTTCACCCCTGTGGTTCAAGAAAGCCCACGACCGACGTATTTTGTCACTTCCTATCAGAAATGGTGCCCTGGTCCTTTTTATGGAAGACAAATAAAATCGTTAAAGTTTTTGGGCCCTGTAAAACCTAGGTATGTTTTATTGATTCCAGGTCCAAACTCAACCGAAGCCAGTAGAGACTGAGGAGCCGAAGCCCGCTGTGGTGGCTCAGCTCAACACCCGCGTGCAGGCGCTGTGGGACGAACAGATCCCTGTCTGCATTGAGGTTAGGAAACATGACAACCTTAACAGGTTCACTGCCAACCATTATTTAATCACTCAGCCTATCGCAGTCCACTGCTGGACAAAGGCCTCTCCCAGGCTGCTCCACAACACCCTGTCCTCCGCCTTCCGCATTCAGTCTGACCTAGCTACCTTCTTAAGGTCGTCGGAACATCTAGCTGGAGGGCTCCCACACTACGCTTGCCGATACGCGGTCTCCACTTTAGGATTCGTCTGCTCCTGCGGCCATCGGTCCTTCGATAAACGTGGCCAGCCCACGGTCACTTCAGCTTGCTTACTCTGCAAGCTATGTCGGTAACTCCGGTTCTTTTCCGGATAATTTCATTTCTGATTTTGTCCCGAGCTTAGCCCACTCAATAGCGCGCTGGGCGACCTTGAATTTGTGGACCAGACCGACTGTCAGTGTCCACGTGTCGGCACCATATGTCATGACGGGCAGGACGCACTGGTTGAAGACCTTAGTCTCCAAACACTGCGGGATAGACGACGAGAAGACTTGACGAAGTTCTCCAAACGCTGCCCAAAAAAATTGGATCCTTCTGTCGGCTTCTTTCTACCGAGCTGGATAACTTGCCCTAGTAGACATACTCCTTCAAAACTCAGCAACCATTATTGTAGCTCTTCAAATCAAATCAAATATACATATTTATTGGTGCACAGTACAGTACACAGGTACAAGGTAGGTGTTATATTTATATTTTCAGTAATATGATGTGAGTCTTCTAAAATAGATTACGACAATGCGATCTAAATAAGATGGATGTGTAAGTTTTGGTCTTTTTGTGTCGTGTTTTAGCTGGTACTTTTCCCTTGGGTCATAGACACGATCTGTAAATTTGGCGGCGTCTTGAGCTGTTTTCTTTTGTAACAAAATAGCTCAGATGACACCAGAAGAAAAAAACCGGCCAAGTGCGTGTCGGACCACGCACAAACTTAACATTGCAGTTGAAAAACATCTTCTCCCATACATTGCAACTGCAAATGTAAGTTTGTACGCACAATATTGAGAGATTTACCATGTTATATTAAGACCATAAACTTCTTATAGCTTTTCCTGTAATCTTTATGTAAAGAACAATTTTCTGTATATTAAAAAAATATATATATAGGCTCAGTAGTTTTGGAGATAAGGCGAGGGAATGGTCATTTTTCATCTATTTTCTTAAATAACTTTAAAAGTATATAATATTTTATAATTATAAAAAAAAAAAAAAATGAAATCCTTACAATAAGCTCTTTCATTTGATATGTCACACGGTACAGATTACAAAACTTTTTTTTTCTATTTTGCCAACCAAAAGTCAAAGTAATTAAAACTCATTTATTTACGTTACACGTTCGTGTTTGGGAGTTCATACGAGTATGTGTACCAAATTTCAACTTAATCGGCCCATTGCAGTAGATTCAGAACACATCGGTTGTTACAGAGGGACGGACAGACAGACACACGAGTGATCCTATAAGGGTTCCGTTTTTTCCTTTTGAAGTACAGAACCCTAAAAAGGCTAAAACCACATACTATCAAGCCTGTCTGCCAATCTCATTACATAATAAAGGCCCCTTCCCAAACATAGAAGGAACAGCATTGCTCATCACGCTTACTCACTGTGCGACAGTGGTTCCAACTTTCAGACTATTTAGTGCTAACTGATTTCTTCACGATCAATCTCTGAACATCTTAAGATGCTGCAAAACTCATATAAAATAGTGAAAAAGTGCCCCTTATAACCTGCTATTCTTCAGGCAACAATCAATATTTGAGTCCATCCTACCATCAACGTTGCAGGTGTTGCTAGCCCCGAACTGCCAAGACTGCTACAGCTCTCTGTGCCGCGAGGGAGACTCGTTCGACAAGCATGCGCACCGCGCGCTGCTGCTGGAGAGGTGGACCATGAGGGCACAGGTGAAGAAGTAAGTATCAAGGAAACTATGCCCTTTTATCGTGTCAGCTCTGCTACCAAAAGACGCTACCTAGCTCATGTGTATTTAGTAAATAGGACAACGGAACCACTTTTACACGATAAGTTTAATAAAAAACTTTGTAAACAAACAGTGACAGGAACCAGGGTTCGAAAAAATCCGATTTTTATAATAAATATCAAAAATCCGATTAATTGATATATATCCAGGCCAAGAAAAAAAAGCGAATTTCATTCTGTAAGCGCATTAAACACTTAAAAATGTGAAAGGAATTTGTAAAATAATATGTTTCAAATTACCACATAATTATTTAAAAAAAGTAACAAAATTATTAGTGTTTATTTGAATTTTTTTTTAACACAAAAAAAAACAGGTACCTTTTATTATAATCATTTGTTTATCAGATAAATCAACTAATTTTCTCAATCATAAAAAAGTAAATTATTATGAATTGTAGTTTTTCACTACGTGTTGCCAGGGTAAACATTAATCTCCAAAATTTTTAGTTCAGAAGACAGGAAAAAATCAATTGATATAATTATATCAAGATAAAAATCAATTGATATATATCGTGATATATGTATATCATGATATATGTCCGCTGATATAATAGGTTGGGGAAAAAGTTTCTTCGCATTTTTTAAGAAAATTCAAAACATTTTTTAATAAAGTTTATTTACATTTAACTATAGTATGTATGTACATAGGTACCATTTTGTTCGATAACTTTTTGCCATCTTGTAGGTAGGGACATGATCCCATTGCTATAGAAATTTTGGGACTTCTGATCAAAATACCGCGACAAGTGGTTTTATATCAGGACTATACGGCGGATGCATTAACACCTCCCAGCCAAACTCTTAATTTTTGCTGAGTGGCTAAAGATGTGTGAGGTCTAGCGTTATCATGATGAAAAACCACACCCCTTCTGTTGATTAATTCCGGCCGCTTTCTCTCAACTTCTTGCTTTAATCTCATCAGTTGTTCGCAGTAGAGTTCAGAATCGATGGTCCTGCCTGGTGGTAACAGCTCCTGATGAATAATGCCCTTCCAATCCCGCCACACACACAGCATCACCTTGTTGCGAGTTAACCCGGGTTTCGCCACAGTCTGTGAAGCCTGACCGGCCTTTGACCACGACATTTTTCGCATGTTCTTGTCGTACGTGATCCACTTTTCATCACCAGTTATCAGCTTCTTCAAAAATGGTTCGGTTTCATTACGTCGTAATAAAGAATCACAAATGAGTACACGGTTCATTAAGTTTCTTTCAGTGAGCTCGTGAGGTACCCAAATATCAAGCTTTTTTTGTGTACCCAGTTTTTTTCAAATGTGTCAAAACTGTTTTGTGGTCAATTCCCAGTTCTTCAGCTACGTCGTAACTACTGATATGCCGATCTTGCTCCACTTTTTCAAAAATGGCATCCATTTTATCCGTAATAGGGCGACCAGAGCAACGTGCATCTTTGACATAAAAATTTCCGGAATGAAAACGCTTAAACCAAATTTGTGCTACTCTCATAGACACTGCACTAGGTCCATAAACATCGCAAAAAAAGTTTTGCGGCGTGCGTTGCATTTTTACATTTTTTGTAGTAAAATTTTAAAATGTATGAATGAATGAATTATGATTTTTGATTATGAATTTCTTCATTAGATTCACTCATCTTGACAGTACGAAAAACAAATGAAAATCATACATTTTCCTAATTTGAATTTGGAATTATGTTCTTTAAAATTTAAACTTTCAATGATACCAAAACCAGCCAGATACAAATAGTATAGCCAAAGAGATTTTATTACAAGTTCATACATACTATAATGCGAAAAGACTTTTTCCCCAACCTAATATTTGACAGTTAAAACCCAGTTATTTATTTAATAAAAATAAATAATCAGGTAATCCCTTATCTTGTGTGTTATTTATTTTTCAATTAAAATAATACTCAAAATGATGTCCTAATTTAATTAAAATTATTTAGAAACTAAAATATGCCGTCGAAAATTTCATCCGCATCGCTGTCGACTAGTAATGTACCCAACAGACTGGGAGCATTGCCACATTGTATGGCAATGCATAGCCTCTGACCAAGGTAAAAGCCAGCCCTTGGGTCACGGGAACTGTCAACCAGCCACTTCGAGATTTCATTAAAGAGATCTTGAGCACTCGGACTCGGACTCAAACCTCAAGTGGCATAAGTACCGCTTGAGGTTTTCGGCGTTAAGGGTTAAGATGGGATTGCGCAAGAGTATCGAGACACGTTGCATACCACAGCAAAGGTTTACCCACCTTCCATGGAAATAAAGACATGCCGTCCGGTCTCTTGCCATCGTCGTGTGCCAAGCCAATGGGTTCTAATACAGCTGGAACGCCGACGGTGACAAGAGCTCGTCGGATTATGTCGTTAATGTTCGCGTGCCCGCACTTGGTTGCAAGACAGGCCGTGATATCAGAGACTGTTGAAACTCCGCCACAGTGACAACGATGAGGAGAACAACATGGAGCTTCTTGTCGTAGGGAAGTAGCGAGGCGGAAAGTAGTGTCGTCGAACAAAGTGCCTATGTTCAACGACGGTAGTGCATGAAGCCTGAATTTGTCTCCCACTTACCCAAAGTCAGCAGGCGCACAAGCTCCGCAGTAGTAGCAGAAGTGTTAAGTAATTCTGTACTACTCTGTAGAGCGGGTCATCCCACCGTCTCTGGGCCTCAAGTCTGCTATTACAATAGTGTCAGAATGGTCTCTTCATTGTGAGTTTTTGACAGATTTGCCATACAGACACTGTCAAATACTCACAATGGCGAGACCATTCTGACACTATTGTAATAGCAGACTTGAGGCCCTGGGAAGATGAATTATCGCGTAGTAATGAAACTAGAATTTTAAATCATAAAGTATAACATCTGAAGTATTACAGCTGAAGTGGAAAAATGTCAAGCAACTTTTGGAGGACACTGTGTTTGTATAACATAGACCAAAGACGTATCGTTTTCTCATACCAGAGTAATAATAAAGTCAAATAATTTCCAACCTTCCAGGGGAGACCAGAGCCCAGCGTTCAGCACATCTCAATGGCTGCTGAATGCTGTGCGTTCGCAGTTGCACTTTTCACAGCTGTCCGCTTGGCTCGCGCGCCTTAAGGAGACCAGCGCCGATGATAGTCCCACGGAACGCAGGTACGAATATAATGTTCATAGTATAAATATCAAGTTCTGAAGTTTTAATTACCAGGGGACTAGGAAACATCAGGAGTTTGGCTCCCGATGACGCCCTACCAGACACGTAGATATATCTATGATGAAGCAAGCCCAGATGTGTTCACTCTTCCTTGCACATAAATGGGCTCACCCGATGACTGCCCCTTCGAACGCATGTAACACCAACTACGATACTGCAAGTTTGAATACCAGGTCCCTAAGAAATAACAGGAGTTCGGCTCAAAGACCGTCCTATGTTAATAACAGCCTCAACAAATGCAAGTAAATACAAATATACTGCCTAATACTAAAGAACTTTTTGTGAAACAAGTATGGCTCGTATTTCTTAGTCTTGTATTAATAGCAGAAGTATTTTTGTTTCTTGAGGATCTACGCAGAAGGCAGACCCAATGCAGTTCCTAAAAAGACATCTGTTAGCTGCAGATGACAAAATGTTAAGTGACTAACATAGATGTAGAAATATGGATGTTTTCTTACTGACCTTATGAACTTTCAACTTTGTTTAAAGAATTGCCAATGATATGAAAGTATCTCGATTTGGTGGTAACTACTTTTCCCAGGTTTTCACCTAAAACAAACCCATACTTTTTAAAATCCGCATCATGAATTCCAGCTTTCGAAATATTGGTTAGGAAACACCTCTAAACGCTAAAATAGATTCTCACCAACTCCTTTTTCTTTACAGACGCAAGCTAAGCCGCGAAACATGCAACTTCAAAAAAATAGAAGCGAACTGCGATGACGAGGACACAGATCGCAAACTGAACGTCGTTTACTCCATACAGATATCACAAGACAGCTACAAGAAATCCGACTTCGCCCGACCTCCTAACGACCATAAATTCCCAGTCACAGACATCGGCAATAATCTATACCTCAATATCATACTAGAAAGTTTACCACGACTAGACGACATCCCACACATAAAATGCTCCTGCCAAAAACGAAAATCAAGCAAGGATACTCCGCCTAACATTCATGATGAAATTGTCGGCAAACTCAATGATCTCAGTCTAGGAAATAAGTTTGATAACACAAAAGTTGTCGACGACAGAATGCTGACCCCTTGTAGTGAAAGCGGCAAGCACAAGTGTAACTGTGATGACGAATCAGACGGGAAAGATATACCGAAGAAACTGGATGATAGGAGATTAAAAGAAATTGCTAAATATAAACGAAGACTTCGCAAAGAGTGTAAGATTAAAAAGCTTCACGACAGTACATCGTCGGAAGGGGATGGGTTGACGAAGCTTAAAGAAACTCATACCTCGATACCAATTTTGCAAGCGTCGCGATTCGATCGATTCCGAGCTATAGGGTGCTACAGAAACCAAACATATCTGACATTACCAGCAAGCAGAATCGAGACAAAATCCCCATTCGTTGACACGGATATACTACCACCAGCTGAGTTCAAAAAAACCAATACAGTTTCCACCCAAACAGAAGAATTGTCGTGCCAATGTGGGAATCTTCTACAAATGACGTGTGACAGTTGTAGCGAGAGAGGCATGGTCAGATCAGAAGGCAACTACAACCTAGCATCGGTGCAGAAGAATCAAGAAGACAGAAGAATTGAGGAAGAAAAGAAGATTAAAAAGCATAAATGTGATACATTTTGTGATAATAATCATAGTATTAGTGATAATAGTGACATTATTAAGAGACCTAAGTTGCGGAGGTTTTTTCCAATAGTGGATAAAATTGAGAAAATTGTGAGTGATAGATTTGCGCAACGGGACAAGGACATGGAAGAATTGCAACTGGAGAAAGAAGACACGGTGTTTTCACGACCAAGAGAGTCGAAACGTCAGAAAACTTTCTCTATAAGTGATGAGGACTATGTCTTATATGAAAAGTGTGACTATGGGACTTTTGACCGTTTTTTGGAGAATACTGACGAATCTCCTGAAGATGATAAGGTAAGAAAAAGCGGTTTTTTTTTGTTAACTTTTATATTATTGTGACTTCTTGTACCTAATTGGTGAAAACTGGATCCTATTACTACGCCTATGCAGTTTTTCTGTCACAGGGTTGTATCTTGTATAACCGTAATAGATAAACAGTTGAAATATTCATAGAATACAACTTATTCTCTATCAAAGAAGCTAAACTTAAAGGACTGATATAAAAAGAAGTTATTCAGCAGATGCTATGGCTGTTGTAAAATTGCCAAACTACAAGTGCATGATGCTTAAGAAACGTTTATTGCTTTTCTTGGCCTTATAGTTTTGGTGATACGGAACCCTGAGCGTGAGTCCAGAATGACTGATTTGGTTTGAATTTAGACTGACTTTGGTTTCTTTTCAACTGGCTTTTAAAAAGGGAGGTTTTCCTCGTTTAAATTTGAATACCACTAGCCCGCAATGACTTTCGCAGGGCGCCAAGTTCCCTTTGGGGCGGCGCGAGGGCGCAGTGCCGTCGCCGCGCGACATGGAGCGCTTCCGCTGGCGCTTCGAGTCGGCGGCGTCCATGGTGTTCCACTCGCGCACCGGCCTGCCGCTCACGTCCAGCCCCGCACCGCTGCGGAGGGGCAACAACTGCTTCGACTTCGACGACTCCATTAACGGCATCTCTGGGATTAAGAGGTGAGGTTCTGACAGCCCCGAGTCCCTTCTAGTCGGCGGCGTCCATGGTGTTCCACTCGCGCACCGGCCTGCCGCTCACGTCCAGCCCCGCACCGCTGCGGAGGGGCAACAACTGCTTCGACTTCGACGACTCCATTAATGGCATCTCTGGGATTAAGAGGTGAGGTTTTGACAGCCCCGAGTCCCTTCTACTTAACCTCGAGCGCCTCTACTTCGGCACGAGCCTCTCTATTTACATGACACTACTTAACCGCGAGCCCCTCAACGTAGCCATGAGTCCTTCTATTTAGCCTTGAGCCCATTAACTTAGCCAGGGGCCCTTTAATTAGCCACTAGCCTGTCTACTTAGCCACGAGCTTCTCTATTTAGCCATGAAACTATTTAATTACGAGCCCCTCAATTAAGTCAGGAGCGCCTTTGCTTAGCTAGTAGCCCCTCTACTTTTCCACGAGATTAAGGGATAGGGGAAATTATTTTGCAGATAACTCACATAGAAACTCTTTTATGTGAGTTATTTGCAAAATATTTTAATTGGAATTTGTAATGATAAACTATGTTTATTCGTGGAATTGGTTTTATACGAACACTTTTTTAGTTAAATAACATTAAAAAAAAAAATATGACTTCATATTTCCTATTTAAATACTGGAGAAGAAACATTGAAACAAATTAAGGCCTGAAACTGCGGCGCTCGCTTAAGCGCTTAGGACGGTTACTTGTTGCGTGGTGTATGCGCGTGGACACGCGGATGGGCTCTGTGGGAACGTAGTATTCATTGCAATTAATTACCCGTAGTTCAATTTTAACAGCGAGCATGTAGGTACTGTCATGGCGATGGAGAACTGCCAATAAGCTGCCGCCGGCGGCCCCGCGCGACGGAGCACGCGTGTATGGAACCGCGTGGGCGTCCGCTTGACGCAGTTTTAGACCTAAGCGGTCACAGTCTAAGTTCAGTAGTTACAAAGAGCCGATACGCAGGGAGCAAAGCTTATGCCTTGTGTATGTGAGGCTTTTCGCGGTATTGAGACGGATAAAAACTAGAGATGGACCGAATGTGGTTTGAACCGAATCCGTATTTCGGCCGAACATTCGGTTAAAACGAAAAGTTCGGTCGAACTTTAGTTCAATTTCGTGCGCTTTTTTGAGAGTGACACGTCGTGACTTGTTTATGCATTTACTTTAATTATTGCTAGATGTACCCCGTCCGCACACTGCGCTCCCGGTTCCCCAGGTCTTGGAAGCTCTGTATATTCTGAGCGACTGTTTTTGTAGGCAGGAAACATATACGAAAAAAAAAAAACGTAACAAACTTCTGCCAGATAAGGCAGAGTTTTTGTACTATAACTTGCCTTTAGTAAATTTTAATTATGGGTGAGTAGATAGATGAGAAAAGTTTGTTTAATTTGATTGATGAAAAAAATACTTTTTAATTGTAAAAAAAATACTTGATGCCAAAAATGTGATTTTTTAATCAATTTACGAATTGTAGGTACACACGGTTAAATATTAAGCTATACATTTCCAGTATAAGCTGATCTCTCATTATGCGGAAATCCTATACAATGCGAGACCTGCGTAAACTAGATTTGTATAGCTTGATATGTAGCCCCGTGTACCTAATCCAGATGTTTGTTAGAAGAATACTAAGTTTATTTTATTTTTGTAATAATATGTCTAATTAATTAGGTAGAGATTTTCAAGACTAATAAGAATAATTGATATAATTTGAGGTTTACATTTACAATGTTCCTAACTAGAATAAATGACCATGAGTGAGTAAAAGACATAGTTTTAGTTTACAGTAATGCTATTCCAATTCTATTTTTGTTGTGCCGAGTTTCGGCCCATCCCTGTAAAACATGAGCAATAGTATAAGCTACTTATGAGTTTCCACCCGCAGCGCTCTGTCCCACCCCGGGCCGCCGCCGCCGGCCGCGGCCCCGCCGCCGGTCGCGCGGCCGCCGCGCGCCTCGCGGGCCTCGCGGGCGTCGCGGGCCTCGCGGCCGTCGCCGCCCTCGCCGCCGGCGCCCGCCGCGCGCCCCGCGCCGGCCGCGCCGCGCGCCGCGTCGCCGCCAGCCGCGCCGCCCGCGGCCGCCAGCATACGCATGCGGCCCAGCACGGGCCTACTGGGTAACCTTGGGCTGTTCATGCCAGCATTTCAAATACTATTTACGGGCACTTTTCTATTGCCAAAGGATTCCATCACTCGGAAATATGAAAAATGAAGCTAGGTGCCCATTCCATATTTCGCCCACGGCTTCACTTACGTGACTGTTTTATTATTTAAATGTAACATACGACTGTCAAAAAAAATATACAATTTACAATCATCAATAAAATTATACTGACCTAAAGTTTTAGCCAAATCGGTACAAGATACAATTTTTTTTGTAAAACTATAAATCTTAATAAGTCACAAAGTCTTGATAAGTCGTTTTTTCTGTTTGTTTTTATATTCTTACTAGCTTTTGCCCATGGCTCCGCCCGCGTGGATGTCGACTATCGCGTAAAAAAGTAGCCTATGTCCTTTTCCATATCCACAGGCTATATCTCTGCCAACTTTCATAACGATCGGTTCAACGATTTAAGCGTGAAAACGTAACATACAGATAGACAGACAAACAGACAGAGTTACTTTCACATTTATAATATTAGTATGGATATTATTTGCCTTGAACTGGATTAAATTAATTAATTTTCTCTCTTCCTAAAAACTCTTAAAATCAAACTAAATTTAGAAACACCTTCAGTCTTATTACACTGTCTAACATTCAAAAACAGAAAAAAAAAATTGGCTTTGCATTCAGACCAGTATGGCAACAATGATCGCTTAAACCACTTAACTTATTATTTATTTTTATCTCACTTCCAGGTAGTTTTGAAGAATCCGCTCTAAAAGGTCGCTTAGAACCCGTAGCGACCGTCCACGGCTTCACAGCCGAACTTGGCGCTTACGGCTCCTTCTGCCCACCCCACAAAAGACTACCAGTCACTGTGTTCTTCTACGCACCCGGAGGGACCAACGCGCCTTATATGGTAAACTATCTTAGCTACCTCTTGTTGAGCTGTAAACTTACAGCTCCTTCAGCCCAACCCACAAGAGACTGCCAGTCACTGTGTTGTTCTACGCACCCGGAGGGACCAACGCGCCTTATATGGTAAACTATCTTAGCTACCTCTTGTTGAGCTGTAAACTTACAGCTCCTTCAGCCCAACCCACAAGAGACTACCAGTCACTGTGTTGTTCTACGCACCCGGAGGGACCAACGCGCCTTATATGGTAAACTATCTTAGCTATCTCTTGTTAAGCAGTGAGCTAACAGCTCCTGCTGGCCACCCCACAAGATACTACCAGTTACTGTGTTTTCTACGCGCCTGGAAAGACCAATGTGCCTTATATGGTGAGCTAGCTACCTTTGGTTGAGCTTATGACCCTTTCTGCCCATCCCACAAGAGATTGCCAATCACTGTGTTCTACGCGCCCGCTTATATGGTGAGCTATCTATTGTTGAGGTGTGATTGAACAACACAGGTCCTTCTGCTCGTCCCATAAAAGACCGCCAATTGATGTAATCAATGAAACATTTACATTAACGTTACCATTCGTTCATAAATCTGTCAAATTGTGAGCTAATAAACTTGATCGGTAAAACTCTGTAATACACCACACAAAGATATCTACCTGCTATAAATCTGTCAATTCGTTGTTAATTCATGAGCCAATAAGTTAGTGTATTTATCCATCAAAGGGTACTGGCAATTCATTGATTGATAGAGGCAGTAAATTAACTCTAAAATAAAAGTTTTAACGTAAATTGTAAATCAACCAGTAAAAGTTAAACTGTAGATTTATTGACTAAGAAATTTATGTTTAAAAGTTACCACAGTACCCTTGAAACTGAAACACAAAAATGATTCACACCTAATACGTCCCAAGAAATAAATCTCCAGAAAATCTAGTATACCCAAAGTCTCAAATTCAGATAATTTATGTAAACAAAGGGGATAACATATTAAAAAATATCTTCGTAAGGTAATTCACATAAAATGGCAAAAAAAAGTTCCATTTTCATTTAAGTACTAGTGAAATAATAATTAAAAAATAATCATATCGTAATAATTTTTACAAATTTTCGTTATTAAACAAAGTTATTAAAAGGAGTGTACGAGCCAATAATGCTCATACAGCAAAAGTACGTTTAGTCGTTTATGCGTACCTAATGAATATTAACGTAAATTCAGTCGTAACTAAAACTCCGTCACGCGCTAAGGTGCGAGTCGATCAATAATAACATACCTAACAATAAGTGCGGCTCAGATAACAAAACAAACATAACTTTTAACTATTTCCATAAATAAACTATTTAAACCTTAACAGTGGTTTGGTGTGAACTAACTAACTACCTAACTATAACAACTACCGGGGTATCCGTCAACGACTAGATAGCCCCAACAAGGAGATTTTCTGATATAATAGTACATTGTGATACAAGGGTGGAAAGTAGATTATTGCAAACGAGCTGTCGAGGGTTTTTAATAACAAGAGTTTACAATAACCTACACACCCGTGTATCACACGACGTATTTAATACAGTCGTGGGAAATAGTAAAAAACAAATCAAAGACTTAAATAAAATTATCGTTAGTAGCCATAATATATCTTTCTCGAGATTTTGGGGACAAAATTTCATCTTGCGCAGTTTTCGCCTCAGATAAATATAAGGTGGATTTAATTCCATTTCATCACATGAAACAAAAAAAAATATAATAATGGTTGGCACACAAAAAAATAAAATTTTCATAATATGGCGCGTTTCTGCAACTGGACATATTTTTTTTTTACAACGAAAACTGTCTATATAGCCTATTCGATTTTTTACAAATGTTGATGTGAAAATAATTAAATTAAAACTGGTAATTATACAAAAACGCGCCATTTTCTGAAAATTGAAATTTTTCATATTTACCTAATTCTTTGATTTGTTTTTTACTATTTCCCACAACTGTATTGAAAAACGTCGTGTGATACACGGGTGTGTAGGTTATTGCAAACTCGTGTCATTAAAAACCCTCGCCTTCGACTCTGGCTTGTTAATGACAGCTCGTTTGCAAAAACCTACTTCCCACCCTTGTATCACAATGTACTATTATGATACTCGTACTGGTAACAATGCAGGAGATCCAAACATTTTTGAATTTTTTACATCTTCAGCAACACAAATATTATACAACTCTCATTCATAGATTCATATTGTAAGTAGCATAATATAGGATGTTGGATGAAAACGGCTGTAAACTGTTTCGAGTGGAATCGATTTTGGGAGGTGTAGGCCTCCCAAAATAGCAGCAGACTAGCAGTGGACTTAAAAGGGCAGATAATGACGATCTTATGACGTGTCTTCGACACACTACACAAAACATTGTTTGGATACGGTATTTTGTTCGTATAGTTCTTATAATGAATCCACTTTAATTTTATAGATTACGCAAATACAAAAACATTAATGATAAAGTGTTTTGTACCACTGTCTTGATATTACTTTGTATACATAAATTATCTGTAATAGAGACTCGGGGAATAGCTAAATCCTTCTCTTTTGCAGGGTCACATAAACCTCGGCGCCTCCGGATACCGGGTGGCCCGCTCGGGCACCGTGCAGGTGTCGCTGTTCAACCCGCACGGCACGCTGGTGAAGATGTTCGTGGTGCTGTACGACCTCACGCGCATGCCGGCGGGCGCGCGCACGTTCCTGCGCCAGCGCACGCTGTACATGCCGGCCGGCGCCGCGCCGCCCGCGCGCCCGCTCGCGCACAAGTGGCTGCGGTACCTTATACATCTCAGGTGAGTGCTCTCCTGGTACTTGGACTGTACGAGCTGACGCGCACGTTCCTGCGCCAGCGCACGCTGTACATGCCGGCCGGCGCCGCGCCGCCCGCGCGCCCGCTCGCGCACAAGTGGCTGCGGTACCTTATACATCTCAGGTGAGTGCTCTCCTGGTACTTGGACTGTACGAGCTGACGCGCACGTTCCTGCGCCAGCGCACGCTGTACATGCCGGCCGGCGCCGCGCCGCCCGCGCGCCCGCTCGCGCACAAGTGGCTGCGGTACCTTATACATCTCAGGTGAGTGCTCTCCTGGTACTTGGACTGTACGAGCTGACGCGCACGTTCCTGCGCCAGCGCACGCTGTACATGCCGGCCGGCGCCGCGCCGCCCGCGCGCCCGCTCGCGCACAAGTGGCTGCGGTACCTTATACATCTCAGGTGAGTGCTCTCCTGGTACTTGGACTGTACGAGCTGACGCGCACGTTCCTGCGCCAGCGCACGCTGTACATGCCGGCCGGCGCCGCGCCGCCCGCGCGCCCGCTCGCGCACAAGTGGCTGCGGTACCTTATACATCTCAGGTGAGTGCTCTCCTGGTACTTGGACTGTACGAGCTGACGCGCACGTTCCTGCGCCAGCGCACGCTGTACATGCCGGCCGGCGCCGCGCCGCCCGCGCGCCCGCTCGCGCACAAGTGGCTGCGGTACCTTATACATCTCAGGTGAGTGCTCTCCTGGTACTTGGACTGTACGAGCTGACGCGCACGTTCCTGCGCCAGCGCACGCTGTACATGCCGGCCGGCGCCGCGCCGCCCGCGCGCCCGCTCGCGCACAAGTGGCTGCGGTACCTTATACATCTCAGGTGAGTGCTCTCCTGGTACTTGGACTGTACGAGCTGACGCGCACGTTCCTGCGCCAGCGCACGCTGTACATGCCGGCCGGCGCCGCGCCGCCCGCGCGCCCGCTCGCGCACAAGTGGCTGCGGTACCTTATACATCTCAGGTGAGTGCTCTCCTGGTACTTGGACTGTACGAGCTGACGCGCACGTTCCTGCGCCAGCGCACGCTGTACATGCCGGCCGGCGCCGCGCCGCCCGCGCGCCCGCTCGCGCACAAGTGGCTGCGGTACCTTATACATCTCAGGTGAGTGCTCTCCTGGTACTTGGACTGTACGAGCTGACGCGCACGTTCCTGCGCCAGCGCACGCTGTACATGCCGGCCGGCGCCGCGCCGCCCGCGCGCCCGCTCGCGCACAAGTGGCTGCGGTACCTTATACATCTCAGGTGAGTGCTCTCCTGGTACTTGGACTGTACGAGCTGACGCGCACGTTCCTGCGCCAGCGCACGCTGTACATGCCGGCCGGCGCCGCGCCGCCCGCGCGCCCGCTCGCGCACAAGTGGCTGCGGTACCTTATACATCTCAGGTGAGTGCTCTCCTGGTACTTGGACTGTACGAGCTGACGCGCACGTTCCTGCGCCAGCGCACGCTGTACATGCCGGCCGGCGCCGCGCCGCCCGCGCGCCCGCTCGCGCACAAGTGGCTGCGGTACCTTATACATCTCAGGTGAGTGCTCTCCTGGTACTTGGACTGTACGAGCTGACGCGCACGTTCCTGCGCCAGCGCACGCTGTACATGCCGGCCGGCGCCGCGCCGCCCGCGCGCCCGCTCGCGCACAAGTGGCTGCGGTACCTTATACATCTCAGGTGAGTGCTCTCCTGGTACTTGGACTGTACGAGCTGACGCGCACGTTCCTGCGCCAGCGCACGCTGTACATGCCGGCCGGCGCCGCGCCGCCCGCGCGCCCGCTCGCGCACAAGTGGCTGCGGTACCTTATACATCTCAGGTGAGTGCTCTCCTGGTACTTGGACTGTACGAGCTGACGCGCACGTTCCTGCGCCAGCGCACGCTGTACATGCCGGCCGGCGCCGCGCCGCCCGCGCGCCCGCTCGCGCACAAGTGGCTGCGGTACCTTATACATCTCAGGTGAGTGCTCTCCTGGTACTTGGACTGTACGAGCTGACGCGCACGTTCCTGCGCCAGCGCACGCTGTACATGCCGGCCGGCGCCGCGCCGCCCGCGCGCCCGCTCGCGCACAAGTGGCTGCGGTACCTTATACATCTCAGGTGAGTGCTCTCCTGGTACTTGGACTGTACGAGCTGACGCGCACGTTCCTGCGCCAGCGCACGCTGTACATGCCGGCCGGCGCCGCGCCGCCCGCGCGCCCGCTCGCGCACAAGTGGCTGCGGTACCTTATACATCTCAGGTGAGTGCTCTCCTGGTACTTGGACTGTACGAGCTGACGCGCACGTTCCTGCGCCAGCGCACGCTGTACATGCCGGCCGGCGCCGCGCCGCCCGCGCGCCCGCTCGCGCACAAGTGGCTGCGGTACCTTATACATCTCAGGTGAGTGCTCTCCTGGTACTTGGACTGTACGAGCTGACGCGCACGTTCCTGCGCCAGCGCACGCTGTACATGCCGGCCGGCGCCGCGCCGCCCGCGCGCCCGCTCGCGCACAAGTGGCTGCGGTACCTTATACATCTCAGGTGAGTGCTCTCCTGGTACTTGGACTGTACGAGCTGACGCGCACGTTCCTGCGCCAGCGCACGCTGTACATGCCGGCCGGCGCCGCGCCGCCCGCGCGCCCGCTCGCGCACAAGTGGCTGCGGTACCTTATACATCTCAGGTGAGTGCTCTCCTGGTACTTGGACTGTACGAGCTGACGCGCACGTTCCTGCGCCAGCGCACGCTGTACATGCCGGCCGGCGCCGCGCCGCCCGCGCGCCCGCTCGCGCACAAGTGGCTGCGGTACCTTATACATCTCAGGTGAGTGCTCTCCTGGTACTTGGACTGTACGAGCTGACGCGCACGTTCCTGCGCCAGCGCACGCTGTACATGCCGGCCGGCGCCGCGCCGCCCGCGCGCCCGCTCGCGCACAAGTGGCTGCGGTACCTTATACATCTCAGGTGAGTGCTCTCCTGGTACTTGGACTGTACGAGCTGACGCGCACGTTCCTGCGCCAGCGCACGCTGTACATGCCGGCCGGCGCCGCGCCGCCCGCGCGCCCGCTCGCGCACAAGTGGCTGCGGTACCTTATACATCTCAGGTGAGTGCTCTCCTGGTACTTGGACTGTACGAGCTGACGCGCACGTTCCTGCGCCAGCGCACGCTGTACATGCCGGCCGGCGCCGCGCCGCCCGCGCGCCCGCTCGCGCACAAGTGGCTGCGGTACCTTATACATCTCAGGTGAGTGCTCTCCTGGTACTTGGACTGTACGAGCTGACGCGCACGTTCCTGCGCCAGCGCACGCTGTACATGCCGGCCGGCGCCGCGCCGCCCGCGCGCCCGCTCGCGCACAAGTGGCTGCGGTACCTTATACATCTCAGGTGAGTGCTCTCCTGGTACTTGGACTGTACGAGCTGACGCGCACGTTCCTGCGCCAGCGCACGCTGTACATGCCGGCCGGCGCCGCGCCGCCCGCGCGCCCGCTCGCGCACAAGTGGCTGCGGTACCTTATACATCTCAGGTGAGTGCTCTCCTGGTACTTGGACTGTACGAGCTGACGCGCACGTTCCTGCGCCAGCGCACGCTGTACATGCCGGCCGGCGCCGCGCCGCCCGCGCGCCCGCTCGCGCACAAGTGGCTGCGGTACCTTATACATCTCAGGTGAGTGCTCTCCTGGTACTTGGACTGTACGAGCTGACGCGCACGTTCCTGCGCCAGCGCACGCTGTACATGCCGGCCGGCGCCGCGCCGCCCGCGCGCCCGCTCGCGCACAAGTGGCTGCGGTACCTTATACATCTCAGGTGAGTGCTCTCCTGGTACTTGGACTGTACGAGCTGACGCGCACGTTCCTGCGCCAGCGCACGCTGTACATGCCGGCCGGCGCCGCGCCGCCCGCGCGCCCGCTCGCGCACAAGTGGCTGCGGTACCTTATACATCTCAGGTGAGTGCTCTCCTGGTACTTGGACTGTACGAGCTGACGCGCACGTTCCTGCGCCAGCGCACGCTGTACATGCCGGCCGGCGCCGCGCCGCCCGCGCGCCCGCTCGCGCACAAGTGGCTGCGGTACCTTATACATCTCAGGTGAGTGCTCTCCTGGTACTTGGACTGTACGAGCTGACGCGCACGTTCCTGCGCCAGCGCACGCTGTACATGCCGGCCGGCGCCGCGCCGCCCGCGCGCCCGCTCGCGCACAAGTGGCTGCGGTACCTTATACATCTCAGGTGAGTGCTCTCCTGGTACTTGGACTGTACGAGCTGACGCGCACGTTCCTGCGCCAGCGCACGCTGTACATGCCGGCCGGCGCCGCGCCGCCCGCGCGCCCGCTCGCGCAAAAGTGGCTGCGGTACCTTATACATCTCAGGTGAGTGCTCTCCTGGTACTTGGACTGTACGAGCTGACGCGCACGTTCCTGCGCCAGCGCACGCTGTACATGCCGGCCGGCGCCGCGCCGCCCGCGCGCCCGCTCGCGCACAAGTGGCTGCGGTACCTTATACATCTCAGGTGAGTGCTCTCCTGGTACTTGGACTGTACGAGCTGACGCGCACGTTCCTGCGCCAGCGCACGCTGTACATGCCGGCCGGCGCCGCGCCGCCCGCGCGCCCGCTCGCGCACAAGTGGCTGCGGTACCTTATACATCTCAGGTGAGTGCTCTCCTGGTACTTGGACTGTACGAGCTGACGCGCACGTTCCTGCGCCAGCGCACGCTGTACATGCCGGCCGGCGCCGCGCCGCCCGCGCGCCCGCTCGCGCACAAGTGGCTGCGGTACCTTATACATCTCAGGTGAGTGCTCTCCTGGTACTTGGACTGTACGAGCTGACGCGCACGTTCCTGCGCCAGCGCACGCTGTACATGCCGGCCGGCGCCGCGCCGCCCGCGCGCCCGCTCGCGCACAAGTGGCTGCGGTACCTTATACATCTCAGGTGAGTGCTCTCCTGGTACTTGGACTGTACGAGCTGACGCGCACGTTCCTGCGCCAGCGCACGCTGTACATGCCGGCCGGCGCCGCGCCGCCCGCGCGCCCGCTCGCGCACAAGTGGCTGCGGTACCTTATACATCTCAGGTGAGTGCTCTCCTGGTACTTGGACTGTACGAGCTGACGCGCACGTTCCTGCGCCAGCGCACGCTGTACATGCCGGCCGGCGCCGCGCCGCCCGCGCGCCCGCTCGCGCACAAGTGGCTGCGGTACCTTATACATCTCAGGTGAGTGCTCTCCTGGTACTTGGACTGTACGAGCTGACGCGCACGTTCCTGCGCCAGCGCACGCTGTACATGCCGGCCGGCGCCGCGCCGCCCGCGCGCCCGCTCGCGCACAAGTGGCTGCGGTACCTTATACATCTCAGGTGAGTGCTCTCCTGGTACTTGGACTGTACGAGCTGACGCGCACGTTCCTGCGCCAGCGCACGCTGTACATGCCGGCCGGCGCCGCGCCGCCCGCGCGCCCGCTCGCGCACAAGTGGCTGCGGTACCTTATACATCTCAGGTGAGTGCTCTCCTGGTACTTGGACTGTACGAGCTGACGCGCACGTTCCTGCGCCAGCGCACGCTGTACATGCCGGCCGGCGCCGCGCCGCCCGCGCGCCCGCTCGCGCACAAGTGGCTGCGGTACCTTATACATCTCAGGTGAGTGCTCTCCTGGTACTTGGACTGTACGAGCTGACGCGCACGTTCCTGCGCCAGCGCACGCTGTACATGCCGGCCGGCGCCGCGCCGCCCGCGCGCCCGCTCGCGCACAAGTGGCTGCGGTACCTTATACATCTCAGGTGAGTGCTCTCCTGGTACTTGGACTGTACGAGCTGACGCGCACGTTCCTGCGCCAGCGCACGCTGTACATGCCGGCCGGCGCCGCGCCGCCCGCGCGCCCGCTCGCGCACAAGTGGCTGCGGTACCTTATACATCTCAGGTGAGTGCTCTCCTGGTACTTGGACTGTACGAGCTGACGCGCACGTTCCTGCGCCAGCGCACGCTGTACATGCCGGCCGGCGCCGCGCCGCCCGCGCGCCCGCTCGCGCACAATTGGCTGCGGTACCTTATACATCTCAGGTGAGTGCTCTCCTGGTACTTGGACTGTACGAGCTGACGCGCACGTTCCTGCGCCAGCGCACGCTGTACATGCCGGCCGGCGCCGCGCCGCCCGCGCGCCCGCTCGCGCACAAGTGGCTGCGGTACCTTATACATCTCAGGTGAGGATCTCTTTAAGAACTGAATGTGGAAGAGAAGAGCGGACCACATTGATGCTATCGCGGGTACAAGGTGGATGAGACTGCCATAGGAGCGTTGGTATTGACAAAAACAAGGACAGTTTATGGGTGAGTGAATTCGGGCTACTATTTAGTATTGATGATAATTATCATGATGATCGCTTTTTTTTCTCTAATTTTTGAGAATGAATTTGTGAACTTTGAGATCAATTTTGCAAAAATCTTATGCATTTTTTGTACACAAATACTCCCACTCCACATTGCCCTACATTCTCTTTAAAAAATAAACATGAAAGTAATACTTTATTTTCTCTCTATTCCAGGTTTATGACATCGAAATCCGGTAAACTGTACCTACACACCGACATACGTATAATCGTATCAAGGAAAGCCGATCTCGACACGGCGACCGCCCATTCCGCCTTATTCCGACCGCTGCCGACCAATCACAGCGCGCCATCCGATCCGAAGACTGCCGAACGCGACCAGAACTCGCCCGACCGCAAGCCGAATCGAGTATTCGGTGGTTGTTCGGAATTTGAAGATTTCAAAAAAGAAATCGGTTATGATAATCAAAATGGCGTTTCTTATGAGTTGAGGAGTTTCACTTATGCGCCTGATAACCCGAAGTATTCGCCGCGGTAGTTCGGGCGTGATCGGGAGTGATCGTGTGTTTCCGTGGCTAGTTGAGAGTAGTATCGGTGGTCGTCGGTTTTTGTTTTTAGTGCCTGTATGTAATGATTGTTTGTTTAACAGTATGTATTAATGAGAAAATATATTTTTGGTTTTTATAAATGGTGTGTTTAATTTTTATATTCTGTAGAGATGGCAACTCTAAACTTTAACTATTTCCAAGATGTGTTAGACTTACTCGTGAGCTATCTATTGTTGAGCTGAGTAAGACTACCAGTCACTATCTTCCTCTATGCTCCAGGAGGGACTTGCGCGCCTTACACGAGCAGCTATCTATTGGTGAGCTGTGAGTTATCTATTGGTGAGCTGTGAGCTCTTTCGACCTACCTAAGGTAGTGATGAATCAGAGGTTCAAGTAAAAATTTTCGAACCTGGCAAGTACAGTCTGTCAGGTATACGATATTATTAAATAATCAAAAATAATCATGAACTTTTGTTTCTGATAGTGTCTAGATCACAGTCATAGGGTCTATCACCAGGGCGCTATACCACGAAATTACAAGTTGCAATTTACAAAGGAGGTGGTCAACTTTTGCATGGAGGTTTGCCCCACTTATGAAATATGTACAGGCAACCTAAAGACCTCAAGTTAAAGCTATTCACTTCTAGAATTACAGTATAGAAACAAATGATCTCTAGTAGTCCTGGGTTTTTTTAGAGCCAATTTTAAAATGTTGCTTTTACGTAAATGCCAGGTGTCTTTTTACTCTTTACAATAAAATATAATGTTAGAATAACTTCTAGGTATTGTTTTATATGGTTAGGAACAACCCCCGATGACTTCTGGTATCTCTGAGAGGTTTCGTGTGTTAATCTTCATATGTTCTTCGGGTCAAAGAAGGATTATATAGAGTCGATCTAGAGTTTATATACCTAAAGAGCATCCCCTATCAGCTCTTTCAATGGAAGTTGTAGCGTTTTCTTATGTGTTATACCCAATTTTAATATAACATTTACCTTTTCATTTTATTAACATTTTAAATAGTACATACGAAATTCTAAGAAAATCTTGCACCATTGGTACCAACCAGCATTTGTAGAATTCATTATACGATAGGATATCAATAAAATAGCTTTTACTCTTGATAAAATTTCACATTATAGCGTCTTAAATGTATTTCATGATTTGATTTTGCTTCTCGTTATTAGAAATGACATTTTTTTCAATAAAAAATTGGTTGTCTGTAAAATTGGCTTACGGACGATAATTTTACGTGATAACGTCATAAGAAAACATTGCTTCACAAGCCGAACGCACAGGCCGATCGTGCCTCTCTATCGCTTGTTCCGCGCTCTCGCTTGCACACTCGGCTCAGGCGGAACGTGACAATGAGTCATGCTTTCTCGTGCGTGCAGCCGGAGTTCATCGATTTATAAGACGGTGTCACGACAAAAATACTGACAACCTTGATCAAGTCTTATTCATTTGTTGGCCAGCTAGGAAAGGCAACCAATAGGTTTAAACCCCAGAGGTCATGTTGCAACTTGTAATGTATTGTGGTATAGGGCCCAGGTTTTGAAACCGAAACCTGTTGCTTAGTTTCAAACTGTACAGATATTAGGATGGTTTATTTTCAAGTAAAACAAGACATTTTCGAAAAATAATTTAATTAAAATAAATAAAGGCATACTCACACAAGCACTCAATAAATAACAATCACACTATGGCCTCAACTTAATTAATAATGCCTTATTTATTAATTACACTTAAATCTTAGGTATTAACGTATTTTTGCTGGCAACACCGACTACTTGCGTGCGATCATGTTTACCTATTATCTATTATTAAATGCGAAATGGTTGATTTTTCTGTCTGTTTGTCCGATACTAACGTTTAACAAGTCGAAAATGCCAATAAACGCATTATCTTTCAATATTCTAAGTCCATTTTACACAGGTACTAGAAAACTAACGAAAGATATTAAAAAAAAAAAAAAAAATACTTTCTTTATGCATAACTAAATATTTGTTCTGAGCGGGAATAAAACCCACGGAAGTCGATCTTTAGACACTGGGGTTAACACTAAGAAGTCCCAAATTTTTATAGTTCTCAGAATTTTGCATTAAAAATTATCCTACACATTTTAATTTAAGTACCTAACACAATTTTCTACTTCTCATAACAAAGATCACAACACACAAGTAGTCGTTAACAAATACCATTGTCTACCGTTAAATATAATGTAAAACCTACCACACAAGATTTATCGCCAGAAAATACAGATTTTCTCATACACACTGAGAAAATGCAGGGAAAAACTATTATTCTTACTTTCTACTGAAAAACTGCGGGAAAAAACTTTATAAATAGCTTGTCTATAGTTTCTAATAATTATTATGATTTTTTCTACAGTTACAATAACATAAAATAACGCCGGTATTTCTTATAGGGCTAGGCAGATAGGTGTAATAATATAAATAAAGTCAGGGAAATGAATTGTTACCAACTTAAATGGTCCGTATATTCAAATTAAAACTGTAATTCTTTGACAGTGCAGCGGTATGAAATGTCTCAAAAACGTCAATTTGACGTAGAAAGATAGGTAAACAATTAATATTTCCCTGACCGTTCATAGTACACAGTACACCTTTCTTCAGTTACGTTTAAGTTCCATGTATGGGGCCGAGCCTTTAGCCATTAACCAGGCCGAAATCTAGACTCGGGGCTGCTACTGAGTATACCTGATAGAAAAACCCAATAACATTTTGTCCTACCAGGGAATCGAACCCAGGATCTTATTCTCAGTAGTCGCGCATTCGACCACTAACTAGACCAACGAGGCATTCAGCACATTATTTTAATTTGACGATTTATCTTCATACATGGTAGGTTTAACAAGTTTCCAAAACAAAGTCTGGTTTTACACTATGACTGGAGTGAAAGAGACAGAGCTATCTTACACTCGCGTTAGAAAAGGATGGTTATACAGCTGCGGATTTCTTTCTTGCGCTTTGTAGGGTGAGACTTCACTGGCGTCCACCTCGGTTTCCTGTGGAAAAAACCGGTTTTTGTGAAACTGTTTAGTTATTTATAGAAATTGAGTATTTACTGGATACGGTATGGTTTGAGTTAGTAAATATGTATGAAGATATTATATTGATAGAGCAATTCTGCCATGTCGGAACGAGCTCTGCGAGAATAGCAAAGCTCGTAATGGGTTGTCACTCATGGAGACTCATTCAATGCAAAGTCAGCAACTTTCTCACAATTTCACCAACCTATTAAACTTGGAATTGTCTTAGGAACTGCTCAGTTCCCAACTTGTTTATGATCTAGGTTCCTAATTGTGGCACAACTCTCCAGCATCACATCTGCCTGGATAGTTGTACTCTCAATAAAACTAGAACGAATGTATATCATATTAGTTCTAGTTCCTAGTTACATACATTTTTTGAGGTTAAACTTTGGCATATTATGTTTTTTTCGCGTATATATAATAAGCACAACACATAGTAGGTATAGGACTTGTCAACTCAGGTGGTGTGGACACGTCCTTCGCATGGAAAACCACCGTTTACGCAAAGTGGTATTTTACTCTGAGATGGCAGAACGTAAACGGAAGCATAGCGGTCAACATCTCCGCTATAAGGATGTGCTCAAGAGACATCTTAACGCTTGCGCTATTGATCTTAAAGGTTGGGGGAGGCTCGCTTTACACAGGTTGTCTTGGCGCTCCACTATTAACAAAAATACTTATAAAATCTTTCTAAGGCAAGCAACAGGAAGTTATTATCAAGAAGCGCTAAATACGCAAAGAGAGACCTAAGCCAACAAATACACTAACTTACACTTATACATACAACACTGCAGACCAACTTTATTGATCTAGTTGCGACCGGGTGTCCACTAAATTCGGTCTAGCGAGCCATCTAAGGGCACACGCAAGGAATTGATTTCTAAGGGTCGCAGTTTTCGAAATCGATAAGGAGGAATATAATTATTATGCTGTATAAGTTTTTGACTAGTGCGCAAAATTTTTTTGGTTGTTTAGTATCGGTAGGTAATAGAACTAAGGACCGGACGTCACAAAAATCACTCACAAAAATGGCTCAGGCTTTCGATACCGATAAATTTATATTGGAAATACAATCCCGAAAAGCTATTTGAGATTTAAGTGACCAATATTCTAATCGAATGTACCTACTTGGAAAACTGTCGCTCGGCTTGGTCCCCTGGCCCTAGTTGCCTTTGTTTTGGTCGCCGAGGGACCGAGTCGCCGGCGACAAGTCGACAGTGCGTAATGAGCCTTAGAGTTTGTGGGCTGTACCTTTGACGTTTTAAAAGTGCTGATTTTTAGTCATCAGCTATGCTTGAGGGAGGTATATGTCCAGTAGTGGACGTCTTTCGATTGAATGATGATACAGAGACAAGGCAGAGTCAGCCATCCTGCTTACTTCGTGGTCGTATGTGTACTACCGACATCTATACTTACATCATCAGGTAGTATACTCCTGGACCAGGGTCCCCAGCCGTGCTGTTCCTCTTCCTCGTGGTCGTAGTGATGTTGGTGTTGAGCGTGTTCGTAGTAGATTATCTGAGGACAAGAGAGAATCATTAGTAAATAAGTAGGTACTTAATAGGCACCATCATACTATGTAGCACATTATACAGAGTGTTAAAGAAATTGCGTATGATAGCTTCAGGGTGAGTACAGTATCGATAAAGGAACCCGTAAAAATATACCATTAAAAAAAGTAAAAAAAAAAATATATATCTTAAGATGAACCTAATGTAGTAGGTACCTACCTACTAATTAAATAGAAATCGTTTAGAATTTATTAAAATATTGTTTAAAATAAGTTTTTATTTTGTTTAAATGCTAATTAATAATTTCCTAGAGTTAGTATAGTACACACGGCTGTGTTATCAAGCTATACAAAATTAGTTTACGCTGGTCTCGCATTGTATAGGATTTCCGTATAATGAGAGATCAGCTTATACTGGAGTCTGACCGGTATAGCTTGATATTATTATGTAGCCGTGTGTACCTACTATCGAACGCAATTAAATAATACCTACGCCCGAAGACTTTGATAACGCCGGGTGAAGGATAGGTAACTAGGTACTTAAATTACAATTCCAAGTATTTCTTCTTCCTACTTTAGCGTGCTTATCTCCTTCAAAATTAAAGCACGTAAACAAATAAAATATTTTTATTCTACACGATTGCTATTTTAAGTTAGTAGGCACTAAATTTGGCAATTAAGCAAAAAAAAAAATCTTGATCTCCTTTATCGATACTGAACCTACCTCTAAGCTATGGCACGCAATTTCTTTAACACTCTGTAGATATTGTCGTGAATCCAATGCAAACACAAGAAGTTTATGCTTAGAAAGAGGGCATTGCCACATATTCAGCCATGTTCCCACTGCTGGGACACAGCCTCCTCTCTCTGAGATGGAGTGGGCTGAAATCCACCACGCGGGCACAGTGCGGGTTGGTAGATGTCATGTCTTCGAATTTTTGGTTCAAGGACATGCATGGCGATGTTTTCCTTCACCGATTTGAGAGCAGTGGTGATGAAATAATTTACAAGAAGTAAAACGCCTGTCTGGGTTCGAACCTACGACTTACTTACTACTCGTAAGTCGCAGCCGTTTTCACTGTGCCACCACTGCTCTCCCACTAGGCCACCACGGCATTTCCAATTTGAAAGTGCCAGTAAATGGTCCATTTGCAGAAAATGACAAAAAAATATATTAAACAATGGATTTGGAATATGATACTGAGACTCTTAGCACTTAAAAGTCTTAACGCTAAAGGCTCGCGCAGCCTGGCACGACATCGGGGGCGCGACAGGAAGCGCGACCCTTGTCGCACCCGCGATATCGCGCCAGTCTGCGGAGCCTTAATCGAGCTTATAGAAACCTTTTGGACAGAAACCAAAAACTTGCCTTATCAAACCAGATCAAGGTAAGTTATGATAATAATTGAGTCAGCCGTGAGACATGAGACAGCTACTTGGCCTTGGGTACGTCAACGAAACAACAACCATGAATCCTCATTTAGATAATAATCTAAGCTGAGCTAAGCTAGAAATATTTACCATAAACCACACACTAATAATAATAATCATGCGTAAAGAACATAATTATCTTTAATCTTCGATCTGGTTTATAATATTCCCGAGCTGTCATAGACTTATTTTCTCCTTACAAGAGAGATAGTGATTAGACTGAGATCTGTACAAGATAGGAATTTTATCGACTTGACGAGGCAGGTTTATTGAGATCAATGATATTCCTCGAGCATCGATTTCATGGCTTCTGTACAATATTGCGGGCTCAATTCCCGTGGATGAAACGTTTGTTGACGTGTTATTGTAAAAGCACCTACTGTACAAGGGTTTCTGGTAAAAAAAAAAAAAAAAACTTAAAATCACGACTGGACGTATCTCCGAAGGTGTAGGCAGAGGACACAGGAGGTGAAGGATAAGTCTCATAGATCAAGTCACGACCCTCGTCAAGACATTCATCTTTCTCAAGCCGAAGACCTTACTACCTACTGTAAGA
Source organism: Dryobota labecula (assembly GCA_947523025.1). Classification (NCBI taxonomy): domain Eukaryota; kingdom Metazoa; phylum Arthropoda; class Insecta; order Lepidoptera; family Noctuidae; genus Dryobota; species Dryobota labecula. The sequence goes on along the minus strand of OX383310.1, from coordinate 472,780 downwards.
CCTCGCGCTTTGGGATATTAAAAACGTATTTTAAATTGGCTTATTCCACAAATCACCCCTGAAAAATCCCACTTAGGAGGAAAAGTGGAATATATAAAAACCAGTCTAGAATTCACCCTTGCTTATTTCACTAATCCCCCAGAGAATCCCCCTCAGTGGGGAAAACTGAACCCTAATGTAAAAAAAATCACTTTCAGGGGGGTCTTGAATAAGTTTTTTTTTTCAATTCTAGTTTTCCCCCCTAAGCGGGATTATCAGGGGTGAATTCTAGACTGTTTTTTATAGATTCCACTTTTCCTCCTAAGGGGGATTTTCAGGGGGGGATTTGTGGAATAAGCCTTTTAAATTTAATCAAATCTATATTTCGGTTCCCCACCAAATTTCAAAACACTCTTGCGCAGTCATTTAAACAGACATTTAAATGATAATAGTCAAAATAAAGCGAAATTTAATTGATATTAAAATACCTACATATTATAATAATATGTATGTAATTACAATAATTTAAATTACGTAATTTAATATATTACCTATATATTTAATTCCCTTTTATTACCTACCTTAGTCAAAGCTGTTTTGATTTTTTTTATATTAGTTAGAAAATGTTGCAATATTTATGTATGTGAATGTCGTGTATTCCTATAATTGGTCTATACATCAGAAAATATACCTATAACTTTTATCAATCAATGTAAAATGTAAATACTGTTGGCGTACCTATTTTAAATAAATAAATACTTACAAACTTTGTTTTTTTTTTTTTTTTTAAGTATAACTTGAGTGAAACTACTCGATTTATATCAAGACGCGCGCCTGCAGCTATCCGAACTGACTCTCTAATCTTTTCCTATTCTTCTAAATATTAAGTCATCCTGTTTAAAAACCTTTGCAGTACCTTCATAACAGGTGTCTTGTCAGTTGTCACCCATTAAAATAACTTAACCCTGCACCGCTGGTCCTGAGCTCGCGGGGTCACTTTCACTGTGACCCACACGGATGTCGCTACCGGTACCGATACCGGCACCGACTCCGAGGTATTTGTAAATTATAGGTTTTAACAATAGGCGCGTAACGGATTTCAAAATAATGCGCCTTCGAAAAGTTGTTATTATAATTCATTAAGACGTGTGTAGGGAATTAAGTCCGCCTCTTATTTTTGCGTTTTGAATAAATCAATTTAAAATACATATATTTATGGTACAGTTACTTGAGGGACAGATTGATTGATAGACAAGTCACAACCAATAACATCTTCTAAAGAGATTTCCCTTTTCTCTTAGATGGTGTACTAGGTTTCATTTAGGCATTTAGTTAAAATTCCTAAGTTTTTGAAAATAATTGTTAAACAAATCGAATAGTGAATATCAACTTAAAGAATAATTTGAATATACGGACAACAACAACGGTTAACAATTATTTTCAAAAACAACAAAGCAAATTGACATTTTATACAACTGTATAAAATGGCAAATTGAAGTCGGGTGTCAATTTGCTTAACAATTAGATACATAGGTACTCCTGCGCACCCTGTACTCTGTACTAACCCGTCGCCTGCAGCGGGGGTCACTTTCACTATGACCCACACGGATGCCAACGACCTTAATCGTGGTATTTCCCACCCGCTCGAGAGTATTCATTACTTAGATAGGGTTGCCACGAACCAGAATTAGTTGCGAAATTATGAGAAAGTATTTAATCAAGTGTCAATAGCTTCATGCATACAGATTATAAATTATAAAAGTAGGATAATATTGCATACAAAAAAGTTGTATAACATTCGAGTATTTTTAAATAATAAAAAAAAAAGGATTTGGATAGACTTGCTATGCAGATTTTGGGTAGTATTTAAACACAAATAACAAAATTAAAACCTTTTTGTACCTATCCAAAAATAACCCGAATTCCAATAAAAAATACTGATTGCACAGCAAAATACTCAACTCAAAAAATAACTAAGTACCTAAATATCGATGCGGGTCTATTTCCAAGAAATAATAATGAGTAGTTGGCGGAGCCCCGCTTCCGGGTGGTTAAAAAAGAAACATCGAGTCGGGGTGTCCCAAATCCCGAGTTCGCTTTGCTCTCTCTTGCATCATAAGTTCTCATAGGTGAACTTAAAGGTACGCGTAGACTGGCGCAATATCGCGGGCGCGACAAGGGTCGCGCTGCCTGTCGCATCCGCGATATCACGCCAAATGTCGACATTTTGAACTTACGTAGATATATATTTTCGATTTTCCTAAATGAATTAATTATTGTCTCGCATTAGAGTAAAAATGTAATGTATATTTTCAAATTATCTGCCTGAACTAGTTTTGTTAAAAAATTAGTTTATTTGTAGTGAAATAATTTATTTGATGTAAAAAAGTAGGTATATGTAGGTATAAATGATGGAAATAAATTGTTAAGTGATTTTTGATGAGCGAATAATAATATCCCATTTTTTTTAAATAAAAGTTATAAGATAGACTATCAAATAGGGTTCCAGTTAATTTTTACGGAAATTCAGTTTGTATTTATTTTTGTTATGAAATCAAAGGTTATTAATATAAGTACTTACTAAAGGTACAAAAAATCCCTGTGGCAAAAGCAAAGAGCCCTGACTGTGTCATCAACTTATCATCACCTGCACGTGTCACTTATATTGTTCAACCGATTGAAAGGGTAATTCTACCGCCTCAGGGTAATTGTCTAGACAGCATTCTAAGAGACACATAATAACATGCTACTTCCAATACTTTTCAATGAAGACGTATACTCATTGGTAATCGTTAACACGCGTGACACAGATACATGAAGAAGCTAACGATTATTTTGTTACCCCACTGCGCGACCGCAAAGACAGGGTTATGTTTTTCACGCGTATCTATGTCTTTGTGGGATTCTTTATACCCTCGAAGCATCTTAACGATTGGATGGATTTTAATACATGAGGTGTCTTCATGTTAAACGCCAATAAGTCAGGTCTTGACAAAAAAAAAGTGGCATGACTATAAAGGTAACATCAATAAAGGGCTTGAGGAGACGATTCCAAAAATATAAAACAGTAAAAGGTTGAAAAAAAAAAAAAAAAATAGAAATAAACCCGACTGCAACTACGAAGTTCAAAACCATTAATTGATGGCATCAAATCTGAGATTGAACTAAAATAACTGCCACGGTGCCACCAACTGCATCAGACTGCTTGAAAAGTGAGCTTGATTTAAACTTTAGAAACAATTACCTTTCAATGAAGACTCATTGGTAATCGTTAACACGCGTGACACAGATACACGGACAAGCCATTTATTTTGCTTATCTAGTTCAATATGAAGAGTGGCTCGACCACAAGACCACAAGGTACCTACTTACTATGCTCATTTCACATTGAGAGGCGCTCTTACATCGTATAGCAATATTATACGGCTCACTTATGCCTGTCAATTTGGAAGAAGCAGACTTATTGATTCGTATAACCATAAAAGTATCATTCAATATCGGTTATTCTTTTTAAGCAACGATAAAAAGGAGGAGTTTCTCAAGTCGACGCGTATGTTTGTTTATTTGGTTATGTTTGACGATGCATAAATTTTTACAGAGTACTTAGTCCGATTTTGCCGATTCTTTTTTTAAAGGTAGGTACTGAACTTAAAAAGCTTTACTTTTGGTGATTTCTGCCTATATAATTATCAGTTTTTCTGACGATGTTTTCCTTCACTTTTACAATGTCTAAGGTTGACTTAGTAAAGTATTTATAACATCGTTATACGATACCGAGGTTTTTAACCTGCAAAGAAGGGAGTACAAACTTAAACTTATTTAGGGCAAAAAAACCTCAAGAAATTATCTCCTCTCGCGGCAGCCCTACACAAATGATGACTAGATGAATTGCCGAGAAAGCGTCTTAAGACCAACAAATGTCTTTTATTATCAACATCGTTGACACTGTTATGTTTCTACCAACTTAGATTGTTACGCCGGTATATAGCTAATTATTATGTAACTATGTATTAAAATTAAGTCGTTGCCATTATTTTTACGCACTTTCGACCCACAGGTTCTTGCATTTATGTATATTTGGTTAATGTTTATTTATTTAAACTTTCACCTTACACAGTAGATAGTTGGATTATTATGTCCAAATTAAAATTGTGGTTATAGAATTTTATAAACTTTTAATAAAATATTAATTAAATCTTTTTACACAGCTATGGGTACTATTTGTGTCGCATAACTTCAAACTCGGGTAAATCCACTTTACCCTCTTGGGAGATATTAAAGAAAAAGTGATAACAGTCTTCATTCCATGAATTAAAATGCGGTTTTTTATTTATTATGTCAACAATACTGAAGGTAACGATCCTATAAAGGTAATTTAGTATTATAACCATACATTCTTTCAAAAATGTAAAATTAAGATTGGATTTACCTTCATTTGATCTAATGGAATGCAATTTATCTATCTTTGAAAAAACTCAGTGTGGATTTTTATATTAGGCCGCTTGCGGGCATTGCTCGGTGTAACTATTTTAATGGCATTATCCATGGGAACTGTCTATGATTAAAAAGAAACAATATAAAACGGGAGCGTACGGTGTTAATGTCGCAGAGTTGACGACGACTGACCGCCACGCCATGTTGAACAAACGCGGTTAGCTGATTAGCTCTCATGGACTTATCTGCATTTGAATAAAACTGTCTCATGGATCTATCGGAATTAGATAAAAATTTATGACTTTAACGGTTTTTTTCTCAAGAACTATGCGGATTTTTGTACAACTGATAAAATTGTTTTAAAAGTCTGTTTTTGGCCTTTAATTTGGTACCAAAATCTTAAAAATTGGATTTACCCGAGTTTGAAGTTAAGCGACACATTTCACCTTTCCTTTTATTAAAATTAGCAATCGTGCGAAAATCGCCAAGATTTTGTCGTCCAAAGACTGGGTCTTAAATGCTTACTAGGCCATAGTTAGCAGACATGGGTTAAAATATTCAATGATGACTGACTGAATGACTTTATACAAAATGTTTTTTTTTTATATCCCATAAGTCTAGGGTATGAATGAGACCATATCAAAGAATCAACTGGCATATGAATAGTTTTTCAATTATTGTTTTGTTTTAGTTTTTCATACAAAATAATTCTACTAATTGTAAGTCACGATTATTAAAATCAAAATCAAATCAATTTATTTGCCATAAGTGTTGGTACAATTTAATTAATGTAAAACACCCTTATGTGATATATGACAAGGTCGCATTTTCTTAGCTTTAAATATGTCTCAGTTTCATCAAGTTTGGCAACGTCGCAAATGGAACGATTTGTCATACGGGTGGCAATTTTTGACCTAAATTACCTAATTATGATTGATGATATTTTCGAAACTATGCATTTTTGGACCACATATTCTAAGGACTTTTTGTATTATTTTTACTTATAGAATACCCCTAGAGTTATGGGGTATTGAAAAAAAAAACCTTGTATATTGGACTAAGCTTTCCATAAAATATCTCAATGAACGCTGGGCTCACAATGCTGTACCTTAACAAGAAGTAAATAAGAACTACGAGGTGTTATCTAAAAATCACACTTTTTCAAGCGTTAATTACACGCCAAATGGCGTACAAACGATGACTACAAATACACCGTCTTGTACAAATATTTGTAACGACATGGGAATCGAACGCCATGCCAGTTGTCGTTCACTCATTCACATACAAATCTGTGTCATTTGTTCAAGTCTACGGTGACAAATTGTCAAGAAATAACTGTATTCAGAAGTTCCAGTTTGGAAAACCGTGCTACACCGTATACATCTAACATCAATCGACTGCCGATGCCACTACAAACACTATCGAAAGTGCAAAATATCAACTTGGGGTCGAAAAAGCATTGCGCTAAACATGCTTTTGAATTATGCGTTCTAGCACACTGTCAGGGTCGGATAACGGATGCGTCTAGCGGTGGCGCATGCGTTGACGCTGACGCTGTCATGCGCCGTCGCTCGTCCTATAAACCGTCTTCCTGGCAAGTAAATTACTGAGACTTTGTTTATTTAATCAGATTAAATCGGACATAGTGATTTGATTTAATAGATAGAGAGTTTTTTAAAGATAGTATAGAGGTATGATGAGGAACAGGGTGTAAAGTTCACTCATCCTCTATTGAAAAGGAAGGACCCTCCGACCGTGTCATGTCTGGTGGGCAACTGCCCAATGGTTGATGTCAGGATGTAGTATATATGCTAGTCACGCGGTAAACTCTGATTGCGCGATGCAGGATTTGTGACGTTAGGTCTTGATGCGTAGTTCGCATGTGGCGTTGTAGACACCGCCACAATAGTACAAAATTTCGCGCTTTAACCCATGCGTGATGCGTCGCTTAACGTCTTTTAAGGCCCAGATATATGCCAGTGACCTTGAGCGGTTAGCTTGCGTGTTCTGTACTGAGCTCACGCAAAGCGTCGTACGTCCAGCCAGTAATAGGACTCGCCCATCCAGGAGCGCTGTCCCAAATAAGACGCATTATTAATTTATAATACTTAAAACAAAAGGTATTTTAATAAAACACGTATACTAAAAGATCAATAGTTAACTTATCTTTAAAAAGGTAAAAGTTTCAGAAAAATACTCTTTATAGATTTTGCGTGATTCTCAGTTCTTATCCTCGTTAGACATAACTTTACAAATTCATTTCACTATGTAATTATAAACATAATCTAAAATACTCATATAATAAGTTATTAAGAAAATGCTCTGATTTAACATATATTTTTTCCAAACCATTAACACTACTCGTTTAGACGTGATCTTTAGTATAAAATCATTAAAAGTCGGTTATCGTCGCCTTAAAATCCCAGCGCAAGTGAACTTGTCACTTGCACTTGCAATTTTTCATGAAAAAGAAGGTATTTTTTGGATATTTTAAATTAGTATAGTGTTGATCTTCTGAACTCATCTTTCTAACGCCAGAGTGTATTCGATACGTTTAGTTTCCAATTCAATCAAATGCATTGAGGTATCTAGTGCGTTCGTGTGGCTATGTCGTCTGTACCGACGTATGTATCAAATATTAATGAGACTATCACTTTAATTGGTTAGCTAACAATCTTTCACGGTACAGGAAAAGAAATGGAGATTTTTTGCGATTATGAGATTATGATATTAGTTTCTCAGAAGTAGGTCGGAGACTGGAGCTGTGCCCGATGGCATAGACTCGCGTCCTATTATTAATAATATTCCCAAATTTCGGTCACGGCGGCTCATCTCACGTGCTCTCCGAGGTACGGGGGTGTTTACACCATTTACGACCGCCTTCTTAACTTCAGGCTTTATTGAAAAATTGCTGGTAGAAATACCAAATAATACTTCAGCCGACCTAGTAATCGACCCAAGGGCCAGGACGCTTACTTCAAAACGAAATCCGTAGTTTCGGCCAAAGTTACGGGCGATTCCTACTCAGTATCATCGACGGAGTTAGGCTGCTTTTTCTCCGGATATGTGCTATGCAACGTTGCTTGGATGCGTTTGATATCCACTAATCATATTCATTGGTTCACATAGCATAGCACTGGTGGAAACTGATTCAAATAAGCTAAGTTTTTAATATGGAAGGATGCGTGCTGTGGATGTGTGCTATGGATTCGTGCTATGGATGCATGCTGTGGATGATCGCGCGTGGTGTAGCTATATGCAGAGCAGTGTAACTACAGTAGGCGCGCGTTTGTCGCCGAAAGTAGACATGACATTTTCATAGCACATCTTACTCGCTCCGCTACATAGCTTAGCATCAGTGGAAACGGTTACATAGTTTCGTAGCTTAGCTTTTACATTCTCGCATCATAGCACATCTCTGGTGGAAAAGCACCCTTACGGTTATAAGATTAGTTTGTGGCCTGACCTAAAAACGAACGACACCACGATTTGACAGTTGTCTCACTCCTAATGTGTTTTAACTCCTCCGAAAAAGTTAATTAACCGGCTGTAGGGTTCACTCCGAAGTTTCGAACTACTTTTCGACGGGCCCATATCTTCATTGACGGACTTAGAGAGTGGCCCTGGAGACGCTCAGGAGTCACGTGGGACTTCATCATCTGCTTAGCCTTTGTTGGGGTTATCTTCCAGTCTAACCGGGTGGAGCTGAATGCCAGTATTTACAGTATGGGTGTGTGTGTGTTACCAGTAGTTACATGGAACTTAAACCTGGCAAAATGTGGGTGCACTTTTCGTCTATCAATTCCTTCGTGGTACAAGTATGATACTGTGTTATATTATATTACTAGCTTTTGCCCGCGGCTTCGCCCGCGTGGATGTCGGTTATCGCATAAAAAGTACCCTATGTAGTACATAGGGTACTTTTTTATGCCTGGGATATGGAGAGGGTAGTACATAGTATGTACTACCCTCTCCATATCCCAGGCTATATCTCAAAATTCTAACTTAATATTAATTTTAATGTGACTCACTATGTGTTTATTACCGAGCTGGTAATGAGTTGAACTATCGAACTAATGTGTACACTAATAGGGTTGAAAATAAAACCACAATTGTGTACTGATCTAAGCTGGTATATTTAATTAAAATTGCGAGACCCCAACCAAATCGCGGTAACGAAACCATAGCGAGATCTATTTCGACGTCAACGCCATCTATCGAGCTTGACATCAAACTCTTAACATTTCACAATAATAACTATGGTTTTATGGTTTCTTCATGAACAGTGAACACTATGTGAATAGAAACCGAAACAAATGATTTAATATAGTAAAAGTACTTATGTTCTGAACGTGAATGAGTCTTTACCTAAAGATAACAAACACAAAATCAAAATACGAAATTACACTCAAATTCTTAAAGCAATCAATTGTACCAAATACAACACGAAATAAAATTGCGACACAAATAATAATTTTAGAATAATTCACGTAAGTACTAACTTTTCTCAGGGTCACGTTCGCAATTGGACGAAATATTAGACATTTATTTTGTACTTGCAACACGATCTGGATGTAGAATTCGATTAATCGACTAATAATTGACCGGTTGACATTTTAGCGGGAACACCACTAAACGAACGAAAAAAGAAAACAAAATACGTCTATACTCTGTGGTCGTGTCAGTGATGCCAGAACGTCCCAAAAGGGACGATTTTTGTCCGTTTAGACATCTTTACGTCCCTTCGATGTCCGTTCATATATTCAGTCCCTTTTCCGTCCCTTTTCAAATAGCCAACTATAATACAATCATTTACTTTCTTATTACAAAAACGCGTTTAAAATGCAAATAATAAAACGCAGTTTTAAAAATTACAAAAATGCGTAAAACTTTAAGTAAACGAAACGCGCGGCGTGTGAATGCAATTTCAGACCACTGCTGGTGCAGGTGCTGGCAAATATCGCCAGCCATCCTTTTTTCACGCGCAGTGATCCGTATCGCTTGCCTGTACCTTCCATGCACACAAACAACCACAACCATTCGGTTATTCAGCTGAATTCATTACGTACGAGAGTTACTACGCTGCTCGTCGGTGTTTTATTTGAAATTGAGTTTTCATTTTGCGAGTTCGCGAGTTCAGGAATTAAGGATGTCGTGAAGATTGAGCCGACCAAAGACATGCAAAAAACAAAATTAAAATCTTGAATATCTTATTTTTTTTTTTCACCTTTTATTTGTCCTAAAAATATAACAGTACTCACACAAATTAATATTTCTCTAGCCGTCCTTTTTGTCCAAAAATCGTCCCATTTCAGTTACTGAATCGTCCGAAAATCGATGCAGGTACTGGCAACACTGGGTCGTGTGGCGGTGTGACGCGATGCTTAATGTAAACATTCATCAAGGTTATACGTGCGTAAAGTAATGGATTCAATGAGAAAACGGTTTAATCTTAGAAGAATCTTATACAGAATTACTGAGAAATAAGTGTAGATTTCGTATTGAGTGTTAGTTTATCGAAAAGTGATAAATATGTCAGGGAAAAGGTAACGAAAGTTTTGGAATGCACAAATTTTGATCATAAGGCCGCCGTGTTTAGTAATGTTTTTATGATAAATATTCTTGTATACTGTTTGAAATACACGTAAGTAGCTAGCTTATTTATCTACGAACATAATTTGGCTAATAGCTACTGATATTATAGCGTATTGTTATCGTAATCGTATTTCCAAGAGTAAAATTCGGCAAACAAATACCTACAAAAAGTCAATAAAATGGATATAGTATGTTATCCTTAAGAGATAGACATATGCCATTGCGGACTTTTTTGAAGACCTTTTTATGATACACAATTCCACCATACATTATTTTGTTATATCTCAAAGGGTTTAGACAGCGTTTTCGTTGAAAGCTCCCAGACGGCTTATTTTTTTCCGACACCTCCAACAAATATCGTTAATTCATACAAAAATGCATACAAAAACATAACAAATTATATACTAAAACCTTCCTAGAGAACCAAGCTATCCATTGGTGAAAACAGCATGAGAATCGGTGCAGTAGTATTTGAGTTTATCGCGAACAGACAGACAGACAGACAGACAGACAGACGCGGCGGAGGACTTTGTTTTATAATATGTAGTGATAGTGATAGTGATAGTGATTCTAAAGAATATGCATACGAGATATGTTTGAGTTTTTGTTAATAATACGATAAAAACACTCATAACTTTTACTCGGTCGTAAAAAATGTGAAATCACACACTACATACTTAAGAATTCGGCTAAAAGAACTGGTTTGCGCTTTCGAACGCATTAAAGAAATTGTTAATCATAATAATATGTTTACTGATATGGAAATTATTATAAAAAAGCGCGATAAAAAATTTGCTATGCATGCCGTGTGCCCGATGATTTTTTCTTTTGATTGATTTCAACATCAAACTCAAAGCATTTATTTCTAATTAACCAATTAAAGGCACTTTTAAATGTTCAAAGAGTCGGTCAATCAAAAAGATGAATCTAGTTGTAGCATTTTATCGAGTTATATGAACATAGATACATCCATACATGGAGCAGCTGTTTTTTCGCAATTTCAAGGATGGTGCTACACTAGAAGTTGTTCATATAATTAACTAGCTTTTGCCCGCGGCTTCGCCCGCGTGGATGTCGGTTATCGCATAAAAAAGTACCGTATGTCTTTCTCCATATCCCAGGCTATATCTCAAAATTCTAATAATTAATTTTAATGTGACTCACTATGTGAATAGCAACCGAAACAAATGATTTAATATAATAAAAGTACTTATGTTCTGAACGTGAATGAGTCTTTACCTAAATATAACAAATGATAATTTTAAAATAATTCACGTAAGTACCAACAATGTGAAAACAAAACGAAATCCTCCGAAATGTCGCATGATGCACCATTTGTGCTGATAAAACGCTCGAAATATATAATGAACACCATTTGTGCATAAATTTTCTCATGGTCACGTTCGCAATTGGACGAAATATTTGACATTTATTTTGTACTTGCAAAACGATCTGGCTGTAGAATTCGATTAATCGACTAATATTTGACCGGTTGACATTTTAGCGGGAACACCACTAAACGAACGAAAAAAGAAAGAAAACAAAATACGTCTGTAGTCTGTGGTCGTGTGGCGGTGTGGCGCGGTGCATAATGTAAACATTCATCAAGGTTATACGTGCGTAAAGTAATGGATTCAATGAGAAAACGGTTTAATCTTAGAAGAATATTATACAGAATTACTGAGAAATAAATGTAGATTTCGTATTGAGTGTTAGTTTATCGAAAAGTGATAAATATGTCAGTGAAAAAGTAACGAAAGTTTTGGAATGCACAAATTTTGATCATAAGGCCGCCGTGTTTAGTAATGTTTTTATGATAAATATTCTTGTATACTGTTTGAAATACACATAAGTAGCTAGATTATTTATCTACGAACATAATTTGGCTAATAGTTACTGATATTATAGCGTATTGTTATCGTAATCGTATTTCCAAGAGTAAAATTCGGCAAACAAATACCTACAAAAAGACAATAAAATGGATATAGTATGTTATCCTTAAGAGATAGACATATGCCATCGCGGACTTTTTTGAAGACCTTTATAAGATACATAATTCCACCATACATTATTTTGTTATATCTCGAAGGGTTTAGACAGCGTTTTCGTTGAAAGCTCCCAGACGGCTTATTTTTTTCCGACACCTCCAACAAATATCGTTAATTCATACAAAAATGCATACAAAAACTTAACAAATTATATACTAAAACCTTCCTCAAGAACCAAGCTATCCATTGGTGAAAACAGCATGAGAATCGGTGCAGTAGTTTTTGAGTTTATCGCGAACAGACAGACAGACAGACAGACAGACAGACGCGGCGGAGGACTTTGTTTTATAATATGTAGTGATGATGGGTGCAATGACTTCTTATGAGAGGTTTGCAGTTATTTCAATAGCACCTTTTAGACACGTGTAACACCGAGAAGTTAGCTACCTCGTTGGTCTAAAGCCGAGCGAGGCGATGGCAATGACAATTTTGTACCGTCGCGTCGTCACCATCGCCCCGCTTGGCCACCGCTCCATGCCGCTGCTTTCGTGCCCGCATCCTTATGGACGTATATCTTAAGTCAGGTAGTGTTTCTGAGTTTTCCATCATGAATTTCTAAGTAGCAGCGGATTTGAACCCGATTTACAGCAATACATCATCATCATTTCAGCCGAAAGACGTCCACTGCTGGACACAGGCGTGGGGGGAGGGGTGTTGGCTAGGGGCGGGACAAACAGAAAAGACGTAAGACGAGGACGCAGCGCCCGGCGCCCCTTCAATAAATTTTCATACAAAATGTATAGAAGCGACGCGAAACAAACAGATAAGACAGGGCGCGGAAGAGACGCGGTCACAACGCTTCGACGACTGCACAGACCTCGTTCTTACGTCTTTTCTGTGTGTCCCGATCCCTAGTCGCCTTTTACGATATCCACGGGAGGAAATAGGGTGATGCTATTCTTTACGTCCACCACACGGAACAGCAATACGCTTCCCACCCTATTACATTACATGGGACTTAAATATAACTGGCGAAATGTAGGTGTACCTGTCCCATTATCATCTGCTTAGTCTATTCTCAATTATATTGGGGTCAGCTTCAATTCTAACCCGATGCAGCTGAATACAAGTATATTTTATATGGAGCACTGCTTCTGTTACCTCCACAACTCAGTTACTACGCATTATTATATTATGTGTTACAAGCTTTAAGATTATGCTATGGCCATTTATCTAAGTTACTTGTAGTGACGTTCTTACTATGTTAAGTAGCTTAATTAAATGTTAAATACGAACTCAAAAGAATTACTAAAATCCATTCATTGTTTTAAATGAAAGTGCTTCACTTTCATTCGCTGACTGAAGATATTCATAAGAATGAATGTATAGGATTAAGGAATCGTTTGTTGATTGTGATCTCGTAGATAATGAGTGCTAATTTATTAAAAATAAGATCATACTCGTATAGACTTATGATTGAAATGTATAGCCCGTGACATAAGTCGGTGAACGGCAGGCCAAATATGTTTCAGAAGTTATTTAGAAAGAAAACTAGCAAATTATTATGTCTGTGTTTAGGTACAACAATTTATTGACTAGAATTCGATATTACTTATTGAAAATAATAATTTAGTAGGTTCTACAATATAATTTTTTTATTAGGGTGCACGTAAAGTGGGGATGATTTTTTTTCTCGCCTATCCCATTGAGGGTTTATGAAAACCATTTTTAGCGTTCCGTACCAAAATGGTAAAAAGGAACCCTTATGGTGTGACTCAGTCTGTCGGTCTGTCTGTCTGTCACAGCTGAATATCTCAAGAACTACTGATGCTATCAACTTGAAATTTAGAATAGTTTTAGATTACGTTTGCCCCACTATTTTGCAAATAAGAAAGAAACAAAAAGTTTTTATTTGTTTTGCAACAGGGACTGAAAGGTAGTCTTAAGAATTGGAAATGCCGCTACTAGAGCATGTGGGGTATGATATGAAAGAGCGCTGTTTGCACATTCTCAAACATTTTTTCTTTAGGCCGCATAGTTTTCAACTTTTGATGAATAATGTAAAAAAAAGTACCATTCCCCCCCCTTATCTCCGAAGTTTGCATAGAGAAAAATCTGAAATTATTCTATGTGATAGAAGTTTATGTAAAGATTACAGGAAAAATAAAACTGTCTCTAAATAGTACACTTTTTCAGAAATCAACAAAAATTAAATTAGTTCCTTTATCTGTCAATAGATGGCGCTGACCTAAAACTGCAATATTCTACACCGCAGTGTTAAAATTAACTGACGAATAAAGGCCTCACCGATGAAAATATAAAAATATTTCGCGGTTCACAACCAAAATATCCTCCTTCCTACCTACTCGCAGGTTGCTTTGGGTGAAGCACAGTTGTAGTTTTTTCTGGGCACATAAATATTTAGGTCCCACTTATACGAATGAAGCTTATGAAGCTATATATGATGGTGCGGAACCCTCGGTGCGCGAGTCCGACTCGCCCTTGACCCGTTTTTTTCGGTTCAGGGAAAAGGCGCGAGTGTATCTAAAGTGAAAGTGTTCGCTGTTTATACAGCGTAATCCATAATATGAGTGAGTTTATTATGACGCATGGCTGAATTAATAGGATTGGCAGTGAATCACTTGTTTTATGAGCATGGACGACTTGGAATTTCATTTATCAAGGTAGATTATGCGTGTGTTATATTGGAGCAAGGAATAAGGAATATGTCGGAAGGACAATTCTTGCCGGCAAGGACTGCTTTCTTTCTGTTCCTGAAAGAAACTTTTCAGGGACACAGCGTAAAAAAAGGGAGGCCCATACAATATTAACTCATGCCGATAAGACTTACACCTATCCCATTTTTTTTGTCTGAAGTGTTAGAAAATATGTATTTTTTTATAGATGAAGTTGGCGTCTCGTCTTTAAGTGTATATTTTTTTTTTATGTAGGTTTGTTCAACGATATAACTTCGTCAATTGTGAACCTACTTTGAAATAATTGTTTTGTTTTAAAGGGTATACTCCTGAGGTGGCCCCATAGGTAAAGTTCTGATGAGCGGTTTTTGAGTTCTCTTCAATAATACGTATTAATCTACATTGTGTATATTTATGATGTTATTGTTAGTTCCTTGCAATGTTGTTTACATAGCAAGTAGTGGAATACGAATTTGTGTGGGGTAGGTACCACAATAAAAAAAAAAAAAAACAAAGACACCGATTTCCGAAATAAAAATATTTTTTTTATTCTTTTTTATTTTACTATGGGTTTGCTCTTGACTCTAGTCTAGGTCTGGGTGACAAAGACAAAGTCTATAATGGAGTGAGCTTACCCAGAAGAAGCCTGTTTACTCTCACTTTGAATAGATTAGGGTTGTATGCGTTCAGAAACAGACGCAGGCAGAGAGTTCCATATTTTCCACTTTGTAGTGTTTTTTTGGAAGGCGGTTGTTTTTTTTTTTTGTCAAAAAGTTATTTATTTCTCTGAAAAGTTAAGTTGACT
Organism: Dryobota labecula; assembly: GCA_947523025.1. NCBI lineage: Eukaryota > Metazoa > Arthropoda > Insecta > Lepidoptera > Noctuidae > Dryobota > Dryobota labecula. The sequence goes on along the minus strand of OX383310.1, from coordinate 457,283 downwards.
ATTAAAGATGGTTGCACAAATGTGAATAATACTCCTTGGGAGTCACGTCATATTAACAATGGTTGTGGGAAGCCCTATGATCACCGATACACTAGTAGAGTAGCACTAACCGATAACCATCAGGTCCAATTATGTTAAACCTACACACTTTTGTACAAAAGATACATCAGACAGCAGAATGCACGATGGTTTGCTGTCCAGCGAGCCTGACCTGACTGTTAGCACAGAAGGAAAATGCGTCCCTATAGGACTTAGCCTTGGGGCTATAATATTCTTATGTAATTCTTGTATTTTCGAGCCTAGGAACATTTTGAGTATTATATCTATGGCTGTGTTAAAAACGATAAAGACTGCTTACCTTCTGCGGCTGTTGACTGTGCTTATTCTTCAAGTCTATCCAGAGTCTGGCCAAGTTGATCGCCAAGCCAAGAACAGCCACGATGAAGAATTTGATCTGAAATAATAAAACAAAATGGTGATATTAGGATTCATACGTAGTTTTTATGGTTTCAAGTTTTAGAATGTTGACTGATATTAATTAGGTACTTTCTTTTATTTTCAAAAGAAATCAAACACAAAACCTTGAACCGTCAAAAATGTTGATCAGTTAAACACTCTTTGTGACTTGGCTTCAATATTTTGTAAAGTATCATTTTGATCATCACTACTGGATATAAGCTTCCTCCAAGGTATGCCACAACGATCGTTATTTCGCCTACCATATCCAGCGGTTTCCCACGACCTTCACCAGAAGCCGTTTCGTATTTCTCCATCGACTTTTATCAGGATTGACATAAGGTTTTCGGTCGCCTGTGCCAGTCCAATACATTTCTGACTTTTCCATCATCGTTATCGGCAATGATATCATACATAAGACATATATAGGTTATACAAGTGCAAGTTTTCTTTGTCTTGTTTCATTTTCGCTCCCGATAATTACGACATGCCGTCCTACTTGCACTCGACGTGTTTACATTGTGCCGTTCTTGCAAATTTTGGTTAGGTAACCTATATACCTCTTTTTACTTATAAAATCATTGGAGAACGCTGTGAATGTAACTTTGTCCAGGCCCTCAGGTTATTGTTCTACCATGTGAGGTACCCATCACGCTGCGCTTTTGCGTACGCGATTGTCACTCCAGAACCTTTTGGCTCCAGAATCTCTGCGTATACTCATTTTGTATAAAAATAAAAAAATAATGCGTAGGTTCTTTCAATACTCAATACTCAAATCTTCAAAAAGTCATACCATAATTATCAGTCTTTAATGTTCCCAGAGTTGGAACACAGCCTCTGCTCTGTGAGAGGGAGTCGGCTGTGAACTACCACGCGGGCCCCAGTGCGGATTGTTAGATGTCACATGCGTTCGAGTTGTTGGTTCTAGGACATGCCGGTTTCCTCACGAGTTTTTCCTTCACCGTTTTGAGAGCAGTGAAATGAATTACACAAAGTAAAGTGCCTACCTGTAATTTATAAGTTAGAATCTGCAGCAGTGTCCCAATCTTGGCCTTGATGACAGCTCCCAGGATCAAGAGTTTGAGGATGGCCTTCTTTTTCTTCTTTTTTTTACCTCTTTGTTCTAGAAATTGATAGAAATACGTTAAAATCAATCAAGTTAGAGTAAAAGAAACATGCTCTTATAAATTTTGTTTTAGATCCACGAAAAAAATATGTTTAACGTGCTCATTCTTACATGCTTTTGGAATTACTATAATCATGCTTAAACTCATATCGATGCTCATGCTCATAATGCTTACTTGCTCGTGCTCATCACAAAATCAAATATTTAAAAGAACTAAGTATAAAATAAATCGAAACATTCCATGCATTCAAAATGCTTAGATACTATTTTATAATGGCTTTACCAAAATGCTGTCATTAAATTAGATCCTGCAAAATTAACAAAGTAGGTAGGTAAGTAAATAAAGTTTTAGCATTCAGGAAGTCTTGTTTCTACTTATCTGACTAGTTTTACCTAAAACATTATGCATTTGCGTCATTTGTACAAATAAAGACCTTACAGGCCCCTATTTTTGCGAATTTGTTACGTAACTCATATGCAAGTCCTTGTGAAACCGTTTATTCGGGGAAGAACTACCTCCATACCTATATTATCTACGTATACTCCTAACAGCATTACCGTGTTCCAGTTTGAAGGATGCGCTGATGAAATTTTAGGCATGTGAAATATTTTTATCTTTACATCAGCAAGACCCTTTTTTTTTTTTTTTTTATTATTTTTTTTTTTTTTTTTGGTTGGGAAATTATCAAATAACTTCTCCCGCTCTGGGTGGAGCGGGAGGGCGTGTCAGACTTTTACTGACTAAAACCCACCCGTGTTCCTTCAGTTGCCTGTGTGCCAGGGCCACGGTATCCCTTTCGGACAAACCCGCAACCCTGGCAGGCACCGGTCCTAGCGGACCCCGTCAGTGCGTGCTGACATCTCTTTGAGGCGCGCGTGGAACACCACGCGTCATCGACCCGGGCCTGGTCCTTACCGGACGGCGAACTGCCCATAGCTCGCCGTCCGCAAGCCCGCGCCTACGGTGGCCGGGAATCGGCTACCGATTCCCGCCGCCCAGGGCGTCTCCTGCGGCGACTAGGGGCGTGAGGACGCACAGACTGCCGCTCCCTCACGCGTTCCGCCTCCTCCTTCGCGAGCATTACTACTTCGCAGAAGGAGGTGACTGCTTCCCATGCACTCTCGCTCCGGATCATGGCCTGGACCAGGGCCGGACGCGAGAGATCGCCGCCGCCAATCGCCTCCGTGAGGACACGGCAGTGCTCTGCCCAAGCCGGGCAGACCTCCACCGTATGCTCCACCGTGTCCTCCGGGCGATCCACACATTGGTAACACCCGGGCGTTTCCTCCCGCCTAATCCGAAACAGGAACCTCCCGAAACACCCGTGTCCAGTGAGGACCTGTGTCAGGCGAAAGGTGAGGACGCCATGGCGCCTCTCTAGCCACTCCTCAAAGAGGGGACTTATCGCCACAATTGTGGCGTGCCCAAAGACCCTTGGGTTATCTTTACATCAGCAAGACCCTTGGTGTTGCAGTGTCTCTAGGCTCAACACTTTCTATGAGGTAGATAGACCGTCGCGTCGTTCTGTTTGCCAATAGTGTATGTCAAAGTATTGCCAATGTTCTATATTATAGCATAATCAGCATATTTATTTATACTGTTCCCACTGCTGGGATACAGGCCTACTCTCTGTGAGAGGGAGTGGGACGTAATCCATTACGCGGGCCCAGTACGGGTTGGTGGATCTCACAACATAAGATAAAGTAGCTTATTATTGACTCATCAATTGTCCTTTAAACATGGACATCTCAATAAAGGAACCAGAATACCGGAGAAAGTACATCGAGAAAGTTTATCAACATCAAGTTACGGTAATTCGCGAAAACCGGTATTCCTAACGTGGACAGTGTCGTGACGAATCAAAAATGTTGCGGTTTTTGAAACTCACCATGGAATGTGCGGTCGTTACTTCGATCGAATACTTGATTAATTGAGTAGCCAGTGGAATAATCAAAACATTGCACAGAAATTTGTCTGAATATGTAATGATTTTATTTTCTGTTAAGTAGATTCTCTTCTATTTTGTGATTGTGAGAACGTTATAGGCCTTGTGGACTCATTGATGCTTTGATTTGTTGACCTTTTTATATTTTGTTAAGTACCTACCTGGTACTTGTTCACGGGCTTACACTGTCTTTTCATACCTATTAACATTGTTATTTGAAAACATTATAAAGAAAATTATTTTTGAAAGAGTAACCGTGGAGTTTTTTGCCGGCTCTTCTCCATAGGAAACGACCAATTGGAACCGTGCAACTAACTTCTGACGTTTCATAAGTAGCCATGTAGGTTTATGTGAAATAAACTATTTTTAATTTGAATTTATTGTAATCTTCATTAGATTTATTTGGTTCACAGCCACTAAACTAAATTTTTAGTCAGTATCACCAGCTAGAATTTGTTTAAGGGTCCGTGCACGAAAAAAACTCTCTTTTGGCAATTTCTTATCTAATTGTGAGAAAACTTGAAATAATCGAAACATTAAGTCTGTGTAACTATAAAAGTACAGTTTTCATGGTGCTAAACCATTCGTGTCGGTCACAGCAGCTTTTAATAGTTTCATCATTTTTGTGATCTCCAAAATATAGTTTATTTCGCCATGGATTTACTTAATGAAGATATTGTATAATCATTAAATAAAATTTTGATTATATTTCAAGGATAACTGAAGACTAATTTGTGATTTTTAAATTTCTTGATATGATTTGCTAAATAATAGGAAAAATATATATTACTGACGAGGTTTAAAAAAAAAAAGGTTTTTTCAATATTATTTTTCTGCTATATTTTGTATAGAAGTTGAAAAAAGTGGTTCCGCCACATGCAAGAAGAGCATATAATGATGTTGATGATATTTTTTAATGTTCAAAATCAAAAGTAGTTTCTTGTAGAATGATGATCAAATGTCAGTCTCGCGTCATTTTTCGGAAAACTTGTTGCAAATATTAGTGATTTACCGTGAATACTTAATTTATTTGAAAAATCCCTTTCAGCCACATGCAAAACAAAGAACACGACTTTTCAAATCTCAAATAATTTTGTTTAAATTATTTTTCCCTTTCTCACAACCAATGAACAAAATTGATCAAAATCAGTCGATTTCGTGCACGGCCTCTTAACGTCTGAATGTTAAAAATGTCGTATAAATTAAAGGTCAGATTTTAAATTGCTATGAAATGGTACGTCTAATGTAACGTCTAATATAACTATGAAACTAATTGATGAGTCATCTCTTAAAGTAGGTGCCTAACCATGTCAGCTTCTGGTCAAGACATGGTGAAAATCCCAACGAATTTATGCCACTGGTAAACGGTCAGTTTTAAACAAGGTAATGCAACTGTTTGCCGTTTGATTTTATGATGAATACGTTTAGTTTACTGCCTATGGACACCTGCAAGAAATTCCTGATGGATCGTCGAAATTACACTAGCACCTTTCGACTAGAATATAGTAACGCTGCTCGACGGCAGATGTATATATGCTGCTAATATCCAAAGTTACGTGTACCGTAGAACGGGGCTATTTGGATTTTCGGGGGTTATTTGGAACAAAGTAATTGTTAAGATTTGAGTTGATATAAATTCGAATTGTGATCTTCGTACGAAATATTTTAACAGTAAACAAGACCAGAAATAAAATAAAAGCTGTCTATGGTGTTTTGGTAGAATTTATCTCAACTCAAATCTTACTATTACTTTATTCCAAATAACCTCCGAAAAACAAAATAGTAATTCTACCGGTACCTATCTTAAGATAGGTACTCTGTTGTCAGTTATCAACCATCATGCATAATCAGCCTATAATACCAATGCTGAGACACAGGGTTCCTCTCGGTGAGAGGGAGTGGGCCATAATCCACCACGCAGTCCCAGTGCGGTTTGGTAGATGCCATATGTTTTTGAATTTTCGGTTCTAGGACATTCCGGTTTCCTTACGATGTTCTCCTTCACCGTTTTAGGAGCATTGGGAATGAATCGATTTACACGATTTTGTCAGGGTTCGAACCTTAAGTTACTAAAAACACTTAACTCTTAACGCTGTAAATGAGTGTAATTTATTATTCTGACTACGATTACGGTCATTCACCAGTGAATGTTAACCTACAACACGACGATTTAGTTAATCTTCATTATAATATCTTCTTAAAAGCGAAGCGAAATTATGATGTATATAAAATTTGGAAAAAAAAAATCTGTGGAAATGGCGATTGTCGACATACATCGGTGTATAACAATCACATATCAGACATTAACGTGTCCAGAGCTAAGTTGGTAGCACGTTTCTGGACGAGGTCTTTGACAAACAGTGCCAGTACTTAAACTACTACACAACTAACTACTCCCAACCACCAACCTGCAAGAGAACTCCGATCGTTAACCCCATTCTCCATATCCTCATTCTCCACGACATGCTCAGCCACCGTATCCAGGGCATTTTTCCCCATGGCCCAGAAGTCCGACACGATGCCTCTTGAAACCTCAGTCGCATTCTCAGGGACAGGCAGAGCCCTTTCTCCTATGACCCAAGACTGGACTCCAGTGCCAAAGGCTCGACCTTTTTCTTCTTTGGGGGCTTTTCTTAAGGGCATCATGACTGGATGGATGAGGTGGATCTTGGGGGGCTTGGTCTTCTTTTTCTTCAGCTTCTTTTTGTCTCCTCCTGCGCTGATGGTTATGCTGTCGATTCCGCCCTCGCTGTGGTGCTTTCTGCCGAGGGCTCTGCGGGAGAAAAAAGTGACTGAGTAAGAGAGAGATACTGAATGGTATGGGCTTATTGGGTACTTGAATGCTCAAATATTCAAGAATTACTTTCTGATTTTTAAGTGGTAGGTAGGTAGTCGTCATTTACAAAGGCTGGCGTCGTAAAAGACATTTAAGTCATTCGAGTTTACGCTACGAGAACCTGCAGTGATCTCACACTCTCACGGACCATTCTGGTCGCCAAGCATGATGATTATGACATGCCTAAGTTTGATGACACCATATAACTAAGATCACCAACCCGGATATCGAGCTTTGACTGAATATTATGACTATATGAATAGCAGATTGAATGCTGAATTTAATTGGTTAATTATGTTGAACCTAACCTGCAATAGAATAAAAACTGTGCTGACTGGATCTCTCTTATGCTCTTATCAAGCAGTGGTTATATACGTGCTGATGTCAAGCATCTCTGCGTAAAACCGGTGTAGTTAATAAATTAACCTCGTTGGTCAAGTAATTGAGAGACGTAAAAAAATTCATTGACCTCTAATTTCATTTATACGCCCTACAAACTAGAACAGGGGAATGCTGCGTGGATGAAGAAAAAAAAAATCCTTGAGGTAGTAGTTACTTCCCTGGATGAGCTTTTTTTTATTAAAAAAAATAGGTACATACATTCCAACTGAAAACGTAAGTTTGTACGCACAATATTGAGAGATTTACTATCATTAGAGTATATCTTAAGTATATAACTATTTTATGTAATTTTTTATATTTTAGGCTCATTAATTTCGGAGATCAGGGATGGTAAATTTTCATCTATTTTATTAAATAACATAAAAGGGACTCCCAAAAGGGACCCCCATATTCAAAATTCAGTTATTCCACGTCCGTGTTTGGGTCACGATGTGTACAAAATTTCAACTTAATCAGTCCAGTAGATTTGGAGCAAATTGGCTGGCATGTGGCGTTGTAGATGCCGCCACAGGTTCAGTGGTGTAAATGGAAACTAAGTCAATCAATCTGTCTAGGCTTTTCCCAACTAAGTATGTTTTTCCATTAGGAATTTCGTTGGTTTGGAAGTTGGCGGTGTGATACCCCCGTGCCTCGGTGCGCACGTTAAGCCGTTAGCACTGCGCCTGATTTCTCTCCGGTCCTCTAGGATTTCCGTCCCATCGGACAATGAGAGTGAGGGAAGAGAGGGTGCACTTGTGTCTGCGCACTCACGCCAGCACTATAATATCTGCCGCGCTGCCGCTCTGCTAAGCTTGGTCGCCATGGCCGAAATTCGGTCTCGAGGACTATTATTATTATGTTGAGGTCGGCTTCCAGTCTAACCGGATGAATACCAGTATTTTTACATAAACATAAGGCCTGTCTGTCCTCCACAACCCAGTTACTGGGTAACACGATACCTGAAGACTGGTTGTCAGACTTGTGCGCTTCTAACTACCCATAACGACTAGGGCCGTAGCTAAACTTGAATTTAAGGTAGGGCGTTTGTTAGAGCTGTTGTTACAGGTAGGGCGAAAGTAAAAATGTTACTTTAGCTGTTTTATTGAATCGATTTTTGGCTTTCTTGACTTGTGGACATGTGTGAGTTAAGAACTGTGAAAAAAGAAGAGAAACTAGTTTGGCCCTGACGACTGTTTGGGAACGACTGTCAAAGATCTACGAATGACAATCGACTAAGACTTGTGTTCACCAACATTTAAATCAACTGATTAAATATTTAATCAGTTCTATATTTATTTCCTTAGGAAATTTGACATAAAACAAATGTTTAAATACCTAACCGGTGCTGTGAATGTTGGTGAACACAGGCCTAAAAGTATTACAATATCAACTTGTTTATACAAGCTTATCTTAACGGTCAGTTAGTAGAAGATAGCGTATGGTCATACTGCGAAGTCTGTGCTAATATTTGTCAAGAGAAAACTGCGAGATCATGGCGAGAAAGTGTTGGTTTTCCCGACAGAAAGAACGACAGTAATTTCCTTCGTAGATGAGAAGATAGTGAAAATGTAAACTCTACCCCATAGACATTTAACCAACTTTAAAAAAAGAGTGTACTGGGTCTAATTAAATTATCTGGCGAAACTTCACAGACGCACATGATATCGATATTAAAACATGACAAAAAATTGTTTTCATCAAGAAATTCTCAGTAGCAGCCTGGACTCTGGATTTGTGCCCAGTTGATGGCAATAGGCTCGCCCCTTGTTACATGGGACTTAAACATAACTGACGAAATGTGGGTGTACTAGGTACACCTTTGCTTAATCCTTCGGGGAACACAGGCGTGATGTTATGTTATTTCACCAGTTTGGTTAAATCCAAACTACGAACTGCTAAATACATGTTGAAAGATCCAGCATCTAACACTAGGCCCAACATGAGGAGCGAGACCGAGATTCATGCCCTCATTCCCTACTTGACGTACTTGGAGGCTGTTCTCAAAAGAAATTTTCACTATAAGTTAAAAGTTTATTCGGTACATTTCGGGTAGGTAGGTACTGTAGGTAGTATACAACGCAAATAAAAAAAACCTTTTGTATCCAAAATTAATCCGAATTCCAATCAAAATGACTGATTGCACAGCAAAATACTCAACTCAAAATATAATTACATAAGCAACAATTTATATTCGTGGCGCACCGCTATTTATCTTAAAGTAAAGCTTTTTAATTATCTACAAATGTGACATCGACATCAACAAGACCTAAACATCGAAGCTGGTCTAAATTTGTTTCTAAGTAAACTAATAATGAGTAGTCGACGGGCCCTCGCTTCGCGGGGACCCTATTTCTGGGTGGTAAAAAAAAATAACCACGAAGGGAATGGCGGGGTCTATGATCGCTTGCTTCGCTCGCGTTTAGACCCCACCATCCCCTTCGAACCTAACCTGTCCTAATTGGGGTGCTCCAAATCCCGATTAGTTTATTTGTAGTGAAATTATTAATTTGATACAAAAAGTGTATAAATGATGGAAATAAATTGATAGGAGTTTTTTTTTATGTGCAATTAATAATATCTCTTTCTTAATTATTTAATTCATTAAGAAGTTAATTGTTCAAGATATACCTAAATAGCTCTGTTTATACGTTATGTAAGCATAACCCCATAACCATAACCCCAACACGTATGCTCCAAAAATCGATTTATTTAAAGGTGAAATCATTCAACCCATACATGTGTGAGACCGGACATCGAACCTGGTCACTTTCACCCACCTACATAATGATACACTTTGCTTAAAACAATTTACCTATGGCTAAAGATCTGCCATCTACATAGTAATGTGAACTAGCTTGTTTACTCACTTTGACGAGGTTAAAAGGAGGGTAATGTGTTTAACGATGTATGTATGTTGACATGGCATCTTAAACGCAGCGACTTGTTTTGGTAATTGGGAAGTAGTTTTTAATTACTGTACATATTCTGCAGTTTATTTTGATTTGAACTTTTTTCTTAAGAGCGTTCATCTCGCGCGGGCTGGCAACGTCGCATTTCTAGAGGTTTTTCGTGATTATTTTATTAAATTTTAATAAAAGTACTTTTTATCAGCCATGCTCCTTTGCTAGCCCGCGATGGATGAACGCTCTTAACGATAAACTCACAAAAAATAAAAGATGTCATCTCTTTTTGCCTGTAATGCAAAAACTAGATTATAATGAGCGATCTTAACGGGTTAGGTTAAGATCGCTCATTATAATCTAGGTTAGCGTTTTTGATCATCTTCAGACAGAACATGTACATAATATAGTTTCTTTGCTCGATTCGAGTATCTATCAATATATTTAATCTACATCTATGTACAATTAAAGTGACTGTTTGTAATGTCAAAATAACAGATTTTTACTAAATACATAAGAAACTATATACGGTACTTATAACAAAAAAAAAACCATTTTTAAAATTTTTGTCTCTGTCGATCCGTCTGTCTGTCAGTGTGTTTGTTCTGGCTAATCTCCGAAATGGCTGGGCCAATTTTGACGGGCCTTTGACTGGCAGATAGCTGATGTTATAAGGAGTAAATTCGGCAACTTTATTTTGAATAAGGGACCAAACCTGAAATCGCGAAAAAAAAAATCTGCTGTTCCCTACATTTATGTTTGCATAGCTCGTCAAAATGTACGAAACAGCTGATTTTTATTTCGAGATTTCAGGGCTGGTTCGATAGTGAAAGTTGTTCATAATGATGAGTACAATGACCCCATAAGAGGATGCCCATGAATTCAATTTCACCCTGTATGTTTAAGTTACTGAGAGGGAAGGTACACAGACTCACCTGCCCTATAATAACTGCATTATGCAATGCAGTTATTATAGGGCAGGTGAGTCTGTGTGTTCCGGACCGGTACGTGTGGCGATGGCGGCAGCCACCAGCCCGCCACTGCTGGTGGAACCGCGCGCGAACAAGGAGACGCCGCTGACGCGTGCACTCCGCACGCTCAACTTCATAGCGAGATGAACTTTGTTGTTCTCGTAGTGAATTCACAAGGAATGCATTGTTTGTAATTTTTTTAGTGATAAGGCGTACCTAATATTATTCTGTTAATGAATATCTTAATGACAAATGAAATAATATGTACTTCTATAATTTAATATCTGTATAAAAATCCTGCTCCACCATATTGATATTCTTTATTGACATTAATTTCATTTTGATATTGTATACGAAATTGTGACTATTTACTACCTATTTGTTTATGTGCCGTCTTAATTTATTGACTTATTATTAGCTATTAGTGTTTGGCATGGCATTGTGACATGTACCTACTTAACTTACCTATTGACTTTATTTTTTACTAGCTTCTGCCCGCGACTTCGTCCGCGTGAAATTTTGGCCCACCCATCGCGTCGCATTCGCATCCCGTCGCTCGCCTGCGCTAAAACTTCGTTATCGCTTAGCGTTCTTTCTGGCTTCCGTTCTTTTCGCTTGGCTTCTAAGGATCGTAGCGTAGATATATAGCCTATAGCCTTCCTCGATAAATGGGCTATACAACACTAAAATATTTTTTCAATTCGAACCAGTAGTTCCTGAGATTGGCGCGTTCAACCAAACAAACAAACTCTTCAGCTTTATCCATACTAATATTATAAATGTGAAAGTAACTCTGTCTGCCTGTCTGTATGTCTGTCTGTCTGTCCGCTGAACCGATCGTCATGAAATTTGGCAGAGATATAACCTGGGGTATGGAGAAGGACATAGGCTACTTTTTTACGCGATAATCGACATCCACGCGGGCAGAGCCGCGGGCAAAAGCTAGCAAATTATATAGCTGACCCGCGCAACTTCGTCTGCGTTACCTACTCGTAAGCGAGAGAATGGTTTAAGTAATGAATTTTCTACTTATTTTCTAGCGGAGTTATTTTAAAATTATGATATCTCCTAAGATGTTGATTGAAATCAAGTGATGTCAAGGACAATTTTGTTTACATTTAAATACTTGTGATTAATAACATATTTATTTGGATAAGGATTAATATTATGTTGATGAAACTCCTTCGCAAATAATGAATTAATTTCCAAAAAATTTGATTACCATAAAAAATGGTTATAGTGAGTCAATCTTAAAAGATAGACATATGCTGTCCCGGACTTTTTTTTAGAACTTTTAAAGAGGAACAATTCCATAATACATGATATTTGCGTAACTTAAACCGTTTATGCAGCGCACGCAACGGAAGCTCTCAAAAAGGAATAATTTTTCCCGTTTTTGCAACATTTTTCATTTATGCTCCGCTCCTATTGGTCGAAGCGTGATGTTATATAGCCTATAATATTTCTCAATAAATGGACTATCCAACACAAAAATAATTTTTCAATTCCAACCAGCAGTTCCTGAGATTAGCGCGTTCAAACAAACAAACAAACAAACAAACTCTTCAGCTTTATATATTAGTAATATAATATATAATAATATAATATAATATATAATATTAGTATATATATATATAGATATAGTTATAGATTATTTTGATATTGTGACTTTAACTATTTTATATGCCTTCTGGCGGGACGAAGTATGGACCAACGTTTCTGTATAATTTTTACCCCATGTTCAAAAATTAATAAATGAATTTGAATTTGTAGTTTGTTCTACATAGATCTTAGTATAGATTCAGTTAGGTTAGGCGCATTTATCGCATTGGGTTTCCTGTAATGGTAGATGTAAGACGATAAATAATAGTACATTACTTACCAAGGACTGTAAAAGAAAGAAAGCCCGAAATTGCAGGTATTTGTGACCCGAGCCGCAGGCGAGGGTTGTAAATATGCGATAGAGGGCTTTCTTTTTTACTGCCCGTGGTGAGTACACAATTTTACGTCTTCACCTGGCCACAATGCGAGTTTAACTGTACGCGTAGCGTGCGGTAAAACTCACATTATGGCCAGGTGTGACGTAAAATAAATAACAGCACGCCTATATTCCCCCAAGGGTTGAGCAGAGGTGTACCTGCATTTCATCAGTTATGTGTAAGTTCTATGTAATAGGCGACGAGCTTTTTGCCATCAACTGAGCAAAAATCTAGGCGGCATTAATAGATGTCAGCTCTTTTTGCGTTGGAAAAGCAAAAACCAGCTTTAATAAGTAATCTTAACCTAACCTGGTTAGATTTTTTCGAATGACTGTACATCGTTAAAAACATATGAATCGACATTTTTTAAAACGTTACTTTGATTTTGGTAAAAAACGCATGGTAATTATGTAAAAATCTAATTATCTTTTATTCGGAATCGGTCAGCAGGTGAAGCTTTCATTCTGGCAGTCTCTTTTTAGGGTTCCGTAGTCAACAAGGAACCTTATAGTTTCGCCTTGTCCGTCTGTCTGTCTGTGCGCTGCTTAGCTCAGAGACTCTTATTACTAGAAAGCTGTAATTTGGCATGGGTGATATTAATTACGCTGACAAAGTGGTAAAATAAAATCTTGAAATATATAATTATTGTTTTAGGGTACCTCCCTCACACGTAAAGTAGGGATGAGATTTTTTTTCTCATCTATCCCATTGTGTGGGGTATCGTTGAAAAGCGTGTGAAAACTCATTTTCAATTCAGGAATCCGTCTGCGTAATATTATGCTTTAAAGTGCAAATTTTTGTTAGAGTCAAGTATTCCCCCCCTGTCAGCTAAATGGTTGATTTTGGGTATCTATGTGAAAAAAATCACGGCAGTAGTGAGTCTTTATAATGTGCACATATCGAAATGAGGGAATCTATGCTTAATTTTATCTACGGCAAAAAAATAAAAAAAATCTAAATATTTTATTTTATTTTTCATGGATTTAAAAAAAATTGTTCCCAGTGTAAACAAAACGATGTAACTTTTAAACTAAATGATCTAACACGATAAAACAAACTCCATAATGATTGGAAGCAATTAGGCGTTCTCATAAAATAAAAATTGGGGAAAAAACTACCCTCAATTGAAAAAAAAACATGTTTTTATAGCAAAAATCAGTTTTGTTTTTCATAATTTTTTACAATAATTGTAAAATTTCTCATTGATTGAGAAATTTTGAGAAAAAAAAAGTTTTTTTTTTCGTAGATATAATTAAGCAAAGATACCCTCATTTCGATATGTGCACATTATAAAGACTCACACTGTATATAACGAAGTTAAAAGAAAATCTATGAGCCACCGACGGTCCCTTGCCATCCTCCCTCCGACGCTGCCCTAAGCCGAGGTTCGTACCCCAAAGGGGGTGCCCTTAGCGTGCAGTCGTTTAGTTTATAAGTTTTTACGCCCTGGCTGGAGGCATTAAGTTTTTAGGAGCTTAAGGCAACCACAGGAAAGTCCGGTTAAAGAGTCTCAACACTCTCAACTCCTCGTGGTTAACTCTGAGATGCCCTAAATAAAAAAAAAAAAAAAAATCTATCACATAAAAGTAAACTTTACAAGATAACTAGTAATAGTCAACCAACTTACATTTAGTAGTTGGAGAATAGACCGTTACGTACATATAGGTACCAATAAATGAAGGAATATGTATTTCAACTATAATGTTGAGTTTGTTCTTGGGATAAATTCGTTTCAACTGCGGAACCCGTAATTGTACGTAGGTCGACACTCACAATTAATGATTATTTTATTTAAATCTTGTATTGGCATTAACACTACAACACTAGTTTTTAAGGTGTGTATGATGTAATTACTAACATATTGGATTGTATGATCTGGACAATAAATTATTATTATTATTATTATTTATTATTAACTATTGGCTACAGATTCACGTCGTTGTAATAAAAGTATGTATGAGCATACGCTCTGAAACTTAAGGGCGATAGCGAGATTTTGAGCGCGTTGGAAGCGAAAGTTTCACAACCATAGATACCAAGATTTTTGTCAGTTTTCCTTTTCAAGTAGGTACTGAAAAAGTTCAGGAAATGCTATACTGATTTGATAATTTAATTCGTCTTCTAAGTAGAGAGAGCCAGACTTATGGTTATTGCTAACCACACGATAATTTCGCTAACGACTATGGGAAGATATAATTTCTTTATAGCTATTAAATTGTTATGTTTTATTGAATTACATTAAATTATGAAAGTAAAGACTGAGATATAATAGAAGAGAGATCTGTAGTAAATTATATTTTTAATACGTATGTGCAAACATATAGCTCTTGTAGTGGAATAGCTCTGGATGAAGTACCAGGGGAGTGCTGCCACCTGATACAGTTCTGCCGCTAACCATTATAAATTAATTCAGTTTCAACTTTGAAGGCTGAGCGATTTGACTCTTCGTGTTGCGGGTTCAATTTCCGCACGGTTCTTTTTAAAATCTGTATGTCATCCCTTTTTTTTTGTTTTAGGAGAGAATCCTTTAAAAGGCGTCCGGGCTTTGGGGATAAGACCGGAGAGTGTGTATTTACCTAACTAAAACTAACCCGGCGGTCACCATCTGCAAATGGAAGGGCAGGGGCAAGGGCTGCACCGTTACCTCTCAAAAGATCGATCCAAAATCCTTTTTGTGCAACGCCTGCTAAGTTACATCTCTGGGGAGACTATAGAGGGGTCTCCCCGAAACCTGACTGTGCAAGTGTGCAAGACAGCATGTGACCAATGTACGGCGTCTTCCCTGAGGTCACTCAGTGGGCGGAAAGAGTCACCACTCTGAACGCCCGTGACTCTTAGGGCTCTTTCAAATTAGGCGCTTCGTGTCGGACTGCTGCCGCGCGTTTTTTGCGCACGCTGTGCCGCTTTCTACGTCTAGAAGCAGGACCGCAGCAAGACGGCAGCAGTCTGACACCAATCGTCTAAACTGAAAGAGCTCTAACTGTATGTCGTACCTACTACTATTACTAGTAGGTATAGTAAGTCGCAAGTCAGTGGTAACAAAACCAGTACATAAGCTGCCTCTTATTCTATTGAAACTCCGCGCTACGTTAGGCCAGCTCACGGTCTAATCGAGGTTTTTTTATATTTTACGATGGGTTTGCTCTTGACTCTAGTCTTGGTCAGAGGTGACAGAGACAAAGTCGACGATGGAGTGAACTTACCCAGAAGAAGCCTGTTCACTCTCACTTTGAATAGATTAGGGTTGTATGCGTTCGGAAACACAGACGCAGATAGAGAGTTCCACTCTTTTGCTGTGCGCATTATAAAAGACGTTTGAAAACACTTAGTGCGAGTTGGTGGAATATCAACTAGGTAGGGGTTACTTGCAGTGCGTTTAGATGTCCGATAGTAGAAGAGGGCCGATGGATTTAAGTCGTGGAATGAGGTCGTGGAATTCATGGACACACTTGCCGAAGTACAATATGAAGAAGACCGACAAGCAGGCAACCTTGATTTGAATTTACGATGTACGGTTCTTGTTTTGAGTCTGGTGGATTGTGTTTGTAAACACAGGAAAAATAATAGTGCTTAGTTTGCAGCCTAAACCGGGGATCGAACCCAGTACCCCATGCTTAGCAATCACACTTGGGGCTACTAGACCAATAAAACAGTTGCAAACATAATCAGTCTATTTGACTGAATATTGTACTCATGACTATTATAAACATCAAGCTGAAATCGCGAAAACAAATTTAAGTCTGTTTTCTATATTTTGTCGAGTCCTGCGAACATGTTAGAATTTTTTTGGCAATTTTAGGGTTGGTCCCGTAGCAAAAGTTGTTAAGAGATTTTCAGTTATTTCAAGTAGGTACACCTTGTATCTGTCTTTTTTTCGTGTGGTTAATGACTAACCTGGTGTTAGAGTTTTTATGCCACCCATGGGCCTCAACCTTGGCTTCACATGCTGTCGAGAAATATCTCTCAGGCATGCCTTATATACAAGAATATGATGGTATTTACCTCGCCATTCCTTGTTCCAGCACGTTAGTCAAGGAGCCCAGTGAGTCGGTGATCTCCCGGCCTATCTTGGACGGCATCTCTTCTATGGAGCGCCCGGATGTCCTGATCTCGGCATCTGCTTCCTCTGTGAAAGATAAATGATTGAAAATTTGTTATTTTACTTGGTATTTCGAAACTAGCAGCTAGTTCCATCTCTGTAAGAGAAAAGGCTCTTGCCCTGCAGTCAGACTAATAACTAGTGCTTCCAAAATTACGGATTTGCTAATTACGTAACTAGTTACGCATTTTGATGCTTCAATTACGTAACTACGTAATTACGTACTTAACTGTTTTGATTTTTTAAAGCACGATAAATTCTGGGCTTATTACGTATTTTAGAAGTAAAAAATCAAACAACTTCAAATGAAAAAAATTATAATATTAAGGAATTAAAAGTAAATTACATATTAAAATGATAATTTTAAAATTAAACTCAAAATCAAAATCGTCAATCAAATCAAAATGTAATATTTTGATTTGATTGACGATTTTGATTTTGACTAAACTCAATCAACAATTCAAACAAAACATGTACCACGCACAAATGGTTTAAAAGTAAGAAACAATATAAAATATGGTTATTTTTCCAATCTTTGTTCTTGATAATATGATCTCATAAATGATAACGAATGCAATGTTCTGTCACCAAGGGAACTTCTTAGTTTAGAACAAAGATAGCCGGCAGAAGAAAATGCCCGTTCTGCTTCAACACTAGTAGGCATTATACATAGTAAATAATTATAAGCTGCTGTTAGGAAAACTTCACGACCGCCGCCAGTGCTATCGTAGATACACATTTCAACTCTGATGATGGATTCAAGATCTGTGTTTACTCCAGATTTGTTTACTGTAGACATAGTTTTCTGTATTTCTTTTTCTAGTTGCTGTGCAACAGTCAACTCGTCGCCACAACCATCATTAGCATCATTGTCATCTGCTTCGGAATCTAAACTCATTTGTGTACTTGTAGGCGGTGTAAATTTGAGCCTTTCTAATAAGTTTGCAACATATGTTCTAATATAATCCGACGTCGGTTTTGTAAAAGTTTCTGTTTCTTCGGTTTTATAATATTCTTCATTATTATGCAAATACTGCAAGACACCAGACACATTTGTTCGCCTTTCTTTTATTCTTTTTCTAAGGGATACAGCAAGCTTGTCACTGAGCCCATTGGACTGAGCATCAAGCTTATTTAACATAAACTGAAGCGCAGCATCTGCTGCTAACAAATTCGAGTCACGGCGACACAATGCCATCACTGTAGTTTTTATTATATCTAAACTATGATGAATGTTATGTAGATCTTGTATTTCTGTGTCTGTGAAACTTATATTTGATTTTAAGTCTAATAAAGCCTTAAATAAACTTGATTTCAATTTCAGAAATCGTCCAACCATATCTGATAAGCTGTTCCATCGCGTTTTGCAGTCTAGTATAAGATCGAGGCTTTTACCATGCTCTTGTAAAGAATATTTTTGCAACAAATCGGTCTTCAGTGGTGATTTTTTGAATGATTTAACAAGTTTTCTTACTTTTACTATAATATCTTTGTACAGAAACTCTGGTTCTAGAACTCTAGGTACTTCTATGAAAAGTCCGCCATCGTTTTCTTCAATTTCTTCAGTGTCAGTATCTGAAGCTTCATCTTCTAGTTCTGGTTCAGTAGTTGTAGTTTTCCGTGTCTTATATAATACGTCCAGCACTGCAAGTTGTATTCCGTGAGCAAAACACAACTGATGGTGACCATCAAAATTTTTGCCCATTTTAACCATAACACTGGCTCCGTCCGTTGTGAATGCAATTATATCTTCAAGTTTCAAATAAAAGTCATTTAGATGATTTTCTAACAGTACAGTTCCAACGTGAGCTGGCATTGAACCCTTTATCCTTACTAGTCCTAAATTTTTATATTTAGCTGGTTCTAGGTCTTTATTATGAATATTTATATTCATATACCTCCGGTTCCGGGTAGAGGTCCATTCATCAAACGTTATAGTAAACCGTTTTTTTTGGGACTTCATATCTTTAAACTGATTTATTAATTGTTTTTTTATGGCACAACTCTGTTCCAGGACAATTTTGGTAATAGTTGAAGGAGATTTCGGTAGATCATAGCCAGATTTTTTGAAAACATACCTTAGATCTTCAGAAGTACAAAATTTGCTTAATGGGATGCCATCCAATGCTGCCATTCTAGTCACTATAACGTCCAAGGAATACTCAGTGGAAAAGTAATCCGTTAGTTTAGTTTTCTTCGATGGAGGTTCTAAACTTTTTCTTGCTTGAAAGCACGATGAAGTACTTGCCCTTTGCGCATCTTGCTCTTGTGACATCTCGCCAATATGTTTAGCACGCATATGTGTATGTAGTGCTCCAGTAGCACCACCAGGAGTCTTCAAAATTTTTTGACAATGTTTACATTGGACACTTTGCCCATTTTCAGCCCTCAAAAAGTGTTCCCATATAGCTGATTGTGTGCGTTTGTTCAAAAACTCCTTATAAATAGTCTTCTTTACTGCAGACCTAAAACAATATATAAATATTTCATAATTTAATAGTTAGGTAATACATATAAATAGCATCTATAGTTAGGCACTACACTTAAAACGGGATACATTTACATACGTTCCGTGAACTCATAATCAATGTCTATTTGCACAGACATCTAACAAGCAACAATAAAATAAAATCGCACATATTTTTTTTTTTTTTTAAACGTCGCACCACACTAGGAATTACTGCTGTATCGTGGGTGCACTCACAATCATGTAAACTAACATACACAAGACACCCAGACCCGGAACACCTATCTGTAGGTCATACAAATATTTGTTCCGTACGGGAATCGAACCCGTGACCCGCAGCGCAGCAGCCAATCACTCAACTACTGCGCCAACCGTGCCGTCAACAATATAAAATCAACTACTAAATTATATGTATAAACTCTCACACAATACCCTAGAAACAAAGTAAGTAGACAAGTAAAGTAATGTTAAAATAGGTACTTACATTTTCGTTGAAGTATCTCTACTCGTGTATGGTGATATCTACTTAGAAACTTGTAATGAAAAGCTTCTGAAAACCAAGCGTCAAACTTTGCGGCACATACACAAAAT
Source organism: Dryobota labecula (assembly GCA_947523025.1). NCBI lineage: Eukaryota > Metazoa > Arthropoda > Insecta > Lepidoptera > Noctuidae > Dryobota > Dryobota labecula. Next base: position 437,531 of record OX383310.1, on the reverse strand, counting down.
CACAAAAGTCAATAAAATAAGCTTAGACCAGGCAGGACAGTATCTCGCAGGTGTACGTAAGACGACTGAGTACCGAGTAGGGCTTCCATTACGTAATTACGTAATTACGCAATTACGTAATTACGGACAGATTTTAGAAATCTCACAAATACGTAACTGAAGAGCTGCAGTCCGTAATAACGTAACTATAGGATAATATTAATTAATTTAGGTACCCATTTATTTAGTTCTATAGTTTCTGCCTACTCCATGGGAAAAAGGCATGGGTTTATCTGTGTATTTACAATTTACCTTAATTTAGTTAACCTACGACTTACATTATGACAACACCAAAACCCTTTCTGTGGGTATCCCCCGAATTCCCGGGGTTTATTTTATAACTTCCAATTTGAGTCCGCAAGATTTAATTTCTTAGTCGTACAGAATAGAGTTCATTGTTGACCAATCGGGAAACGAAGGGAATCCCCGTTGGTTGTGGATAGTTCGGTACGTAACACAATCAAAGTTTATAAGTGTTTCGCAAGTATTTGATCTACCTCGTAGATAATAAAGTTTAATATTGTGGATTGAGCAAGCTAAGGGAACTCCCTACATTTTTCTTTACTTTCGTGAATTTAGAAACAATCTCAATACTCGGTACTCAGTCGTCTTACGTACACCTGCGAGATACTGTCCTGCCTGGTCTAAGCTTATTTTATTGACTTTTGTGATTTTGTGTATGTGCCGCAAAGTTTGACGCTTGGTTTTCAGAAGCTTTTCATTACAAGTTTCTAAGTAGATATCACCATACACGAGTAGAGATACTTCAACGAAAATGTAAGTACCTATTTTAACATTACTTTACTTGTCTACTTACTTTGTTTCTAGGGTATTGTGTGAGAGTTTATACATATAATTTAGTAGTTGATTTTATATTGTTGACGGCATGGTTGGCGCAGTAGTTGAGTGATTGGCTGCTGCGCTGCGGGTCACGGGTTCGATTCCCGTACGGAACAAATATTTGTATGACCTACAGATAGGTGTTCCGGGTCTGGGTGTCTTGTGTATGTTAGTTTACATGATTGTGAGTGCACCCACGATACAGCAGTAATTCCTAGCGTGGTGCGACGTTTAAAAAAAAAAAAAAAATATGTGCGATTTTATTTTATTGTTGCTTGTTAGATGTCTGTGCAAATAGACATTGATTATGAGTTCACGGTACGTATGTAAATGTATCCCGTTTTAAGTGTAGTGCCTAACTATAGATGCTATTTATATGTATTACCTAACTATTAAATTATGAAATATTTATATATTGTTTTAGGTCTGCAGTAAAGAAGACTATTTATAAGGAGTTTTTGAACAAACGCACACAATCAGCTATATGGGAACACTTTTTGAGGGCTGAAAATGGGCAAAGTGTCCAATGTAAACATTGTCAAAAATTTTTGAAGACTCCTGGTGGTGCTACTGGAGCACTACATACACATATGCGTGCTAAACATATTCGCGAGATGTCACAAGAGCAAGATGCGCAAAGGGCAAGTACTTCATCGTGCTTTCAAGCAAGAAAAAGTTTAGAACCTCCATCGAAGAAAACTAAACTAACGGATTACTTTTCCACTGAGTATTCCTTGGACGTTATAGTGACTAGAATGGCAGCATTGGATGGCATCCCATTAAGCAAATTTTGTACTTCTGAAGATCTAAGGTATGTTTTCAAAAAATCTGGCTATGATCTACCGAAATCTCCTTCAACTATTACCAAAATTGTCCTGGAACAGAGTTGTGCCATAAAAAAACAATTAATAAATCAGTTTAAAGATATGAAGTCCCAAAAAAAACGGTTTACTATAACGTTTGATGAATGGACCTCTACCCGGAACCGGAGGTATATGAATATAAATATTCATAATAAAGACCTAGAACCAGCTAAATATAAAAATTTAGGACTAGTAAGGATAAAGGGTTCAATGCCAGCTCACGTTGGAACTGTACTGTTAGAAAATCATCTAAATGACTTTTATTTGAAACTTGAAGATATAATTGCATTCACAACGGACGGAGCCAGTGTTATGGTTAAAATGGGCAAAAATTTTGATGGTCACCATCAGTTGTGTTTTGCTCACGGAATACAACTTGCAGTGCTGGACGTATTATATAAGACACGGAAAACTACAACTACTGAACCAGAACTAGAAGATGAAGCTTCAGATACTGACACTGAAGAAATTGAAGAAAACGATGGCGGACTTTTCATAGAAGTACCTAGAGTTCTAGAACCAGAGTTTCTGTACAAAGATATTATAGTAAAAGTAAGAAAACTTGTTAAATCATTCAAAAAATCACCACTGAAGACCGATTTGTTGCAAAAATATTCTTTACAAGAGCATGGTAAAAGCCTCGATCTTATACTAGACTGCAAAACGCGATGGAACAGCTTATCAGATATGGTTGGACGATTTCTGAAATTGAAATCAAGTTTATTTAAGGCTTTATTAGACTTAAAATCAAATATAAGTTTCACAGACACAGAAATACAAGATCTACATAACATTCATCATAGTTTAGATATAATAAAAACTACAGTGATGGCATTGTGTCGCCGTGACTCGAATTTGTTAGCAGCAGATGCTGCGCTTCAGTTTATGTTAAATAAGCTTGATGCTCAGTCCAATGGGCTCAGTGACAAGCTTGCTGTATCCCTTAGAAAAAGAATAAAAGAAAGGCGAACAAATGTGTCTGGTGTCTTGCAGTATTTGCATAATAATGAAGAATATTATAAAACCGAAGAAACAGAAACTTTTACAAAACCGACGTCGGATTATATTAGAACATATGTTGCAAACTTATTAGAAAGGCTCAAATTTACACCGCCTACAAGTACACAAATGAGTTTAGATTCCGAAGCAGATGACAATGATGCTAATGATGGTTGTGGCGACGAGTTGACTGTTGCACAGCAACTAGAAAAAGAAATACAGAAAACTATGTCTACAGTAAACAAATCTGGAGTAAATACAGATCTTGAATCCATCATCAGAGTTGAAATGTGTATCTACGATAGCACTGGCGGCGGTCGTGAAGTTTTCCTAACAGCAGCTTATAATTATTTACTATGTATAATGCCTACTAGTGTTGAAGCAGAACGGGCATTTTCTTCTGCCGGCTATCTTTGTTCTAAACTAAGAAGTTCCCTTGGTGACAGAACATTGCATTCGTTATCATTTATGAGATCATATTATCAAGAACAAAGATTGGAAAAATAACCATATTTTATATTGTTTCTTACTTTTAAACCATTTGTGCGTGGTACATGTTTTGTTTGAATTGTTGATTGAGTTTAGTCAAAATCAAAATCGTCAATCAAATCAAAATATTACATTTTGATTTGATTGACGATTTTGATTTTGAGTTTAATTTTAAAATTATCATTTTAATCTGTAATTTACTTTTAATTCCTTAATATTATAATTTTTTTCATTTGAATTTGTTTGATTTTTTACTTCTAAAATACGTAATAAGCCCAGAATTTATCGTGCTTTAAAAAATCAAAACAGTTAAGTACGTAATTACGTAGTTACGTAATTGAAGCATCAAAATGCGTAACTAGTTACGTAATTAGCAAATCCGTAATTTTGGAAGCACTAGTACCGAGTATTGAGATTGTTTCTAAATTCACGAAAGTAAAGAAAAATGTAGGGAGTTCCCTTAGCTTGCTCAATCCACAATATTAAACTTTATTATCTACGAGGTAGATCAAATACTTGCGAAACACTTATAAACTTTGATTGTGTTACGTACCGAACTATCCACAACCAACGGGGATTCCCTTCGTTTCCCGATTGGTCAACAATGAACTCTATTCTGTACGACTAAGAAATTAAATCTTGCGGACTCAAATTGGAAGTTATAAAATAAACCCCGGGAATTCGGGGGATACCCACAGAAAGGGTTTTGGTGTTGTCATAATGTAAGTCGTAGGTTAACTAAATTAAGGTAAATTGTAAATACACAGATAAACCCATGCCTTTTTCCCATGGAGTAGGCAGAAACTATAGAACTAAATAAATGGGTACCTAAATTAATTAATATTATCCTATAGTTACGTTATTACGGACTGCAGCTCTTCAGTTACGTATTTGTGAGATTTCTAAAATCTGTCCGTAATTACGTAATTGCGTAATTACGTAATTGCGTAATTACGTAATTACGTAATGGAAGCCCTACTAATAACCACTTAATAAAAATCTTAAGTTCATTCATTAATTCAACGCACAGCCTAAACCGATGATTTTAGAAGCATTACATTTTACACAATACTTTCTTAATATATATAACGACAGTGAGCAAAAGGAAAGATTTTTGAAAATCCGCCCCTAAAGGGGTAAAAAGGGGATTTTACCGTTTCAGTGACGTCATTCGCTGGTAAAATGCAGAATCTATGTGACGGCCACCGCCCTTCAAATTTAAATTCATATTCTTTATTGTTATTATTATTCTTCTAAAAAATGACTTTAGAATTTCTCTACTAAAGCCCAAGATGAAGCTGAAAACTTTGATGTGCCTGTCAAGCTGTTATGTTGTATTTATTATTTACCTTGATTTTGTTTTTACTACAATGTAGAATTACATGTAATTAGTGGTTTAAAAATGCTATTCTGCTAAAACAAATGTAATTAATTTAAAAAAAAAAAAAGCTTCCAAACTACGGTTTCGTAAGACTGCGGTTGCAATTTACCGTCGAATGACGTCACTAAAATATTATTTAAAAAAACCGGTCAAGTGCGTGTCGCAACACGCACAATGAAGGTTTCAATAGTTGGCTAATGGTTGATTGGTGCAGTAGTTGGGATGAACTTATCCAAAGACTAAACTATACATTGTAGTTGAAAATCATGTTCTCCCATACATTTCAAATCGGTAGCTTGTAAAGCATACTTAGCTTTGATAGTTTTGCTACGGCCGTGAACTTTTACACATATCCAAAAACAAGCATTAGCTGGTAGGGGAGCGGCACACTGAACTTTAACAAAAATGAAAGCTTAATATTACAAAAACGGATCCCTGAATCGTAAATGGTTTCCACAGACCCGCAATATTTTTAAACGGCCTATCCAACGATACCCCACACCAAGGCATAGACGAGAAAAAAAAAATACCGTCCCTATTTTACGTGCAAGGGAGATAACTTACAAACGTTGTAAAATCTCATGTTTGACATGATTTATTGTGATTTCTATCAACCAATCACAATAGTTAACAACTGATTGACAGCAGATTTACTGATCAGGATCTTGATCAGACAGTAAAATGAAATTATGTGCCTCATCATTTTGCTAATTAAATAGCTGTCAAAGAATCATCTTCAGCACTAAACTATGGGAAAATATTTTGATTGAGCGTAGAAAATCTCCACGTATTTATCGAAAGTAGTATTATATTGTTTTATATGGGAAAACTGTAGTTTTGTTATTGTAGTTATAACCAGTTTGACTTTCGCTGAGTCCGTGGGAGTTTGTGGGTTAAATAATTGTATTTGTTTACTCTTTCGTGTATAATTGATGTGTGGCCTACAGGCCTACATGTGTCAGAGCAGAGAGCAGTGGTGACCCAGTCCGTGACTTACGAATTGTAGGTTCGAACCCAACCAGGCACTTTACTTTGTGTAAATTATTTCATCATCACAGCTGTGGAAAACGGTGAAGGAAAATATCGTAAGGAAACCGGCATGTCCTACACTGAAAGGAATATTTAGCCTAACTAACTACTTCGGCTATTTCAGGAATAATCAAAGTTTGACAAGACTTTATAGAAGTTAGCTTGATTTAATAAAAGTGATTTGTCTATAAAATACAAAACAGTCTTTTGGTTTTAGTTCCATGTTGCTTAAAGTTATGTGGTCACTTTTTTGTGTTACATGCTGACGAAAGTTTGGTTATGTATAAGTAAACATTTTTTTCAGTGTAGAACCAAAAATTCTAAGACGTGTGACATTTACCAACCCGCACTGTACCCGCGTGGTGGATTATAGCCCATTCCCTCTCACAGAGAGAAGGCCTGTGTGATTGTGTCCCAGCAGTGAGAACATTTGTCTTTGTCTTTGAATTATGCTACATGTGCATCCTACCTTTGTAAATATAATAGGTAATGTGCTATCAAAAGAGTGCTTGTGGGGCTTGTGGCTTAGTAATAAATCCGCACGAGTCGATCGATCAAGTTATGCTACGCTTGCCGCGGATGGTGCGTGGATGGGGGACCATCTAAACATAATTCAAACTCAAAGCATTTATTTCAATTAAACCATTTACAGGCACTTTTAAATTGTCAAAGAGACGGTCAGTTAGAAAGTTCCAATACGTAGACCACTATGGAGAAGAACGGGCAAGAAACTCCAAGGACACTATTTTAAATCAAAATATTACAAAATCCTGGGTACATTATTTTTGTTGTTTCTATAGGTATGTGAGACAAATGAGACAATGTAAAAAACAAGAAAAACAGTTAAATATATAAAATTCAAAATAAGCCCTGGCAGTCAAGAGATGACCAGCCCCAACTGACGGCGCCCGTTCACGAATATGACGCGTGGATCAGCACCATCCAGCTCAACCATTTTGTAGGGAACCGAATGATCCAACACACGTGCCACCATCAGTGAGACATTTAAGTGAGCATACCGAGACTCCTCCGCGAGCACAGAGAGCACGTTATGCTGTTGGTCCCGGCTGTAATTCGTGGATCTTTGACAGTTGTTACGGGTCGTCAGAAGCCCGAAAGTCTGACAACCAGTCTTACCAAGGGGTATCGTATTACTAGTGGTGGGTGGGTTGTGGAGGTCAGATAGGCAGTCGCTCCATGTGAAATACTGTTATTTGGCTGAATCCGGTTAGACTGGAAGCCGACCCCAAAATAGTTCAAAAAAGTCTCAGCAGATGATAAGATGCTATCAAGAGTTTGAAATATACTTTGCATAGAATTTTTTTTTTACGAAAAAGAAAAACGTCGTGAGGAAACTTGAACTTATGTAACATTACATCACGCCTAGTTTCCTAGAAGGGTTAGGCAGAGGTGTAGCAAACGTGATGATCAATGTTTGTTCCTCGGATCCTTTGTATAAGAAGATTTTTGACCTTTTAGGGGTCAAAAAGAGGCTTTTGACCATTTGGGGTCAGTAACTGATCTATATTTTGGTACTTAAGTATAGATAAATTAAAAGATTAAGAACTAAATATACAAAAACAAAAAAACAAAAAAAAAAAAAAAATGATACTTAGGCGTCGAAGTACTCGTCCGCATCACTGTCATCCGGAAAAGATTAAAAAAAATATATATTTAGTTGCTAGTCTTTAAATTTAGTACCTAGTGTATATAGAGTCAATTAATTTAAAATAATAAATAAATTAAGACAAGTATATATAACAAAACATCAAACCAAAGTCAAACTCAAAGTCTAAGTATTTATTTCAAACTAGCTGCGCCCCACGGTTTCACCGCGTAAGGTTCGATTCCGTTGTTCATAGACAACATTTTGCTACTTTGGATTACATAAACATTATTGCAATTTTCTTAAGAATCTCTAATTTTTTTAAAATTAATTTATAGCCTATGTTACTACGTGATGATTTAGCTTTCTATTGGTGAAAAAATGGTTAAAATCGGTCTAGTAGTTTCGGAGCTTATTCGATACAAACAATCAAAAAAATCTTTCCTCTTTATAATATTACGAGTAGTATAGATAGGCACAAAAATGGCACTTTTGAACGAATTTTTAAAATAATTTGTATATGTCGTAGGATGATTTGATAATTTGAATTTTCGCGAAAACCCTAGGAATATTGCGAAAACCCGGATAATTAGACAATGATGAAAACATTTCTCAATCTTACTGGAAAAAGATAGGGATTCAATACAAGAGTCGAACTAGTAATATTGCACACTTAAGAAATATCTATAAATTATTTCCTATGATAATAGATTTAATGTAAATAATTATCATAATAAATCCGATTAGAATGAATGACCAATCAAAATCTAGTATCTATCTATAATAAATACTTAAAATGATGTAAAAGTCCACTTTTACCAATCAAGTTTAAGTTTAACTTTTTCAAACATTAAGTTTGTGAAAGTTTAAAACCAAAAAAAAAAAAAACATGAAGTCGAAAGTGTCAGTACCACATATTTTCGATACGAAAAAAAAAGTTATCTAAAAAGTTATATACTTAAACTATAAAAAAAGTGAAATTCCTAAAAAAATGTATCTAATAAAAGTAAAAGTTTAAGCTTGTATTGAGCCTAATCTTCGAATCAAAAACGAATTTTTATTTCATCTGTGAAAGTTAACTTAGGTCTGTTTTGAAATTAATTGGTCATGGAATCGTGGTCAGTAATCATTAAAATAATTGTTGGTGTGACGATCATGAATACGATATTTTGATATCAAATTTTCATTAAGTCATGCAAAAGTAGATTATTAGGTTGTTATATTTTTAATATTTAGCAGGGTGATGTGCAGTGTAGGTCAAAGTGACCGTTAACAGTTGGACCGCAAATGCTGCAAAATCGCACATCATGACGCTTCAGTTTTCGTCTAATATTTACCTACTTTATAAGTGTTTGGTAAGCCCCTTGCCTCATTGCAGGGTTTAAATATCTAAGTTCAAAGAGGCAACGAGGTTTTTGGTCAAAAAGCTTGCTCTTAGCGTGTTTGTGACTTTAGAGTCAGACTAAGTCCACATTTCCTAGAGATTTTTCTATTTTGAGTAGACATGACATTGAAAAAGTCACATGTTACATTATTACGACAACCTACATGTCTGATTGAACAACATGGTGGTTAAACCTGGGCCTCAAGTCTGCTATTACAATAGTGTCAGAATGGTCTCTTCATTGTGAGTTTTTGACAGATTTGCCATACAAACACTGTCAAATACTCACAATGGCGAGACCATTCTGACACTATTGTAATAGCAGACTTGAGGCCCAGGTCTATAGACTTGGTCACTATGTCATTTAAGTAGAGCGTCAAGGTAGCCCGCGAAATTCAAATTTTCTTGGTTGTATGATGATTTAAATTGATTCGTAGCCGTATACAATATTTATTTATTGAGTTATACCTAATCATCAATACCCTAAGTTCATATAATCCTATTAAATAACTATTCATCATCATCATCATTTCAGCCGAAAGACGTCCACTGCTTGACATAGACCTCCCCCAAGCACCGCCACTTTGACCGGTTCTGTGCTTCCCGCATCCAGCGGATTCCTGCGGCTTTCACAAGGTCATCGGGTTATAACATACGTACGGATACAACATACGTATGTTACGGGTGGTAACATTTTAGGGCAATTGTAACATAAGGAGTTGTATTGCTGATTCTAATGATTATAATTCTCTAAAGCCATATTTTTTACGGTCGGAAATCATATTTAAATCAACATACAACCGGACACTGATCAGCAATTTGCAAAAAAACTTAAAAGATAATTTCGCAAGAGCGGCTACCTTAGCATGTCCCCCTTAAACTACAGCTAGATAAGTATTTTACGAGGACAAAATCACGTTTACTCGGTACCAGCAAGTGAATGTCAGAACTACACTTGTTTGTGACGTCAACATTGAATAATAACGAGATGTTTTCGTGTGAATTAAAACCACAAGTAGAGCGAGTCCCTTGTTTAGTTAATTATAGTAATAATGTCACACTAATTAGGTGGGCAGCAGATATTATGAATTATATGTAATTAGATGATTATAGAAAGTGGTGATAGCTGAAGCAGCTGACAACTCGGAGTCACGAGAATGAGTGGTTAGTCAGAGTAGCTTATTCACTAAACAGATTAAAAATGATCTTTTCATAGATTTTCATGTTATGTAACATCACGTTAGAGGTACCTAAATAGGTAAGAGTTCTAGAAACAATTCAGCGGTTATGTTAAGCTAAGTCAGTTAGTTTATGCTAAGTCCCACGTAATAGGTACGTACGAGTCTTTTGTCATAAACCGGGCACTAATCCAGACTCCAAGCTGCTAGCTGAGAAATTGTTGCTGGAAAAATGCAGGCACACTTTGCCCGTCCTGGAGACCACCCCATTATAATCTGCTTAGAAAATCTCTATCTAAATATAAGAATTGGAATTTGGCGAAAAATCTTTTATTTTATATAATTAGTCATCCAAATATTGGTCCTTCGAGCCGGATTTGAACTAGCGACCTATGTACTCGTATGTACCAATATTTGGATGACTATTAAATAAAAGATTTTTCACCAAATTCCAATTCTTATATTTAATTACGTGTTTTTTAGAGTAACTTAGTAACAACAACGTCAAAAAATAAAAATATTGTATAAGACAATAAAAAACTACCTAAAAGGAGTATTTCCAACGGTCGTCGGCCACATCTTAACTTATGTTGGAGTCGGATTCCATTCTAACCGGGTTCAGCTAAATACCAGTATTTTACAAGGAGCGACTGCATATCTGACCGTTGTAGGTCGTGAGTTCAAACCCAGGCAAGTGCTTTACTTTCTGTAAATTATTTCATCACCATACTCTCAAAACGGCGAAGGAAAACATTGTGAGGAAACCGGTCTTAGAACCAAAAAATTCGAAGACATGTGACAACCCGCAATTGGACCGCGTGCTGGATTACGGCCAATATGTGATATATATTATGTAGCAGTTAGCAATTGTCAGATGTTTACTACTTCGTTACCATTTACGTGTATTAGTCTGTAAGCTTTTTAAAAATTGTATAAATAAATAAATAAATAAACTCCCTCTCCCTGTGTCCCAGCAGTGGGAACATCATACGCTGATTGATTATGTATGTATGGCTGCCTATCTGACCTCCACAACCCAGCTACTGGATAACACGATACTCCATCCTCGCCCTTGGTACCTACTAGTAAGACTTGAGCTATCACCTCGAACCATAGCTAAGCAGAAAGCATAAATTGTTGTTTGGTATTCACATTTTTGTTATTTTCTATTGTGTTAAAACAAATTTCACCGTAACAATTTTTGTATGCCAAGTTTAATATTATAAATATTCATAAGAGAGAGACATCAGCAAATCGGTTAGTAGTATCATATCGTTAGTATTATGGCAGTGAGTTCGAACCCGGTTGGGGCTGGCACGGAACCTAATACCATGAGCTTGTGGTTACACTACTGTTAGATAGCTCTTACTTAGTCTAGGGTTAGCAGAAGTCTAGGTTTTATTGTTTTTAAGAAGTATATCTGATAGTAATATCTATGCTAATACTATATAAGGAGTTGAAGCGAATTTTGTGAGTTTGTGTATAATTATGTAGAGAGGGTAATCTCCGGAACCACAGATCCTATTAAAAAAAATATTTCACCATTTGAAAGGTACATTATTTCAGATGGACATAGGCAAAAAAATTGTAAAAAAAATTTTCAAGCTAGCGAGGGCGTGTCGCTAGTAATTTATATAAATATAAATATTAAATGCTGTTCGTTGGTTAGCGCATCACTTAAGAGGGTTGTCACCGCTGCACTAGCGCCTAAAAACATATATATCTCGTGACTGGGAATTATGAAAAACGGCTCAATCAGCTATATCGGTAAGCTTGTCTAGAATTTCCTAATACCTTTTTAAAAGTTTCATATTGAGACACGAAGCAACAAAATTCGATCTAAATAATAATATTTTATTCCTAATTGTAAGGATTTTAGTTAGGCGCCAGTGGACCGGTGACAGCGCTCTTAAGAGCGGCTGGACCGATTTCAATGTTCGTAATAGTTCGAATAAGGTTTTTAAGGAAATCTCATGTCAATAAATGCCAGCGGTAATTACCACCACAGCTAACAATAAGCAGACATACTAAAAGTGTGAAACATCCCAGCGCCCGCTGGATTCGTTTCCTCCTCTACTAATCGTTATTTATCCTCTACCGATCGCAGTCTTTTGACAAAGTTTATTCTGTTTATATGTACTTGTGAATGTATCTATGTATTTTATATTTATTTTCGTTTTATCTATCCCCTATGATGCACTTGCCATGTTACCTACCTCTCTGCATCACCCTAAGGTTGACTGGTAGAAAATACGTCAGGCATTAAGTCCGCCTTTGTACGGTGTTTTTTTACTTGTGCATAAAGTTAATAACATCAAGCCTGTATTAAATTATCGAAGGTATAAGCTAGCTTTACATTTCGCTATACTCCATTTACACAAATAACGGCTAAATAACGACAGTTATTGTGTAATATTGTTGAAATTACTGCACTTGAGAGTTATTTTTGTATTTATCGTGAAATAACGGAGTTTATTAAACGTTTACATCGAAATAACAAAGGTTGAGAACAGTTATTTGTCTAATGTTATAATAAATGGAGTATAGTTAGGTATTATGTTTACCTTATAATAAATAAGTTAGTTTCTTAATTAGATGCCGTGAGCTTGAAGTGAGCTGTCATTCCACCTGAGGGTCAAGTCTACTAATGTACAAACGTTGCAATGGTCTCTTCATTGTGAGTTTTTGACAGATTTGCCATACAAACACTGTCAAATACTCACAATGGCGAGACCATTGCAACGTTTGTAAATTAGTAGACTTAGGCCCCTGATGGTAGGAATTGACACTATTGACTCCCTTCACCGAAGTCTTCACGATGAGATTTTCACAGAATATATTAGCTGGTTATGTTTTCAGAACCTAGGTACTTTTTCCCTCAGCAATAGTTTAGTCTACTACCAGTGAAATAATTTTAGTAATAGGATCAGTAAGTGCTTTAAGAAATTTCCTTTTACAAACTTGCAAACAAACAATTTTATCTTTTTATAAAATTTGATAAGATAAAAGACCGTCTGATCGCAGCAATCTGAGAAATGAAAAGAAAGCATTCTCATAATCTGCCTCACATGTAATTATCACTGTCACAGCTATTAAACGACTCACAGCCCTATAATTGTTTTATAAAAGCTGAATGGCGCGCACGCAAGTAACTGTGACGCGGCTGCGCTTGCGCGGCGCTAAACGCTAAATCGTTGCGCTAAATTATCGCGCTCGCATCAAGGTTGTGGCTAGAAAGGTTGAAATTGTGTTAGAGATGACACTTCCGGGGTTAGAGAGGTGTTTATGGTAACAAGAGCCAATTATTTTGTTGTCTTCTGAAAAATTCCTCGTTTTAGCTCAAAATTACTCAAAAAAAGATGGTATTCCTAACTTCTTTGATAAATCTTAGAAGTCGCCTTCTTCCCATGGGGGTAAGCAGAAACTACAGACTCCTTTTGCTTCGGTTACATTCATACATCAGTTGCCGTAGCCAAGTTGACAATCTACAATCGACAACGCTAGTAGAAAACGAATCAAATGTGAAGTCACGTGGTCAGAACAAACGATTAGAAAATTCGTAGACAAGTTGTACAACTTATCAGATCGTTCAGAATGTTGAATGAAATCTGATCCTTTCTACAACGTTGATCTAAATACGTTGTAGATTGAGCGATCGACTTGTCTACCAACTTATTCGCTTACGACGCGGATGAGGCGTCAACGATTGTAGAAAGAGATTCGATACCAAACCTTTGTAACTTGGCTAGGGGGGCAGGTCATACACGCACGCCGGTTGCGAGTGCTACGCACCTGACCTATCTGAAGAACATCACCAATTAGGTCACTATAATGTCCTAGAGCATCCCAGCACTTACATCTGCCTTCTAAATACTTTTTGTTATTCGCCTTTCATTTATCCTCTCAACATGACCATCTAAGCATACTCTTTTCAATTGTTGTCACTACATCTTTTTAGGGTTCCGTACCCAAAAGGTAAAACGGGACCCTATTACTAAGACTCCGCTGTCCGTCTGTCCGTCTGTCTGTCTGTCCGTCTGTCACCAGGCTGTATCTCATGAACCGTGATAGTTAGCCAGTTGAGATTTTCACAGATGATGTATTTCTGTTGCTGCTATAACAAAAAATACAAAAAAACAGAATAAAATAAATACTGAAGGGGGCTCCCATACAACAAACGTGATTTTTCAAACTCAAACTCAAACTCAAACTCAAAGCATTTATTTCAATTAAACCATTTACAGGCACTTTTGAATTGTCAAAGAGACGGTCAGTTAGTCAGAGTCGGCAAGTTGAAGCTAGATGCCCATTCCAAAACGTAGATCACTATGGAGAAGAACGGACAAGAAACTCCAAGGACACTCTTTTAAATCAAGATATTACATAATCCTGGGTACATTATTCTTGTTGCTTCTATATGTGAGACAATGTAAAAACTAATAAAACAATTCAAAATATAAAATTACAAATTAAAAATAAGCCCTGGCAGTCAAGAGATGACCAGTCCCAACTGACGGCCGACGTTTTTTACTCGTTTTTGCTCGATATTGATAACGGCAACAGGTAGACGCTTGAAATATTTAGTTATATATTCATTTTTAAAATAAATAATTAAAATAAAATAAAACATTTTTGCCGTTTTTATAGATAATGGTACGGAACCCTTCGTGCGCGAGTCCGACTCGCGCTTGGCCGGTTTTTGTAATAACATTGTTCAAAACTGAAAATTTATAAAAATAATTACGGTATAATTATTTTTAAATTATTATTTCTTAAATCTGTACTAAGGCTTTGACTGCCAGACAACAGACTCAGATTCAGATTCAGATTTATTTATTTGCAAAAACAGGTGTAGATAATATACATGGTATGATGCTTATTATAGGTGTAACAAGGTATTTTTTGGTTCAATATATTTGACCATGGCTGGTGTACAAATTTGGTCGAAAGACAATAGGATATGAAAATTAAGATACAATGAACAATAATATAATAGTAAATCAACAATTAACAACGATATTAAATTAAATACGTCAATAGTCATGCGATTCAAAATAAATAGAATAGATTCAGTCAGTATATTCAGAGCGATTTATCATTTAAAAATTCATTAACATTATAATAGGCTTTTCCTGTAAGTATTTTTTTAAATGTTTTCTTAAACTGGTCTATATTTAATTTCTTAACACAGATAGGGATATAAAAAAACTAGGTTAGAAAAACTATTGTTAGCGGTCAACGGTGACTGCGGTAGCAGTCAATGTGTTAAAAGAAAATGGAACATTATTTCTGCCATTTTATTTGATTTACCACGAATATAAGGTGTATCTATTCATACACGAAATATTTTAAGAGAAACATCTATAGGTGGTAAAAAAGACAGAAGCGAAAAAAAAAATATCTAAGTGTTTTATATTTTTACATAATTATTATAATTTTAAAATTGCTTGAGAAATTTTGCAAAAAAAAATACCCTTTACTATTTTTTTTTAAATTTTATGAATGACCTGCCCGGACTCAGCGACGGTGGGGGCACGAGAACGGTGCCTTTTGATAATTAATCATCATCTCAAGTAATTTTAATTGTTTAAGTAATATACTCAGATTTAAAAAAAATCGTTTCTATGGCTTCTTAACCACCTATAGGTGTATCACTTAAAATATTTCGTGTTTGAATAGATACACCCTATATATTTTTTTGATATGTTTACATAAATTACCTTAATTTGAGACTTTGGGTAGGTATGTAATAATAAAAAAATAATTCAACTCCACCATGACTTTTGAATCGAACGGAGTTCCAGAAAGGAAACCTACACTACAGGTTAACATTTTTCGAATTTCTTTCTTTTCTTTTTTTCTTCTTAATCAATCTGCCTGCCTATTCCCAGCATGAGGTCAGCTTCTAGTAACCGGATGCAGCTGAATACCAGCATTGTACATGGAGCGACTGCTTATCTGACCTCCACAACCCAGTTACTGGGTAACAAGATATCCATGGTCTCCATGGAATTAACGGAATTCTTTAAATATTTCTAGCGCAACTACCCACCCAAGTGAAGCACAGGTAATTTGTCAATGTCTTATTCTGCTAATTTTCTGCGAAGGTTTTATAAAATTCATTTCAGATCTGCGACACAATCTGCTAAGCTCTAGCATGCGGATTTAATTCTGCTATAATCGCAGAATTTTGCTAATTCTGGTCACACGATTCGATTGTTATAGACAGTTGTGAAACTGAATAAAAACCGGAAATACGTCTTTATGTACTTAGAAAGTGAAAACACATAGAGTTTCTGCAATAATTCACGTGAACTTGCTAACTATTACTCATGTTTTCTCGCAGAGGTATTGGTTTATCAGATTAGCACTTTTTCTTTCCACAGTTGAGTCACAAATAAAAAGCAGTATTTAGCACTTTGTTATGAAACAGAGTTTTCAATCACTGGCTATTTTGTGTTTGGATGTTATTATTTCATCTTGTAAAATAATGGTTAGCCTGACTGTCTTGTATGGATATGGCAATTGCATGCAGCTGAGATAAGAAAGCTAAAAGGGTTGTGTGGTGTTATGCGAACGGATAGACTAAGAAATGAGTTTATAAGAGGAAGTCTGAAAGTGGCTCCGGTGACTGAAAATTTGTGTGAAGATCGGTTGTTATGATATGGGCATGTGATGCGGAGGGATGAGGGAACTGTCGTGAGGAAAGTTGTGTGTATGGATGTGGATGGCTTTAAGATTAGGGGAAGATACTAAAGAAAAAGATGGATGAATTGGGTAATACTTATGGTTAGAAAGAGGTTGCTTACTGAGATAACGGCTGATAAAGAAGTTTGGGAGAAAAATACATTTACGACTTTGTCTCTATCAAAAATGAGCACTTTAAAGTTTAATATTACGCAAACGGATCGCTGAAACGGAAAATGGTTTTCACAGACCCGCAATATTTTTGAACGGCCTATCCAACGATACTCCACACCATGGGATAGACGTGAAAAACAATATTATCCCTACTTTACATGTAGGAGAGGTACCCTAAAAAAAAGTCGGCGTGCCTAATATAGCCGTGCCAAATTACAGCTTTCTAGTACTTTTTTTTCTATTTTTTTTTTTTAAAACGGTGCCCTACAATAGGAATTTCTCCTGTATCGTGGGTGCGTTTACAAACATTCAAACTCACATACACAAACAGCCAGCCCCGGAACAACTACTTGTAGGTCATACAAATATTTGTTCCGTGCGGGAATCGAACCCACCAACCGTGTCGTCAAACTACGTCGTACTAAGAGTCTCTGAGTTAAGCCGCGGACAGATAGACAGACAGACGGACATGGCGAAACTATAAGGGTTCCTTGTTGACTACAGAACCCTAAAAACTAAATGAAACCTTGAAGGGGGATTCAAAAAAAAAATGTTTTTTCGTTGTTGTCTACTCTGATAGGATATCAACAAAATGATTGCCTGTTGACACTTAAGTAAGTTTTAACCTGTTGGTACATAAGTTGACAAGTTTTCTCTTAATTAATATTCATGCACAATAGTAATTTCTCCTGGGTGTAGGTTATGCTCACGACTTTAACGCTATAAGGCCTGGGCAACTAGTCAGGTATGGAATGATAATAAAACCAGCTTGTTTAACGTTCCACTGAATGGCATCAACTTTTTTTCATACTTCTTATAAAAAAAGATACCTTCTTCACATAGTCATAGGGAGAAGCAATTAGTTTTTAAAGAAGATTCTTGTTTTTTAGGATATAAAGATCACTCGTGTGTCTGTCTGTCTGTCCGTTTATCATAGCCAATTTGCTCCGAAGCTACTGGACCGATTAAGTAAAGGATCTTAACCATTAATTTTCCAAAACCGTTACAAACTTTTTACTTTTTTGTTAAATAGTTTTTATTTATCGCTTTTTAGTGGGTCTGTGTATATAGTTTATCTAAGTTACAGTAACCTTAATATGAACTTTCGTGACCCGAAAACGGACGAGTAACGAAAATAAATGAATTTTGAATATGGGGGTCACTTTTGGGGGTAAATAGGAAATTAAAAAAAAAAGTTTTGCAAACTGTACTGTGTGACATCAAATGAAAGGGCTTATTGTAAGAATTTTTGATATATTTTTTTAATAATTTTAAAATAAGTACTATTAAAGTTATTTAAGAAAATAGATGAAAATTGATCATTCCCCCTTATCTTCGAAACTACTGAGCCAATTTTTTTTTTAATTACAGGAAATAATTCTAATCTTATTGATTACAGGAAAATTAATAAGAAGTCTAAAGTCTTAATAGGTATAACATGGCAATTCTTTCAATATTGTGCGTACAAACTTTTTCATTTTCAGTTGGAATGTATGGGAGAACATGTATTTCAACTACAAGGTTAAGTTTGTTCTTGGGATAAATTCGTCCCAACTACGGAACCCTTCATTGTGCGTGGTCCGAGACGCACTTGGCCGGTTTTTTAAATGACATTTGTGTACTTGTATTGATTTAATCTAAAAGAATCAGACGTTATTTTTTAACTCGCAAATAAGACAGACAATTTATTCAAGGAGACAAATAATTAATTTATCAAATATTGTAAAACATTTTAAAAATAACTATGGAGTTTCTTCCCCATTCTTCTCCATATAAAACTACCTTTTGGAAGGAGCGACTAGAATCAATTTTTTTTTTCTTGTTGACATCCTAAAGTGCCTTTTAAATAATAATAATAACAATAGTACATTATTTTATTCGGGACAACATAGGTACCAATTTTGTTTGTATGCCTACTTGAAAAAAATCTAACTTTGATTATGGAAAGACAAAATAAAATTGACCTCCCCATTGACAAAATTGTAATCACGACGTCAATTTCTTTTTGAAAGTGAGATTATTAAGACGTTAGAACACTAAAATATCTAAGCACGGTCTGCTTCCGGTAAAAAGTGAGTTCAGTGAGTAGGTCATCAATTTGATACGAATCTTAATTCGTAGTTATTAGTGGTAAGAAACAATTAACCAAAATAGATTTGAATGTTATTTTTAGCATCAAGAATGTATGTAAATAAAAATAATTAATACTTTTTAGCAGACTTCGAAGCTTGGAAAGTCTGTTAAGTTTTGCTTTTATTTTAAATATTGTTTGTTAAAAATATGTCATATATTTTATTATACCTAATTAATTATTTATCTTCCACTAGATTCAAATAACAAAACTATTAAAAACTATAATATTTTTATTATTTTATAATACTAAATTTAATTTTTAAATGAAGTTTGTAATTTAAGTCAAATATATTATACTAGCCTTCCGTCCGCAGCTTCGCCCGCGATAAATTAATTTTCCCGTAGGAAAAGGTATTTTCCCGCGGTAAAAAGTAGCCTATGTCACTCAGGAATAATGTAGCATTCTAATGGTGAAAGAATTTTTTAAATCGGTTCCGTAGTTTTTGAGTTTATTTGTTATATACAAAAATACAAAGATTTCCTCTTTATAATATTAGTATCAATGTCATTAAATTATACGTTTAGTATAGATAAAGATGTAGAAGTAGGTATATATTTCCTATATTGGAAATTAAACACAAAATCTACTTTTAAAAAATAATCTCCATTTACCTTCCCAGCTTCTCCTTTCCTTCTCCACCTCATCTTCCCAGCCGTCGAGCATCTTCCCAGCTTTCTCCCGCGCACACTCCCACGCCTCATTCTGTCCCACACATTCTAACATCGCCATCAAATTCGGGCCTAAATTCTTCCCCAATTTCACAAAATAGTCATAGCCCTTCTCCATAAGCGATGCACTTTGTACTTTGGAACAAAACAATAAAAGAAAAACTACGAACAATTTCGGAGCCATCATGTTTTTTTTTCGTTTTTTTTTTACATATGGCTACTTTCACGGACGCGCTCAAGGTTAAACTGAATGGCGCGAATGTGTGTGGCGGGTTTTATCGACTGTGGGTACTTTCTTTTGCGGAGGGGCAAGTTAATCTGCAGGTGGTAAGGACTGGATTTTGATGGGTGGGTTGTGAACTCGTGATGTCACATCATTGATGATGAGTGTTGAGAGATGAATGTGTAATAGTGTATGGGTTAACTAAGTTATATTTTAGACTCATTGACGCTTCGATTTGTTGACCATTTTCTATTTTGTCAAGTACCTACCTACCTGGTACTTGTTGACAGGCCTACACTGTCCTATTAGGTAACACTGTAATTTGAAAACATTGTAAAAGCCAATTATTTTTTAAAAGAGTAACCGTGGAGTTTCTTGCCGGCTCTTCTCCATAGGAAACGACTAATTAGAACCGTGCACCTAGCTTCTAAAGTTTCATAAGTGCCCATATAGGTTTATGTGAAATAAAATATTTTGAAGTGAATTGTGTTGTGCACGATTTTATGAAAATCTTTTTTATACTGAAGATCACGTCTAAACGAGTTGTGTTAGTGATTCGGAAAAAATAAAATGTTGACTTCGAGCATTTTCTTAATAACTTAATATATGAATATTTTAGATTATGTTTATATATATAGTGAAATTAATTTGTAAATTTATGTCTAACGTGGATAAAAGAACTGAGAATCACGCAAAAACTATCAAGCGTATTTTTCTGAAATCTTCACCTTTTTAAAGATAATTTAACTATTGATATTTTAGTATACTTGTTTTACTAAAATACCTTTTGTTTTACGTATAATAAATTAATAATGTGTCTTATTTGGGACAGCGCTCGTGGATGGGCGAGTCCTATTACTAGCTGGACGTACGACGCGTTGCGTGAGCTCATAATAGATCGAGTAAACTAAATATTCCAGGTCACTGGCATATATCTGCGTCTTAAGAGGGACCGTCAAATTGCTTGCTATAAAAAAAATAAAAAAATTGTAGATACTAGGTACAATGGTAAAGCTTTTTTTTACAGGTCGCGGATTCAACTCCTGCACAGAAACCAAACTCTACTCTTACAAATTCGAATTTGTATAGCTGCCTCGTCGATCTAGTGGTCGCAAGCGCTACTACGCATGAGGTCCTGGGTTCGATTCCCAGGTCGTGCAAAGTGTTATTGAGTTTTTCCATCTGGAATCTCTCAGTAGCAGCCCGGAATCTGAATTTGTGCCCGGTTGATGGTAATAGGCTCACCCCCTATTACATAACTGACGAAATGTGGCTGTACTAGTACATTGCTGCTTAACCCTTCGATGAATACAGGCTTGATGTTATTGATGATGTTATATTTGTATAGCTCACAAAACGTTCCGGGTCAGGCTGTTTGTGTAGATGCAAATGTCACATACATTTGCGTCTCCACCCACGTTTTCCACAGGAGAAATCCTCGAATGAGGCAATGTTTTAAAACCAGTTAAATGCACATCGTTTTTGCGTAATTTGTGTCACGTGTGTGCAAAGTTAATAATAATAATAATTCTTTATTAAAAAAAATTAAAAAAATACATAAACTTTGACAATAAATATTTCACAGGAAGGTGAGCAAACTTAAGTTTAGGTATACAAAATTGGATACAAAAGGTAGGTAGTGCGGTCGAAAGTACAAATAGAATAATTATGTACCCTGCCCCCCAAACTAGGAAAATCCTTTATCGTGGGAGGCAAGTTAAATAGATTTTGGAACTTTTTTAACATGCCAATAACACGTATGGACTAGGCACATATTCACCCTTCCACCAGCTATATTTAAGTCATTAATCGTGCAATGGTACCTACACCACAGACTACTTGCAGTATTCTCTTTGAATTAAAGGTAAAAACCTTTAATTTATTCAGAGGTTTTGTCTAAAAGATAAGGCCGCCCATAGTGTCACCCTAAGTAAAATTTCTACATTTAGGTAATTCTGTAATGGCGTACATAATAACGTGATAAGAGAGCGTTTCTATTCTAATTATAGACTCCGGGCTGCTATTAAGAAAAAGGTATGGCTATCCGGAATAAATAAATCAATCTATTAAATAACTGCACAGGTGTGTTTGTGGCGCCATCTATTGAGTTTTGTGTGAACTTCAATTACCTGTAGTAGTTCTACCATTTCATCACTGAATGTCGCTGCGCGCGGTGACATATCTTTTTATAGGTAGGTATATGTTTTAAAGTGGACTTTGCCCTGAAATTACAGGCTGAAATTATTTCCCAACTATGTTGGGGTTGGCTTCCAGTCTAACCGGATGCAGCTGAATACCAGTATTTTACATGGAGCGTCTGCCTATCTGACCTCCACAACCCAGTTATTGGGTAACGCGCTACCCCTTAGTAAGACTGTTTGTCAGACTTTTAGGCTTCTGACGACCCGTAAAGACTGTCAAAGATCTACGAATGACAGCCGGAACCAACGGCTATGTGCTTTCTGAGACACGGAGGAGTCTTGGTATGTTATGAATGGTGAAACCGGCCTCGGCAAGCGATAGACCCGAGCAGCTGTTATCATTTAGCCACGGGCTCCTATTACACCTGTATTTCTGGAAGGGGTACGTAGAAGAGGTATCTAGTACCCATTACCAATAGTACCTGTTATCAATTTTCCATTTCCAGGGCCCAGATTAGGACTGCTGGGAAATGTGAAATCCCACTTTTATTTACCCCCAAAATATGCGTAGATACCTACTTAGGTCAAAAATGTAAAGTTAAAAAAAAAAAGATATATAGTATTGATTCTTTTATTATTCTGGTATGATAAGTTTACTTCAAATGTGTGGTATTTATCGATAGATCTATTTCTTTCTAGGTTACTGAAAAATAAAAATAAAAACTATTCCATAGGCTTCTACTCCGTTCACCTATACCCAAAGTCTCAAATTCAGATAATTTATGTAAACAAAGTAATGTCAAGAAATGTCACTGTCAAAATGACAGGACAGTGGTTCAAAACATTTTATCATATTTTTTTTTTTTGTAAATAATCTACTTAATATATAAAGCTGAAGAGTTTGTTTGTTTGAACGCGCTAATCTCAGGAACTACTGGTTGGAATTGAAAAATTCTTTTTGTGTTGGATAGTCCATTTATTGAGGAATATTATAGGCTATATAACATCACGCTACAACCAAAAGGAGCGGAGCATAAATGAAAAATGTTGCAAAAACGGGAATAATTATTCCTTTTTGAGAGCTTCCGTTGCGTGCGCTGCGTAAACGGTTTAAGTTACGCAAATATCATGTATAATGGAATTGTTTCTCTTTAAATTTCCTAAAAAAATGTCCGCGACAGCATATGTCTATCTTTTAAGATTGACTCACTATAACCTTTTTTATGGTAATCATATTTGTTCGAAATTAATGCATTATTTGCGAAGGAGTTTTCATAAACATGGTATTAATCCTTATCCAAATAAATACGTTATTCATCACAAGTATTTAATTTTGAACAAAGTTGCCCTTACGTCATTTAATTTCAATGAATATCTTAGGAGATATAACTGTTTTATAATAACTCCGCAGCAAAATAATGATTAACTCTGCGAGGTAGTCTATTCTAAAGCTGAAGAGTTAGTTTTTAGGGTTCCGTACCCAAAGGGTAAAATGGGACCCTATTACTAAAACTTCGCTATCCGTCTGTCTGTCTGTCTGTCCGTCTGTCCGTCTATCACCAGGCTGTATCTCATGAACCGTGATAGTTAAACAGTTGAAATTTTCACATATGATGTATTTCTGTTGCCGCTATAACAACAAATACTAAAAAACAGAAAAAAAAATATTTAAGGGGGCTTCCATACAACGGACATGATTTTTTTGCCGTTTTTTTTGCACCGACCGCGTGGATGTCGGTTATCGCGTAAAAAAGTAGCCTATGTCCTTCTCTATATCCCAGGTCGATCGGTTCAGCGGTTTAGTCGTGAAAACGTAACATACAGACAGACAGACAGACAGACAGACATACAGACAGAGCTACTTTCATATTTATAATATACAGACAAATAGACAGACAGACAGAGTTACTTTCACATTTATAATATTAGTAAGGATAAGGATTTGTATAGATGGTACGGAACCCTTCGTGCGCGAGTCCGACTCGCACTTGGCCGGTTTTTTGTTTTTTGATCTCTGGAACTGCGAGTTGGATTTGAAAAAATCTTTTTGCATTTTACAGCCCAATTCTTGAGGAAGAATTACATTCCTATTAACTAGAACAACATTTTTATTAAATGAAAGTTTATGCGTAAACGTAGTAAAAGCACGGGCAGGCAATGTGTTGCGACGGGGTGGGTCGGGGGAACAAGAAATTTAACGCGGACGAAGTCGCGGGCAGAAGTTAGTCATCTATAAAATTTAACTGAATTAATTATAAGAACTATGCAAACAAAATACCGTTGCCAAACAATATCTTGTGTAGTGTGTCGGAGACACGGCCTATGGTCGTCATATTCAGCCATTTTAAGTCCACTGCTAGACGTAAACCTCCCAAAATTGATTTCCTCTCGAAACAGTTTACAGCCGTTTTCATCCAAAATGTGGCTAGATAAGCTACTTACAAAATGAATCTATGAATGAGAGTTGTAATTAATATTAGTATTGATGAAGATGTAAAAAAAATTAAAATGTTTGGATCTCCTGCATTGTTACCAGTATCATAAAATATTTTATACCAGAAAATCTCCTTTTTTTAATAACTTTGTTTAAAACCGAAAATGTATAAAAATAATAACGGTATGATTATTTTTTTACTATTATTTCTTAAAATCAGTACTTAATAGAAAACGGAACCTTTTTTTTCGCCATTTTAAGTGAATTGCCATTACGAAGCTATTTTTTTGATATGTTATACCCTTGTTTACATAAATTATCTGAATTTGAGACTTTGTGTATAGCATACCCAATTTTTTTCAAGACGGTACAAAATGACATCTAAAATTAGCTGCATCTGGTAAGACTAAAAAGGTACAAAATGGCATATAAAGATATACGTCGCTGCCTGTACTAACTTCGAAGAACAACATGCGTGATGTTATGTTCACATGAGGCTATCACATTCTAGTTTACACGAAAATATGCAGTTTCACTTGTCTGTGGTGTTTTCTGTTTCACAGGTCATAGGCCTAATAGTAGTAATTATTATAAACTTGTTGTAGTAACTAATCCAGCTTCATAGTTCGTTTTACGATTGGTTCCGAAAGTCAAAATAAGTAGGGAGTTTAGTTAATTGTTACATTCAAGAAAACTATGGAGAAGTTTCACTACACACGCATACAAATCCATACTAATATTATAAATGTGAAAGTAACTCTGTCTGTCTGTTACGTTTTCGCGCCTAAACCGCTGAACCGATCGTCATGAAATATCAGGCTATATATTTTTGCAGAGATAAAGCTTGGGATGTAATGGATGGACACCCATCCACTGACCGACCTCGATCGCCCCGTGCGGCTATTATATTATACATAGTTTTTTTTTTTCTGGGTTCACCTCGCATTTTAACCTAGGAGATTGTTGGCTGCCTAACCGGACTATCCTGTGGGTGCCTTAATAAATTAAGGCGAGGGCTTAAACCTTATAAACTAAGCGTTATTATTTAGCCACGAGCCCCTCTTTTTATACCCTGTATAGTACGATTCAGCAGCATTTAAGTATCGACATTACTGGAGGCTACTTCAATGCTTGCTTCATTTACTCGGACGAAGAGGAATTATATCCTCCTTACTGAATTTCCTTTATGGTGGCAAATATCGACGGAGACTAGCCAACTATGCAGAAGATATTATACACGTAGTGCATAAGTGTGTGCGCAAACACATGCACACTCCCTCGTCCCTCACTCTCATAGTCCGACGGCGTCCTATGAGAGTTAGGGAGATGGAGTGCACTCTGACAAGACTGGAGAGAGATCAGGCACAAAACATGGAATCACGGGCTCTCCAATCGTGGATGGGGGTTAATTAGTAATATGAATGTATTATTATTTAGCAATAGAGTTGACGGATGGCCCAGTGGTTAAGGCCTGTCACCCATGCACGAGGTGTTCAAATCCGGGCAAATACTAAAGTGACTTTTTAGTACATCAATACATACAGATGGCGCAGTAAGGACCTTTTCCGTTGTAGTTACTGACAAATGGTTTCAGGAGACTGTCCTTATTTTTCTGAGAAATGTTGATCCACAGTCAATGATTTTGAAAAAAAAAAAAAAAAATTGTCATCAAGAAAATGGTCCATTTCCCAAAAACTTTTTTGATGCCAGTTGATCCTGTTACCTAAAAGAATCAAAAAAATATCGGACTAACTGAGGTTTGAGTACTAGAAAAGTCATAAATCGCAAAAAACTTTTCCCATACATTTCGTAGGAAATGATACTTCAACTTACTTTATTATGATGGATAGACTGGCCACTACAATAAAATCTGGCTGAAAATGAACAAAAAAAATTATTACTTCGGACGACGCTGATTCTCACCTTTGGGCGGGAAATACTCATAGTAATTACTTTACTCTCTAGGGCGGGATTTTTTTTTACATAATTAAGAAAAATATCGATAAACAAAAAATGCAGCGGTCTTGTGAGTGTATAAATTAAAAAGGTCTACAAAAAAGTCCGCGATGGTATACGTTTATCTCTTAGGGATAACCCACAATAACAATTTTTTATCCTTTACTTTTTACGAGAAATAATGGCTTATTTACAAAGCGATTTTAAGCAATACAGCATTAATCCTTATCCAATTAAGCACCTTAAATACATTGTGCATTTAATAAAGATCAATATGGCCCTTTACAGCATGTAATTAAAATGAATATTTTCGAAGATATTACAGATTTAAAATACAGGGACATAGCGGTTGCGGCGGTACCGGCCGGGGATATGTCGCTCTTTCAAAAGTAACCTCTAAAGAAAACATGTTTGTATTGTCTTATGACAAAAAAGCTGTGAATGTTGTATATAAAGACATTCTGTAGAATATTTATTTTAGTATCAGCATTGCACCCGTGCGAAGCCGGGGCGGGTCGCTAGTATTGAATAAAATGGTTATTATTGACATTAAGGAAATACACCAACCTAATTATATTAATACGCAGTGGACCTAGACAAGAACCTCGTTGTAGACTGGTTTTATTAAGAACCGGAATCATATAGCTGGCAAACCTTGTACAATATTGAGTCAAAACATCTTTAAAACAACCTTTTTCTCAATTTTGAGGTTAAAGAGGTTTACAGGCCTGACCATGGACTTGGCTGTAGTTGAATAAAGTATCCCTTCTCTGTGTAATTTCCATGTATCAGTATTTATCCTATATTAACTTATTACTAGCTGCTGCCCGCGGCTACGCCCGCGTGTCTTTTAGGGTTACGTAGTCAAGAAGGAACCCTTATAGTTTCACCATATCCGTCTATCTATCTGTCTGTCCGCGGCTTAGCTCCAGAGACTTAGTACTAGCAAGCTGTAATTTGGCATATTATTATACATATTAATCACGCCAACAATGTGGTAAAATAAAATCTTGAAACATTTTTTTAGGGTATCTCCCTTACACCTAAAGTGCTTATCATATTTTTTTTCTCGTCTATCCCATGTTGTGGGATATCGTTCGATAGGCCGTTCATAGTTATTTATGATACTAGTGCGGTAAGTTGGTTTTTACAAACGATTAAATGAATGTAATCGTTTGTAAAAATCAACTTACTATAGTCACGAGTTTGTAAATACCAATTTCTGCACCTGTGTCACACAATGTTTTTCAACACATTTGCGAGAAAACAGTACAATGTATAATGAAACAAAATGATAATATATATTTAAAAAAAATGATAATACATTGTAACATTATAATAGACATGTATGTTTTTTTTAGTCAAAATACTCATTCAAAATATCAGGTGGAGCAGATTCCATATTAATATCAGATTAATTCAGATTCCTCGCTTGAACTCATATTATTATTTTGTTTATAAATATCAGTCGGAAATTCGCAACAATCTTTGACGTTTCTAATATGAAAATGGCGCGAACTTGCAAATGGCGCCACATGCACGTGGTGAAAATTAGAACTATATCTTTCGTCTCATTTACTCTTTAGTATTAAAGTGAGACAAACGTATTGAGCAAAAGAGCTTCCAAGGAGGTTCGATCAGTCAGTTTATTTATTCTCGTAATGTTAAACTCCTTGGTTGAAATTCTTATATTTTTTATGGAAAAAAAAAATACCGTTAAGAATACGCACGGTGTTGCGGGGTATGTGGTAAACTACGTGAGAGTACCTATTTTACCGCACGTTCCGTTGTATGGTGCGTAATTTTTTACTTTCGAACAATGTATACAAGCTTCGTAAAAAATTTTTTGAGCAAATGTGTTGAAAAAAAATATTTTGGGTTTTCGCTTTCGTAATATTAAGCTTTAAAGTGCATTGTTTAAAAACCTAACCTACCCTGTAGGCGTGTCAATAAATAAAATAGATTTTAAACAAAACATACATTGTCATTAAAATTCATTTCAGCGAAAATAACTCAAAATTAAAATCAAAATATCAAAAGAATGCAGTGTATTAAACACGCGTGTTTTTTACTTTATATTACCGGTAATATGCATCACAGATTACTAACTAGTCGGAGATGTGCACTTTTTTAAATCTCATCAAAGAGACTTCATACCTTTGCATGCCTACTGTGTAAATAAATAAAATATGATAAACTAACAATATTTAATCAAATTATATATTTTTCACTACATATTAATAAAACCTTAATTTGCGTATTCAAAACATTATTTTGTGTTTCTTATATTTTTTATAAAGGCTGTTTAGCGGCTTTGCCAGTGCCTTTATTTACACCAGTGCGCGCATCGCTAGCGGGGCGCGCGGAAAATAAACTAAAAAACCAGCGCGCCATTTTCCGTAAACATTTGTTAACGTTTTCGTTGTGTTGGTAGTTACTATCAAATATACGAAATCTAAAGTATTGTCACCAACCGACGTTGAACAGTTTTTAAAAAAACGTCCGGATTTTCAGTACCTGGCTTTGTTGCCAGGTACTGAAAATCCGGACGTTTTTTTCCGGTCATTTGAACTTTATAAATCTAAATGTATCATCTCTATAATTACGTTATTGTAGCATAAGTTTTTACAAGAAGTCTGTTTTATTCGTCCCAAGTGTATTGAAAAACGTCGTATGAAACACGTGTGCATTGATCATTACACACTCGGCTTCCTTAGCGCGCTCATCTGCGACTCGCGCGAATAATACTGCCTCGAGTGTAATGACCAACATAGCACACTTGTATCATAATATACTATTATAACGAAGTTAAAAGGAAAACTATCACAGAAAAGTAGGCTTTACAAAATAACGAGTAATAGTCAACCAACTTACATTTGCAGTTGCAGAATTGACCGTCACGTATATCGATGTATTTATGGACAACATGTATTTCAACAACAAACCACAGAACCCTTCATTGTACGTGGTCCGATACGTACTTGGTCAGTTTTTATATTTCAATGCCGCACGGGTCATCAAAACATCGAGATTTCCGTGCTATAACTTATACTCGGTTAAATATTAATTAATTATACACATGAACCTTCCGAATTTATAAATGCTCCGAATGTTTATGAATACCACATCAACATCCATTGTGTAATTTAGAAGATCTAAGCGGGAATAGATAAACAACAAACACTAACAATTTTCCATCCATACCTACCTATACCTCACTAATCGAATGTAATTATATCAATAACCAGTTTGTTAAAATCAGTATTATTTAGTAACATGGCGTGCGTCGCAACGTCATTGAGACTCAGGTAATCAAAGCTGGTTTTATTGGCAAGTTTACATGATTCAGAGTATTGGTTCCGCACAATTACTTTTGAGATTTGATAGTGTCGCGGTTAGGTTCGTAATTGAACTAAGCGATGATAAGATCGAGGAACAGGGGCTGCAACTTTCAAAACAGAAATGTATTTAGTTAAGAACTATCACGTATAATTTTTATTTAACCGTAGTTTCGTTAATTTTATATTTGACTAAATAAGAAGAAACAAAACATAGGGAAGAAACCTAGGATTACACTCTTACAGTCACAAGCAGTTTACGAATTACAGGACATTACAGGAAATGAATTGAATTTTAATGAAATGAGTTCGTATAAATGAGACCTATCATAAAAATTACGATATCTAAGCTAACCTGCATTCTAATCACCCTAATCACTAATATCATTAATGAAACCGCATTACCTACGTTAATTGCAATGTAATGACTAAGGAATCCTAAAATCACTGCTACATATACTAGTTGATCACATAATGTAGCGTGACCTCAACCGGTCTGCGCGTGTTCATAAATAAAAACGACACGATAAACAATAAAATAAAACTACAAAATAATCCAATAAAAAAAAGAAATGATCCAATAATTGCACCATAAAAATAAATTGTCAATAAAAATAATCCAATAAAATAAAGTAAAATTAAAATGGCTGAAGTGAAAATCACAGTGAATGATGAATTTGAAAAAAGACGTTCGGTTCGATTGTATTTCAGGTTACTATTTCATATTGTGGCTTGTGGTTTGTTTAATTCAGTTCTTTGTTATGGTGGTTATTTGTGGTACCTATTGATCAAAAGAACAGATGTGACTGATGAACGAATCATCACTGCTAAGTGGTTCACGCCGTGCTATCTTACCAATTGGAACTTCGTAAGTGCTTGGTTTATTTTTGAAGACATACCTACTTACTTTATCAGCCTACAAAAATTAAAATGAACGTATCCGGCAACGATACCTGCCATAAAATTATGTCGAACACCACTGAAGAGGGTAGAACATTTTAAATATCTTGGCTATACGATATACTCTGGTCTGAAAGACGATGCAAACAGAGTGAGAACGCAGGGTGTTGTCTGTAAGGGCGAATATGATGACCCGCAGGTTTGCTCGTTGTCCCACTGAAGTGAAATCAATATTGCTTAGATCATAATTGTACATCTTTCCACAAAAGTAGCCTGTGGGTCTGTAGTACAACGCCTTAGGTGTGTATATGTGCATTTAGGGTGCTGATGAGGCTGCCTCGATTCTGCAGCGCATCAGGGATGTTCACCGAATCGCAAGTAGACTGTTTCTATTCTACTATGCGGAAACGATGCACATCCCTGGTGCGTAGGGTTCGGGCTAGCTCCAGCGGCATCCTGAGGGCATTCGTGCAGAGGTTCGATTGTCAGTAGGTACCTGGACCATTTCTGTATGGTTCACATACTGAGCAATCGAAGTATGTATAATATTTTATGTTTTTTTTTTTTAATGTTTTAATCATTTTGTCCTATAATGATCCTTTGTTGATCGATTTATTTTATTTTATTATTATCATGTTCCCACTGTTGAGACTCAGGCCTCCTCTCTGTGAGAGGGATCGGGCTGATTCTGCCACACGAACCGAATGCGGGATGGTTGTATTATTTACTTTGCAGGAGACAATGTGAGGCACATCACTTCACAGTAGTCCTGACTCCTGTTAACCCCTACAGCTAAACAAAACGCTACTGTTTGGAGTGGGTACACGTCAATTATGCAACAGGTGGGTATCGAACTCACGACTTAGCTAGCCTTGGGATTTGTAGCCTGAATTGATTCAGGTTGCACTCACAACTGAACAAAGGCCTCTCCACGAGTTTATTTTTGTTGGGCCAAAGCTGGTGTGTATGTGTGTTTGTTTTTTTGTCCAGCTCGACTCACTATTTTTGTCATTTCATCAAAATCATCATCATCATACACAGCCCAGTGCTGGGCCGGCTAAGTCTCTCTTTGCTTGTGATGTTAAAATAATAATAATCCTTTATTTGCAATACGTATTGGTACAGTGCTGGTTTTAAAGTCAGTAGGTAATTAAGTTCCTAATAAATAGTCATACATTTGATATGCAAGACATTAACTTTAGAGTGTTATATTTGTCCAATGGCATACTTTAAATGCTACTTTATATTATTAATTTAATACATAGAATTTAATTGTATACACGGAAAGTCCTCTAAGACAGCCCTCTTCTGGACGGTATTTCTAATGCAATAGGAAAATTATAAACTAAACATAATAAAAAAATACACAACTCCAAACAGGCAATATAGTTTGTTCTAAAAGTATCAGATGAAAGTGTAAACAAACCCTGTCCAGGTTAAATTCTTACGCAATCTCTCACTAAAGGGAATTAGTAATACATTCATCTGTATTTAGTCAAAGTAAAATCGTTAGTTTCAAATAGGGATATAAAAGTCACTTTCTAGCATAATAATTAAAAAAAAAAAAAGATTCTAGTCGCCCCTTCCAATAGGTAGTTACGTATGGAGAAGATTGGGCAAAAAACTTACTCTTTCAAAATATTAACTATATTTTTTATACATGAATTATACAAAAAAAACCGTGTATGTGAAGACGATGTATTTAGAATAAAATTACTATACCACAATAGGTAAAAAGAATGAAAAGTGAAGTAATGACAAATACATTATGTGATAGATACTCACATATTTACAAACATTCAAAGTCAAAGTCAAATCATTTATTTCAAATAGGCACGAAGATACACTTTTGAACGTCAAAAATTACATGAATAGTTAATTGATTCTAGTCGCGCCTTCCAAAAGGTAGTTATGTATGGAGAAGAATGGGCAAGAAACTCCATACTTACTCTTTTAAAATGTTAACATTAGTTTGTATACATTAATTAATAATCATAGGTGAAGACGATGTACCTAGAATAAAAATAAAAATTACTTACCACAATTGGTAAAAAGAATGAAAAGTGAAGTAAAGACAGAAAAATTAATAAATGCGATGGGTACATGGTGCTCACATATTTACAAACATTGTATATGATTTTCCAAAAAATAAAATAAACATATAATAAGTAAAAGAAGATGATTTTCCTAAAATTTTAACAATTAATAAGTCAGTGTGCGAGTTAAAGTAATCACAAAATGTAAAATTAATGTCATAAAAATAATAAATTAAATTAGCAACCAGTTTGAATTTGTCTGGACTGTATCCTATGGAGCAGGACCAGTATATTTCCAAGCATTCTTAACTTGGATTTAGAAAGTTTAACTTTATATCTCACCACTTTTGCCAACAATTATTGTTTGAATTTCATTATTAAATTGTAATTGAAAAATCGACAAAAGTTGAGATTATAAAGTTAACCTCAATCGTCAAAAGAAAAACATCATTAGGGTGTTTTAAAAGTAGAATTTCGGGTTTAAGTATTCAAATAATCAAATCAAAGCACACAATTTGTAAGTGGCAAGACAAATTGTTATCCACATGTACGTTTCCTGATCCATTTGTTTACATTACAATCAGATACTTTTGGAATAGACCATAGTAGAATAGCTGGTTTTAAAATAACAGAGCGACGCTCTTTAAATAACGCATTCATTTATATTGGCTTATCAGACTTTTGAAATTAACGAGAATGATGCGCAGCCATGAATCTAGATTTAAAACAGATTTGCTACATAATATCTTAACTTAAATCTAGTTTTAAATCGTGTTCATGGTTGTGTAGCTGAGTATCATCCAAGAATACGGCACTACACCACATAAATTAAAATACGGAACTGAATTTGTTTGAAATTCCGGATAAATTTAAATAATGAACTTTGTATGAAAGTAGCTCGATAAATTAACTGGAACTTATTCTGAAGCCATAAAAGTTTCAATTAAATTTATTAGGTATGTTCTCTTCATGAGGTTTTACCTCATGGGATATCTACATACCATAGTTACCTATAATAATATTATAAATTCGAAAGTAACTCTCGTCTGTCTGTTACGTTTTCACGCCTAAACCGCTGAACCGATCGTCATAAAATTTGGCAGAGATATAGCCTGGGATACAGGGAGAAGGACATAGGCTACTTTTTTACGCGATAACCGACATCCACGCGGGCGGAGCCGCGGGCAAAAGCTAGTGTTAAATAAAAGGTTTAGTCCCATCTCGCCCCCTATGCGTTTATAGAAGAGAAGATGGGAAAATGTTGTAGTTATAAACGATGGGAAGGGGAAGAGGACTAAACCAAATAAAAACCGTACAATACATTTCGATCAATGTTTTTTTATTTATAAATAAGTAGGTACCTAATAAAACGTAGCCTTAAACCTTGCCGCGGGGAAACTACTAAGATCACGGACTTTGGTCAAGTTCAATACTTATACATATTTATAATGTTTCATTTAGTAGCTATAATAGCTAAGAGTATAACATCATTATCTGCCTAGCCTTTTCCCATCTATGTTGGGGTCAGCTCCCAGTCTAAGCAGATGCAACAACCAGTATTTTACATGAAGCGACTGCCTATTTGACCTGTGTGTAACTGGGAACCCCTTGGTAAGACTGGTTGTTAGACTTTCGAGCTTTTGACTACCCGTAACGACTGTTAAATATCTACAAATGACAGCCGGACCAACGGTGAACGTGCTTTCTGAGGCACGGAGGGGTCTCAATGTGTAATGGATGGTCACCCATCCACGGACTGACCTCGGCAAGCGTAGCTTAACTATCGATCTTCGATCAAACCGTGCGGCTGTTATTATTTAGCGACGAGTTAGGGGAGTATAACTGGGTCTAAAATAAGAGTATGCTACTAAATATCCAACAAACTTAGATATGTTGCCACAACGTGCCGATCCTAAAGGTCTGGTCGTGGCACACAGCGGGCGTGGCGCGGCGCGGCGGGACGGGACGGCGACGCGACGCTGAGCAGTTGTAGTGTACTAGATATTACGGACGACGACGCCACACAGAGTTGTCCCGCTCGACGCGACGGTAACCGTCGCGCCACGCCGCCGCCGCGCCGAGCGAGAATACAAGTCAGAAGCGGCGCCGCGGTATTTCATGCACCCATTTCCGTTTACGTTGTTTTTTCTTAGCTAGCGCAAATAAGAGTAAGAGCGTTTCCACGTCTGAATCGCTCAACATCTTTTTGATGAATGATTCGCGTCGCGACACGGTCGGCGTGAATGGGCGCGGCGGACGTGCTCGCGCCCGCGGAGGACCGATGCCGCCGATGCAGATAAATTTTAGTTTAGTCCTGTTAAATTAATCAGCGCTTGACGTATATTGACGTAATTTTAGTCGGCAAGTATTTAATCACGTCTAAACTTGTATGGAGTAGTGACAGGCGCTGATTAATTTGACAAGACTAAACTAAAATTTATCTTCTGTCGTTTTCTTAAATAGAAAGCAAAAGATGCACTGAACTTAAATTTAGTTTAGTTTGTGAACAAGGGAATCGGCACCACTGTCTGACGCTGTATAAACTAAGCTGAGTGAGTTGTTGAACGATAGCCAACCAAATAATAGCACAGGATATATGACCAGAGGGTAAACATTCGCATACTACTGATTTACAGTCACAATTTGTCAAAAAAAAAAAAAAAAACTCGAATTCACCTAAATTTTTAACAAGTTTTTGTCATGACAAGACGTGTTTATTATCGCTAGATAAGATTATAACTTGAATTTAAAAGTTTTTAGGGTTCTGTAGTAAACAAGGAACCTTTATAGTTTCGCCATGGCCGTCCGTCTGTCCGTCTGTCTGTCCGTCTGTCCGCGGTTTAGCTCAGAGACTCTTAGTACCTGAAATATAGAAAAAAAAAAAAACTTTTTTTAGAGTAGCTCCCCTACACGTAATTTTTTTCTCGTCAATCCCATAGTGTGGGGTATATTTGGATAGGCCTTTCAAAAATAGTACGGGTTTGTGAAAACCAGTTTTCGATTCAGGGATCCGTTTGCGTAATATTAAGCTTTAAAGTGCTAATTTTTGTTAGAGTCAAGTGTCTCCCCCCCTGCCAGCTAAGGTTGTATTTGGATATGTGAAAAAATTCACAGCAGTAGTATACTACTGCTTTTATTTTTTTTATAACGAAGTTAAAAGGAAAACTATGACACACATGCTTTTAAACTACATACAATGTTAAGTTTTTTCTTGGGATAAATTCATCCCAACTACGGAAACCTTCATTGTTCGTGGTCTGACACGCATTTGACCGGTTTTTTAAAGTACAAGAATTGGCCTTCAGATATTAAATGAATAAAAACCTGAGTGGCGATATTCTTTCCAGTACGTGAGAAACGATATTTATTACATAACTACGTGTTTTTGTATCGATATTGTACATTCTGATAAATAACCTTCCGTGTTAAGTTTCATTACTGATTAATTCAAAGATAGGACACAAAACTATTATCAATATGAATTATCGTAATCTGATAGAAAGATAGATAGAAGATAGATTGATAGAAAGATGGATAGATAGATAGATAGAAGATAGAAAGATAGATATAAAGAAGATAGATAGAAGATAGATTGATAGAAAGAAGATAGAAGATAGATTGGTTGATAGAAAGATAGATGAAAAGAAGATAGATAGATAGAAAGGTAGATAGAAAGAAGATATATAGAAGATTAATTGATATAAAGATAGAATATTTATCATAGCACAAAAGTTGTTATTATGATTTGAATTCCAACAAACACAAATTGTTCTAAATAAAACCACAACTAAAAATTTATACAAAAACTAAAATTAACAATGCTAGTAAAAACTTAATTCTATGAGAACCAGAATTAATAATTACAATTGTTTATTAATCTAGAAACTGATCTAGAAAAACTCATTTTAACTGTAAGTTGACAGTGGTTACATTATGTAGAGTGACCTCCTTCTGAAAAGATATACCTATTCAAAATAGTAACTACAACAAAGTTAACTATAAAGAAATACAATAAACTAATTTAATTCAATAAATTTACAATTCAATAAAGAAAATAAAATACAATGGCGGAAGTGAAAATGACAGTGACTGAAGTTTTCGAAAATAAATCTTTTATACGTTTGTATTTTAGGATTTTCTTCCACGTTTTGTTTAGTGCTATTTTCTATTATTGTTTTTTACTATATTCATTTTATATAATTGACCTGTATTTCAATGGAAAAGTGAAGAATCCGGATCCGGAACTGTTTGAGATTGCCAAGTTTTTACCTTGCTTCTGTACGAATTGGAATCTTGTGAGTACTTTTTCAATTGATTTTATAATAGGCTGTTCCTATTGCTGAAGTTTGTGGCACTTGCCACGGTCGGTCCGAGGATAACTGACCATCCATTTCAAGTACAGCACTGAAGGGGCTCGACCCTTCCTTGCCACAAAAAAAAAACACAATAACAACATTGAAAAGATAATTAATTGTGTTTATTATGAGTGAAGACCTGTAGACAACGTGTGTAAGAGTAGAAGAGAAAAAATATACATAAAATCAATACACTAATATAAATACTTATAAAAATATATACAATACGAGAATATACTTACATATATACTTCTAAAATAAATATCACTCAAATATATACTTAGAACTACAATGTAGTGGAAAATAATAAATACCTACATAATAATATGCAACTATGACGAAGTGGAAAGATAGTGACCCAGATAGCATTCAAGTTTGCTGCAAGTTTGTTTTTTATTTGATATTTAGTTGTTACGTCAAATTTGTCATGGCAAATTTGTTTCAAATTTGTTTCAAATTTGCTGTATACTTCCAAATGTAAAAAAGATACGGCAAGTTTGTTTTAATACTGTTGCAATCTTATTAATGTAAGTATGATCTGTCAAGTTTGATTCATTATTACTATAAACTTGTCACGTTAAACGTTACAGTCATCAATATAACAACCATAAAATCCGGCCAAGTGATAGTTGGACTAGCTCATCAAGGGTTCGGCCTGTACCATAATCATCATCCATCAGTTCCATCGGTTAGGGGCACTATGGGCAGCAAATAAATCCAAAAAAAAAAAATTTTTTTCGTTAAAATTTATTTTGGGACTTAGTAAAATTTGGTTTTTTTTTTTTTTAATGATAATTTGCAATCTTATTACAGTACCAGGTTGACCTTGACCATAAAAACCATTTCGGTTCTGAAAAGCAAGGCCCTACGACGCACCGTTTCCGAGTTACGAGCTTTTTTGTTTCTTGTTAAGAGGCCGTGCACGAAATCGACTGATTTTGATCAATTTTGTTCATTGTTTGTGAGAAAGGGAAACATAATTTAAACAAAATTATTTGAGATTTGAAAAGTCGTGTTCTTTGTTTTTCATGTGGCTGAAAGGGATTTTTCAAATAAATTAAGTACTCACGGTAAATCACTAATATTTGCAACAAGTTTTCCGAAAAATGACGCGAGACTGACATTTGATCATCATTCTACAAGAAACTACTTTTGATTTTGAACATTAAAAATTATCATCAACATCATTATATGGTCTACTTGCATGTGGCGTAACCACTTTTTTCAACTTCCATACAAAATATAGCAGAAAAATTATACTGAAAAAACCTTTTTTTGTTTTAAACCTCGTCAGTAATATATATTTTTCCTATTATTTAGCAAATCATATCAAGAAATTTAAAAATCACAAATTAGTCTTCAGCTATCCTTGAAATATAATCATAATTTTATTTAATGATTAAACAATATCTTCATTATTTATTTTATTTTATTTTTTTATTTTATATTAAGTAAATCAATGGCGAAATAAACTATACTTTGGAGAGCACAAAAATGATGAAACTATTAAAAGCTGCTGTGACTGACACGAATGGTTTAGCACCATGAAAACTGTACTTTTATAGTTACACAGACTTAATGTTTCGATTATTTCAAGTTTTCTGACAATTAGATAAGAAATTGATAAAAACGAGTTTTTTTCGTGCACGGACCCTTAAGCCAACAACCACAGGGAGTCAGCTTTCGTATCTGCCAATGCCAACACTGGCATTATTTGCAAAAACGAAATACTGCTCTACAATAGAAAGTGATATTTTTTTTTTTTTTAATAATTTTATTCATGACCATAGATACAAGTCTTTCAGTCGAATACATAGATGTGTTTTGACAAAGTGTAATATTACAGTATGAGATGCAGTTATTTTCGCACAATAATAGTATTTTTAACAATCTGTTTATACATCAATTTTTTCATTAATTTTTGTTTATATTACCAACTTGCCGCCCTTTCGGGTTGGGTGGGTACATCTCAGTGATATCATCGTTTTCATACTAATTTAAATTACAACTAATTAACTAACAATTATACATATATGATTACAAAATAAATTAAATTTTTTCTACCGTATTACAAATATATTTATACAACACACTAAAATATTTATAATTTTTTAGTAATTCCTGAACGCTGCGGGGAATACTTTGACGTTGATTTATAGAAAGTGATAACAAGATCAGTGATGTCACATGCCCGGTTGAACAGATACCCACCATTTCGGTAAATGCAGATTCGAGATAAAGAGCTGTGATAATTTTAATGTGCATTCGAATATTGTAAAGCAATTATTTAAAACAGTTAAAATCCTTATTTTGTGTTTCAATTTGTCTTACAATGCAGACTAAAAGAAAAAACTTAGAACCAAATAATGATTGTATGGCGATTTTTTTTTATGAAGTGGCCACACTCATTTCTAACATGGCGGATTTGTTTCTGATACTTTTTGTTGTAATTGTTCCCGTTTTTCCAAATCGTATTTTCTGCCGGTTTTACATTGTTTGTGAATAATTGTTGTCTTAACCACTCCGAGATATAGACTCTACAGTGCGAAATTGACCCTATAGTGTTGTGTTTTCAAACCTGTTGCCATAATCATTACGAGATAAACTCTACAGTGCGAAATTGACATGAAAACTTTAAATTAAATTCTTTAAAGCTTGTGAAAACATAAATACAGATTGGCTGAAGAGGTGTGAGGATCATTACAACCCTAATGATGAACAAAATTTTATCTAGCACAATTGCTATAAATATGCCTGAAACGGTTTTGTAAATTGAAAAACCAGGAGTTTGTTGAAGAAGCCTCCAAAAAGTGTATGAAAAGAAAATTGCATTTTGTTGGACTAAGTATCGTCTTGATAAAACATCCCTACTGACTGATGGTAAGTTTGGTTTGGTTAGTAGTAGCCGGGTCCGCTGCGGCATGTTTTCGTATAATGCTAACAAAATAACACGACTTTCGATAATAACACATTATTCGTTCGCAGTTTGTTTGCAGAGTCGAATGGATAACACGTTATGTGTTAGAAAAACACTAAAACATACCTCAGCGGACACGGCTTTACAGTGTGGTGATCATTTTAATCAATTAGAGCTAATGCAGACCCCCTGAGAACTTTGTATAAAGTCACATAACCTCAAAAAAATCCCAACTTACCATAATCTGATAACAGTTTTTGTCACAGATGGCTGCTAACTATCTCGCAATGTGGTACGATTCCCTAATTATAATACCAGCCAACATACATCCCAATGTAGGGCACGGGCCTCTCAGAGAGAGGGAAATTACTGTATGCCCACAGCTGCCTGTATAAACACCTCAGGTACTCGGGTTTCCTAATGTTTCCTCAAAATTTTCTTCATTTTTAGCAAGCTGATGCTAACAATGTTGTTAACAATTCCCATGTAAAACTGCTCCAATTACCCCTAATTTGTATAAAATTCGTTTTTGGAATCATACAGCTCTTAATTTTGTAGGTTAGCACTCGGCAAAAATGTCTCAAAAACCGTTTGTACAAATGTCGAGACAAGGCCGGTTAAAGAGCATTAAAAGAGAAAATATGACATTTGCTTCAGCAACTAGAGGTGACAACCAATCAGAAGAAGAAATATCATACTCAGCTACAAAAATAACATGACAGCTACCTACAGTGTCAGCTACCTCCATACAAAATTTTATCAATATTGGTCCAGCTGTTTGAGTATGAAGCACATACGCAAATACCCTCACACACACACACACATAAACTTTCGCCTTTATAATATTAGTGTGATGTATGCAGTATTCAGAGGATGTTAATGATATTTTAATTTTAATATTTTTGTTACAGACTGTGCTACAAGCAAACAATTGGCAATCCAGCAAAGTCATCTCATCCAGATGGTGACTGACCTGTCAAAACAAGTGTCAGAAACTAACAAAAAAAAAAATGTACCTGATTTTAGGGCGGCCGGAAGAGCCATTAACTTCACGAAGGCATGATCCCTTTTCACTGCCACAGTTTTTAACAAACCTGCCAGTAAATGACGATGACAGTTTCTGTCATTTAAATGGACAATTAAAAAATAGTGACAATCAACAGGCAATGGTAAGGGTGACATTTTATTAAATACACTTATAATAATGTTTAATATTAAGGGTCAATTCGATTCCATGCCATTTTATCTGGCTTTTACTTGAGTAATTGCACAACTAACTATTGACTTTGTATGTATAAACCTTATTTAACAAAAAAAACAAAAAAAATATTTATATTTATGATGCACCCAACATGTATTTATAGCTACCATATATATGCCATTACCTAAATTTTTCAGGTACAATTCTTGACAGGTATTGGCAGTAAAAACCTCCGTCCTTTCACCACAAACATGCTGAGAAAAATACTGCTGGATGCAGTAGTTGAGCAATATTCTCTGATGGGAAAACAAATGAAGAACTCAAAAGAAATCATTTCTTGACACAGAAACTTGCAAATTAATATTTCGTAAGTACCTACCTATTTCGGTAGATCTGTTTATTTTTATTATTGTTTTAATTCCTACATAACCAACAGTCACATTACGAAACATGCTGCTTATTGTCAACTATCATTACTATAGCCGTTTTATTTATATTTTCAGAAATGTGTAAGAAAGTGCATGGAACTGCTACTGACGATAAGCAGAAAGAGATAATCAGTGACTGGCTAAACCAAGGCAAAGTGAGATTGTCAAGAAGGTAAATTACTCTCTTCTTATAATAATACTCTGTAGAGCGGGTGTACATAGTCTAGTGGGGCCTTTGGTACTGGGTTCGAACCCCGGCGCTGACACCAATGACTGAAAGTTGTATAGGTAGTTGCATACATTTATTTATTTCATAACAAGACAGCTCGTTCAGGGTGACTGTAATTGTGTTGTATTTCAATGGTACATTAATTTAAAAGTTAGTTTCGCAGGTG
Organism: Dryobota labecula; assembly: GCA_947523025.1. Taxonomy (NCBI): domain Eukaryota; kingdom Metazoa; phylum Arthropoda; class Insecta; order Lepidoptera; family Noctuidae; genus Dryobota; species Dryobota labecula. The sequence continues at coordinate 395,736 of OX383310.1, read as the reverse complement.
TTTATTGACTAACAGCCATTTTATTTCATTGTTTCAGGGCCGAGAGACAAAAACAAAATCAACTATGATGCGAGTTTAGTTTAGTCCTTTATAGTTCCTACTTTTTTTTAATACTATAATATTTTTTTTAATAAACCCATTCAATTTTAATTTCAATAGATTTCATTTCATACTTTAAATGTCGTCAAGTTTTTTGTTTCTTCATGAGGCCTACTCGCAAACGACGACACAATTTTTAATTTTTGTCGTAGTGGTTTGCGTTCGCGAGTAAGCCTCCTGATAAACAAACATTATACAAGTTTGATGGGCGGAAACTAGACATTTGATACAAGTTTGATACAAACTTGCCACAAGTTTGATAGAAACTTGCCACAAGTTTGATACAAAATTGCCACAAGTTTGTCAAGTTTGCATTGGCAAACATTATGCAAAGTTTGAAAGAGGGAAACTAGACATTTGATACAAGTTTGATACAAACTTGCCACAAGTTTGTCCCTTGCCTCGTCAAACTTGATGCAAGTTTGCACATTTGATTTTTCTAACTTGCTGCAAGTCTGAAACAAGTTTACACTGCTATCTGGGGATCTTTTACTCTTCTTTTAAAGGCTGCAATAATTTGGTAGTCCCTAATGTCAGGTGGCAGTGAATTCCACAACCGAGCTGCGTGCACAGTGAAGAAGTAGGAGTAGAAGTCGGATGAGTGGGGAGGGAGTCTAAGGAGATTTTTAAGTTACGACCCGCAAGGTGCATCCGAAGGACGATCGAGAAAAGCGTTGTCGCAGATAGGATGGCGTTTTAGGGTTGTGAAGGATGTTAAATAGCAGACACAATATTCGAGTGTTCCTGCGAAGTCGAATAAGGAACCACTTGAGTATCTTGCGCAAGATAGAAACGTGATCATACTTTTTAAGGTTAAAAACAAAACGAATCCATATATTTTACAAACGCTCAAGTTTATTTAAAACCTCCTCAGTGGCATCCAAACAACAGGTATCAGCGTAGTCTATGCGTTGTTATGTTTAAAATAAGTTCTTGTTTGACCACTATCCCACCTGATGGTAAGCGATGATGTGGTCGACGATGGTTTATGCTTATCTAGAACCCAGATAGCAGTGTAAACTTGTTTCAGACTTGCAGCAAGTTAGAAATATCAAATGTGCAAACTTGCATCAAGTTTGACGAGGCAAGGGACAAACTTGTGGCAAGTTTGTATCAAACTTGTATCAAATGTCTAGTTTCCCTCTTTCAAACTTTGCATAATGTTTGCCAATGCAAACTTGACAAACTTGTGGCAATTTTGTATCAAACTTGTGGCAAGTTTCTATCAAACTTGTGGCAAGTTTGTATCAAACTTGTATCAAATGTCTAGTTTCCGCCCATCAAACTTGTATAATGTTTGTTTATCAGGAGGCTTACTCGCGAACGCAAACCACCACGACAAAAATTAAAAATTGTGTCGTCGTTTGCGAGTAGGCCTCATGAAGAAACAAAAAACTTGACGACATTTAAAGTATGAAATGAAATCCATTGAAATTAAAATTGAATGGGTTTATTAAAAAAAATATTATTGTATTAAAAAAAAAGTAGGAACTATAAAGGACTAAACTAAACTCGTATCATAGTTGATTTTGTTTTTGTCTCTCGGCCCTGAAACAATGAAATAAAATGGCTGTTAGTCAATAAACACCTGCGAAACTAACTTTTAAATTAATGTACCATTGAAATACAACACAATTACAGTCACCCTGAACGAGCTGTCTTGTTATGAAATAAATAAATGTATGCAACTACCTATACAACTTTCAGTCATTGGTGTCAGCGCCGGGGTTCGAACCCAGTACCAAAGGCCCCACTAGACTATCTACACCCGCTCTACAGAGTATTATTATAAGAAGAGAGTAATTTACCTTCTTGACAATCTCACTTTGCCTTGGTTTAGCCAGTCACTGATTATCTCTTTCTGCTTATCGTCAGTAGCAGTTCCATGCACTTTCTTACACATTTCTGAAAATATAAATAAAACGGCTATAGTAATGATAGTTGACAATAAGCAGCATGTTTCGTAATGTGACTGTTGGTTATGTAGGAATTAAAACAATAATAAAAATAAACAGATCTACCGAAATAGGTAGGTACTTACGAAATATTAATTTGCAAGTTTCTGTGTCAAGAAATGATTTCTTTTGAGTTCTTCATTTGTTTTCCCATCAGAGAATATTGCTCAACTACTGCATCCAGCAGTATTTTTCTCAGCATGTTTGTGGTGAAAGGACGGAGGTTTTTACTGCCAATACCTGTCAAGAATTGTACCTGAAAAATTTAGGTAATGGCATAAATCAAAATCAAAATCAAAATATTTTATTTCACATGAACCTACATGGGCACTTATGAAACGTCAGAAGCTAGGTGCACGGTTCGAGTTAGTCGTTTCCTATGGAGAAGAGCCGGCAAGAAACTCCACGGTTACTCTTTTAAAAATAATTGGCTTTACAATATTATTAAATAACAGTGATAATAGGTATGGGAGGACAGTGTAGGCCTTTCAACAATTACCAGGTACTTAACAAAATAGAAAACCGCCAACAAATCTACACTCTACTAGGCCTACAACGTTCTCACATTCACAAAATATAAAATAATCTAAGTATATAAAATATTAATGACATGATTGCAATTACAACTACAGTAACATATCTGAATAAATATCATGTCCACAAAAGCCACTAATAAAGAATTGGAATTCGATTTGTAGGTATTTAATGTCAAATAATGAAAAGATTATGTCAAGGAAGTATGTAAAATAAAAAAAAATAAAAAAAAATAAAAAAAATCTAAATCAACATCGTTACTTGGGAGCAGTTAATAGACATTGACATAGTTATGTTGTTTATGAGGTACCAGGGAAGCCACATGTGCAGAAGGTATATATGGTACCTATAAATACATGTTGGGTGCATCATAAATATTTTTTTTTTTTTTTTTTTGTTAAATAAGGTTTATACATACAAAGTCAATAGTTAGTTGTGCAATTACTCAAGTAAAAGCCAGATAAAATGGCATGGAATTGAATTGACCCTTAATATTAAACATTATTATAAGTGTATTTAATAAAATGTCACCGTTGCCTGTTGATTGTCACTATTTTTTAATTGTCCATTTAAATGACAGAAACTGTCATCGTCATTTACTGGCAGGTTTGTTAAAAACTGTGGCAGTGAAAAGGGATCATGCCTTCGTGAAGTTAATGGCTCTTCCGGCCGCCCTAAAATCAGGTCCATTTTTTTTTTTGTTAGTTTCTGACACTTGTTTTGACAGGTCAGTCACCATCTGGATGAGATGACTTTGCTGGATTGCCAATTGTTTGCTTGTAGCACAGTCTGTAACAAAAATATTAAAATTAAAATATCATTAACATCCTCTGAATACTGCATACATCACACTAATATTATAAAGGCGAAAGTTTATGTGTGTGTGTGTGTGAGGGTATTTGCATATGTGCTTCATACTCAAACAGCTGGACCAATATTGATAAAATTTAGTATGGAGGTAGCTGACACTGTAGGTAGCTGTCATGTTATTTTTGTAGCTGAGTATGATATTTCTTCTTCTGATTGGTTGTCACCTCTAGTTGCTGAAGCAAATGTCATATTTTCTCTTTTAATGCTCTTTAACCGGCCTTGTCTCGACATTTGTACAAACGGTTTTTGAGACATTTTTGCCGAGTACTAACCTACAAAATTAAGAGCTGTATGATTCCAAAAACGAATTTTATACAAATTAGGGGTAATTGGAGCAGTTTTACATGGGAATTGTTAACAACATTGTTAGCATCAGCTTGCTAAAAATGAAGAAAATTTTGAGGAAACATTAGGAAACCCGAGTACCTGAGGTGTTTATACAGGCAGCTGTGGGCATACAGTAATTTCCCTCTCTCTGAGAGGCCCGTGCCCTACATTGGGATGTATGTTGGCTGGTATTATAATTAGGGAATCTTACCACATTGCGAGATAGTTAGCAGCCATCTGTGACAAAAACTGTTATCAGATTATGGTAAGTTGGGATTTTTTTGAGGTTATGTGACTTTATACAAAGTTCTCAGGGGGTCTGCATTAGCTCTAATTGATTAAAATGATCACCACACTGTAAAGCCGTGTCCGCTGAGGTATGTTTTAGTGTTTTTCTAACACATAACGTGTTATCCATTCGACTCTGCAAACAAACTGCGAACGAATAATGTGTTATTATCGAAAGTCGTGTTATTTTGTTAGCATTATACGAAAACATGCCGCAGCGGACCCGGCTACTACTAACCAAACCAAACTTACCATCAGTCAGTAGGGATGTTTTATCAAGACGATACTTAGTCCAACAAAATGCAATTTTCTTTTCATACACTTTTTGGAGGCTTCTTCAACAAACTCCTGGTTTTTCAATTTACAAAACCGTTTCAGGCATATTTATAGCAATTGTGCTAGATAAAATTTTGTTCATCATTAGGGTTGTAATGATCCTCACACCTCTTCAGCCAATCTGTATTTATGTTTTCACAAGCTTTAAAGAATTTAATTTAAAGTTTTCATGTCAATTTCGCACTGTAGAGTTTATCTCGTAATGATTATGGCAACAGGTTTGAAAACACAACACTATAGGGTCAATTTCGCACTGTAGAGTCTATATCTCGGAGTGGTTAAGACAACAATTATTCACAAACAATGTAAAACCGGCAGAAAATACGATTTGGAAAAACGGGAACAATTACAACAAAAAGTATCAGAAACAAATCCGCCATGTTAGAAATGAGTGTGGCCACTTCATAAAAAAAAATCGCCATACAATCATTATTTGGTTCTAAGTTTTTTCTTTTAGTCTGCATTGTACGACAAATTGAAACACAAAATAAGGATTTTAACTGTTTTAAATAATTGCTTTACAATATTCGAATGCACATTAAAATTATCACAGCTCTTTATCTCGAATCTGCATTTACCGAAATGGTGGGTATCTGTTCAACCGGGCATGTGACATCACTGATCTTGTTATCACTTTCTATTGTAGAGCAGTATTTCGTTTTTGCAAATAATGCCAGTGTTGGCATTGGCAGATACGAAAGCTGACTCCCTGTGGTTGTTGGCTTAAGGGTCCGTGCACGAAAAAAACTCGTTTTTATCAATTTCTTATCTAATTGTCAGAAAACTTGAAATAATCGAAACATTAAGTCTGTGTAACTATAAAAGTACAGTTTTCATGGTGCTAAACCATTCGTGTCAGTCACAGCAGCTTTTAATGGTTTCATCATTTTTGTGCTCTCCAAAGTATAGTTTATTTCGCCATTGATTTACTTAATGAAGATATTGTTTAATCATTAAATAAAATTTTGATTATATTTCAAGGATAGCTGAAGACTAATTTGTGATTTTTAAATTTCTTGATATGATTTGCTAAATAATAGGAAAAATATATATTACTGACGAGGTTTAAACAAAAAAAGGTTTTTTCAATATAATTTTTCTGCTATATTTTGTATGGAAGTTGAAAAAAGTGGTTACGCCACATGCAAGTAGACCATATAATGATGTTGATGATAATTTTTAATGTTCAAAATCAAAAGTAGTTTCTTGTAGAATGATGATCAAATGTCAGTCTCGCGTCATTTTTCGGAAAACTTGTTGCAAATATTAGTGATTTACCGTGAGTACTTAATTTATTTGAAAAATCCCTTTCAGCCACATGAAAAACAAAGAACACGACTTTTCAAATCTCAAATAATTTTGTTTAAATTATGTTTCCCTTTCTCACAAACAATGAACAAAATTGATCAAAATCAGTCGATTTCGTGCACGGCCTCTTAACAAGAAACAAAAAAGCTCGTAACTCGGAAACGGTGCGTCGTAGGGCCTTGCTTTTCAGAACCGAAATGGTTTTTATGGTCAAGGTCAACCTGGTACTGTAATAAGATTGCAAATTATCATTAAAAAAAAAAAAAACGAAATTTTACTAAGTCCCAAAATAAATTTTAACGAAAAAAAATTTTTTTTTTTATTTATTTGCTGCCCATAGTGCCCCTAACCGTATACTCCAACTCCTAAAACTCCGCCCCTAAGATGACCCACTGACTCGGAACTGATGGATGATGATTATGGTACAGGCCGAACCCTTGATGAGCTAGTCCAACTATCACTTGGCCGGATTTTATGGTTGTTATATTGATGACTGTAACGTTTAACGTGACAAGTTTATAGTAATAATGAATCAAACTTGACAGATCATACTTACATTAATAAGATTGCAACAGTATTAAAACAAACTTGCCGTATCTTTTTTACATTTGGAAGTATACAGCAAATTTGAAACAAATTTGAAACAAATTTGCCACGACAAATTTGATGTAACAACTCAATATCAAATAAAAAACAAACTTGCAGCAAACTTGAATGCTATCTGGGAAGTAACCTATTCATTTGAGATTTGAAGACTTGAAGAAAGAAAGATAGAATATCGTTTATTTGGCAGATTGAGAGGTTTTAGATAGGCAGTCACTCCATATAAAATACTGGTATCCAGCTGCATCCGGTTAGACTGTAAGCCGCTCGTTTTATGAGAAGAGGTCTAACTAAAAAACCAAAACTTAAACTTGTTCTTTAAAAAAAAAAATGAACTGGTGTCTTAAGAGTGCATACATCGTTCCACTAGCGCAACTTCTTAAAAAAGTATTATCTCGTGACTGAGAAGGAATTATGAAAAACGGCTCAATAGCGACCTCGATCTAGAGGTCTAGAATGTTCTAATACCTTTTATAAAGTTTCATATTGAGATACGAAGCAACAAAATTAATTCTAAAGAAAAACGGCCACATTCCTCTAGCTAGATTGTATTTTGTTGCTTCGTGTCTCAATATGGAATTTAATCTGATAATCTGCGGCTGTTGAATTTCTTGCACCTAGGTTGTAAACGGCTCGAACAGCCCTTTTCTGTAAATCAAAGATTGTATTAATGTTCCCCAGAGAAGAATCCCGTATGACATTAAGACTGAAAATAACTAAAATAAACATTCTTAATTTTCCGTCGTTATATATTTTGGAAATGGCAATTTTTGTAAAAAGAAATAATTTGTTTGTTTTGGTCTCGGACACCAAAGGTCCCGTGAGAAGTCAATACAAAAACCTTTTAATTGTCGGTGGCTATAAAACAGCACTACTTAGAAATAGTGTTTTCTGCATGGGTCCAATAATATTTAATAAAGTACCGGACAGCATAAAAAGTGACACCCTTCGACAATTTAAAAATAAACTCAAGGCTTTTTTGATATAGAAATGTTATTATTCCATAAGTGTTTTTTTGAATGACCCCATGTGTCACATTTAAACAATTTAATATTATTGACATTATTTGTAACATTTTTTGTGCATGATCTGGACTGGTTAAAAATTTATTATTGAATTATCTATTTTGCTTATGAGCTTATTGATGGTGACATTATTTGTTAAATTTTGCATGCCAAAAATCAGGCAGAATGTACCTGTAACAACTTTATTGTACAATACCTACATTCTATGCAAATAAATGATTTGATTTGATTTAAACAATTCTGGCTGTATCTACATCAGTTATCTGTTGAATTTTTTTAACAGTACAGGCGGCCGAGTTAAGCCTTCCTGACAATTTTTTCAGATGTGGGCCCCATTGTAATTTACCGTCAATCGTTATTCCATGAAAAGCTGTCGAATCAACAGGGTCCAACTCTATTCTATTAAGTTGAACATTAGTAGTTAGCTGCCTGACATTTGGCGTTGAAAATTTAATTAATTTAGTATCGCCTCGACTACTATAAAAAAAAAAAACGCATTTAGTCACAGTAGCCGAAAGCCTCTTATTCAAGCAATAAAAGTTTGACAATTTAGGCCGTTGCTTGATGTCAGGACCAGGGACCAAAGACAATTTACATTGTTACAGAATGTACTCTGTGATTGTTACTCTGTGTTGCGTCACTGGCAAAAATGTCAACAAACAAACGATCAAAACATAAACATAATGCCGATCACAGAGAGATTACAGAGTGGAAAATAACTACTTGTACTAACTACGTGCACTATATGAAAGAAAGAAAGAAAAAACGTTTATTTGCGGTAAACATGACGCAATAAAGAATATAAACAAAAAAAAAAATGAAAACGATGGGGGTAAAATGCGTCACATCAACGCAAAACGGCTATCGCTCAGCATTATGCTGCGACCCTATGCAAGACAGAGCCCCAGCGCTGGTTTTCAGCGACAGCCGGCGGCGTTGACGTAATGACGTCGTCCGGTGCAGCAAACAATTATTAAGACGAAGCACCAGCACAGCGTACTTAAAGAAAATTAATCTAATTTAATTTAATTATAACGTGATAGAATATAAAAAGAAAAAGGAATTATACATGCTATGCAATGAGAATATCATCCTCTACAAACAACAACTATATGTATTAGCTGCCGCCCCCGGCTTCGACCGCGTGGCTTTTTCTAAAATAAACGAAGCCTTAGATTCTCCTTATAACATCAGCTATCTGCTAATGAAAGTCACGTCAAAATCGGTCCAGCCGTTTCGGTAATTACTCGGAACAAACAGACAAGAAATTTTTAAAATTTTACTAAATACTAACGTAATTGTAACTAATTGTCCTTTGTTATATCAATGAAAAATATGTTTTTAGGGTTCCGTGTGACCACGGAGTCCTAAAAACATATTTTTCAAGGAACCTTATAGTTTCGCCATGTCTATACTCCATTTACTATAGCATTAGACAAATAACGGCTAAATAACGACAGTTATTGTGTAATATTGTTGAAATTACTGCACTTTAGAGTGATTTTTTTAATGTAAATGGTAAATAGATTACAGTGCTTTCTATCTATCTTAAAATAACGGATTTGATTAAACGTTTACATCGAAATATCGAAAGGGTGAGAACAGTTATTTGTCTAATGTTATAATAAATGGACTATATAAACTTTTGAAAACTGTACCGTGTGACATATCAAATGAAAAGGCTTATTTTAAGGATTTCAGATAATATTTTTTTATAATTTAAGAAAATATATGAAAATTCTCTTATCTCAGTTATCTCCGAAACAACTAAGCCAAAACATTGAAAAAAAAAATAATACAGAATGTAGTTCTTTTCTTTTCAGTTAGAAGTCTATGGTCTTAAATTAACATGCTAAATCTCTTAATATTGTGCGTACAAACTTTCATTAAATGTACGTGAGAATGTTAAGTTTGTTCTTGTGATGAATTCATCCTAACTAACGGAACCCTTCATTGTGTGCGGTTCGACATGCACTTGGCCGGTTTTTAGGGTTCCGTACCTCAAAAGGAAAAAACGGATACCCTATGGATCATTCGAGTGTCTGTCTGTCTGTCCGTCCCTCTGTCACATCTGATTAAGTTGGTATACATATGCCCTTTTGTGACCCCAACATGGACGTGTAACGAAAATAAATGAATTTTAATATGGGGTCACTTTAGGGGGTAAATTAGTTTTTTTTTTTTTGAATTTTGCAAACCGTACCGTGTGACATTAGGGAATGAAAGGGCATGAATTTCAGACACATTTGTATTATAACTTATCGTTATCTTATTACTTATCTCCAAAATGACGGAGAATAAAGTTATGAAAAAAAAAACTTTTTTTTTTTTTATAGTTCTGTACTTATAGATTACAGAAAAAACTATAAGAAATCTATAATCTTAATATAACAAGGTAAATCACTTACTTTTTTTGCGTAAAAACTTAAAATTTCAGTTGAAATGTATGGAAGACCTTTTTTTTCAATTACAATGGTAATTGAATTTCATCCCAACTACGGAACCATTCATTGTGCGTGGTGCGACAATCACCTGGCCGGTTTTTTTTGTAATTTAATGCTAACGTTACTCCGGTCCCCAAGATACAGGCGCCTCGCCTAGTTTATCAATATGTCAAAAGTACAACTTTTTACCGATATCCATTCATGTTAAGTATGGTTAAAGAAATGCCTAAAACAATGGTTTAATAAAATTAATCTTTTAATTTTACTTCGTGCATGCTAACCGCTAGTTATGCGAATAAATCAGCCATGATGTTCTCCCATAGTATGAGTAAACAATACTCCACGAGTGACGATTCTTAAGTGTTATTACTGAAGCTAATTTAATAAATAAAACTGAAAGTAACAATGCTAGTAAAAACTTAATTCTATGAGAACCAGAATTAATAATTACAATTGTACATTAAGTAGAAAACAAAACAAAACTCATTTTAATTATAAGTTGAATCTGTTTACATTATGTAGAGTGACCTCGTTCTGAAAAGACGTACCTATTCCAAATAGGAGTTATAACAAAGTTAAGTTTAAAAACAAACAATAAAAAATCCAATTAACTGAAGAAATAAAGATAAAATTCAATTAAAAAAAGCAAATGCAATGACGGAACTGAAATTGACAGTGACTGAAGTTTCCGAAAATAAATCTTTTAAACGTTTGTATTTTAGGATTTTCTTCCACGTTTTGTTTAGTGCTATTTTCTTTTATGTTTTTATACTTTATGCAATTTATACGACTGACCAGTTTATCAATGGAAAAGTGACGAATCCGGAGCTGCGTGTGATTCTTAAGTTTCTTCCTTGCTTCGTTACGAATTGGAATGTTGTGAGTGCTTTTTTAATTGATTTTATAATAGTCTGTTCCTATTGCTGAAGCTTGTGGCACTTGCCGCGGCCGGTCCAAGGCTAGGTGACCATCCATTTCAAATTAAGAGCCTTCCGTGCTTCGGAAATCACGTTAAGCCGTTGGATTAAGCTGTTAATCGTAAAATCTTTTATTTGACAGTTGTTACGGGTTGTCTAAAGCCCGAAAGTCTGAAAATCCGTCTTACCACGGGGTGTCGTGTTGCCCAGTAATGAGTAATCTCTTAAGGCCCAGATATATGCCAGTGACCTTGAGTGCTTAGCTTGCGTGTTCTCTACTGAGCTCACGCAATGCGTCGTATGTCCAGCCAGTAGGTAATAGGACTCGCCCATCCAGGAGCGCTATTCCAAATAAGACGCATTATATATTATTATACATAAAACAAAATGTATTTTAATAAAACACGTACACTAAATGATCAATAATTAAATTATCTTCAAACAGGTGAAGGTTTCAGAAAAATACGCTTGATAGATTTTGCGTGATTCTCAGTTTTTTATCCGCGTTAGACATAAATTTACAAATCAATTTCACTATGTAAACATAATCTAAAATATTCATATATCAAGTTATTAAGAAATTGCTCTAATTTAACTTATATTTTTTCCAAATCATTAACACTATTCTCGTTTAGACGTGATCTTCAGTATAAAGTCATTAAAAGTCGGTTATCGTCGTCTTAAGACAAAAGCCGTCACGGTGCATAATCTTGTACTTTGTAAGGAGTTAAAAAACTTGTTTCTGACGTAATTAGGTAAGTTTAGGAAAAAAACCAGCCAAGTGCGAGTCGGACTCGCGCACGAAGGATTCCGTACCATTATCTATAAAAACGGCAAAAAAAAAACAACACGTTTGTTGTATGGGAGCCCCTTAAATATTTGTTTTATTCTGTTTTTTAGTATTTGTTGTTATAGCGGCAACAGAAATACATCATCTGTGAAAATTTGAACTGTCTAACTATCACGGTTCATGAGATACAGCCTGGTGACAGACGGACGAACGGACAGCGGAGTCTTAGTAATAAGGTCCCGTTTTACCCTTTGGGTACGGAACACTAAAAACTTGTTATTAACTTCCTGTTAATTTATTATCCGTCATAGTGGTACATGCATGAGTAAAGGATGATTTCCACCAAACGGCTCGCATCTCATCGGATCGGAACGAACTTTACAATCTTTAAACGCTATTAAATCTTGTATACAGTATTAATAATGCCGCAAATAACAGCTTGACCGCGGGCGTCTTCCGCGACACGCGATCGGGTTCGTTCGCCTGTCGTCGTATCCGATCAGGGCCTCAAGTCTGCTATTACAATAGTGTCAGAATGGTCTCGCCGTTGTGAGTATTTGACAGTGTTTGTATGGCAAATCTGTCAAAAACTCACAATGAAGAGACCATTCTGACACTATTGTAATAGCAGATTTGAGGCCCTGGTCCTTTCGGCTGTCGTCACACGTCAACACCGTAGGAATGAAACTATTTGACTAGGCGCAGAAAAAGATACGCACAGACCACAGATATATTCGCAAGCAACGGTACGGAGCCGATCGTATGCTTCGACATCCTGCCGGACGCGATCGGCTATCGCCGCATCCGTTCTTAACGTTTCCGATCTGATGCGATGCGAGCCGCTTAGTGGAAATCATCCTTAAAGCAACGGGATAGTGCTCATCATTTAATTAAATAATATTGATCAATATTATCATACCATTTGGGGTTGTGAAGGTCAGATAGGCAGTCGCTCCATGTAAAATACTGATATTCAGCTACATCCGGTTAGACTGGAAGCCGACCCCAACATAACTGGAAAAGAAACCGCCCAAGTGCGTGTCGGACCACGCTTATTGAAACGTTCCATAGTTGGGATGAATTTAGCTCAAGAAAAAACTTAAAATTGTAGTTGAAAAACATGTTCTCCCATACATTTTAAATGCAAATATAAGTTGGTAGGCTATTACTCGCTAACTTGTAAAGCATACTTAGCTGTGATAGTTTTCCTTTTAACTTCTTTATATATTACTAATGCCATACTTTTTTTCTCATAACCAATAAAACCATTTAGCTGAGAATTAGCTAAAAAAAATCTATATGAGAAAAGGTCTTCGCACTTGTTCTTTATAAGAGACAAAAATATTAAGTGTTGTCTTGAGTCTGTTGACCAACAATCGCTGTGATTACGAGTTGAAATTCTGGTATTTCAGTTTCTATTTTTAGCCTAAAATACCAGCCGCATTTTAATAAAACTTCCTTAGAAAATTAATATCTACTACGTTTGTAGTTTTGGTCACAGCAGTCGAAATATACAAAGAGTCAGGACTGGTGACGCGGGAGCAAGAGACGTACAGTTCTATGTTCTATGGTAAAGGGTTTGGTTTCCGCACTTAGTCCTTCAGGTGGACCATTGTACATGGGCCATGGCGGCTATCAGTGGTTATTCCAACCACTGATATGTCCACCTCCCTCCAGAAGATAATTACGTCTCCCGGTCTGTTTAGAACATCTGTGAAAGATCTGGGTGCCCCGAGAGTTTCATTTCTAATCTGGGTGACGCCTGTTCATTCAAACAGCACATGCGCGACGGTTTCCTCAGCCTCCAGCCCTGCACAGAGGATTGTCCGTTATGCCTATTGTGTGGAAATGTTTGTTTAGCAAGCAGTTTCCTGTGATGGACCCCGTCACCAGGCGCAGGCCGGTCCTATACAGGAGTAATAAACGCCTGGTTAGCCTACCATCTAAGAATGGCATAGCCTCCCTGGACTGTCTGCAGCCCGGTGTCAAGGTTCACTAGCTCTTTTCTAGTGAGTTAAGAAGGCCTGCATTCCTGCATATACACTAATAGCACAACACTGATACATTGAATGTGTCTCATTGTCATTCTTATAGATTATTCCTGACGAACACCTATCACTAATATAATATATTTAACAGTACATTGTACTCGTAATTGTAAACACACGGCATTTTTCATTAACAGTCACCTAACCATAGATATTTATTTTTATCATAACCTTATACGACAGAAGAGGTCTAACTTAATTACGTACACTCACGAACACCTGAATCGAGCCACCCTGCATATTTTTGTTGCAAGATCTCTACCTTTTTAAATAATAATGATAATACCAGCCTATAACTGTCCCACTGCTGGGCAAAGGCCTCTTCTCATACATAGAAGGCACGAGCATTGATCACCACGCTTGCTCAAGACGGGTTGGCGATTTCAGACTTATATTGACTATAAAGTCCAGGTTTCCTCACGATGTTTTTCCTTCACCGATGTCAGTAATGTCCAAGATAAACTCAGAAAGTACATATGAATTGAAAAAGTCACATTGGTACTTGCCCAGATTTGAACCAACCTCATGCATGAGAGGCGAGGCCTTAACCAACGGGCCATCATGACACCTTTTTAAATAATGGTAGTAAAATAAAAACTATTTTTGAAGCCAGTCACTCATATAGAATCTAATGATACTAATTTATATTTTCCTTTTAATACGAAAATATTATTTTTAATTAAGTTGATGATTTAAAATTTTATACTAGTAATTTATAAATTGATCTAAATAAGTGTATAATTTCAAATGTTTGCATGCCGATTGGTCAAACGTGGCTGAGCTAAATGTAATCTTAAGAACTGTTATGTACTACCCATACTACTACCATATTTTGAAAAAAAGTTATTGCCACGAGGTCTGGGAATGATTCTGATACCGAAAATATAGTTTTTAGAAATTTTGTCTGTTTATCTGTTTGTCTATTTATCTGTTTGTCTGTTTGTCTGAATGTATGTTGCAGCATCACGCAAAAAAAACTGTTCAAATAGTGCATGGATATTTCCTACAGGTTCAATCTGCCATAGATTTTTTAAACAGTTTCCTTTTTTGCATTTTGCTTTGACTTGTTCTAAGTTATTTAGGTAGTCTCAATTTTAGATAATGGTGCCGATTCCCTTGTTCACAAACTAAACTTAATTTAAGTTCAGTGCATCTTTTTCTTTCTATTTCATTGAGAAAAGAAAAATTTGCCGCGGATAGACAGACAGACAGACCGACATAGCGAAACTATAAGGGTTCCTTGTTGACTGCGAAACCCTAAAACGGGGAGATGTGGGTAAAAAAGGCAATTTTATGTTAGGTTAAGTTATTTAAGAAGTTTCCAGGCAGTCGCTCCATGTAAAATACTGGCAATCAGCTGCATCTGATTAGACTGGAAGCTGACCCCAACGTGGTTGGGAAATGGCAGGCAGATGATGACTTTATTCGACAATAAATACTTATTTCTTCCGTCTTTTTCTTTTATCGTTTTTAGGGTTTCGTACCAAAATGGTAAAAAGGAACCCTTATGGTGCGACTCAGTCTATCTGTCCGTCTGTCACAGCTGGATATCTCAAGAACTACTAATGCTATCATTTTGAAATTTAGAATAGTTTTAGATGACGTTTGCCCAACTATTTTGCAAATAAGAAAGCAACAGGGGGGGGGGGTCTTAAAATTCAAAATAGGGCTACTAGTAATAGGGCTTTGTGGGCGATGTGGCAGATAGAGCGCTATTGGCACATTCTCAAACATTTTTCTTAGGCCGCGTCTTCGTTTTTTGCCGAAAATAAAAATAAAATACCGTTCTGCCCTCATATCTCTGAAGTTAGCATAGATTAAAATCTGAAATTATTCTATGTGATATAAGTTTATGTAAAGATTACAGGAAACATAAAACGATGTCTCTAAATAGCACACTTTTTCAGAAATCATCAACAAAAATTACATTAGTTCCACATCGGTCAAGAGATGGCGCTAACTTAAAACTGCAATATTCTACACCGCAGTGTTGAAAAACTCTGACGAATGTAGGCCACGCCGATGAATATTTAAAAACATTTCACGGTTCACAACCAAAATGTTCTCCTTCCTACCTAGGTACTCGCGAGTTGCTTTGGGTGAAGCACAGTAGTAGTTTTTTCTGGGCATAGAAATATTTTGGTACCTATACGAATGAAGCTATATATAATGGTACGGAACCCTCGGTGCGCGAGTCCGACTCGCTCTTGACCGGTTTTTACCCGTTCGTCACTTTGAATTTAATATCATATTACATTTATTCCCGTTCGTCCCACAGATTTTATTAGTGGGACGAAGGGGAATAATTTAGTAATTTATTATTAAGCATTGGAACAAATGGGAATAGATTTTATATTATTTAGGCCTGTGTTCACCAACATTTAAATCAACTGTTTAGATATTTAATCAGTTGTTTACTCAACATTTCATAGGAAATTTGACATAAACCAACTGTTTAAATACCTAACCGGTGGTTTGAATGTTGGTGAACACAGGCCTTATTAGTCCCGTTTGTCCCACCAGTGGGACGATGGCAGTGGGACGAACGGGAATACAGCATTTTTTTTAAGACAAAGCAGAATTATAAACGGGTTTATTGCAAGAGTTTAACAAAGTAGGAAATAAAACATGTCA
Organism: Dryobota labecula; assembly: GCA_947523025.1. Taxonomy (NCBI): domain Eukaryota; kingdom Metazoa; phylum Arthropoda; class Insecta; order Lepidoptera; family Noctuidae; genus Dryobota; species Dryobota labecula. Next base: position 379,558 of record OX383310.1, on the reverse strand, counting down.
CAATTGCCTTTAATAATAGATAATTGCTCTTTTTACATGCTTGCGTATATTTCCCATCCTATTATCTCAAGAATTGTTATAAATAGATTTATAGGCAACAATGATGGTCAATTACAACTGTATCCTTAACCTCCGCACTCACAGACCTCAGCTAAAGTTAATGACCCATTAACATACAATTCCTAAACAATAATGACTATACATTAAACTAATTAAAATATATAAAAAAATCTGTTTAATTCATATTTATGTTATTAACGATCTTTATTAGAATTTTTATGGAATGAGGGGTGTACCTTTTAGGGACTGTCAAGATATTAGTAAGCTTTAATTACCAAAATATCTCATCGTAGACTGCACCGGTTGACGTCATCACGTTAACGTTGGCTGTTGCTGAAAACTAGCATTATGGCTCTCTCTCACATAGCATAGGGTCGCAGCATTATGCTAAGCGATGGCCGTTTTGCGTGGATGTGACGCATATTTTCTCCCAACGTTTTTGTTCTTTCTGTGTCATGTTTACCGCAAATAAACCTATTTTTCTTTCTTTCAAATAAGCTAAGCTCATAGATTTTAGTTCGGAAACAGCATCTTTTTGAATAGCAGAAATACACTTCAGACTACAGTTCAAGTGATAGGTAATTAAAATACCTCACAGTGCATTCGTAAGACCTGTAACATTAAATCTAAATACGTATTGTACTTGATACTATTGTATGTAATTACTTTATGCGTATATGTAGGCACGCGATGTTCGGACTTTGATACATTGTTTTTCCTTAGTAGGTAGGTACATATTGTGGCCCTAGATAGTTTACCATTTATTGTGATTAATACAGCAAAAAAAAATAAAATGGATGTGTTACACACCATCAAATTAAATAACTTTCTCCATGGAACCAACATCGTGATCGCGAAAAAAATAACCAGCCGTCCCATACATTTTTGGGTCGAGTAAGTTTTGAATTTTTGTGTGGGACAGTTGATAATTTTTTCGCGATTACAATGTTTGTCGTATGGAGATAGTTGTTCAGGTTGATGGTCTGTATGTCCCCCTTATATGATCACACCTTGCTCATACATGCCGTATAATGTTTTATTCCTAGTATCATGGACATTATACATAGTTCTGACGAGCTGTGGTTTACCCAAGACGTATGGCATGACATTCCTTACTTTAAAATAGCATCATCGATTATCCTTGGAAATGTATTTGAATTTTAAGTTCTATACATTTATAGAGGCATGAGGAACAGGTTGTAAAGTTCACTCATACTCTATGGTAAAGAGAGGATCCTCCGACCTGACGGGTGTTGTGTCTGGTGGGGAACTGCCCAACGGTCGATGTCGGGATGTTGTATACAGGATAAGTTTTTAAGCAGTGCGTAAATTTCTTTTGGTGGTTCAGTATCAGTAATAGAAAACATTTCCATTATTTGTTCAATACTTTTTTTTTTGGTCCTACTTGATATCAGCAAAATATGGATACAATCTATTCGTAATAATATCAATGGGCGAGCGCACAGCTGATAGGTACCTACTACTGCGTTCCGCTTCACTGACTGCGACGCCGCCGCCCGACGGCGCGTTGCGCGACGAGTATCCATTATACCAGTTTCAAAATAAACATCTTTCGTTAACGATAACTTAATTTTTTTGTACTAAGACATATCAAAGTAAGAAATAGGTGTTTAATAAAACACGTTTAAGTTTAATTTGTGAAAATTTGCGCACTGATTAAAAACTTTTCCTGTAAATACTAATTGCGCAGTAAAATCTGATTGCGCGATGCAGGATTTATGTGACGTTGTAGATGTCACCACACATTTATATTGTCAGAGAAAAATGATTCTTATAATTGCAGTGTTTGTTACTACATTCTAATTATGTTTTTAATGAAGTTACTCAAAACTCTTATACTGAACTTAATTGTATCATTTTGATCAAAGTTTGTTGTATATATTTTTTTGTTTTTATTAAGCCATTTAAATCCTCTATTTATCGTATGAAAAAAAATATACGCACAAGTCAAAAACAAAAATCCGTTTAAACCAACGTCTAAACTAAACTAAACCCTTTGATTAATCTAACCCCTTAAACCACTTCCTAGTAGCCCTGACCTCCTCTCAAACATAAAACTGAGCAAAAATCCATTAACATTTTTTTTAGTTTCAATCATTAACCATTCCTTACAATAACAAAATGACTTCAAAAAATTCAGTTAAAAATCATTTAGCTTTGACAATTTGCGTGTTTCAGACATATTTGATTTTGATGATTTTGATATCGACTTATAAAAATATATTTATGTAAATTATTGAAAAATGGTGCTGATTTCAGATGTAAAACATACATGTTCCCATCTTTTTATAAGATCACTGTTTCATGCTTTAAATTGTGATATATATTACTATACGATAAGTTTTGGATTAGCCATAATATCTAATTTAACTGAAGAACAGAAAAATGATCCAGATTTGGGCGTAGTTTGGAAATATTCGTATTTTATGTTCACTAATTGGAACTTGGTGAGTCTAATTTTGATTTGAAAAACTTTGTGCACTGTCCTACTAAGGACCGCTTTTTCAATCTTCAGATAAGTTTTTATCTGAGGAATAAAAATTGTGGCTTGACAGCCTCTGTATATAAAATGTCAAATGTCGAACCACCATATTAATTTTACAGTTTAAAGTATTTGACGATCGAAAAACCGGCCCTGCCGTAGTCAGACACTTTTCAAAGTTAATGCAACATAAACTAAGTTTAAATACCTTTTTGTTAATGGTAGGTACACAGGATGTCTATCTATACAAATAAATAAAATTGAAGTGTCTGTTTCTAATGTCAAAGTAACAGTTTTTTTACTAAATGCATATATTATGATACACGGAACTTAACAAAAACACAATTTTTAAAATTTTTGTCTGTCCTGCCTGTCTGTTTGTTACGGCTAATCTCCGAAATGGCTGGACCGATTTTGACGGGACTTACACTCGCAGATAGCTGATGTTTTTTTTTAAAAAGCCATGCGGGTGAATCCGACGGCGACTTTGTTTTATTCGCTGTAATACCGCCTACCCGCAGCTATTACATAGAATAAAACAAAGTCGCCTTTTGTGTCAGTCTGTGTGACCACTTAGATCTTCTTAACTACACAACGGATTCTAATGCGGGTTTCACCAATATTTATAGGTAATACTGTATAGGTAATACTTTCATATTCAACTTTGATATAGCACAGAAATCTCAATGTTTTGACCGACTGTCGCTATTGCTCCGTGTGAAGCAGGGAAAACTAAAGACTTCAACAGCCTTCAAAAATGAAAAATAAAAAACATTTGGAAGATATTATCTAAAATTGAGACTACCTAAATAACTTAGAATAAACCAAAACAAAGTGCAAAAAAACCAGACTAAAAATTTTATGGTCGTGCGTGACGTCTCTTGTGGTAATATTAAGCTAAAAATAGAAACTGAATTACCAGAATTTCAACTTGTATCACAGCGTAATGGTCAAGACAACTTTATATTTTTGTCTCTTATTTAAGAAAAAACCACGCGGACGAAATACAAACTACCTTCCATGGAATATAGTGTATTTAAGTTTTATGTCTTATTTTGCTTCAAAATTGTCAGAATTTAGGTACAGTGGCCAGCACATCAAGCTACACGAATCTATAAAATTTCTCTACACGATTTTAAACTTTAAAATGTTGATGATTAAGTTCAAAATAATAATATAATAATAATAATAATCTTTATTTATACAAAACAGATTGTAGTACATGTAACAGTTATCACAAAGTGGGTAGAATTGAATCTCTGACAATCAAGTGGGTGACGTGCTGCTCTCCTTGCTAGGCTATGAAATAGCCTGTATTAAAGAGTAACAGTGCCGATCCCCTCTAATTGTATTACTACAATTATATATTATTTTAAAATCAAAGGAGAAAATTTAACAGTTTGTGGTAACTTGATGTACTGGCTTGATGGCACTGTACATACTGCCAATTTGATGTAATATAGTGTCTTTATTTTGGTGGGCACTTAAGGGGCCGCGCACGAAATCGACTGATTTTGATCATTGTTTGTGAGAAAGGAAAAAAATATTTAAACAACATTATTTGTGATTTGAAAAGTCGTATTCTTTGTTTTGCATGTAGCTGTAAGGGATTTTTCAAATAAATTAAGTATTCACGAAAAATCACTAATATTCGCAACAACTTTTCCGAATAATGACGCGAGACTTACGTTTGATCATCTTTCTACAAGAAACTGCTTTAGATTTTGAATATTAAAAAATCAACATCATTAAATGGTTTACTTGCATGTGTCTGAACCACTTTTTTCAACTTCCATACTTTTGTATGGAACTTGAAAAAAGTGGTTCAGCCACATGCAAGTAAAAATATATTACTGACTGGGTTAAAAAAAAGGATTTTTCAATATAAAATTTCTGCTATAAAATATAGCAGAAATTTTATATTGAAAAATCCTTTTTTTTATATCGCTATATTTTATAGCAGAAATTTTATATTGAAAAATCCTTTTTTTTTAACCCAGTCAGTAATATATTTTCAAATTTCTTGATATGATTTGCTAAATAATAGGAAAAAATATATTACTGACTGGGTTTAAAAAAAAGGTTTATTTTTAGCAAATCACATCAAGAAATTTAAAAATCACACAAATTAGTCTTCAGTTATCCCTGAAATATAACCAAAATTTCATTTAATGATTATACAATATCTTCACTATGTAAATCAACGGTGCAATAAACTATATTTTCGAGAGCGCAAAAATGATGAAACTATTAACAAGTGCTGTGACTGATACGAATGGTTTAGCACCACCAAAACTGTACTTTTATAGTCACACAGACTTAATGATTCGATTATTTCAAGCTTTCTCACAATTACGAAATTTATAAAAGAGAGTTTTTTTTCATGTACGGAGCCTTAAATGCACGGGATAGGCCTTTCTCAGAATACTAAAAGGCCTTTACTGCGGGCCCTATCAGAATACCAGCGCTGCGGTATTTATTTTTTAAATATCGCAGCATTAAGCTGAGATGCCTTTTTAGCCTCGCACAGGTCTTTTTATATTATGTTTTTTTGTTGTTGTTTATTATGTAATTTTTTTACTTTTAAATGCTCCTTTTTTACTGTTTGTATTTCTGCGTGTCCTAAATAAAATACTTTTCTTTCTTTCTTTTTGCCCTGCAATGGGGTGCTGCCAGCCTTCATTATTTATAGGTATGACTAATTGAAAGCAGGAACAATTATAATTACTTCACATTACACAACATCACGCCTAATTTTCCCGAAGGGTTAAGCAGCAGTGTATCCATAGTAGTTACACCCACATTTCGCCAGTAATGCTTAATAAAAATTAAACAAAATATTTATCTTTATATTTCGGATATGCAACATCCATATGGGTTAGTACCTAAACAAAGAGGTAACTTATACCTATGTTAGTAAATTTATTATCTATTTGGTAACAAGGCTGTTGTTCGAAATATGATGAGTTGAGCTGCACGATTACTGACAAATGCGTGCACTGAATGGACAGGTCCACTCAATCTGTGGTTCTTTCTTCAAAAGACCATTTCAGACACCAATCTACATGGTCTTCACATGACTTGACCAAGATTATCTCTGGACTTTAAAAGAGACTGTGACCTCTGAGTCTGTTTCGGCCTTTCGTCTCAGAGTAGTCGCCGACCTCATCTAGTTTTAAAATATGATTGACGTGTAAAAGTGTTTTAAAAACCTACTTACAGAAATAAAATCATTTATCATTTATATTATATCTTCGAACAACATCACCTAATAAAGGAGACTCGCACCTCCACGCTATGGTCTTCAGGATGGAGTTGGAGCTTTCCCGCACTCTGCAGAGCAAAGAGGCAGATTTCTGTCTGACGATGGCGTGGAAGACATCGACGTGTGCTTGTACAAACATATCTGATGCACTACAGAAACGGGGCAGCCCCGTCAATGTCCTGAACCCGTTATTATATTAGACCCGTAGATCCGAAGACCGTTTAAGTCCCATGTAATAGGGGGTGAGCCTATTCCCATCAACCGGGCACAAATTCAGACCCCGGGCTGCTACTGAGAAATTCCTGATGGAAAACCCAATAACACTTTGCCCAACCTGGGAATCGAACCCAGAACCTCATGCTTGGCAGAAGCGCTTGCGACCACTACTAGACCAATGAGCCAGTCAATTACTTAATATTTTACTTATAAAAGATTCAAGTTTGAATGCAGGAAGAAACTTTATGTGAGTAGGGTTAAAGTGTTAATTCGCTAAATAATAAGTAATATATGACACAAAAAGGCGCAGCTCAGTGGTCACGGCCGTGACTTACGAGTTGTAGGTCGTGGGTTCGAACCCAGACAGGCGTTTTACTTTGTGTAAATCATTTCATCACCACTGCTTTCAAATCGGTGAAGGAAAACATCGCGAGGAAACCAGCATGTCCTAGAACCAACAATTCGAAGACATTTGTAACTTTCACCATCCCACACTGGGCCCGCGCAGTGGATTACAGCCCACTCCCTCTCACAGAGAGGAGGACTGTGTCGTGAGCTCGATCCCCAGTTCACATTATTGACCTACTCCTAGTTATTTGGGGTTGACAGGACTGCTAGTAATGTAAATAGACCTATGTTTAATTTGCTTGGCCTCCCCCACCGGCGCCCTAGGCCGAGGTCCGTACCCCATAGGGGGTGTCCTTAGCATGTAATCGCTTAGTTTATAACCTTTAGTTCCTTCAGTCCTGGCATCCACAGGATCTTAGGACCCACCGCGTCGCTGCGCATCGCCCGTCCGCTTTATTACTTCGTATTCGCGTAGCGTTCTTTCTGATCTTTTAGCTCGGCTCCTAAGGGTCGTAGCGTGATGTTAAATAGCTTATATTCTCCCTCAAAAATTGGGCTATCAAATACAAAACGATTTTTTTTAAATTCGACTGGCAGTTCCAGAGATTAGCGTGTTCAAACAAAATTATTATATTATTAGTAATAATATTCTAGAATCTTCTTATAAATATTTAAGAAGAAAAAAATAAAACATACTTATATAGATAATGTTATGCTGTGAGCTGTTAAGGTCATATAAAAAAATTATAATTATAATCCTTAGTTTAAATGATACTTCCTTACATCAAGGCTATTATATTTACATCTGACCTTCTGTAAGCCATTTGCAGATATTTTAACGAATTTTATAAATAGAGGAAGTATGGGTTTTTCTAAAAATAGATGGCATGATAGTGGGACAGTTAGGTATGTCAGTCTAGTATAGTTACTAGACTGATATACTAACTGTCCCACTGCAAGACAAAGGCCCCTTCTCATACAGAGTAGGAACGACAATATTGATCACGACGCTTGCTCAAAATCAAAGTCAAATTTGACTTTTATGCCTTTGATGTGCCTATTTCAAATAAATGATAAATCATTTATTTCAAGAAAGGCACTTTTGAACGTCAAAAGTTACAAAAATAATTTTAATTGATTCTAGTTGCCCCTTCCAAAAGGTAGTTACGTATCGTCGTTGCGACTTTAAGATCTCTTATGTGTAAAATTCAACTTTATGAGAAAATCGATATTTTAAGCACCAACATTGTATTAGGAAGCATACATTGTAGATCTTGAAATTGGAGAAAGAAATGATGATCAAATCGTCGTATACACATGAGACTTTTTGCATCCGATAGAGCTTCAAAATGTGAAAAAGGCTGGCGTAAAAAGTGATTTTGCCAAAAGTGACACATAAGAAGTCTTAAAGTCGTAACGACGGTATGGAGAAGAATGGGCAAGAAACTCCATAATTCCTACTCTTTTAAAATGTTAACAATATTTTGTGTACATTAATTAAAAATTATATGTGAAGGCGATATACCTAGAATTAAATTACTATACCATATTATATATATAAATATATATTACTATTATAGGTAAAAGAATGAAAAGTGAAGTAATAACGGACAAATGAATGATGCAATTGATACAAGGTGCTCAGATATTTACAAACATTGTTAAAGTAGATGATTTCCCTAAAATGTTAATGTTGTGTTATGTTTGTTTTCCTCCCCGACCCTTGCTTGTAAGCGAAGCGCCAGCACGCGCTATATCTGAGTCTGTTGCTTTAAATCCCCCGGATAATAATCATAACTCTGATTTGATCCAGCCATCGACGGTCCCTTGCCACCCTCCCTCCGACGCTGTCCTAAGCCGAGGTTCGTACCCCACAGGGGGTGCCTTTAGCGTGCAGTCGTTTAGTTTATAAGTTTTTACGCCCTGGCTGGAGGCATTAAGTTTTTAGGAGCTTAAGGCAACCACAGGAAAGTCCGGTTAAAGAGTCTCAACCCCTCGTGGTTAATTAGAGATGCCCTAGAAGGCAACCAGTTTGATTTTGTCTAGACTCTAAATTGTCCTATGGAGCAGCTCACTGCGTATTGTCGATTTCAGGACTTTAAATTTCATTATTCTTCATGATGTTTTCCTTCCCTCTTAGTGTGATAGCCAACGGCACCCCTACTGTCTTATTTTTTAAAGTAAAAAAACACAGTATTTTTACAGTATTTTTATTAGTGATGGGCCGAATACGGGTTTTACCGAATACGAATAATTGGCCGAATGTTCGAAAAGTTTGCCGAACTGAATATTCGACAGGATTTGGCACGCTTTATTGTGCATCTCAAAAATTAAAGTCTGTGCTTGTCGAGGCGCGTTGAAGTCAACGTTTCTTCCGCCCGCTGATGCCGCTACTCCCGGACGGCCCGGACTGTTATTGCATTATGTAGTTAGCGGCAAAACATTGACATTTGACTCGTGTTAACTGTTGATTAATTATATGCAATACAAACCTACCACTACTACTTTACATATACATTATAAATTAATGATAGGACACACTTGGTATGGATACAATTATGTAATTGTGCTACTTCATATTATATGCTTATAGACTTAAAGAGGCAACTTTTTTAATTTTAATACAATATTATCCGGTAGAATGTTCGGCATTATTACCAAATAATCGGCCGAACACGAATGTTCGGTAAACCTGCCGAATATGCGGAATACCGAACATTCGAGTACAACGAATATTCGGCCCGTCCCTAGTTTTTATCTCACGAAGCGACGCGCGCTTTACTTGAGGGAACTAATCGTAAGTGTACAAACACTGTGAATGTGTGAACACGAGTAGCGTCTATATATTATTATTATACTAATAATTATACTAATAAAGCTGAAGAGTTTGTTTGTTTGTTTGTTTGTTTGAACGCGCTAATCTCAGGAACTACTGGTTGGAATAGAAAAATTATTTTTGTGTTGGATAGTCCATTTATTAAGGAATATTATAGGCTATATAACATCACGCTACGACCAATAGGAGCGGAGCATACATGAAAAATGTTACTAAAACGGGAAAATGTATTCCTTTTTGAGAGCTTCCGTTGCGTGCGCTGCGTAAACGGTTTAAGTTACGCAAATATCATGTTTGATGGAATTGTTCCTCTTTAAAAGTTCTAAAAAAAAGTCCGCAACAGCATATGTCTATCTTTTAAGATTGACTCACTATAACCTTTTTTTATGGTAATCAATTTTTTTCGAAATTAATGCATTATTTGCGAAGGAGTTTTACCAACATAATATTAATCCTTATCCAAATAAATATGTTATTAATCACAAGTATTTAAATGTTAACAAAATTGTCCTTGACATCACTTGATTTCAATCAACATCTTAGGAAATATCATAATTTTAAAATAACTCCGTAACAAAATAAGTAGTAAATTCATTACTTAAACCACTCTCTCTCTTAGGTGACGCAGACGAAGTTGCGTGGGTCAGCTATATTATAAAGCTATACGGTACTGTATAAAGAAGAGTTTGTTTGTTTTGTTGAACGCGCTAATCTCAGGAACTAGATACTGGTTCGAATAGAAAAATTATTTTAGTGTTGGATAGCCCATTTATCGAGGAAGGCTATATAACATCACGTTAGATTCTTAGTTCCGTGTGGTGCCGGACGTAAAGAATAGCTCCAATCCATTTCCTACCGTGGGTGTCGTAACAGGCGACTAAGGGATTTACTAGAGAATGGGCAGCAGCGTTCTCTATTTATTTTTAACACCATACTACGATCGCCAACCCACCTGCCAAGCGTGGCGATTATGGCAAACCCCCCTAATTGGGGGAGGCCTATGTCCAGCAGTGGACGTCTTTCGGCTGAAATGATGATGAGGATGAAATCCTTAGGAGCCAAGCGAAAAGAACAAAAGTCAGAAAGAACGCTAAGTGATAACGAAGTTATAGCGCGGGCGAGCGACGGGATGCGACGCGATGAGTGGGCCGAAATTTCACGCGGACGAAGTCGCGGGCAGAAGCTAGTGTAATAATAACAATAGCTCTCATAACGAGGTAGTAATAATAACAAACAGCAAAGTGCCAGAGGAAATTTAAAAAAAAAAAAATTTGCTACCTTGTTATTTAACATCTACGAGTATTCATTACAGACTGTTAGGTAGGTAATCATTATTTTTATTTTTAGATAATGCCAAACATCTTTAAAATAATAATAGTCATTTTAGAGTAACTCTGCTAAACCTCCGGGGATTGCCGGCATGCTGTTATGTTTTATATGATTGTGGTCAATAACCATTTTAGTGTTTAAGACAATGGATCCGAAATCAATTATTTTCAAACACTTTCACTTGCGTAGTTTTTATTTCACTTTCTTTTTGTGCCAATTTGAGAATGAGACGTTGAGACTTGATAAGTAAAAGTGTATTTTGCATAATTTTAAGTTTTTTGCGTTCAGCAAAAATGGGTCTACCTCAAGTTACAAAGTTGTTTTTCAATAGCTAGCGCTTAGCTTAGATTGGCGCTAGACAGCGAATTAGGAAATAATAATATTTACATCTTGAATTCTTGACATTCCGATTCTGCTACCTTGAATATTATAAAACGGAAGTTTTTAAAATAGATTATATCCAAATGTGTTTTATGGAAGTTAAAATATGCGTGTTCTTTAAATAAATTATGTTTGAAACACGACACAATGTTTTCCGGTATTATTTAATAACAGACTGCATTTTCACTTTGAAATACAGCCTTTTATTTTAATCATTTATTGACAAAGCCTGCTACAGACCGAACTAAACAATGTATACAATAACTAGCGACCCACCCCTGCTTCGCACGGGTTTACGACTTGACAAAACATCGAAATTTCTTTATTATACGCAAGTTTACGTATCTTTCTGAATAAATTCTCTATGATGTTGAAAGCCCATCAAAATCAATAGTCATCCGTCAATCCGTCAAAATTCTCTTTGCGTAGTTTAGAAGGACAACACGGTCACACAGACAGATACGAAATACGACTTTAATCTATACAAATAAATATAATTTAAGTGTCTGTTTGTAATGTCAAAATAACAGTTTTTTACTAAATGCATATGAAAGTATATACGGTACCTATAAAAAAAATAAAAAAACAACAAAAATATTTAAAAAAATGTCTGTCTGTTTGTTCCGGTTAATCTCCAAAACGGCTGCACTGATTTTAACGGGACTTTCACTGGCAGATAGCTGATATTATGAGGAGTAACTTCAGTACTTTTATTTTAGAAAAAGCCACGCAGACGAAGTCACGGCAGCAGCTAAGTAGGTATTTTATTTATTATAGGTATATATAGATAATGAAAAATGCCAAAAATATTCGTACTGTAAAGGAAGACAATTTTTTTTTACTGAATTCCTCTTCAGTCAATCTTTTCGCCATTAAAATCGGAATCGTGACGCATTGGGAATAATGCTAATTTACGTCACGCAGGACGTATAATAGTTGTTTTATTGTTGTTGTTTGTTTGTTTCTTTGATTTAAAAGATAACAAACAAACATAACCTAAAATATCATCACACCTGTAGTCCCCGAAGGGTTGGCAGAGAAGTACCTATAATACATTTCGTCTAATAGGGGCGAGCCTATTGCCATCAATCGGGCACAATCCAGAACCGATAAAAAACCGGTGAAGAGCGAGTTGGACTCGCGCACCGAGAGTTCCGTACCATCAAAAATCATAAAAAATAAACTTACATTAGTTCCACTATCGGTCAAGAGATGGTGCTGAAAAAATGGTGCGGAAAAATAAAACGATGTTTTTTTTTTTTTTTTTTATTCTACTATGAGTTTGCTCTTGACTTTAGTCTAGGTCTGGATGACAGAGACAAAGTCTACGATGGAGTGAGCTTACCCAGAAGAAGCCTGTTCACTCTCACTTTGAATAGATTAGGGTTTTATGCGTTCGGAAACACAGACGCAGGCAGAGAGTTCCATTCCTTTGCTGTGCGCATTATAAAAGACGTTTGAAAACGCTTAGTGCGAGTTGGTGGAATATCAACTAGGTAGGGGTGGTAACTTGCAGTGCGTCTAGATGTCCGATAGTAGAAGGGGGCCGGTGGAATGAGGTCGTGGAGTTCATGGGCACACACTCCGAAGTACAATCTGTAGAAGACCGACAAGCAGGCAACCTTGCGGCGATGAACCAAGCTGTGATGCTTGGCATCCACCAGTTTTACGTCGCCAATGAGCCTCTTAGCTCTGCGTTCCACCGAGTCAAGCGCAGCAAGTTGGTACTTTGCTGAGCCATCCCAAAGGTGGCTGCAATACTCCATGCAGGAACGGACTTGTGCTTTGTAAAGGGTTAAAAGCTGTCCAGGCGTAAAGTATCGCTTCACCCTATTTAGCTTTTGCCCGCGGCTCCGCCCGCGTAGATGTCGGTTATCGCGTAAAAAAGTAGCCTATGTCCTTCTCCATATCCCAGGCTATATCTCTGCCAAATTTCATGACGATCGTTTCAGTGGTTTAGGCGTGAAAACGTAACATACAGACAGACAGACAGACAGAGCTACTTTCACATTTATAATATTAGTATGGATGGATTAGTATGGAAGTATGGATGTCGCAGCATCATAGCATTTTGACCCCGTACAGGAACTACTGTTTTTTTTCTTTTTCTTTTTATATACCTATATATTATACATATATATATATTTATACTTTTATCATGGCGTGTAAAGTTTAGTTTGTGATCTTCCTGTGCGAGTCCCAATAAATACTTTTTCTTTCTTTCTTTGTCAGCAGTAGCGATTGCGATCACTAGACCAACGAATCAGTTTAAGAAAGTTAAGTAATTATCTATAGTGATTAAATCTTATAAACTATTCCTTGATCAGACCAAAGAATGGTTTGTTTATTTATAATAAGCAAATTATATCAGTTAGTCGATTTTGCTATTATAATTTAGAAGGCGCTACGGTTGGACCTGAAATTGGAATAAGTAGTATTAATACTCTATACTCAATCTATTATTGCTCAGTGTTAGTCATAGGTATCCCTCATTAGACAAATCATGCTTTTACTAAGAAAACATGAACCAAACAAAAAATACCACTTTAAAGTAAAAATTAAACTAATCGAGGGTAAAATAAATACGATTATGATAACTCAATAACAACAAATACTAAGATACCGTCGATCTAATTACTGTTACGCTAATTATCGAGTAGTTGCCCTAAACAGCCACGGGATACGGGCGTCTATTAGCATACGTTCGTTATAATAATTATTAAAACTAGAATACTATTTTCAAAATCGTTTTATAAAAATAGTACTAATATTTTACTATTATTTCAAAATGTAACAGTGTTCTTAATTTAAAATTGTGATAATTTTTTTATTGAAAAGTTTTCTTTTTGTAAAATCGTTTTATAAAAAGAGATTTAGTTATTAAAAAAAAAAAAAACAAAATATGGAAGAGTTTATTTGGAAAGATAATAATATTTTTTATAACGTTTTATGCTTTTTGATAACTGAAAATGAAAAGTTATTTGACCGGAGTGATTCTAAGTTGTATTGGACCACAGTTATCCATATGTTTGGGGTCCTACATAATGTCTATATTACTCTCTTCGCCGCCACACTAGATATTAAACCTAGTTCTAACGTAGAATTGGATAATTTGTATAGATATAAGCCTGGATATCTGACTGGATGGAATTTCGTGAGTACCTTGCATTACGTTTTATAGTATCTAACTTTTTAATTAATTTACATGACCCTAATTTGGTTTTGATTGTAGTCAATGGTGCTGTCAGAGAGTGAATTAAGACAAAGCTAAGCCGTTTTTATCAGTAACAAGCTGCTGCTCGCGGCTTCACCCGCGTGACTTTTGAAAGTCCCGTCAAAATCGGTCCAGCCGTTTCAGAGGTTAGCCGGAACAAACAAACAGACAGATAGACAGAGTGACAAAAATGTTAAAAACTGTTTTATTTTTAAGTACCGCATAGACTGTCATATGCGGGGCTTATGGCAAAGTAATAACAGCCGCACGGGTCGATCGATCAGGTTAAGCTACGCTTGCCGGGGTTGGTCCGTGGATGGGTGACCATCTTAACATACCGAGACCCCTCCGTGCCTCGGAAAGCACGTTAAGCCGTTGGTCCCGGTTGTCATTCGTGGATCTTTGACGGTCGTTACGGGTCTTCAGAAGCCCGAAAGTCTGACTTGGTAAGACTGAAAGTCTTACCAAGGGGTATCGTATTACCCAGTAACTGGGTTGTGGAGGTCAAAACTGTATAATAAACTACCTGATGATGTAACCAATAGTGACCCCATTTATAAATAAAAAAACCCCTAGAAGAACACGTTAGAATACAACACTAATAATACCGATTGTCACCTTGAACTCTTAATTTTCTTATTGTGAACTCAGAGAATCGCACTTACTTTTATTTTTATCCTACATTTAATGTTCTTTTATTTTGAGAAATAAATATCTTTAAACCGAGATAGGCAGTCGCTCCATGTAAAATACTGGTATTCACCTCATCTGGTGAGATTAGAAGCCGACCCCAACATAGTTTTGATAAGGCTATGCAGATGAGATGATATACTGTCATATGTATACCTGTTTGGTAAAAAGCTGTTGTGTTTGACTGTCCTTTTTTTGAGGATATGGATTGTTTATGATTATTATTGCAACAGATGGCCGTTGGGGCCGAAAGGTTCTGGAGTGGCGACCGCGTACCGGAAGACGTAGCGTAGGAAGGCCTCCCACAAGGTGGACTGATGACCTTGTGAAAGCCGCAGGAATCCGCTGGGTGCGGGAAGCATGGAACCGGTCGAGGTGGCGGTACTTGGGGGAGGCCTATGTCCAGCAGTGGACGTCTTTCGGCTGAAATGATGATGATGATTATTGTAACTGCAGCTTATGGACTCTGTGTGGTTTCTTGTTCTTGAAATTCTTGAGGTAATACTTTGTCACTTAAATATGGATTTTTATCGTAGGTATAAGAGGATGTGTTACAGATACAAATCTCACGTCACAAACATTTTTATTACAGACTAGGCTTTGCCCCAGATTCGCCCTCGAGGAGGTCGGGAAATTATCACATGGGAGCGTAGTACCGCCATAAATAACTATCGTACGTCCCAACCCAGTTCTACCTCTGATAAAAGATCAGTAAACCTGTTTTAGTACTGCCTACCTATAGTTTTTAGTGAATCCTAAGTGATAGTACTTATGCCGTGTTGTACCCATTAGTTAGTGTATGTGAGTTAAATGTTTGTAGATCGCACCCACAATACAGGAGAAATTCCTAGTGTGGTAGCATTCGTTTTGTTGTTATCTCTAGGCATGGAGGGGTCTCGACATTTAGGTAATCAAAATCAAATCTATAATTTATTTAGTCGGACAACAAAAATCCAATGTTAGTAATACCTTACTGGTGTTAGTAAGTAATATAATTATTACTAGGTTTTGCCCGCGGCTCCACCCGCGTGGATGTCAGTTATCGCGTAAAGCCTAAGTCCTTCTGCATATCCCAGGCTATATTATGCCAAATTTCATGACGATTGGTTCAGCGGTTTAGGTGTGAAAACGTAACAGACAGATGGACAGACAGTAAGGTACAATTTTCTTACTTAACCATCCTCTCCACAAAATGCTTCAAAATGGGAGTATAAAAACTCTCTGACACTGTTTTCAGAATGCTGTTGCTTCTAAGCTGTGTTCTAGTTACTAATGATGTGATATTTTTTTATGGATTATTACCCATCCACGAACTGACCGCGGCAAGCATAGCTTAACCTTCGATCAATCCGTGTGGCTGTTGTTATTTAGCCACGAGCCCCTATCAAACCCGCCATTCGTATTTTAACAGCCAACTCTCCGTCACTACACCAATTGCTTATTTGTCATAGTCCATACTAATATTATAAATGTGAAAGTAACTCTGTCTGTCTGTCTGTTACGTTTTCACGCCCAAACTACTGAACCGATCGTCACGTTTAGCAGAGATATAGCCTGGGATATGGAGAAGGACATAGGCTAATTTTAACGCGATGTCCACGCGGGCGGAGCCGCGGGCAAAAGTTGGTTTACTATAAATGGGTCGCTGCGCTATATCTACTTAAGTATGGAATTATCAGTTTCGTAATTGTTTCTTACAATACTATTTCGACACTTGCCAACACATTATCACACGTGTTTCGATAAAGAGTTCAAATATTTATTTATTTTACAACTACTGCGCGTATATGACTGGTTAAAACCCTTTTCGCTACATGCTTTTATTTAACCACATCGCAGCGCCAAATGTGGTCAAGCTGTGGTGACGTGTGAACAGTTTCGCTGCGGCTTTTTGCGGTTGCGTTGTGGTACCTACAAAATGTGCCGGCCGCTAATTCACGGTGTCGCTGGTGGTTGCATTTTGGTTACGACGTGGCTGCGATGTGGTCGGTATCACACACGCGGTCGATAATGACGGCAAAATGTGGTCCGTGTGAATTTAACTATTAATATTCATATAATTAGCGCCCAACCAAGTGTTGTGGTTGTGGTGTGGTTGTGTCGTTGTGGTACGTGTGAAACAAGCCTAAGAAGGCATTCACCGGACCACTAGAGCCACTCCTCTAAAAAAAAAACATTATCTCGTGACTGAGAAAGAATTATGGAAAACGGCTCAATCAGCAACATCGGTAAGTGTCTAGAATTTTCTAATTCTAAAGATCTTTCGAAATTTTCTAAGATCTAAAGAAAAGCGGCCACATTCCTATAGATCGTATTTTGTTGCTTCGTGTCTCAATATGAAACTTTATAAAAGGTATTAGAACATTCTAGACACACTTACCAAGGTCGCTGATTGAGCCGTTTTTCATAATTCCTTCTCAGTCACGAGATATTTTTTTTAAAGGAGTGTCGCTAGTGGACCGGTCAGCGCCCTCTTAACTCCTTTTTAGGGTTCCGTACTGAACGAGTGAAAACGTGACCCTTTTATACGGGGCCCTAAAGCTCACACTGTCCAACTGACTGTCTGTTTGTCCGTCTGTCTGTCACAGGGGTATATCTTTCTAATATGAATAGTTCGCCATTTTTTTTATTGATTTCGTGTTACTATGGTCTCTATTATGGAAAATAATACAAAGAATGTAAACTACAAAATTAAAATGATACGGACCCATATTGTGCGAGTCCGACTCACACATGCCCCGTTTTATTGGAATTGCTAAACTACGCCATCAAATTAATTTTTCTCAAACATGCATGGAAATATTGTCATTATTTTCGAAAAAAGAACACGCTAAGTATCGAATTTACGGACAAAGTAAATCAAATCCATGGCAGGAGTATTTTTTTGAATTTGGAACATTACAAAGCTCCATCAATGTTGTATGAAACGGCGCGCGGCGTGCTGGAGTTTTTAAATACAGCTTTGATTGGATCTCTTTTATCATTCTTGGCATACCAAAGTAAGTCTCTTTGCTTAGCACAAATTGCGTTCACGTGGCTGTATAGCCATAAAATACGCGTTTGTACAGATGAAAAATAGTTAATTGGCAGTAAAGCTGAAAATTTGTCTTGATTTGTTATTTACATAGGTACTAAAGTTTTATTTCCCTGCATTCTTTTGAGAATAGCACTATATATGCCTCGGCGGAAATGGCAATTGCCTGTCTCGTATTAGTGAAGTCCTCGCCATACTCGGCCTGCAATTGCCTATTTGACGGCCTTTGCAATAGTGTACTATTATTTATAGCTACAGAGTGTAGGCAATAGGTACATCTGGTACATAATATAACTTCACACCTGTATTTATTTATTTGGGATCTCCAACAAAGGTTATACATAGATACACCGTGATATTTTAGTCGTCTTACGGTGGTCCATTCAATGTATCCGACATAAAATACCTCTAGGCGCGATTAAAAAGAGAAAGATTGAGTAAGTTTCAATAGTAAGAGACACATTTTTGCGTTAGGGTTGAATGAACTCTGATAAAGATGTCGCCGCTCCATTTCGCGCCGCCCTTGGAATACAAGGTTCGGACTGCGCTCGTAATAGGGTGTTTCAAACTACGTCATGCGTCATAATTAATAAAAAAATAATAATAAAAAACATTTCGTCAGTTATATATAAGTCCCATGTCCCTTGAAAAACTCTCAAGCAGCCTACTTACGCGATCATACGTAATTTTATAATTTGAGTTTAAAATAATCTTGATTATCAACTCGTGACGATCACAGGTCAAATAGGGTCAAATTGACTTTCTAGATATCTTAGAAACGTTTAAGAAATTGATAAACGATCGGTTGTTATCGGTTTGAGAATATGGGTTTTTTATGATTATAATTGCAATTACAGATTATGGAAACAGTGTCGTTTCTTGTTCTTGAAATCGTTGTCTGCCAACGGGACCCTTTTATTGAGGTGCCACTGTCGTCCGTCTGTCCCAGGGCTGTATTTTTTGAATTGTAATAGGTAGATACTTGAAATTTGGACAGAGTGTGTACTACTATAGCCGCTATAATTTATTTATTGATTAAAGAACACCAACAGCATATAAATTCAACATTTATTAAACATGTAATAAAGTTCATGCAAGTAACCTGTTTTTGTTATACTAAAGTATAAAATAAAAATAATTTTTAAATTGTACGCTGGTATGGAACCCTTCGTGTGCGAGTTCGACTCGTATTTGGCCACTTTTCAGACAAGTCGTGCGTCAGTGGTATGTCCCATCGGTAAAAATGACAACTTCTATACAGAGTTTTAACACCTATTTAGAAATGGGTAAAAAAAATAATATATAAAATTCATTCCATTTTTCTATACGGAACGAGTTTTATTTAATTACTTATTTAAGGAACTCTTGTGCAAAATTTCAGGCTTCTAGTCTCTTCTTCTATTCCCAGTCTGTCAGTGAATTTAAGTTTTTTTATGAAGTTATTAGTTTAATAGGTATGGATTTTAAAAGTGATTCCGCAGATTCTAAAAGCTACTGTTCCTTAATCTGATAAATACATCCAATTAGCTGTTTTGATAAGGACCAGAATTCGGAAAAGTAGGCAATATTAGTGCTAAAGTGGCTTTATTATTTAGAGTTATCAACGTGCGCCATTTTATATCATAGGTCCTTTCGATGTTAAAATTTTCGGGAATCCTACTTACCTGTAAGACTCGCGATATTGTTTCGTGAATGTAGGTAGGTACTGTTGGAATTTAAGACTAGGCTGGACTGAAAAAACTACATTTTATTAAAACTCTGCTGTTTCAATCAATGAAAGTTATTTGTAAAAAATAGTATAAAACCAAGTCGCTTTCGTATTAGGTATGTCCGTGGCATCACAGCATTCACAGCGGGCCCTATCAGAATACGAGTACTAACGCTGCGGTGTTTTTTGTTTTAAATATCGCGACATTATGTTGAGATAGGAGCCTTTTTGGCGTCGCACGTACAGGTCTTTGTTTTTTATTGTTTTATTTATTCCAACAAATATTGTCAATTTTGTTAGTTTTAAATGCTCCTTTTTTACTTTTTGAATTTTTTGTACGTGATACAAATAAAATATTTTTATTTCTTTCTGTGTGACAGAATTGTTCTTCTAAACTGCGCAGCAGATTTTGATGAGGTTTTTACAAATATTTCGAGAATTTATTGATAGATATAACAAGTTTTTTTTGTTCGCCATGGAGCCGCTCTTGGGCTTCATCTTACCTGATGGTGAGTGATGATAAGGCTGAAGGTAGAAGCGAGCTTCACCCGGAATCCTTAACCACAGAGGAACTGGCTATATTATCTCTAACTGCCGAAACACAACAAACGCTGTTAACATTGTTGCTATGGAGACCGACTTAGATAAGATGGTGGTAGCTAGCCAGGCGGACTTAGAACAAGCCCTACCAAAAACCAATCCGAGCTGAAAATTTTGCTTTCGCTGGGAATCGAACCAGGGACTCCTGGGTCTGAGACAGGTGTCCACTAGACAACAGAGGCGGTTAAGCTTAAGTTAGGTAAATCTGGATGTGTTGTCAAGTAGTACAAACCAAGCGAAGCATGGGCTGGTCTCTAGTAATTATTACAATAATATTTCACCAGCATTCGATTCGCATTTGTTTATTAATCGAGTGCATCTATTTATCACTATCATCTTGCTCTCACGTAAAGGCACGTATGATACACGCTACATCATAGACGTCGTATGATATGACACGCGTCACACGTAAGGCACGTATCGCGTGATCATCATTATCATTACAGTCCTAAGGCTCGTACAGACTAGTGCAATATCGCGGGCGAGACGCGACACTAGTAGCACAATTTCTTTGTCGCTGCATGTTGCGCCCGCAATATCGCGCGAGTCTGTACGAGCATTTCTCAAGAAATATTCTGTTATTTATTTAGTTACAGGATAAGACTAGGCTATACCCAGTCCAGTCACTGGGTTTAGCCTAGTCTTATCCTGTGGAGGTCAGATAGCTAGTCGCTCCGTGTAAAATACTGGTGTTCAACTACATTCGGATCGACTGGAAGCCGACTCTAACAACGTACTGTAACTGCAGGGCAATCGCCGTTTGATTTGAGTATTGTACCCAAACTCCCAGGAGTTTCTGGGTTCAATTCCCAGGTCGAGCAGAATGTTATTGGGATTTTCCTTCAAGAAATACAAAGTAGCAGCCCGGAGTCTGGATTTGCACCTAGTTGATGGCAATAATAGGCTCGCCCCCTATTACATGAGACTTAAACATAACTGGCGAAATATGGGACCTGAAGGACTAAGTGCGGAAACCTAACTCTCTAACATAGAACGGGTGTACTATGAAGTCCTGCCTAAACCTTCAGGGAATGTAGTCGTAATGTATACAGGGTGTTAGGGACAGCCCTCCGCATATTGATGGGGTGAATTCAGTATATCATACTAAGATGACCGGAACATGAAATTATTTCAGGAACGTTATGGGAATCCAATAAACACGCAATGTATCGTTACCGTGGCAAAACGCACGTAGCGAACTGCAGCGCAGCGAGCCTTCGGCCGTCCTCCCCTCCACGGGGCGCGGAAAGTTCAATGAACTCTGTACCTAGGCATGAAGTGAACAGCTGATTTCACGTGTCGTTCGTTAGAGTATTTCAACATCCATTGCTGTTTTATTTATATACATGGAGTGCTGCGTACAGAGAATGTAATTTTACATTTAAATAAAGGAATAGTAACTAAAAATGATTTAAAAAAATTAAAATTTTCCTGAGAAAACTTCCGGTGGAATATGAATCAAAGTAAGGAGCTGAATGCACTCTGTTAGTTTGCGGAGGGCTGTCCCTTCCACCCTGTATACGTATGAAACATATAACTCAAGATTTTTGACCCGCAGTCACGGGTTAGATTTATACGTGGTTCAAATGGGTTAAAAGGTCATAATATAATTAGGTATGTTAAGAAATCGAACGATATTTAATTAGCCAATCCACTTCAATATTACAAAATTAATGATAAGACTTCATAATTCGTTGCACAGACAATAATTACGATACGTACTATCGTAATTATTGTCTGTTAGTTAGTTAATTATAATACATACATAAATTCACACCTTCTTCCCATGAGGGTAGGCAGAAATTACAGAACGCCACCTGCTACGATCCTTACATAATTCTTTTGCTTCGTTAACGTTCATACATCTGGTCATATACTCACGCTGGTTCGAGAACTTCACCGATAGGGTTAATTATAATGCCTGGTAGAAGATGGTGCCTTAGTAAGGCTACATTTATTTATTTTATTTATTTTTAGTTAATTCCTCTCACCTCACACTTCAGGTCCAGTTGAAAACCAGCGTCAGGCACTAGTTGTCCGGCTTTTTTGCTGAACTGGGCCTTTTTGGCGCAGCCATGAGGCACACTTGCCTGCTAATTTCTTACTTCGTGCTTTACACTTTTTAGATTAAAAAAAAAAAATCTGCGGTAGGTATAGGATATTGTGTACATTTTAGTCTGTGCCAAATAAATGTATTTTCTTTTCTCTCTTTCTTTTATGTTTTCTATATTTACTTCCTTTTCTTTAATTAAAACTGTACAAAACTAATCACATTAATTAAAATAGAAACAATTATCACGTTAGCAAAAATTATGTTGTTTATAATTTAATTTAAAACTAACATGGAACAGTGGACTCCCTAGAACATCAGACATATACGCATAATTTTATTCCGCAAACACATCACATTCAGGGTTGGCTGTCAGAAGGGTCATCTTTAGAGTACGACAAACTGGGGATTCGGCTCTGACTACAGTTTTGCAAGGCTTTGACGGTGACTGATGTATTTTTCGAGAACAAAATAATCGGCAGATTAGGCAATGGAGCTCTGGGCAATTGATACATACATGCTCAACTGTCACGTTTGCAACCGCTGAGCCAACAAGGCAGTCCTTCCTTTTAAGTTTTCTTTAAAGACTCCCACTTTTCTAATTTACACGAATTTCTCTCATTTCTTCTTCTGTTAAGGCAAACACACTGAGATTGCATTGCACTATTAAGATACGGAATCCCTAGAAACACCATACCATTACAACAACCGGACATCAAACCCTTTTATCGTGCGGACGTCCAAAGTTCGGTCACGGGCCTAGCTGTCCCTATTATCGGCACTATCGGCGTTACGGGTACAATTTGACTAGTTATCTAGGGCGTCCTCGTTTTGATAAGATCTCACTGCAAGCGGGTAGCGGGGTGATAAGCGTAGCGGTTATCACTTATTGCGTAAATTAATGTTGTTATTTTTCATAAATAGTTCGTGGCCGAAGGGTAAAAAATATTGCCACATAGGGGTACTTTTGGATCTGTTTAATCTCCCAGCCACTATCTGACAGATAAATACTGAAAAAATGGATCTAATCCGAATTAAACTACCTGTCGACTTTTTTTTTGAGTTAAAGGTCTGATAACTCAGTTTGTCGCGTATCAATATTATTATTTGAGCATTCACGGGTTATTTTGGTTCGATATCAATAGTTTTTCGTCTATAATACTATAACATAAGGGCTTATTGGTAGCGGGAAGCGTTACAGATATGTAACCGGACGCGGAAGAATAAAATTAATTGGAGAAGCCAATAACAGTGAGCCCTAATTATTTTTGATAAAGACGTTAATAATAAAATGACTTATTAATGACAACCCAGCAGAGAGCACACTTGAGCTTGAAATTAATTTGATTGAAATTAAATAATAATATAAAACATTACCCTCCTTTTGGGCTCCGCTAGAGCAGGGTAAGTAAGGGTCTTTAGTGCTTGTTTAGATGTTATTGCAATATTAGTTCAGCATATTCATCAGTGTTTTGCGTACTTAAATATAATCTTTTTAGAAAAGAAAGCCTGTTCATACATATTCTACTTTCAAAATTCCATAAATTAAGTAGGTAGGTACTTTTAATGTAGATGTTACCTTTTCCACTTATTTACATAATATTCAAGACAAGACAAAACAATACAACACGAATAAAGGCTCTTACAGACTCGTGCGATATCGCGGGCGGGACGCGACACTAGTAGCATAATTTCTTTGTCGGTGCCTGTCGCGGCCGCGATATCGCGCGAGTCTGTACGAGCCTTAATTCGAAGTGTGTAAGTTGTATGTACGTAGGTATTTTCAAGGTTAGCCCTTTCTAGTTGAGGGGTTAACTACTTTTAAATAAATTTGAATATACCTACGGAGAAAGTAGGTACTTTCCATTTGTGAATTGTGATGGTGTATAACGGTTTATGTACGTATTTGTTTGTTTATTTTATAAGTATTTATTGGACATGCTTTAGGTCTCAGCTGTATCATAATGATTATAGCTCTGCAGATTTAACCCATATAGTTCTGCAGGATATAATATCTATACCAATATAATAAAGCTGAAGAATTTGTCGTTTTTCAGGGTTCCGTAGTAAACAAGGAACCCTTATAGTTTCGCCATATCCGTCCGTCTGTCTGTCTGTCTATCTGTCCGCGGCTTTGCTCAGACTCTCAGTCCCGTATTACAGAACGTTACTCAATACTCAAGCATTACTTAAAACTAGTTTCAACCAATCAAATGGCTTGAATCTAGTCTTAAGTAACGCTTGAGTATTGAGTGACGTTCTGTAATACGGGCATCAGTGCTAGAATCACGCCGACAAAGTGGTGATATAAAATCTAGTTTTTTTTTTAGGGTACCTATCACAGCTAAGTAGGCTTTAGGTACAAGTTACCGAATAATAGTCGACCAACTTACATATTTTACAACAATGTTAAGTTTGTTCTTGGGATAAATTCATACCAACTACGGAACCCCTCATTGTGCGCGGTCCGATACGTACTTGGCCGGTTTTTTTTTGTTTAAACGCGCTAATCTCTGGAACTATCAGTCGGATTTGAAAAATTCTTTTAAGCTGCGCCCCAAAGCAAAGGAAAATGAAAAAAAAAAAAAAAAATGTCGGCGTATCGTGAAACGGCCTGGCAGATCACGATATGGCCATTTCTACGATCTGATCGCGATATCGATAACTGGGTCATTTCCCGCTGTCAGTAAGACCTAACCCCATCACGTCTACACTCTATGTCAGACGCGTCTGTCCTCTACACGAGTGAACTTTGTCTACCGTCTGCGATAACAAGCAGACATGATTTGACCTCAGCGTCACCTTTAATTAACGCTAACTGATTAATTATAATAATTAGTATTTTAGGTATTAGTTGTTAAAGAATGTGTGTTTGTTTTACCATGGAGCCGTGACACGGTTGTTTCATGAAAGAAAGCAATTGAAATTAGGATACAATATAATAATGTGAATAAAATTACTGGAGTGGCTCGTGGCTAATTAATAACAGCCGCACGGAAGTCGCGAAAGTCTGACAACCAGTCTTACCAAAGGATATCGTGTTACCCTATCACTGGGTTGTGGAGGACAGATAGACAGTTGCTACATGTGAAATAGTATTCAGCTGTATCCGGATGGACAGGAAACTGACCCCAACGTAGTTGCGAAAAGGCTAGACAGATTGAAGTTGATTTGCACTGCAAGTACCTCTGTACTGTAAATTGTAATTGTTTGTAAAGCTATCTTTCATCATCATCATTTCAGCCGAAAGACGTCCAATGCTGGACATAGGCCTCCCCTAAGCACCGCCACTTCTACCGGTTCTGTGCTTCCCGCATCCAGCCCCACATACCGCAGTGTCTCAAGACGAAAGTCTTTGACCAGTGCGTGTTGCCAGTGATGCCCATATGGCACTGAAACGTGGTCGCTCACAATGGGCCTTATTAGAAGGCTAAAAGTCACTCAAAGGGCAATGGAGAGGGCTATGCTTGGAGTTTCCCTACGTGATCGAATCAGAAATGAAGAGATCCGCAGGAGAACCAAGGTAACCGACATAGCTCGAAGAATTGCTAAACTAAAGTGGCAATGGGCAGGGCACATTGCGCGCAGAACAGATGGCCGTTGGGGCCGAAAGGTTCTGGAGTGGCGACCGCGTACCGGAAGATGTAGCGTTGGAAGGCCTCCTACAAGGTGGACCGATGACCTTGTGAAAGCCACAGGAATCCGCTGGAAGTTATTTTTAGTAGGATCTTATTCAAAGTCTCATATTTTCCGTAGTTTGCATGTGATTGTGCTGATTTAGTGCCGTGCATTTGGCAATAAATAATTTTAAAGAAAGACTGGCCCCGCACTGGGCCCGCTTGGTGGATTATGGCCCACCGAGAGGAGGCCTGTGTCCAAACAGTGGGCACGTTAAAGGCTGAATATGATATGAATATTAGTTTATCTAACCCTAAACCGATGCCTATGGCTGACCTCATCCATTGGTTTTGGAAAGGACAATCAAAACGGGCAGCAATAGCAATAGGATGCTGTTGCTGCTGCTTCGTAGACTGTGCAGTATGGAATTTTTGTGTTTTGGTTTTGTATAAGAAGCAGTTACAGTTTGGCATCTAATGGCCACCATACTATGGCCGTGGTTCTTTTTCAATTTCTAAGATTTCTGCGTAAACAAACGACAAGCTAGGGCTTATCGGTTCTAGTTCGTTTACTCATAGGATGTAACACACTTGGCAACAGACACTGGTCACTAGTCATCGAGTGGAAATGAATTAAAACTGACGAAGACTGGTGGCTACCATTCAGTGGCGAAGCAGTTCCTAAAGAAGCCCTATATAAAAAAAGATTGGGGGCCCTTTTGCCGATTAGTTCTAAAGGATTATTGTATTTATTACTAAACTATCTTTTGCCCGCGGCTCCGCCCGCGTTGATGTCGGTTATATCGCGTTAAAAAGTAGCCTGTGTCCTTCTCCGTATCCCAGGCTATATCTCTGCCAAATTTCATGACGATCGGTTCAGCGGTTTAGGCGGGAAAACGTAACATACAGACAGACAGACAGACAGACAGAGTTACTTTCACATTTATAATATTAGTATGGACTAAATAAATAATTTCATTCTGACTCAGTACTTCAAGCTGCCATTATGATCTTACTAAGAGAATGCAAGAGCAAGTCAAGAAGCGAGCTGGAAAACTAGAGAATCCTGACTTGATTTTCTGTGTGAATTTACTAAATTAAAGCAAGAGCTTTTATTAGGCCACGTCTGTAGTTTTTGAGAGCTATAAACAAATTAGGCTATTTTTGAAATTTTCTTTAGGTATCCATTAATTACGGGTCTTTTAGAAATAAGAATTTGAGGTTGCGGATAATATTTTATGAATTTTCGTTCGGGGGGCCCCATATCAGTGATACGGCTGATGTAGCTACGCCCCTGCTGCCTTTGGTTCTTATGTCCGGCCACTAGTGACAATTTATAAGCTTTAAATCTTCGCCATAACATCTACCCCAATAGCGTAACACCCTTTCAATCATAATCTGAGGGTTTGAGAAAATATTCCTAATCCATTGCTTCATAGGTTTGAAAAAATCGTCTACTCAATAACGTAAATAACGCAATGAACGTGGCTGGACTGTCAAAATTCATTACGATCAATTGCCATTTTATGTGTGTAACGCGCAAGTTAATATTAATTTACTCTGTAGCCTAAACTCTTCTTTTTCTTTCTTCCAGCTATTCCAAACTACGTTCCTGACGATGTCCTTAGTGTACGACATCATGGAGTGGCTGGACCGCCACGACTCTGCTCTGGGGAGGAAGCTCAAGTTTGCGAGGGACGTCATGTTCTCGGGGCTCGTGGTGCCTTTGACGCTGGTGAGATATGTTTTTAAATCAGCCAGCCACTGTAGATCTCAAATCCATCACTTAGATACTAAGTGCTGGAAATGTGGTATACATTGGCCGGTTTAGCGGGTGAGACATTAGACGTGAGCCAAGCTAGCCGAATCATTAACTGAAATTGTACTTTTTTAATTCTATTTTACTAGCTTTTGCCCGCGACCTCGTTTGCGTTATATTTATTGTTCCCCTGACCCACCCCGTCGCATCACATCGCCTGTCCGCGCTGTTACTTCGGTTTCGCTTAGCGTTCTTTCAGACTTTTTTCTTTTTGCTCTGTTTCTAAGTTTTAAGGATCCTAGCGTGATATTAAATAGACTTCCTCAAGAATTGGGCTATAACATGCAAATATATATTTTCAAATGCGACTGGTAGTTCCAAAGATTAGCGCGTTCAAACTAACAAAAAAAAAAAAACTCTACAGCTTCATTATTAGTAAGTATACAGGAAAAGTTTTTAATCAGTGCGCAAATTTTGACAAATTACACTTAAACGTATTTTATACCATTCCCCCTCTAAGAAGCTTATTTTATTCACTGAAAACAGTGAATAAAAAGCACTTTTAATCACTATTGTGTTTGAATTTAGAACACACCAATATATAATTCGACTTCCATCTCAATGCTATACAACCTCCTTGCGAAAAATATGTACTCGATACAAACAATACTCGACGGCACGGTTGAAGCGATTGACTGCCGCGTTGCGTGTCGCGGGTTTGATTCCCGCACGGAACCAATATTTGTATGACCTACAAGTACTTGTTCCGGGTCTGGCTGTTTGTGTATGTGACTGAAATATTTTTAAACGCACCCACAATACAGGAGAAATTCCTAGTGTGGGGAACCTTTAAAAAAAAAAAACTCCTTGTGCACTCTACGCCCTTCAACGTCCAAAGATGCCCCAGGGTTTCGTCCAGCAGAAAATTCTGACCATCGACAGGAAATAAATATCGCTTTACAGGTTGACCATCCTTATAATAATAATAATAATAAGAAAATTACTCCAAAATTTTTCCAATTTTAATGTGCATTTTAATTAATTTACCTTTCCTTTTTTCTTCATTAAATGTCTATTTTCGCTTAAATCTTTCTTTTTCTCGTAGTCATGGTATAAAGTATAGGATGCAACTCTTGAATAAAACGGATTTATATCGAGGGCCACGAAGCACTCGCGTCGCTCAGGATTCTAACACTTGAATCTCCTTACGGTCGTGATTCAGTCGTTAGAATACTTCACTTGCTCGTGATTCATCTATGGCCCTCGCTTTAAATCCGTCCTTTATTCACTAATTTCATAATATACCATTATTATACACCTATTTCTTATTTTGATATGTCTTACTACAAAAAAATTAAGTTATCGTTAACGAAAGATGTTTATTTTGAAACTGGTATAATGGATACTCGTCGCGCAACGCGCTGGCGCGCGGCGGCGCGGTCAGTGAAGCGGAACGGTACGGTACGGTAGGGTAGGTACCTATCAGCTGTGCGCTCGCCCAATGATATTATTACGAATAGATTGTGTTGTTGTGATTGTTGTATAGATTGTGTTATTTTGCTGATTTCAAGTAGATAAAAAAAAAAAAGTATTGATTCAATAATGGAAATGAATATTACTGATACTGAACCACCAAAAAAATGTGTGCTCTGGTTAAAAACTTATCCTGTATAGATTAAATCAGTATGTGAGAAAGAATATGAGTTTTCTATGTCATCAACAGGTAGGAGCTTTGTCTCACTATATTTTGAGTATAATTATTTTACAAAACACGCCTGCCATCCAACCTCCTCCACAATTTGATTACTATTCAATATCGATAGCAAAATGTTTTTAGAATAAATATAGAACTGCAACTACAATCATTGATGAGCAACCAAAACATGTTCCCTGAGGCATGCGAAGACGACTATTTTTACCTATTTGTGAAAACTGGTCACCCATCTATCAAATTACCTTTTTTACTTCACCGATAGATCGATCAGCCTTATTAATTACCCTCGACACTCTTTTACCAAAACCTTTTAATAACCTCCCAATGTTTCCTTCCAGTTCGTTACCACAATGTTCTGGACCCTGTACTGGATCGACCGCGAGCTGGTGTTCCCGCAGGTCTACGACCAGCTGGTTCCCTGGTGGTTCAATCACTGCGTGCACACCAACATCGCTGTCGTGGTGCTGATCGAGACGGTGCTGCAGGCCAGGAGACATCCCGCGCATTTTAAGCTGGAGTTGTGGCTGACTGGCGGCTCTGGAGTGTTGTATGCTATTGTGTGAGTATTTGACCATTTTATTCAAGCCGTCAGCAGCGAGGTGTCATTTTTTTTTTTAACTTATTTACTTATCAGTAAATTAAAAATAATTTATTAACTTAAAAATAAAGTCTTTCTTTTACTGAATTTAAAACCATCTATGGTCAAATAGCAGGTCACATCACATGTCACCACACAAATAAATCTTCAATATTATAAAGCTAAAGAGTTTGTTTGTTTATTTGTTTGAACGCGCTAATCTCAGGAACTACTGGTTGGAATTGAAAAAATATTAGTCCATTTATCAAGAAATATTATAGGCTATATAACATCACGCTACGACCAATAGGAGCGGAGCATAAATGAAAAATGTTACAAGAACGGGAAAAAATATTCTTTTTTGAGAGCTTCCTTTGCGTGCGCTGCGTAAACGATTTAAGTCAAAGTCAAAGTCAAATAAATCATTTATTTCAAATAGGCACGAAGATGCATAATTTTGAACGTCAAAAATTACATGAATAGTTAATTGATTCTAGTTATGCAAATATCATGTATGATGGAATTGTTCCTCTTTAAAAGTTCTAAAAAAAAGTCCGCGACAGCATAATTATGTCTATCTTTTAAGAGGCTACAGTGGAGCCCTCATCGTTTGTTCGGTGATATCTTTTATTTTAGAATGAAAATGCAGAAAATAAGCTCGTCAAGTTGTGCTTCACAAGACTATGGAGCTTAGTGGCCACTATTTTCCGTTTTAATGATTACAATAAAACATAACAATTTAAAACTACTGTTTGTAGTAATAATAACGTATAGTCTTGTGAAGCACAACTTGACGAGCTTATTTTCTGCATTTTCATTCTAAAATAAAAGAAATCACCAAAATAACGATGAGGGCGCCACTGTGCGCTCGATGCAGTCTTAAGATTGACTCACTATAACCTTTTTTTATGGTAATCAAATTTGTTCGAAATTAATGCATTATTTGCAAAGGAGTTTTGTCAACATAATATTAATCCTTATCCAAATAATTTTATTAATCACAAGTATTTACATCACTTGATTTCATTCAACATCTTAGGAGATATCATAACTTTAAAATAACTTCGCAACAAAAAAGTGTATAGGCTATTTAACATCACGCTATATGCCCCTAAGGAGCCGTGCAAAACGACAAAACGTCGGAAAAAACACTAAGCGAAAACGAAGTAATTGCGCGGACTGGCGATGCGATGCGACGGGGTGGGTTGTGGGCCGAAATTTTACGCGGACGAAGCCGCGGGCAGAAGCTAGTAGGAATATAAAGAATCGAATACCTACAATACAGATGAACAGGTGAAAACTCAATAAAATGCGCAGTATTCCTCCATCTTGTTCTCGCTTACGCATTTTTTCTATACCTGTCTCTATCGCAACTCGTAAAGGCTCCTACAAAAAGGCGCGACACGCGACGCGACACAAAGACACCGCGTGCCGCGCGACGAGCGGCCTGTTTGTGTCGCGTCGCGTGTCGCGCCTGCTTGTAGGAGCCTTAAAGCGGCTTGCTCTCGTCCATAACAAGCAGTGCCATGTGATTTAAAGTGACGTCATGACGAGATTGCTATTGTATGAATTTTTTGATACCGATTATGACGTTTTTCGTACCGCTTTTAAATACAGAGTAGCGATTAAGTCACCTACATCGGTCAAGAGGGTGATTCTACCTGTCATACTGAACAACTTTCGTTATGAAACTCTATAAATCTCTATCTCATATCTGTCCCTGTTCTATTATACTTGCATGTAATTGTGTAGGCTCTGTTGGAGAACCAATAAATGGCTACTTTGTACTAATGTTTCATTATTTTCTATTCCAGCTATTACTCCATCTTCTTCTTCGCCCACCGCTGGCTGTACGCTATCTTCGGCATCATGACCTGGTGGCAGGTCTGCCTCTACCAGATCCTCATCTGGACTTCCACCTTCGTCTTCTATTTCCTCCAATTCCCCGTCAACAGGATCTTCCACCGAGAGGAATTCAGTGACCAAAAAGAAATCCAGGAAACCAAGACTGGGATCCCGAATGGAGCATATAGTGAAGAATCTAGTGGCATGCATGATAGCTGGTTGAAGCATCGCTCCAAGAATCAGATTGAGAGTTCTAGATTCTGATTGGTTGATTACTGGTTATGGTTTTAATGTAATTGGATGATGATGTGTGATTGGATGCCCACCTTTGATGCCCGGTTGCTGTAACTGTTGGATATGGGTTCCTTATTGGGTTAAAGTCCCTGTCACATCCTGCAAACTTAGATGAACAGGTTACTGGATTTAGGTTGATGTTGATCCTAGTACCAGCAGAATTTCTCAATAGAATGGGAACCATTGAATGGGTCCAATATTAAACCTGCCTATGAATTGTCCCACTGCAGATCAGATACCTTTTCTCATACACGGTAGGAACCAGCATTGATCACCACGTCACGATGTTTTCCTTCAACAGTCAGTGGAGTCTTAGATTAACTTATTATGACGTTGAAAAAGTCACAATCAAGCCAGGTTTTCATCTAAAATCAGGCGCTCAGAAACGGGTTCATAAAAATTTGGATTGACTTTGATGTTGTTGACATTGACATTGCTCGATAAATTCGCCCAAAATATACCAATGGCTGTGATTTCTTCAAATTAATACAGCAGAATGTGATTAACTTAAGAATCGGTGATATTTAATCTTAATTTGTATTTTTTGACAAATAATTACTTACATGACAATTTTTTAGTTTAGGTAATGGTTATTTAAAACTGTTGTAAAAATAATAATACATATTATGGCTTTTTTAGTCTAGATTATGATGTCTTTAACCAAAAATATTATGAGAGTGTTGGTCATTATTTCGGTGACAAAAAAAAAAGAAAGTTGTCTTAGGAAAATGAGAAAAATAATCTAATAATATAGATAAATGATTACAATTCCAATTTTGTATTTTTGTAAAAGAATAATATTATTATAGTGCCTTTAATAAGTTAAGTTTCATAGAATATTAAAATAAGTTTACTTGGTATTTTGAAAAGCTATTTCAATATTTAAAAGGAACATGCAGTTAATACGAGTATATTCAATATTATTTTAAACCTAATTGAAATACTAACTTTACTCGTAATTTTGCAGTTGGTAACTTAATCTCATTAATTCTTTTGCCCTATAAACAATCGACATCGCCTTACGAAACACCTTGTATTAAGAGTTAATTGTGTTTGTTTGTAATAATAAGTGTAGATAAAAGAAAGTATAGAACAATATTAATTTTGCTTTTGTTTTATTTTATTATCAGGCCTCCACCTAAATGATTTAATGTTGCCCCCTTTTTAACCCATTTCAAAAAGAGGAGGAGGTTCTCAATTCGTCTGTATATATACAGAATGATTTTTGAGATGGGGCAGTAATAGTAGGTACCGGTACCTTATCCGTTGTAGTTACAGAAAAACGGTTTCAGGAGACTGTCCTTATTTTTTTGAGAAATTTTGATCACCATTCAAGATTTCGAAAAAAAAAATATATATATATTCAATCAGCGAGAAAATGTTCCATTTTCACTAAAAATATTTTTGATGCCAACCGATCCTGTTTCATATAAGGATGAAACGGACCAACTGAGGTTTGAATACTAGAAAAGTTAGACGCAGACTTTTCCCATACGTTTCATAGGAAATGAGACTCCAACTTATTTTTTTATGATGTATAGACAGCGACGTTAATTGAGCAGGTCCTTACTGCCCCAACTCAAAAATCCACCCTGGATACGAGTCATTCTCAGGTCGGGCAAAGTGTAATTGGGTTTTCCCATCAGGAATTTTACGGTAGCATTCCGGAGTCTGGATTTGTGCCCGGTTGATGGCAATAGGCTCGCCCCCTATTACATGGGACTTAAAAACAACTGGCAAAATATGGTCGTACTACATACATATATCCATACTTTAATATTATAAATGTGAAAGTAACTCTGTCTGTTACGTTTTCACGCCTAAACCGCTAAACCGATCGTCATGTGGCAGAGATATAAAGAAGGACTAGGCTACTTTTTAACGCCATAACTGTCATCCACGCGGGCGGAGCCGCGGGCAAAAGCTAGTATCTAAATGTGTACTATCTCTGCCTAACCCTTCGGGGAATATACATAGGTGTGATGTAGTTTATTTTTTAATATTTATGTTCATTGATATTTTAATCAACCGTACACCGATTATGTCCGATTTTTTTTGTAGGTGAAGCTTGCGTGGTGGTCCTATATAAATTTTATTAACTTGGGTAGTTTTTGACTTAGTTTCAATAATACGTATTTAATCCACCCGGTGTATGTTGATGATGTTATAAAAACTTCCTGTCATTGTTTACATAGCAAGTAGTGGTAAACGAATTTTTGTGGGGTAGGTAGGTACCACAACTAAAAAGTGAAAAATAAAAAACATATTTTACAAATAATAAAAAAAAAAACAACTGACTTCCAAAAAAACACTACCATTGAAAAATTACTTTAAATTCGGGAGTTCGTGGCAAAAAACTTAAAATACAAAACCAAAGAAACCGACTTCGGAAATTAAAGTTATTTTAAACTTTGAAGACGGTTTTTTCGTGTTTTTTTTTTGTAGACGGTATTTTTGTTAAGTTATTCTATTTAAGAAAAGATCCAAATAATTCTTCATCATCATCATCATCAGCCTATAGCAGTCCACTGCTGGACATAGGCCTCTCCAATTGCACGCCATTCAGCTCGATTCTCGGCAACTCTCATCCAGCTGCTACCAGCCACCCTGCGGAGATCGTCGCTCCACCTAGCCTGAGGACGTCTTACCTTATGTTTGTCGATTCGCGGTCTCCACTCTACCTCAACACGTCTACCCCAGCGGTCATCGGTTCTACGGCTAATATGGCCGGCCCATTGCCACTTCAGCTTGCTTATTCTGTGAGCTATGTCGACAACTTTGGTTCTCTGCCGGATCACCTCGTTCCGGATTCGATCCCTCAGAGAAACTCCAAGCATAGCCCGTTCCATAGCTCGCTGAGCGACCTTCCAGTATGACAATGTCATCTGCAAATCTCAAGTGTGAGATGTACTCGCCGTTGATGTTCATGCCACGTCCTTCCCAGTTCAGCATCTTAAACACATCCTCCAATGCGTTAGAGAACAATTTCGGGGAAATTACGTCCCCTTATCTCACGCCTCGACGCAGGGGGATATGTTCAGTTCGCTGATCCTGGATTTGGACGGTCATTGTCGCGTTGTCATAAAGACATCTCAGCACTTGGCTTGGCTTGACTTGGCTCGACCTGACATCGCAGCAGAGACTCCAAAACAGACCAGGTCTCGATAGAGTCAAAAGCCTTTTCATAGTCCATAAATGCAAGACATAGGGGCCGATTATACTCTTCGGACTTCTGTATAATTTGCCGCACTGTGTGGGTGTGGTCTATGGTGCTGTATCCTCCTCGAAACCCGGCCTGCTCCGGTGGCTGAAACTCATCGAGTCATAGCGATAGACGATTCGTAACGACTTTTGAAAACAACTTATACGAGTATACGTGGCTAAGGAGCGAAATGGGTCTCGAAATAATTCTTAAAAATCTATATTTGATTTGATCTTAGATTTTTTTACAGCTCTATTTTCTCGCTTGCTGAAAGCAAGTGACAAAATGGAAAATATAAAGTGACGATAAATTTCTTTTCTTTTTTTTTTACTTATCTTCAGTCTCATCTTATTAGGTAGATGGAGTACACAGAACACTAATACTCCTTAGCGGATGGAGTAGGTAGCCCTATAGTGTGGTACCCCGCTAAGGAGTATAGTGTTCTGTGGTGGTACATACCACCGTCACATCGCTGGGCAGTGTCTAGAGACGGCAGTAGTAATAACATTCGTAGCGCCAAAAGTGCGTTGGGCGCAAAACTTCTGCCACAGTTTCAATTTCTCAATATCTTAATCTTAATATTATTTTTGTCGTAGTGCGTATAAACGGCGGTAACACGCTTTGTTTGTATGGAAAATGTCGACATAAGCGCCGAGGTCGTTTCTCTGTGGCTACTTAGGTGGTAGAAAAGGAAACCAAAACTTATTTTACATAGTTTTTTATTATAGGAAAGTCTCCTTAAAACTATTGTGTACAAAATAAAAATAAATGTTGTTCGTATTTATAAAATGTACAAATATTTTGAGTAAGAATGTTATCGAGAAAAAAAATGAGCAAAGAATAATGAAAATGCCCAACATTTAAACATGACAAGAGAAGACACTTCTTATATAATTCTTCTTCTTGGCATTATCGAATAAATTAGTACAAGATTTTTCAAAATTCAATGTTTGATAAATGCAGGCAATTTTCAATAAAAAATTGCCCGACCTGGGGACCGAACCTTGGACCCAACGCTCAGCTGACGCGCTTATGACATTCAAATTATCATGCCATCAACGTAATTATGCCATCTCTTTTCTCGATCACAAACACACTTGAATTTTTCTTAAAAGTACAGGTAACTAAGAGTATTTTTATTTTCTTTTAATTTCTATAAATTAGTAAATTGGCAGTGGTTGACAATGTTCCGAAAATAGTTATTTTTCTTTACATAATTAATTTTACTTAATTGACTTATCATTTTAATGTACTTCTTTATACGAAAACCTGTAGGGTATCAGAATATTTTTTGTTGGTAACAACAGAATTGTCCAAATGTGGAACATTCGACACTAAAAGTATCGAATGCATAACCTCTTACCGTTTTAAAGCTTCTTCTTATACTTTTCCACTTTTTGCAATTTGTAATGCATCATCTTTGATATAGATCCCAAATTTTCAAATAATATTTACTCTTGATCATATAAAATCTATAAAAATCCGAATTGAAATCTTCCTCTTTTATCAAGTCTGTTTAAAAGAATTCTATAATTGATCGTTATTACGTCAAAAAACATGGACTGATTCAGCACAGATTCAGTTTCAATTATCAATCTACATTTTAATATTTTGACAGAAAAATCTTGCAACTTTCCATCTACGTTCACAAAAATGTTGCCACACCCATCAGACCATCACAAAACTACCCTACAAGTTTTCATATGCCCAGTAACTCTAATAAAAGTCTACAGACCTATAAAAAAGCTGTCTAGGATACCTATGAGAAGGATCGTCTTGGTACACCAGCCTTTGTGGTTGTAGATAATAAGAAGTTGGTGTCCTTATACTGACCCCGGAAACCTGAGGTCGCTTTCTGACTTGGAAACTTGCTATATCTGACGCAGCATACTGTGGATCTGCTGGTTGCAAGTTATTTCTAAATCTAGAGAATGTATAATCTCTGTCTGATGGTATAACAAACCCTGATGGTACTCTGCTTACTGGCAAAGTTGGTGTTAGAGCTTCATTGAACCTGACATCGTAATCATTTTCTATACTGTCCGCCAGATTCTGTTTAATTGATATATTTTCAGGGAGTAACGGCTTTCCTGTTGCTGTGTAAGGCTTTGATATTTCTGGTTTAGGTTTTATATCTTTTTTATATTCTGAAGGTCTGTATGGATTATCTGAGAGTAAGGGTGTGGCTGTAGCTAAGTAAGGTTTTATATAGTCTCCCGGTGATAATGTAGATTCTAATTTGTCACGAATTGCTTCGTAATTATCGTTATATACTCGGAGAACTTTTGAAGCTAAGTTTTTAGCTTTTTGTTCCTGTGTTGTTGGCTCTTCAGTTGTCGGGGCAACCGTTGTTGTTGTTCTTGTAGTTGTTGGTTGTGTTGTCACAACAACTGTTGTTGTTTCTTTCTTGTTGTTTTTATCGTAATCTATATCTTCTTCGTCGTAATATTCTTCTTCATCGTATTCATCTTTCAGTTCTTCTTTAATTGTTCTTTCTGTTGTGACTGCTGTTGTTGGTTTGTCTGTGGTTGTAGTTGTAGTAACAGTGGTGCTAGGTGTTGTAGTGGTAGTGGTAGTGGTAGAAGTGGTAGTAGTAGGGGTAGGCGTAGTTGTGGGTTTAGGAGAAGTGGTGGTAGGTTTCGGGGTGGTATTAAGTGGTGCTGAGACATCCCTTCCCGCTACGGGCTGTAGTCCGCGGGGAAGGTACGGGCTTCCACCCCTAGAGGGTAAAAAAGGACGTTTAACTACCTTCACATTTGGTCGCAAGTCTTTAATTTTGCTTGTAATGTCTTCTCCTGCTCTGAATCTCTCTTTCTCTTTCTTTTCTTCCTCATAATCATAGTACTCATCATCTGCTGGTACAGGTTTAGGTTTAATCCTCTCTTCTTTAGCTCTTTGATTGTACGTATACTTTTGAGATTTCACTGGTTCATCATAGACCTCTTCTTCATAATCTATTGGTCTTTTGGATTTTCTTCCTTTATCTGAATAATGAGGTCTTGTAGGCTTGAATCTTTCCTTTTCTACCGGTTCAAGCTTTGGTCTTTGCTGTACCGTGCTTGTCTTTCCAGAAGACGACGGTCTACTCGTATCATCTTCCTCATAATCATAGTACTCATCATCATCTACTTTTGGAGGAGCTTTTGTAGTAGCAATAGGAACATAATCATATTTATCTTTTTCGTTTATTGGAACTGGTCTTTTGATCTTCGGAGGCATTCTAGGTTTGCCGAAAAGACCAGAACCATTTGGTTTTACTAGGGTAGTAGCTGGAGTTTCAGGTGCTCCTGGGACATCCCTCTTCTCCTCGTTTCTGTCATCATATGGTCTTTGAACAAAGTCACTCTTTGTGTATGGTCTACTGTCCCTAGTTTTAAAAGGAGTTCCTCCTCTATACCTTCGACCTTCGGAAAACCTGTCCTCCCTTGGCCTGGATGGTCTGACTGTCTTTTGTTCTACTAATACTTCTTCTTCTTCTTCTATATCTGCTTCTTCCCTAACAGGTCTTCTTTCAGGTCTTTCACGGGAAGGTTCATCTCTTGGCTTGATTTCTTCTCTAGGTCTTATTTCGTCACGAGGCCTGATTTCATCTCTTGGCCTGATTCCGTCACGCGGCCTTATTTCATCTCTCGGCTTTATTTCGTCACGAGGCTCAACTTCATCTCTTGGTCTAATTTCGTCGCGTGGCCTAATTTTTTCTCTAGGCCTTATTGGTTCCCTAGGTCTAATTTCATCACGCGGTCTTATTTCATCACGAGGCCTTACTTCATCCTGAACTCTTGATTCATCTCTTGGCCTCACAACTTCATCCCTTGCCCTAACTTCATCCCTTGGTCTGATTTCATCCCTTGGTCTGACTTCATCCCTCGGTCTGACTTCATCTCTAGGCCTATACTCATCTCTCGGTCTTGGCCTTTTAGGCCTATCCTCTCTGTTCTGATCTCTCTGTCCCATCCTAGGCCTTTCCTCATCATCAGGCCTATATCTTTCTTCTTCTTCTTCATCTCTGGGCCTTGGTCTAGGTCTTCTAGAAGTAGGACGTCTATCTTCTTCATCATCGTATGGTCTTCTCTCAGGGTATGCTGGTCTTTTCGCTGGTCTTCTGTCGTACGGTCTTCTTTCTTCGTAATCGTCTTCTGGTTCCTCGTCTCTTGGTCTTGGACGGCGGTCGTATGATCTGGAATGTTTAAAAAATATTTTATCGATAAGGATATATGTTTTACACATTGAGTTTCTTTAAATTTGGACTATCGCTGCTATATATATGCTACCATTCTGAAGGCGAACAAATCGCAATGACAGACCTCAGTGACACTACAGTCGCAATTCCGAAGACGAACGCAGACACTACAGTCGGTGCTGTCTGCATTCGTCTTCACTTTTTTTTTTTTAAACTTTGCCCCACACTAGGAATTTCTCCTGTATCGTGGGTGCGTTTACAAACATTTAAACTCACATACACAAACAGCCAGACCCGGAACAACTACTTGTAGGTCATACAAATATTTGTTCCGTTCGGGAATCGAACCCGCGACACGCAGCGCAGCAGTCAATCGCTTAACCACTGCGCCAACCGTGTCGTCAGAATAAATATAATAATAATTGTGTCTTTATAATTTTCTGAATGAATAAAAAGAGTGTTAGCTATTACTTTTATTATGAATACATACCTATCGTCTTCATAGTCGTCTACTGGCGGCCTCTTCTTCTTGCCAGGCCTGCGTGGTCTGGGTCTTCTTCTGAAAACATAGACAAATTCATTGATTCTCTTTGATGTACAAAAGTACTCACTGATGTGTGTCTTGCTAGGTCTTGCTATACCAAATGCCATAATTATTCAATTTGATCATTACAAAACCTTAAGTCAATTATTTGATTGACTAGTTATGCAAACAAACAACTGAATATATACGAGATTTTCTCGCAGATGAACTTGGTAGGTACGACTATGAGTAAAGACTTTACGTAAAGTCGTTACTAAAATAATCGATAATTAATTCATTCTCAGCCACAAGCGACGCTTAGTTTGTAGCTCGTCGAACATGTCACATTGTATTGTAAATTTATAATGTATATAAGTTATTATTATGATTATTTTTTTTGACTGAAAGTGTCACAATTTATTTATCCATCAAAGTTAATGATTGGTTATTTTTGAGGGCCGTCTCTGTTAGAAAAATCAAATCGAATCAAAAGACATTTATCCAAATTAGGCCAAGAATCAGCAATTTTCGAACGTCAAAATTACATAAGACAGTCCCCCAAAATGCCCGCCCTTCACCACTTCCACTGCTTTAGCTGGGAAAAAGGCAAAGTGTCAGCTATAATCAAAACTTAGAAAGGAATGTTAAACTTGGTTTACAGATTGTGTCCAATTCTTAATTCAAGTACATATCTCTATTATAAAGTTATTTTGCCATATAACCGATCTGTTGTTACAAAGCCAATATCATGGGCTTTTATGCTACGTACCTGTCTTCATAGTCATAATCATCTCTAGCATAGTAATAGTCATCGTCGTCGTAATCATATCTATACGCTGGTCGCCTGCGGCCTGGGCGCGGTGGTCTCTGTGTGGTGGTGGTCGTGGTAGTGGTGGTGGGTGGTGGCACTGGCGTGGTGGTTGTTGTAGCTTGGTAGAGCGCATCGTTTCTGGAAAAAGAAAAATAAATATTGGAAATACTGCGACAACATGGTTGGTGGTTTGTTGGGTACACGATTTTCACAAGCATACTAGGTATATATAGCTGACGCTACCATACAAGATCTAAACATAATCCGTAGCCTGTGTGGCTGATATGACCTTGAGATCGATCGTTTGCGACGGCCGGAAAGATAACTACCTTTGTGAAGCACATCGTTCAAACTAAGTCGGAAATTTTTTGCTCGTTCGCCCGACCTCTCAGATTTTTCTGTTCAGATAAATGTCTACTTCGATGGCGTTTTTTAAATAAATCGATAATAATACACTACTACATAGTACTTTAACAACCTAACTTTCGATTCATGTTATGCAAAATTAGCATTGTCGTACACGACTAAGGAACAATATGTACTACTTGGCTATTTCTAAGCATTGCTAAACCGCATAACAATTCAAGTTACTAGAATGTGGTTTAAATAAATCAATCATATTGGTTTGTAACATAATTATATCTAGTGCCTTACTATCATAAAAGTAAAAATCGGTAAAAATCAAATTCATGCGTCAAAAGCGCTAAACCGATTGTCATGAGATTTGGCAGAGAGGAAGTTTTGTACTTGGAGAAGGTCATAGAATATTTTTCATCTATCAAGTTGAAACTGTCGGCTAACACCGCAGGCAAAGCTTGTAAATTATTTGAGTCTAATAAACAGTTTATGCAATTATTACATGCACAAAAGTAGCCTTGGTGAGAAGGGAATGGTACTTGCTCTACAGCTGTGTCGTGACTTTGATGTGCTTGGCTTTACAAATCATGATGTGCATATTAGGTATCCACTTTTGAAAATAACTCCTACATTTTATGACTAGTGGCGTAAATGAAAGGGATTTAAAATTTAAGATTGATGCTGGAGCTCAAAGGGTTGAGGGGCTCGTGGCTAGATAAAAACAACCGCACGGGTTGATTGAAAGTTAAGCTACGCTTGACGAGGTCAGTCGGTGGATGGGTAACCATTTATAAAATATTGAACCCAAATCAAACGGCGAGGTAAGCGGAACAGGGTGTAAAGTTTACTCATCATCTATAGAAAATGGAAGATCCTCCGCCACAATATCATAAGCAATTCTTGAACAACTGGTACAAGATGTACCTGTTTCGATAAACCACCTCATTTGCCTTGAAAGACACCTGCAACTAAAAAGCTAGTAGTAAACCCTTTATTATCTCGACACGAGCTATTTTTGACTACAACAACTAACAAACAACTACAACAAAACTCGAAAAATCTAGTCATTTGTTCAAATTAGGCTATATTATAATAAATGACCTTAGATTTTTTATGATTTTTGATTTTAGTGTTCCGTACGTATAAACGTCACCCTTACAGGATCACTCGTGTGTCTGTTTGTCTGTCACAGGCAATTTGCTCAGAATCTAATGGACCGATTAAGTTGAAATTTGGTACACATATGAATTTCTGTGACCCGAACACGGATGTGTAACGTAAATTTATGAATTTTAAATATTGGGGTCATTATTAGGGGGCAAAATAGAGGAGAAAGAAATCATATAATGTGTTCTTTCCCTTTCATTAAATGAAAGGGTTTACTGTGAAGGTTAGACCCTCACAATTAACCCTTTCATTTGATGTCTTTCATTTTTCATTTAATTTAATGGATTTTCATTAAAATTTCGTTTTTAATTATTTTAAAATAAATCGTTTTAAGAGTCCCTATCAATTTCGCGGTCTAAAAACAGAAATTTCTATTTTTTTCAGCACAAATTTCTCAGTAACCTGAAGATACCTGGTTTTTTTTTTAATGCCCTGTTATTCATCACATCTTTATCTAGTAAGTGTACTGATTAAAATTTTGATAACTACTCAATATAAATTACGAAAAATATAAATCTAACACATGTTTTTACGTAAGCACGATACACCCGATTTTCCAATCGTTTTTTTGGCTTACTGGTGGCAAATAACAATCTGAAAAAATTCATACATACTGGACATATAGTATACTAGTAAGCCTACAACTTATTTTTTTTAAGTTTAACGTATAAGTTCATTAAAAAAAATGTTATCCACGCTGAAAAAACACAATAAAATCATGTGCAAAACCGTTGTCTACGCGTAAGAATTTATTGAAAATAACAATAAGTGTTCAATATTCTAAAATTTGATGTATTTATCTACCAAACCTAATTTTTTTTTTTTTTTTTTGACTAATACTTTTATTGTAATAAAATATCTAAATAATGCCTTATAAACCGACGCGCTTGCTCGATACATTCAGTCGCGCCCAAGGGCTTCTCGACGACGGACCTGTGTCGCCCGTGACGTTCGCCGCTCCCGACGTAACTCGCGAATTGTGCGAATTTTGTACTAGGCCTAATCAGTTTTGAGACTGTGAGTATATTTTTATTTTATTTATGCATAGTGTGACACTTTGTGATTTGTTAATGTTATTCATACATATTAATTTTTTGTATTGTACTATTAGTAAATTAGTGTTTAATTTTTAGAAAATGGGTCGATAAAGTGAACTTTATTATCACGGAAAAATCAAAGGAAAAAAGAAAAAACGCGAAAGGCATGTGCAGTTCTTAGGTATTTTTTTTTTTCACATATCGTATAGGAAGGAACATAAAACATGGCGCGTGACTAAGAATATAAAAGAAGCAGTGGAAGAAAAAAAGCGCGCCATTACAGAAGAATATCGTCGTCGAACTGGGCTCCTCGTCGATACAGTAAAGCAATGTAGCGGCTCAACCAATGAGTGCAATACTGCGCGAACGTTCTTTAAAGACCCTGCTCTCGCAGCTGCGATCACTGGGGTTAAAAAAGATCTCATTACAAGATTCTCTGTTATACTGAAAGACCTTTCGTGCTCATACACACGGCCACAAATCAAGCTATACATTTCCAGTTTAGGCTGATCTCGCATTGTATAGGATTTCCGTACAATGAGAGGTCAGCTTATACTGGACATGTATAGGTTGATTTGTGGCCGTGTGTACGATGTAAAGCCAGAGGCCTACAAGGAGTATACACTTGACATGACTAGGCTACGTCACCAAGTACCAATGGTACAAAATGCCTTCTAGTGTACATAAAATATTAATTCACTGAGCTAATTTCATCAAATCCCTTGTCCTTCCTATAGGTCTACTGAGCGAAGAAGCTCTAGTCTAGACGCAAAGACTGCCGCAATTATAGAGCTGCTAATAATCTATTATTAAGTGGGAAAAAACCAAGTGCATAAAATGTTCTTTACCAGATAGTATTGAATCAGAGAAACTAGAATTCGTAGATAAAACTGTTTTCCTGGGGATCATGATGGATTCAAGGCTAATGGGGTCCTCATTTAACATCTCTTGCAGGACGTCTAAGTTCAGCAGCATATGCTGTCAGAAAAATCCGTCAATTTACTTATGTACGAGGCTAGTCTA
The DNA here is from genome assembly GCA_947523025.1 of Dryobota labecula. NCBI lineage: Eukaryota > Metazoa > Arthropoda > Insecta > Lepidoptera > Noctuidae > Dryobota > Dryobota labecula. The sequence continues at coordinate 335,218 of OX383310.1, read as the reverse complement.
TTTTAGTTACTTTCATAGTATAATTTCTTGCGGTATTTTACTTTGGGGACGGGCTGCAGACATCGAGTCTATTTTTATTCTGCAGAAAAGAGCCATCAGAGCCATATATAATGTCCGCAGGAGCGATTCTCTAAGGGAACTGTTTAAGGATATTATCATCATGACAGTACCTTGTCAATATATCTACGAGAACATCATGTACGTACGGAAAAATTTACATATTTTTAGAAAAAGAGGTGAAGGACATAATTATAGTAATAGAAATAGGACCTACTAGTTCAACTAGGTTTCAGACTGGCTAAAGTAGACTCGTACTTTATGGGGTACTGTTTAAAATGTTACAATGAAATTCCTCCCCACATACTTCAACTGAATGAAACTAAATTTAAATCTTGTATAAAACGCATACTATGAACGCAGGTATATTATAAGTTGGGGGATTACATCGCTGATAAAAATGCTTGGCTGAATGCTGGTCTTGCTCCACAACCACAACTAATCGATTAACATTTGAAAATAATGTTGGAGCTGCTGAAGATTGTAAGACTATATTTGCATTGTATGAACTCAATCTCCTTTGTATTATATAATTGCATAGCACAGGTGTGAGTACTATGTACTATAGAGCTACCATTAACCGGATAATATGCCTTTCATTGACTTGAATGTGCCCTGGCGGCTGAGAGTATGTTATGCTCACTAAGATGTCTCGCTGATGGTGGCGCGTGTGTTGGATCATTTAGCTCCCTTCAAAATGGTTGAGCTGAATGGTGCTAATCCATGCGATATGTTCGTGAACGGGCGCCGTCAGTTGGGACTGGTCATCTCTTAGCTGCCACGGCTTATTTTAATTATCTTATTATAATTATATTATCTTTAAAAAAATTTTTTTTTGTTTGTTTCTATTTTTTATACCTACTCTGGACGCTTTTAACGTGTACGTTTTTATTTTTAATTTTTATATCGGTCTTACATTTAGTTATAAACTCAATATTATAGATCTAATATTTTTGTAACAATTTAATGTAATGGAGTTTCTTGCCCGTTCTTCTCCATACGTACCTACTACGCTTTGGAATGGGCATGTAGCTTCATTTTCTTACTGACCCACTCCTTGAGAATTCAAAAGTGCCTGTAAATGGTTTAATTGAAATGATTTGAGTTTGAGAAAGCATAGCACGAGAAAAATTGGAAGGAAGCAGACTATTGAAGATGCGCTCTGCTTATCTCCTCCGATTCATTAATATCCAGCATCAGACCATTGCCTAAGAGAACATCGGGTACTTTGGCGCCAGAAGTATTACAATTATTGAAAGCTCCTGAAGCGCCTGAAAGGATGCACTTATCCGATGAAGAAGCAAACAGCGAGTAGACAAAAGCCAAAGGCCTTTTTCAAGGCCGCCTATTTAAAGTGTCTTAAACGTAAAAAAAAACTTTTTTATTTAAAGACTTTATGTATATGTACACATTATATAAATACAACATTATACTTAGTAATATAATTATGTGTTTTTATCGTATAAGTCTACAAACAAATACCTACCTACATTTAAATTAAAAATTTCATATAAAAAATCTAAGTGGCTCGTAATATAATTATTCCGAACACTGTTCGCCGGGGAGGTCTGTAGTAGGTAAATAATCCAGGAGGGTGGGTAATAACACATGTAATTAGTTTCAGACCTATCTTATATATACATATGTATTGGTCACACTTTATAGTTTGCTTTTACTATGATGAACGCCGTACTTAATATTGTTATTTTTACTTACCTACTAGGTGGTAATTATGACGTGTTATAAATATAACACGTCATAGTTACAATAAAATCCATCCAGTATTACAGAACCTAGTAGGTAAGTAAAAATTAGGGAGTGCTGTTAATAGCGGTTACGGACCAAGATTATTTGTTCCCGCTTCACCGTACGACAATGCATACTACGATTGTCGCCGATAGTTCGAACGCACACAGACACGATGCGCTCCGATAGTTACCTAAACTAGTAGCGCGTCGAAATTGATAGGGACTCTTAAAGTTATTTAAGAAAAAAAAAAAGAAGAAAATTTACTATTCTCTCTCATCATCATTTGCTCTCCGAAACTACTGAGCCTAAAATTTTGAAAAAAAATACAAAATATAATTCTATACTTACAGATTACAGAAAAACTTAAAAGAAGTTTATGGTCCTAAAATAACATGGTAAATCTCTCAATATTGTGCGTATAAACTTACATTTGCAGTTGGAATGTATGGTTACAATATTAAGTTTGTTCTTGGGATAAATTCATTCCAACTACGGAACCCTTCATTGTGCGTGGTCCGACAAGCACTTGACCGGTTTTTTCATAAAGTCTGCACTTTTCGAGCGTCAAAATTATATAAGACAGTCTCCCAAAATACCCGCCCTTCACCACTTCCTAGTGCTTTAGCTGGGAAGAAGAAGTGGCGCAACAAACTCCCCAGCAGCACAGCTGCGCAACTTAGGAAAAATTAACATACACCTTAAAAGATTATATCTAGTCAGCAAGCACAGGTACGCCAGACATATTAGAATATCTTTACACGTTCTTCATTCTATAAGGAGGAGTACCTATGTATATCAAATAGTGGTCTCGGGTACTCACCTATGGAAGTACTTAGCCGAATTCTTGCAGTCGACTACGGACACAAATTGACAGATGAACGTCTTCTGGTCGAAGGCGGTGTAGTTGGCACACAAGAAGTCGTAGCGGGTCCCGTATAGGCAGTGGTGGTACACCTGGAAGATTGGATGTGGGATAAGTACGGAACAATTAAAGGAAAGGCTTAGCCCTCGTTTTTGTATGGCAATAACATTTTATGGTATTCCACGAACGGCACCTAAGCTGTTCCACCGAACCGCATTTATCAATGTTTCAGTGCGGTTAGTGGAACATCTTAGGTGCCGTTCGGTCGAATGCCGTTGAAATCAGTTCTCTAAATGGAATACCTCAAAATTGTAGTCTATTGTGATAATAATGATTTCACCGATCACAGTGGATAACATAAGATATGACAGGAGATATATACTGATCAAAGACTTGTATACCAAAAAGCAAAGACACTTTGTTCTTTAAAGGAACACAACAATGCTGCAAAGCAAAATATATTTGCTCTTGTTTCCCGGATAAACTTTTTCACAAAGAGCTTTTGTAGTGCACATGTCCTCAGATAGCGGTCACCACTTACGGTATTTTTATCTCACGAAGCGACGCGCACTTTACTTGTGATAACCAAGTGTTCAAACGCGCTGTGAATGTGAGCGTGAACTCGAATAGCGTCAGCACATAACACACTATCACATACTTCCAATTTCGCCCGCGTCACAGACGGTACCGAAAGCTCCTGCGCTTACCACACATTCACACATTTACACTTGGTAACCACAATGAAGGCGCGCGACGCTTCGTGAAAATTAAATATAATAAAAATACCATCAGGTGAACTAAATTATTTAATGCACAAAAAAAAAATATGAATTTGGTTGAAGTTTCTAGAACTACGTTTGACTTACCTGACACTTAGTGGGAATCGAAGCATAGAACCCATCATGCAGACCATCACATTTGAAGTCTATTGTCTCTGGCTTGGGCACGGTCGAGTAGAATGGGTATTCGGATAGGTCATACCCGTTCAGCTCTCTGGGTAGGTTGGGGTCGTTGACGTAATCCAATTGGGGGATTCCAGTAAATTTGCTGGTGGTGTTGGTATCGCCGCCTTCCGCTGTGGTTTCGGCCTGGAATGAGAAAAGGAAAGTATTATTAATATATGTTCGATAAAAAAAGAATAGCTTCATCTTTGTGATTGACCGACCCTTTGACAATTAAAAACTGTGATTGGTTTAAATTATAAACAGGTAAAATACGTTGAGTTTGAGTTCTGTAAGTAGATGAGTGAAAGGGTACAAAATGTTGAGATGCATTTGGTAGAAGATGAGGGGCTGAGTGAAGTTTAGGTTTATGGGTTCACAGAGCAGTCTTGTGATTTAAGAAGTAGCAAGTTCTTGGATCGACTACATTTTCGTGTTTTTGGCTTTTCGTGATTGATTTGAATTATCCTTTTTATTACGAAATATTTACAATATCTCGTATAATGTCGTAATTTGTGGTGTGCCTTTTAGTGTGTAGGTAGTAAATAAATGTTTTTTCTTTCTTTTTTATATAATTATAATCACCACACCATGCGCACTAATTAGTGATTTCAAAATAGAAGTAAAAGTGGCTGCTTGTGGCTGTAGAATGCTTCCAAAGACCGAACATTTTAAAGCAGCTCCGTATAACACGGAGAATTTTGAACTTTTATGACTGTCTGATGGTTCCCGAAAATCCGCGTATATGGTAAAATATCTACCAACTACAAGAAAATACCCAGCATTTGTAAGCTATAACGTAGTAATCAAAAAATATTATGGTTTTATTATTATTAGATGTTCAAAAAAAAAATATATAATGTACAAGGACGCTAATTGATAGTACCGTGTTTTCTTATAATTTAGATACATTCGAGATCTATAATTATGACAAAAACTGTGGGTTAATGCTGTGTTTGTGTATAGCCTTTATATAAATAAATAATGCTGCAACTAAATACATGGTCTATAGCTCCTATCACCCAGAGATCAACTCAGAATATATTTATTCAGATTTTACTATCATGCTTGTGGATCGTTTCGACGGTAAGATTCTGTTAAGAGTCCCTATCAATTTCGCGGTCTAAAAACAGAAATTTCTATTTTTTTCAGCACAAATTTCTCAGTAACCTGAAGATACCTGGTTTTTTTTTTAATGCCCTGTTATTCATCACATCTTTATCTAGTAAGTGTACTGATTAAAATTTTGATAACTACTCAATATAAATTACGAAAAATATAAATCTAACACATGTTTTTACGTAAGCACGATACACCCGATTTTCCAATCGTTTTTTTGGCTTACTGGTGGCAAATAACAATCTGAAAAAATTCATACATACTGGACATATAGTATACTAGTAAGCCTACAACTTATTTTTTTTAAGTTTAACGTATAAGTTCATTAAAAAAAATGTTATCCACGCTGAAAAAACACAATAAAATCATGTGCAAAACCGTTGTCTACGCGTAAGAATTTATTGAAAATAACAATAAGTGTTCAATATTCTAAAATTTGATGTATTTATCTACCAAACCTAATTTTTTTTTTTTTTTTTTGACTAATACTTTTATTGTAATAAAATATCTAAATAATGCCTTATAAACCGACGCGCTTGCTCGATACATTCAGTCGCGCCCAAGGGCTTCTCGACGACGGACCTGTGTCGCCCGTGACGTTCGCCGCTCCCGACGTAACTCGCGAATTGTGCGAATTTTGTACTAGGCCTAATCAGTTTTGAGACTGTGAGTATATTTTTATTTTATTTATGCATAGTGTGACACTTTGTGATTTGTTAATGTTATTCATACATATTAATTTTTTGTATTGTACTATTAGTAAATTAGTGTTTAATTTTTAGAAAATGGGTCGATAAAGTGAACTTTATTATCACGGAAAAATCAAAGGAAAAAAGAAAAAACGCGAAAGGCATGTGCAGTTCTTAGGTATTTTTTTTTTTCACATATCGTATAGGAAGGAACATAAAACATGGCGCGTGACTAAGAATATAAAAGAAGCAGTGGAAGAAAAAAAGCGCGCCATTACAGAAGAATATCGTCGTCGAACTGGGCTCCTCGTCGATACAGTAAAGCAATGTAGCGGCTCAACCAATGAGTGCAATACTGCGCGAACGTTCTTTAAAGACCCTGCTCTCGCAGCTGCGATCACTGGGGTTAAAAAAGATCTCATTACAAGATTCTCTGTTATACTGAAAGACCTTTCGTGCTCATACACACGGCCACAAATCAAGCTATACATTTCCAGTTTAGGCTGATCTCGCATTGTATAGGATTTCCGTACAATGAGAGGTCAGCTTATACTGGACATGTATAGGTTGATTTGTGGCCGTGTGTACGATGTAAAGCCAGAGGCCTACAAGGAGTATACACTTGACATGACTAGGCTACGTCACCAAGTACCAATGGTACAAAATGCCTTCTAGTGTACATAAAATATTAATTCACTGAGCTAATTTCATCAAATCCCTTGTCCTTCCTATAGGTCTACTGAGCGAAGAAGCTCTAGTCTAGACGCAAAGACTGCCGCAATTATAGAGCTGCTAATAATCTATTATTAAGTGGGAAAAAACCAAGTGCATAAAATGTTCTTTACCAGATAGTATTGAATCAGAGAAACTAGAATTCGTAGATAAAACTGTTTTCCTGGGGATCATGATGGATTCAAGGCTAATGGGGTCCTCATTTAACATCTCTTGCAGGACGTCTAAGTTCAGCAGCATATGCTGTCAGAAAAATCCGTCAATTTACTTATGTACGAGGCTAGTCTATTTTAGTTACTTTCATAGTATAATTTCTTGCGGTATTTTACTTTGGGGACGGGCTGCAGACATCGAGTCTATTTTTATTCTGCAGAAAAGAGCCATCAGAGCCATATATAATGTCCGCAGGAGCGATTCTCTAAGGGAACTGTTTAAGGATATTATCATCATGACAGTACCTTGTCAATATATCTACGAGAACATCATGTACGTACGGAAAAATTTACATATTTTTAGAAAAAGAGGTGAAGGACATAATTATAGTAATAGAAATAGGACCTACTAGTTCAACTAGGTTTCAGACTGGCTAAAGTAGACTCGTACTTTATGGGGTACTGTTTAAAATGTTACAATGAAATTCCTCCCCACATACTTCAACTGAATGAAACTAAATTTAAATCTTGTATAAAACGCATACTATGAACGCAGGTATATTATAAGTTGGGGGATTACATCGCTGATAAAAATGCTTGGCTGAATGCTGGTCTTGCTCCACAACCACAACTAATCGATTAACATTTGAAAATAATGTTGGAGCTGCTGAAGATTGTAAGACTATATTTGCATTGTATGAACTCAATCTCCTTTGTATTATATAATTGCATAGCACAGGTGTGAGTACTATGTACTATAGAGCTACCATTAACCGGATAATATGCCTTTCATTGACTTGAATGTGCCCTGGCGGCTGAGAGTATGTTATGCTCACTAAGATGTCTCGCTGATGGTGGCGCGTGTGTTGGATCATTTAGCTCCCTTCAAAATGGTTGAGCTGAATGGTGCTAATCCATGCGATATGTTCGTGAACGGGCGCCGTCAGTTGGGACTGGTCATCTCTTAGCTGCCACGGCTTATTTTAATTATCTTATTATAATTATATTATCTTTAAAAAAATTTTTTTTTGTTTGTTTCTATTTTTTATACCTACTCTGGACGCTTTTAACGTGTACGTTTTTATTTTTAATTTTTATATCGGTCTTACATTTAGTTATAAACTCAATATTATAGATCTAATATTTTTGTAACAATTTAATGTAATGGAGTTTCTTGCCCGTTCTTCTCCATACGTACCTACTACGCTTTGGAATGGGCATGTAGCTTCATTTTCTTACTGACCCACTCCTTGAGAATTCAAAAGTGCCTGTAAATGGTTTAATTGAAATGATTTGAGTTTGAGAAAGCATAGCACGAGAAAAATTGGAAGGAAGCAGACTATTGAAGATGCGCTCTGCTTATCTCCTCCGATTCATTAATATCCAGCATCAGACCATTGCCTAAGAGAACATCGGGTACTTTGGCGCCAGAAGTATTACAATTATTGAAAGCTCCTGAAGCGCCTGAAAGGATGCACTTATCCGATGAAGAAGCAAACAGCGAGTAGACAAAAGCCAAAGGCCTTTTTCAAGGCCGCCTATTTAAAGTGTCTTAAACGTAAAAAAAAACTTTTTTATTTAAAGACTTTATGTATATGTACACATTATATAAATACAACATTATACTTAGTAATATAATTATGTGTTTTTATCGTATAAGTCTACAAACAAATACCTACCTACATTTAAATTAAAAATTTCATATAAAAAATCTAAGTGGCTCGTAATATAATTATTCCGAACACTGTTCGCCGGGGAGGTCTGTAGTAGGTAAATAATCCAGGAGGGTGGGTAATAACACATGTAATTAGTTTCAGACCTATCTTATATATACATATGTATTGGTCACACTTTATAGTTTGCTTTTACTATGATGAACGCCGTACTTAATATTGTTATTTTTACTTACCTACTAGGTGGTAATTATGACGTGTTATAAATATAACACGTCATAGTTACAATAAAATCCATCCAGTATTACAGAACCTAGTAGGTAAGTAAAAATTAGGGAGTGCTGTTAATAGCGGTTACGGACCAAGATTATTTGTTCCCGCTTCACCGTACGACAATGCATACTACGATTGTCGCCGATAGTTCGAACGCACACAGACACGATGCGCTCCGATAGTTACCTAAACTAGTAGCGCGTCGAAATTGATAGGGACTCTTAAGTATTTCTCAACATTCGCGAGGTGCATCCTTGGCACTTTAACTTACCTATCTATAAGTAAATCAAGTTTTGTACCGCAGTCCTAGCGTGATAGGTCACAGAAGTCAAATTACAGTTTACTAGCAAAAAGATTTATTATGATGAGCTATTGATTAAGATCTAGGTCCCGTCTTCTAAGCATTATCTAATTAAATAAGTTGAGGTCAACTTTGCATAAATAAGACTCCTTTACGACAAAAAGTTCTGAAATAAAAAAATATTATAATTCCGACTGACATTATGCAATTGAATTTTAATTTATTTAAGAAAACACTTAAAAAGCTGCTTACTGATAAGTGTTACTATAACATTGATAATTTTTTAAATAATAAATTTTGAATGTTATTGTTGAGATATTTTGATTATATATTTTATTTTATTTTAACATATTTTTTTAAATATTTTCTCTGTAATTAATAATAATAATATTTTATGCGTGTATAACAAAACATTGATCAGGCGGGGGCCATAGTCCTTCCATATTTTTAGGTAACCAGTCCATTTTAACCACCCAAACCCATAGTCCAATATCTTTGTTTTCCATATCCTGCAATAGTCCTACACCAACTGGGGGTTGTCCTTGGGTGCACTTGCATAGTGCGTACAGGTATAATCGTCGGTTGGTGCCTCATTTAATTAAAAAGCGACTAACGGGCCTCTGCGAGTTGGCTTCGGCCCCTCGTACGCCTTCCAAAGGTCCGGGACCCCAGGGTCCCGAGATATGTAGACATATATAAATAAAATAATAATAATGTTTATTTCCAATAAAATGTTCACAAAGGTTACAAGTACAGTAATATGGTACAATACGAGTATAAAGTGCATTGAGTATATTAATAACTAGCAGCCCGTCCCGGCTTCGCACGGGGTAGACAATTATCATTTTAAGACTCATTTTTCTACACCTTCGGTTACATTGTTCAAATTTTACCAAGGATCCCTAATTTTTTTCAAAATGAAATGTAGCCTATGTCAAATTGGAAGAATGTAGCATTCTATTGGTGAAAGAATTTTTTAAATCGGCCCAGTACTTTTTGAGCCTATTCATTACAAACATACAAACATACAAAAATAGGTACAAATCTTTCCTCTTTATAATATTAGTGTAGAAGTGTAGATATAATATTGACTACTTTTTGTACTGACTCTGTATATTGAATTATAGACCATATTTTGCACCGACTCTAATTTTATGTATGAAACTGACATTAATAATTAATTTATAATTGGTAATTTAATTAATAGCATATAAACATTTTGTACGCCGAGTGAGGCAAAATATGTTGGTCCGGTAAAAATTATTTTCCATCTATACGTGCATATTCATGTATCATGTTACACATGTTTGAACAAATAAATGTATCTTTATCTTTATAGCTGATTTGCTAAGAATCTAATGAACCGATTAAGTTGAAATTTGGTACACATAATTATGAACTTCTGTGACCCAAACACGGACGTGTAACGTAAATTAATTAATGTTAAATATAGGGGTCACTTTTGGGCGCAACTAGAAAAAAAAAGAACCCTTTATTGCGCATTGGCCGGTTTGTTTTCCTCCAGAAGGGATTGAATACATCATAATATGAATTGTTTTATGAATCTTGAACCTTTAAGTGTTAATAAAGACTACTCGTCTCTTAGTATTGTATAATTGCATAGCATGTGAGTACTTTGTACCTACTATCCGTGTCTATGGAGTTTTTTGCCTGTTCTTCTCCATAGGTACCTACTATGATAGCTATGATAGCTTCATATAATATCTGCATTTAACATTTACAGGGTACGTCTTTCATTGACTTGAATGTGCCCTGGCAGGTGAGAGTATGTCATGCTCACTCAAATGTCTCGCTGATCACCATCAGCGAGACATTTGAGTGATCCAACACACGCGCCATTAAATTCCCTTCATAATGTTTGAGTTGAATGGTGCTGATCCATGCGTCATATTCGTGAACGGGCGCCGTCAGTTGGGAGTGGTCATTTGTTAGCTGTCACCCATGGCGTATTTTAATTTAATACGGATATTTTTAATGTTCTGCATCGTTGTCACATGTATAATTTCATCATGAATGATGAAACCAATATTTCGTAACCATATTTTGATTTACAAGAGTATCCGTGGAGTTTCTTGCCCGTTCTTCTCCATAGGAACCTACTACGCTTTGGAATGGGCAACTAGTTTCATCTTTCTGACTTACCGACCCCTTGACAATTCAATAGTGCCTGAAATTGGTTTATTTGAAAGAAATGCTTTGTTTTGAGTCTTTTTCTGACTTGAAGAAATAGTTCAAGAGATTTTCTTGGTTGGTGGTTGGGCAGCACTGACAATTTTTTTATTCTGATGTGACTACTGAAAGTTGTTGTGACTTGGAGGTTGCTGATTCAAACCCTTTCAAGTGAAGGAAGTAAGACAAGACCTAGACAATTAATTCTATGTCAAGTCCCAAAGTGTGGCAGCCAAACGCGATTGCTGTCCTGCATTCAATACCCAGCTTGGGCAAACTAAGTCTTTGGGTTCTTCCATTAGTAAATTCTCAGTAGCAGCTCGGGGTCTGGCTTTGTACCACTAACTACATGGAACTTCTTCTAATCAAGTCATTTATTTTAATTTAGGCTGAGAATCAGCACTTTTTGTACGTCAGAATTACATAAAACAGTCTCCCGGCACGCCCTCCCTTCACCACTTCCTAGTGCTTTAGCTGGGAAGAAGAAGTGGCGCAACAAACTCCCCAGCAGCACAGCTGTCTGTTCAGTTAAAAATATAATTGACTAAATTAGGGTGTAATAAACAAGTCAGTTAACCCCTTCTTCACAGGCATGATGTTATGTCAACTTATGAAATCACCGTCTTCGTACCTATAAGTTTCGCTTCAACACGCGTCAGATCGGTTAAACTTATAAATATTTTATAACGTAATAAATTATTGTAGAATATAAAAGTGTACAACCTTGAGGGCTTTTAAATACTTATATCTATTCTATTTGTATCCGGGTTTAGTTAATAGTGGATTTATAGCCGCGTGGTAAGTGGCTAAGGATTCTTTGCAATTTGATCTGTCGTAAAAAGTTATTGAAAGATTATGTTAAGTTAGAAAAGTGATGGCCCAGTGGAAATAGACTTACGGTCGTAGGTTCGAACCCAGTAAATTATTTAACCACCACTGCTCTCAAAAAGGCGAAGGAAAACATCGAGAGGAACAAGTTCTAAAATAAAAATAATTCCAACACATAAAAAAATTCGAAGACGTGACATTTACCAACCCGCACTGGACCCGCATCTCCCTGTCACAGAGAGGACTGTGTCCCAGAAATGGGAACATTACAGGAGACTATGCTATTAAAACTTGGCAGTAGTACTCTTCTTTCTTTACTGAGAAGCAATACAACCTTTTGAAGTTACCATTAACGAGTTGCCATTGCACATTTTTGCGGTGACGTAGCCTCATCACCTATTTACTGAAACCAGATAACTTAAACTCGTGTCTAATTTCGCTTTCTCGTGTTGTTTTTTAAAGGCACAATAACCGTCTCTGTGGTTTAGTGGTAAGACCACCTGTCTCGGAATATAATGAAGATTTAGAACAGGAATAATGACGAGCTTAGATCGAGGATCGTAATTCGTTAGTCTGGATGGTTTCTATCTTCCCAACGCGCCTGAAACTTAGGTGTCCAAAGAAAACGGTGAACGGTCACCTAAAAAAACAAAAAAAAAAATACAAAGCGGTTGAAAATACAGAGCGTTTTCTGATACCTTAAAATGTCAAGAGCTGATGAAAATTACAGTTTCATGTAGACCGTTATAGTTTATGACGGAACCGCTCTTCTAAGAAACCGTAGGCGCACTAAGAGGGCAGAACCACCAATTAGAGTGGTGTGACAAACATTTTACTGTTCTAACAGCAAATATGCTCCTCCCGGCCTCCTTGTTAGTAATCACCATGTTTGGCAATAGCCAAACATGGTGATTACTAACAAGGAGGCCTAGCCTACGTCTGGACGTAGGCTAGGCCTCCTTGTTAGTAATCTTGTTTGTTGTTCTTCTGGAAGTGAACTACCTACATCGGCTGGTTATCTATACAAATAGTATAAAGAGGTAACATTTGTGAGTTCTTATGTAGGGAGTAATCTTCGAAACTACTGACCCGATCCCGACATTTCTTCGGTCTTCGACAAGCAATTTGTCGCGAACAGAAGCTAGTTAATGATATAGAGGTATGAGGAACAGGGTGTAAAGTTCACTCATCCTCCATAGAAAAGGGAGGATCCTCTGACCACATGGGTGTTGTGTCTGGTGGGCAACTGCCCAACGGTGGATGTCGGGATATTGTATATAATTATGCTAGTCGCGCGGTAAACTCTGATTGCGCGATGCAGGATTTGTGACGTCAGGTCTTTGATGCGAAGTTCGCATGTGGCGTTTTAGATGCCGCCACAGTGATAAAGGTTTACTAACCTCAGTTCCATCTTCAGAAGCTTCTTCTGGCGCCGCTGTGGTGGATGTGGAAGTCTTGGCGGAAAAGAAGAGCGATGTGGCCTTTGCTGCTGATGTAGTGGGTAACTCAACAGCCAGGAGGGTTAAGGAAATACCTGGAAGAAGAGAGAATGAGACTTGGTAAGATAATTGAAAACAATAAAAAACACCATTCTCGATCTGATTCTTGTAAATATACAGAAGGTCTTCTTAGTCGTTGGCGTTACTACTGAGCATGATGTCTTGGGTTCGATTCCCAGGTCGGGGAAAGTGTTATTGGGTTTTCCATCAGGAATTTCTCAGTACCAGCGCGGAGTCTGGATTCGTGGCCGGTTGATAGCAATAGGCTCGCCACCTATTATACATGGGTCTTAAACATATCGTGTTTATACTATATACGTGGACACTGTACTAGATACACTTCTGCCTTACCCATCGGCGATAACAGGCGTGATTTTATGATGTTATGCTAAATAGAAGGATAGTTTTCAACGGAATTTTTTAATTTTTCTTGTGGCGAAGTAATAACAGCCGCATGAGTCGATTGAAGTCCATGGGTGGCCAAGTAGCTATCCATTACATTCCAAGACCCCTAGGTGCCTCGGAAAGCATGTTACGTCGTTGCTTCCGGCTGTCATTCAGAAATCTTTGACATTCATTAGGGGTAACTAGCCAGAAAGTCTAAAAACCAGTCCTACCAAGGGTTCGTATTACTCAGTAACTGGTGGGTGAAGGTCAGATAAGCAGTCGCTCTATGTCATCATCATCATCATTTCATCACTACTGGATATAGGCCTCCCTCAATTGGGGGGGATTTGCCATAATCGCCACGCTTGGCAGGCTGGTTGGCGATCGCAGTATAGTGTTAAAAATGCATAGAGAACGCTGCTGCCCATTCTCTAGTACGAGTAAGTCCCTTAGTCGCCTTTTACGACACCCACGGGAGGAAATGGGGTGGTGCTATTCTTTACGTTGGCACCACACGGAACTGCTCGACGGCGCTCCATGTAACTCAGCCTAACTATCCTAACTAATATTATAAATGCGAAAGTAAGTTTGTTTGTTTATTTATTTGTTACCTTATCATGCCTAAACAACTGAACCGATCATCCTGAAATTTTGCATATACGTTATCAGGTATACAGAAACGGACATAGGATACCTTTCATCCCGAAAAAAAGTACTGTTCCCGAGGAAATACAACAATAACGTTCTTATGATAATAAATGGCGCCACGTGTCTTGCCAATCATGATTGAATTCTATTAGACGGACATAGGCTACATATTTTCATCCTGGATCGCGGACGAAGTTGCGGGTACAGCTAGTTATGTTATAATATAATTTACCTTTTATACCTTCCTAACATGTATTATGCAAATAAATTATTGCCAAATTAATATTAAAAATTAAAAAAAATAAATATTATTAATTATTGTTTTTTGCTTTGTATTTATTAAAGGTTGTCTTTAAAGATCGATTTTAGCGATAAGACCGCCCATTGTGTCACCCCTTATCAAATTTTCTACATATTATAAATCTATAATTTTTATGGTATGCAATAAAGAGTATTCTATCTATTATTTGTTTTGATTTAATTTAATTTGGTAAAATACTGATATTCAGCTGCATGCGGTAAACAGCTGAAGCAAACTCCAACATAGTTGTAAAGAGGCAGATGATTAATGTTATTAAATTGGTTATTTCTTGTGTTTTACTAATGAATGTCAAATATCTTTCAACACAAACGTCCTTCACAGGTTTTTGTTGAAATTATCCTCAAAGTCCAATGTGGTTCTGAGAATTAATGTTTTTAGCTTCGCTGTGTAGTCTGTGGTTTAGTGGGTAACAAGAAAGGTAATAAACATGATGTTTGAGTATTTGTTTTGGAATTTCAAACAAGTAACCTACTTAGGTATTTATCTACTTGCACGTAACTATCTATTTTTAAAAGGCAATTTAGAAACACGCAGTTATTTTGTATAGACCTATCTTCTGTCTGCAAGGAATGCGGGAACTACCGGGATAAATAGTATCCTACCTGTGTGCCAAATTCCGAAATCCGTTCAGCCGTTAAGTCTTGAAAAGGTAACAGACAGACAGACAGACAGACAGACAGATTTACATTCGCATTTCTATAGTAATTAGTGCATAAGAAAGGAGCGTCACTATTCCAACGATGCAAATGATTGCATCCTGAAGTGACTGTCCAAGACAGGCACACTGGGTGGGAATAGTCACGGGGAAATTATAATTCTTGTCTTACGTACGAGTACGTAACATAAGTAGATGTTAACAAAATTATTACTTACACTTATATGGATTCTGTCAGAAATAAATGGTTATTGATTGGTTGTTACAGTATGGATTCAAAAGCTGCCTCTCTGCATGGTGCCTACTGAGCTTGGGGTCAGAGGATCGATCCTCGGGACCGGTGTAGTACCGGTGCTGAACGGGTTTTTTACGCATCTCCATACAAAATCGTTGTTTTCTATGGATAAAAGCTGAACAGAGCTGAATAAGTGTGGTTAGTCCCTAAGACGATTAGCTAGCCCCTGACCGCATGGAACGCATCGTATCAAAGTGGCGTAATTTGAGTTTTTTTTTTTAATTAGACCGTCCATAATCTATATAAATAAAAATGAATAGCTAAATGAGTTGCTAAGTGCGATTCTCGAGTACGGTGGACCAAATTTGTATTGTTTTCAAATTACTCCTCGAAGTTCGAGGAATGTACATATGAAGAGAAAAAATTTAAAAAAAAAATCTCGGTAAAACGTAATAACCCCACTTTTCTTTTTCCAATGGGTACTAACTGTTCCTAGCTCTTTGCCATAAATAATAACAAAAAAATAACAGTTTGAAAATATGTATAGTCAGCTGAAGATAAATCTGACCCCCTAGCCTAGAATTTATTCATTGCTAGGGGGTGAGATTTCTCTGCAGCTGACCGTACTATGGGTGATATCCAATCGGCACACTTTCAAAACAAAATCCCGTGCTCATGGATGTCCACATTTCGTTCACTGGATACAAAAGGGCCACAAATCAAAAAATTCTGAAAATAATTTTATTGCAAAAATGAGGTCCAAATCCTGATTTGGACCTCATTTTTGCAATAAAATTATGCTCATGGATGTCCACATTTTTTGTTTACCATGTGTATGTCAGACCACCTCGGCTGGTTTGTTACAGTCTTTTTATTTTTCATTTACATAAACAAAGGGCTCGGAAAAAATCTGATGCTGCGATACTATTGGTTGATGAGCGTAGGTAAGCGTTACTATAGCGGCCGATGGCTGCAAGCAAGAATAGTCCTTATATAGTGGTCAGATTGGGATATCCCCCATAGTAGTTCCTTTGCGCGTATACAAATTGTGTGGCAGTTTATCTACGATGTCAATAGCTTTTGACAGAACGTCTGTCGGGTCAGCTAGTATTAAAAAAAAAAATGATTGGGTCGGTGTTTCCTATCCGACTAACTGCGCAGAAATAGAAACAAACTCAGAGTTCACTCAGAGGTCTTTTAAAGTCCAGACATAATCTTAGTCAGAACACGTGATCATCAGTCATCTGTACTTCCACTTGTGTCTACCCCTTTGTAGAATATAAGCGTGTTGTTATGTTATGATATTCAAAAAGTTTCGTGATTCAATCAATAGCTTCCTAAAAGTCACGTCAATCATTTTAATCGTAAATTTTCCTTATAACTGATAAATATCTTCTATTTATGTACCTAATGCAAATCTTGACATTTCTGCTAAAGTTTCAACATTGGCAAGTCCTTGACTTAGAGCACAAACACTGTGGTGCAACTCATCTGAAATGTTCTTATGTTAATTATCATACAGATATAGGCTATAAACTGGTGGTGTTCAAGTATCGATAGTTTGACTACCGATATTTTCCTGCAAAGGATA
Organism: Dryobota labecula; assembly: GCA_947523025.1. Classification (NCBI taxonomy): domain Eukaryota; kingdom Metazoa; phylum Arthropoda; class Insecta; order Lepidoptera; family Noctuidae; genus Dryobota; species Dryobota labecula. The sequence goes on along the minus strand of OX383310.1, from coordinate 318,315 downwards.
AACCACCCCTTACACACATACACATCACACATATCTTTAAGATTACTTATTCTAATGAAATTTAAAAAAAAAATTGTTCGTTGGTAAGCGCATCACTTAAGAACGGCTGGCCAGACCGATTTGGCTATTAAAATGTGCGTTACCTTTTACGAACATTTCAGAACAAAAAAAAAAAAACGTAATTCGGACACTTGTCCGAATTAGGTTTTTATGGAGACAGAAATTGGAAAAGAATCTAATTAGAAAAAAGTTATATAATATGTCGGACCACGCACAATGAAGGGTTGAATTTATCCTCAGAAAAAACTTAACATTGTAGTTGATTTATTCATGTTTTTCAACTGTAAATATAAGTTGGTACTTAGCTGTAATAGTTTTTCTTTGAACTTCGTTATATGTCCTACTGCTGTGAATTTTAAACAAAACATATCCAAATACAACCATTTAGCTTGCAGGGGGGTGCAAATTTTTGTAAGAGTCAAGTGTCCCCACTTGATATTAACAAAAATCGGATCCCTGAATCGAAAAATGGTTTTCACAAACTCGCAATATTTTTGAACGGTCTATCCAACGATACCCCACCCTATGGGCTAGACGAGAAAAAAATATATCAACCCCACTTTACGTATAGGGAAGATACCCTAAAACAATTATTGTTTGCACAGGACAACATCTGTCGGGTCAGCTAGACAAAATAAAAATCTTTTGTCTAATATCGTCTTGTCAACTTATGTTATGATTGATTATTCTGAGTTTGGTGAACCGATCACAAAGCTAACATGAGATTTAGAAATTGCTGATAAAGCAAAGTTAAGGTATTTAGTAAGAGTAGGCAGCAAAGTTGGTTAAATACGACGATGGTGATAATTGCAATATGGCAGTTTAGGTGAAGCCCATTCTCATCAGAGTACGAGACGGTGACGAACTAATATTGATAGCGTTTCAGAACTATTGATATTAAAACAACACTACTATCAAGATATCAGATTGCATAAATTTTAATATTTGAAATAAAATTACTCATATACCATAACATTTTGCTAATGTAGGAAAATTTAATGTTTATGAGAACATTTTATGCGCTTATAAATGGTTAATAGGTCACCTATTAATTTTATTTCACAGTGATAGGCCAAGGATACTAAGAAATATGACATCAGCACCCCAATTGCGTAACATAAATTCTAATCCATTGCTATTTGAAAAATTCTTCTGCTCACCACGTAAATAACGCAATGAACGTTGCCGAATTGTTAAAAGTAAAGCATTTCTATTGTAAGTGTAGCAATTACCCCTGGAAGTATTCAGAATTACAATAATATGTCATCATCTTCCTGCCCTTGTCCCATGTTACTTGGGGTCGGCGCAACACGTTTTCTTTTCCCATTCCCCCCTGTCAACCGTCACTCTATCATTCACTCCCTTCTTTTTCATATCATTCTTCACACAATCCATCCATATGTATTTTGGCCTTCCTCTCCCTCTCCATCCATCCACATTTATATTCATCACGCTCCTCGTCACATGCGTTTCCTCCCTCCTCATCACATGCCCATACCATGCCAAACGACGTCCTTTCAACTTTAATGTCACTGGCGCCACTTTCAAACTTCCCCTTATATACTCATTTCTGACTCTATCCATTCTCGTCACTCCACACATCCATCTCAACATTCTCATCTCCGCTACATGCAATCTTTTTTCATCCGTCCTCTTCACGGCCCAGCATTCCGATTCATACAATACAACAGGCCTTATCACAGACTTGTAGATTTTCCCTTTTAACTACAATAAATAATAAAAACTTATAAATATATAAAAAACTTATATTTATTAATTTCCTTGTTTCAATTACAATAATATGTACAAAATAAAAATATAGTATCCTAATCTTACTAAAACGGAGTCTGGAATTGTGCGCGGTTGATGGCAATAGGTTCGCCCCCTATTGCATGGGACTTAAATATAACTGCTTAAATGTGAGTGTACTATTTAAGGTCTTTACCTCTGACTAAACCTTCGGGGAATACAGCCGTGAGCTTATGTTATGCGTGTGTGAAACTCACAACTTCTCTTTTTACTAGCCTTAGCCTATTCCAAAATAATTCTAGATCTTTCCAAGGTCTTCGCGTGCTTATTGAGTATTAAATACTTAAATTAGATTGTTTTCTGCTTCCTTATAATTGACCTTGTCTCAGTATTCAAATTCGCTGATGACATTATGTAACAAGTATCCTACTAAGAACTGGCATAGCTGCTTGTTTAATATACATACCTCCATATGTATTTATTTCTTTTTTAGCAGAGTTAGATGTTATATCATCTTGAGGTTTTGGTTGAAACCGGATGGTAACAGCTGTTTGTCAAGTGAATAGAAATAGGGTGTTTGACTACTTTAAAAGTGGTCGATTCAAAACAAAATCGATGACAGTTCAAATCCGCTTTTCACCGTTCAGACTCAATACGCCAAGAAATTAACATGTTTTTATAGACAACGTTCATTATTATTGTGTGCGTAATTTCATCCAATCTGCAAGCGTTTTCCAAACTATGTTGAGATCGTCTTCTAGTCTAACCGAATACAGCTGAACACTAGTATTTTATATTGAGTGACTGCCTATCTGACCTCCACAACCCAATTACTAGGTAACACGACCCTTGGTAAGACTGGTTGTCAGACTTTCGGGCTTCTAACGATCTTTCACCGTCGTTACGGTAACGACGGTCAAAGATCTACCGACCAACCCAGACCCACGACTTTTTACGTGTCTATGTTGTTATGTTATGTTGTGTTATGGATGGTCACCTATCCACGAACCGACCACGGCAAGCGTAGCTTTATCTTCGATTGACCCCTGCGGCTGTCATTATTTAGCCACGAGCTCATTGTGTGCGTATAAAATTAAAATGATTTCTTCAACAATAACAGAAAATCACAACGATGAAATGTCTTCGAATTTTTGGTTCTAGGACATGCCGGTTTCCTTTACCGTTTTGACTTAATGATAGACTGTACATAATAATATTATGAAAATTAATACATAGATATACTTACAAAATAAGCTTAATCCGACCCATCTGTGACGGGATCGCTTCATTTTGTCACTTCCCACCTGTAAACAAAGAAAACATGGATTAATTAATTTGTTGTAGTAAGCATGTTAAGGTCTCGGTTTTCAAGGCATACTGCCAAACCTTCTACATGTGCAACTTGTGGGTGCAACATACGCAAAGAGCCTACAACGTCCTGCACGTACAGTATATTAATGGATTTAGGATGTTGGTGGGGCTTCCACGCTTCTGCAGTGCTTCGCAGATGTTCGCGAAAGCCCATATTGACGATTTCCATTCCATTATGAGGTATAGAACAGCGTCAATAATGGGCAGGTTGCGTGAAAGCTCCAACAGCATCCTTAAAGTATTATTAGACAAGGTGGACAGTCCCTTTATACAGCACTGGGTACGGAGGCTCGTACCAACGTGTTTTGGGACCTTCACAAATCTAGGTAATAGATACGATAAGCCTTAGCAAGACTGGTTGTCAGACTTTTGGGCTTCTGGCTACCCGTAACGACTGTCAAAGATCTACGAATAACAGCGGGAACCAAAGGCTTAACGTGCTTTCCAAGACACGGAGTGTCTCGATATGTAATAGATCGTCATCAATCTACGAATCGACCGCGTCAAGCGTAGCTTAACCTCCGACCGACGATTTAGCCACGAGCCCCTCCGTGTTACAATACATAAACATTAATTAATCACTTCCATAGACAGACATAAAAACAACACTCCCTTTACTTCACTCCATGTTGAGTAAAGTGAAATGTAAGACCTTGCGTCGTCGTAGCTAGTGATGGGACGTGTTTATCGATATGTTAATCCAGTAATATCGACTTTGGCATTTGGTGTAACTTAGGGGTTTATTTATAAGCGTTCCTAAATTCTAATACTTAACGTAATGATTAGCGACCATACATTTTTTTCATCACGTTTGAATGTCACTTAACTTTAAGCAAAGTTTATAAATACACCCCTTTATGTCGGGCATTAAAGAGATTGGGTATTCCTGTTTGAGCACCAATTTTTTGAGCACCTAAAATTCCCATTTGAGAATACCTTTGGTACTCAATGCATGTGTGCTCAAAAAATAGGTGCTCAAACGGAAATAATTCATCCAGATGTAGTTTTATTGCCCACAATCATATTGTTCCATTTTATTTAAATCATACGTTGCTGATGCTGATTAATTTAATTGTAGCATTATATTATAGCAAAAGTTACAGACATGCTAAGAAATCAAATAAATAGCACAAAACATTAGTATAGACTAAGTTATAGAAGTTTGCAATGATTACTATTGTGAACTTTATCGCTTATATCCACCATAAGTAAGGAAATTTTGAGTGGTCTTCGTCTGCAGATGATACTAATGATAATGATGAATAAAGAAAAAATAAATAAAAACTACATTATTTCTGTTGTTGCATGCAAGTTCATTAAAAGAGACCAACCAAATTTAGGCGAATTCACACTATTGCATAACCTTTTTTCGCGAAACATATGTGCTTATTTTATTAAATCTTTCCTGACCTCTGCAGTTGGGAAATTTAAAAAGAAACCTAGCAAAAACCTTGTCTGTATTTTTTTTTTTGGTTTGTTAAGCGTTATAAAAATGTTAAAATATTAATTTTATTACTGTTCTACTTCTTTTATATTTAAGTAAAAATTTATATATACTTTGAGGTCATTCTAGAGATCGAAGTTTGTTTTTGTAACGCGTTTGTTACTTTTTATTGTTCCAATTGGTTTTATTCTTGTCTCATCTCATGTTAGCATTTTCTGTTATTTCTGTTTGAAATAAATAAAAAAAAAAAACATTATCTAATAGTCTCTAAGACAATTTTCATTATGTACATGCAGTTATTGAGGAAAATAATATCATTTTGTAGTTCTTATAGACCCACTCAATACATAGACATAACTATGGCACATTTCTGAAATACCGTCAACATCAGTAGAAGGCTAACTTCTCTCAGTGGTCATTACTAAAGTATTTACAATGTTCACTGTCGCTTGCTTAACCTTGGGGGATAAGCAGAATTTATAACTATTGGTTTTTTTTATGATGGAGGTAAAAGGTGGGATTATGATCTAGCTCCGGTTTAAAAGGCAGATATTGAAACTGTGTGGTTTGTGGTCAAATCGCAATTTAACGTCTATTTTTCTAAATGGCAAGAAATTTATGCTGTTTTTTAAAATTTTGCTATAGTTGATGTATTATGAAGATAATGGTTATATATTATTTTATTATAGATGATTAAAACATTGGTCGACAATTAAATGTAATTTAAACTCATATTAGTTTATATTACAAGTATTGGTCGTGGTAATGACACTCCATCAAACCAGGTATCATGACATTTAAATGTTCTAATTAGAGAATGACTTTTTGGATTCATGTGTGTATTGTATAATTATCACTTGCTTAAAAAACGGTGAAGGAAAATATCGTGAGGAAACGGGCATGCCTGAGAGATATTTTTCGACGGCATTTGAAGCCAAGTCCGAGACCCATGAGCGGCATAAAAACACTGATACCCAGGTTAGTCACTAACCACACGAAAAAGAAAGAAAGATCAGAAACTTAGACTTTTAAACTGGAGCGTTAATTTAAAAAGTAAAAGTAACAACATTGTGGTTGTTGTGTGGTTATAGGACCTTGTTTAAACCAAATGTAAATCTTTATTGTTGAACAAAAACAAATGAAATAAAAACTATCGACATTTTTTATGGATCCTAGGCTAGCCCATCACTTTATAAGACAATAGACTCTGATATACGATACGGTACTCACTTCCTATCATTGTGTATGAACTTACATATACGAACAGATTAGTTATTTAACAATAAAGGCTCGCGCAGACTGGCGCGAGCCTTTACGTTATGTCCATAGGGAAATAAAAAAGTAACTGTAATTTACATTTGGCTGATAACCGGGTGCTTTGGCAAATTGAGAGAGGCCTAAATCCAGCAGTGGACTGTGATAGGCAGATTTGATTGATTGATTTATATTAGGTACTAGCTGCTGCCCGCGTAGCTTTTTCTAAAATAAAAGTAAGTCTTATTTACTTCTTATAATATCAGCTATCTGCGAGTGCAAGTTCCATCAAAATCGGTCCTGCCGTTTCGGACATTACCCGGAAAAAACCGCATCATCTTTCACACAGTCCATTCATCTTTCTTTTGGTCTTCCCCTTCTCTTAGGTATAGCCGTTCACATACATTTTCCTCATTAAAACTTTTGCATAGACTAAGTATAGTCTGTGAACTCATCTCCTGTAGCAAGCAATTCATGAACTTACAACAATTATTTCAAGTTTTGACGTGATAACGTCTTGTAAATCGATGAACGTTGCACGCACGAAAAAATCATGAGTCATTGTCACGTTCCGCCTGAGCCGAGTGTGCAAGCGAGAGCGCGGAACAAGCAATAGAGAGGCATAATCGGCCTTAGCGTTCGGCTTGTGTTACGTTATCACGTAAAATTATCGTCCGTAAACCGACTTTACAGACAACCAATTATTTATATACAGGGTGGCCAATTAAGATGTATACAACTTTTTTTAGCCCCCATTCTGATTTAAAGCCAAATTTTGCAGTTGTTTGGTGTTTATTATTTAGTTAAAATGCGGCATATTCGTTATGCACAGTCTATAAGACCATGACCACCGCAATACATTCAGTAATTTTATCCCGAAGTTCTTAAACGAATTTAAAAACGAATCAATTTTTCTAACAAATCATTAAGAGTAACGTTAACTATTTTGATCATTGAGGATTTCACGACATGTCCTGACTTTTTTGTATTGGGTTATCCAAAGGGACGTGTCGTGGTCAATCTTGATTACAAAAAGCAGGATATTTGTGACTTTGTTAGTGGGATAACTAACAAAGTATGCGAAAATTTAATGAAAAACACAATGATAAGCGATCCTATTTTTTAGTATAAAAAAGGAGGAGATTTCGCTGATCTTAATTTTCATATAAAATTGCCAAGCCTGAGTAAAATAATTATAGAAAAATATCCTGTAATTTTCGTTTGTAATAAAAATAATCTTTTGTGTTGTATACTTCCAAATTGGCCACTCTGTACATATATTATATTAAAATACAATATGCAATCTAACACTAAAATATTTGCATATATGATAAAAAAAATCTCATTCATTAATATTAGGCATCAAAAAATTCGTCGGCATCACAAGTAGTAAAAAGGATGTCAATGCTGATTATTTGGATTAAAAAAATAAATAAAACAAATCGGTTCATAAACGACGGAGTTCTGAGGTAACAAACATAAAAGAAAGAAAAAAAAAAACCTTTATGTGAAGTCGGTCAAAAATAGGCCAGTCCTCTGGTCACGTTAAGATTCGAGGTTTTAGTTTTCTACTTTTCATTTGCATTACAAAATACGACCTACGACTTTTCATTTCAACAAAACACGCTTCGTAAGTTGTAGAACTCAGACATAAACGAACAATAACACTTGGTATAAAATTCTACATAATATAGAGTAGCTCTAGATACTCTAAATAGAGAATGCAACCGCAGGGCGTTCACCTTCGCGACGTCCTTGCTGCGAGCACTTTTATCTTTTGTAATAATATCGAGCGGGTAATATTGTCACGACTTTTATTTAAAAAGGTAAGTAAGCAGAATTTGCATAGGTTTAATGCAAGCCTGAGAAGGAATGAACACTGATAACACACCTAAGCTGGTCACTGCTTGTTGGAGATTTAAACTGTGTAAAGTCCAGGTTTGTTCAAGACGTTTCATTATCTCGTATGTCTTTTCCCATCTATATTGGAGTCTTCCTTCTAGCTTAGCTGAATGCAGCTGAATACCATTAATTTACATGGAGCGACTGCCTATCTGACCTCCACAACCCAGTTACTGAGTAAGGTATCCCTTGGTAAGACCGGTTGTCAGACTTTCGGGCTTCTGACTATCTGTAACGACTGTCAAAGATCTACGGTCGATTTCCGGTACCGATGGCTTAACATACTTTCTGAGGCGTGGCAGTCTAGGTATGAAATAGATGGTCACCTATTCAAGTATCTGCAGCAAACGTAGCTAGACAGAAAGAATAACATTTATTTGGCGACAGTCCATGAAACACTTAACACAACATTAAAAAAAAATACAAAAGTGATATGCTATAAAGACAGCAGTGTGTGAAAAGAGACGGCTGCGCCAAAAAGGTCCGTTTCAGTATTAAGGCGGCGATAACCAACTTTTAATAATTATATACTGAATATCACGTCTAAACGAGTTGCGTTAATAATTTGAGAGTGTCCTTGGAGTTTCTTGTCCGTTCTTCTCCATAGTGATCTACGTATTGGAATGGGCATCTAGCTTCAACTTTCTGACTAACTGACCGTCTCTTTGACAATTCAAAAGTGCCTGTAAATGGTTTAATTGAAATAAATGCTTTGAGTTTTGAGTTTTGGAAAAAATATATGTTAAATAAGAGTATTTTCTTAATAACGAAATATATTAATATTTCAGATTATATTTATATTGCATAGTGTAATTAATTTGTAAAGTTATGTCTATCGCGGATAAAAAACTGCGAATCACGTGAAATCTATCAAGAGTATTTTTTTGAAACCTTCACTTTTTTAAAGATAATTTAATTATTGATCTTTAAGTATACTGTTTTATTAAAATACCTTTTGTTTATGTATAATAAATTAATAATGCGTATCAGCGGGACAGCACTCCTGGATTTTTTTTTAAACCTTGCCCCACACTAGGAATTTCTCCAGTGGGCCAAGTCTACTAATGTACAAACGTTGCAATGGTCTCTTCATTGTGAGTTTTTGACAGATTTGCCATACAAAAACTGTCAAATACTCACAATGGCGAGACCATTCTGCCACTATTGTAATAGCAGACTTGAGGCCCTGTATTGTGGGTGCGTTTACAAACATCCTAGCCTAGCGAGTCCTATTACTGGCTGGACGTACGATGCGTTGCGTGAGCTCAGTATAGAACACACAAGCTAATAAACACTCAAGGTCACTGGCATATATCTGCATCTTAATGCCAAACAGATGCTGTCTGGCGCTGATTTTCTAATGAATCTTTAGTTCAACCTTGATCGATCGACCCATGCGGCTTTTACTTAGCCACGAGCCCCTCTATACCCTACTACTATAAGTATTAGAGAAACAGAATCAGCAGTAATATCGAAGGTCGTTGCACACGTGACGCGCCGCATAGCGCCACGCTCCACTGCCTACCCACTTTCTCTACTCACTTGAAGTTATAACAAGAGTATTGTTTTATATTAACATTATGTAAGTTACGCTTTATATATGATAATTTTGTTATATTGCGTAATTTTTATAAGGTTTTTAGCGGCTTGTTATAAAAGAAAATAATTATGATGATTTAAAGTACAGACCTTGTAATGGTTTGATTTAATTAATGGAATAGCTCGCTCGTATGTAACTAGGTAAACGTATTCATTTGTTCTTGTGTTAATTAGGTACTAAATAAAGACATTAGACATGCGTACATGCCTCAGACACTAATCATTTGAGATAATTATATTTCTTCAGAAGCCTTTAAAAAGAGTTTTGATTGATAAAATAAATCTGTTATCTTTTGTTAGCTATGAGAAGGCACGAGTATTAATCACCACGTTAGCTTAAGACAGTTTGTCATTTCCAGACGTTAATTAATTATAAAGTCCAGGTTTCCTTATTAAATGATATTTTAATTCCTCAATGTTTGTGATGTCAAAGATAAACTTAGAAAGTATGGGAAAGTGGGGTTACATCGAGAATTCGGGACGCTGAGGAAAACATTTAATAAAACACAAGTTTGAAAGAATGTAAATCACAGCGAGCAAACGCGCGTGTTAATTTGAAACATATAAGAAACTACACTGCCATGTCCCGGTTTTACCCCCATACCCGGTTATGGACTAATCCTATAATACATATGAAATGAAAAGTCACATCGCCATCGGTAGGTGCAATAATTTAGTAATATAATTTTTCTCCTTGACTTTGTTATTTTTCCAAGGCTCGTACAGACTCGCGCGATATCGCGGGCGCGACAGACAGCGACAAAGAAATTGTGCTTCTAGTGTTGCGTCGCGCCCGCGATATCGCACTAGTCTGTACGAGCCTTAATCGTCTAAAACGACATGCAAAGAAAGAACGAAGCGAATGAAAATAATGCCAAATTAAATCATTCAATACCGTTCACACCGCTCCCATTTAAGGTCCTGCCTACACCATAAGGTAAAAGCGCAATTTGCACTTCATACATTTGAATACAATAAAGAATTTCCTATCACGTAATGTTACCGTTATGTAAGTGACAGACGGACAGACGGACCGACAGACGTGACGGTACTGACCTACATTATGTTTGATATTATAAACAATGTGAAATTTTGCTAATAAATCATTATTGTAACGTAAGTATAACGGTGTAACACATTTTAGTGTACATTCATGTACAAAAGTCGCTGAACATTTCGGGATTTCAGTAGATACCTAATTTAAATTTTCGCAGAACCCAGGTTCTACTACTAACCAGTTAGTACTTTAAATGTATCATGCATGCTCTTCTTGGTGTTCAAACTATGCCTTACATTTCAATAATTTGTAATATAAGTATGATTTGTGTAAGACACACATCTAAAAGCAACCTTTAACGGTATTCGACTTCGGTAACTACTGGAAAAGAGTCGAAAATCAAATAACCTATTTTCAAAGGGTGTTATGGCGAAAACTCTAAAATAACCATTTATCTTGTGTCCTGCAAATCAACACAAAATCTTGGTTGCCAATATCAAACAAAATATGACAACATTCAATGAGACCAACTTAAAAAATAAATGACGATCCATCATTTCATACGACAATGACATAACAACATGTAATTAAAATTGAAATATACTTAAAACTATTAACTGTGTCTGTAACCAATTGTTTGACATCATACAAATACCATACAACATTGGCCATACACACACATTCATACAAAATTATGATTGACGTGGAACGTGGGAATTTTACTACTGTTGTGCAATCTATACTATAATATTATAAAGCTGAAGAGTTTGTTTGTTTGGTTGAACGCGCTAATCTCAGGAACTTCTGGTTCGAATTGAAAAAATATTTTAGTGTTGGATATCCTATTCTATCGAGGAAGGCTATAGATACTCGTATGCTATAGAGGCCAAGCGAAAAGAATAAAAGTCAGAAAGAACGCTAAGCGATAACGAAGTTATAGCGCGGGCGAGCGTCGGGATGCGACACGATGGGTGGGCTGAAATTTCACGCGGACGAAGTCACGGGCAGAAGCTAGTCATATTATATTGGACTGTTATTGTCCCACTCATGGCAAAGTCCTCTTCTGATACAAAGAAGGAACGAGCATCGAGCACCACGCTTACTCTCTGCGTGTTGGCGATTTGGGACTGTCAAGTCCTGTAGCGCTATTCTATAACAAATGTAAGTTGGTGGACTATTACTCGGAAACCTGTAAAGCCTACTTAGTTGTGATAGTTTTCCTTTTAACTTCGTTATATATACTACTGCTGTGATTGTTTTCACATATCCAAATACAACCATTTAGCTGGCGGTGGGGACCCTTGAGGAAATAAAAATAATTTGAAATATTTTGATCATATTTATTGATGAAGCAGATGTAGAATAAAACTGTAGCTACGTGTTTTATTGCTTTGTTTGCCAAGCAAAAGTCGATTAATTTACGATTAAATAACGTCAACTTTTACACAATATTATCTAACTTGACACAAACTGATTTGATAATCTGTTTTTAGCTCATAAGTAAATATTATTTAAATTTTACTTCTGTTCCGCTTTCAAATAAATGTTTTGCTTAGTTATTAAGATTAAGAAAACGGAAGTGTTCAGCGGCTTTTTTAGCTGACTGGACCAGAGGTAGGCGCAAATTATTACAAATTAAGCCATGGCAGATTTATAAGTTGATAGGTACACGGATTTACAAATTGTCCACGATAATTACTAACAGATATTTTCAAACATCCCATCAACTAATTAACGACTTAAGCAAAGATCATCTAACCAAATACAAGTTTTATTCTAGCGTATCATGAGAATCAAAGGTCAGTAGTCAAGTGACAAAGTGGCATAGAGTTAACAAGGTGTTGTATAAGACCAGTTTACCCGACTGCGGAGAGCCGTGTGTTGAACAGTTTGTATGTATGTCGCAAGTTTCAACTTTGATTAAGTAGTTTTTTTTGTTTTATTTGTAAAAATATAAATGATAAATGATTTGATTTCTGTAGGTTTGTACAACCACTTTTACACGTCAATCATATTTTTTTTTTTAACTAGATGAGATCGGCGTCTCCTATCTGACTACTCTAAGGAGAAAGGACGAAACAAACTCAGAGGTCACACAGTCTTTTTTAAAGTCCAGACATAATCTTGGTCAGATCATAACGTGAAGACCATGTAGATTTGTGTCTGAAATGGTCTTTTGAGGAAAGAACCACACAGATTGAGTGGACCTGTCCAGTCAGTGCACGCATTTGTCAGTAATCGTGCAGCTCAACTCAGAACTTAAGGAGCTCCTCGATTGATGAACAATACCAAAGAAAGGACTTTAGGGTATGTATTAAATGCTCTTAACTCATGTAAAATGATCCGACCTTTTAATTATTGTATTTTGTGTGTTACGATTGATTTCTAGCACAAGAAAATGTTATTTCAGCTTACAATGTTGTAAACGGCGTTCAAGGCATTAAATGAATTAAAAGAATAGCAGAATAATATATTTTACAGAATTTTAGCGACTGCCTATCTGACGTTCACAACCCAGATACTGGGTAACACGATCCCTCTTCGCAAGACTGGTTCTCAGACTTTCGAGCTTCTGCTGCCCGTAACGACTGTCAAAGATCTACGAATGACAGCAGTAAATTATGGTTATTGGAAGTATTCTTTACATAATCACATGACACAGTCTAAACATTAGTAGCATCTGTATTGTAAATACAGGACACTGTTCGGCCTTCGCGCATCTGACCAAGTTGGCAAGGTCGTTGTATACATACATACATGTACTATGGGGGACATCCAAATCGGCACACTTTCAAAACAAAATCCTGTGCTCATGGATGTTTACATCTGTATTGCCCCTTTTTACGGCGACCAATAAATAAAAACTTATGTTTAAATACATTTCTCAGGCTGTAATCAATGATCATACTTGTAGATGTCTGACCACCTCAGGGGGCAACTAGAAGTGCCATTTATGTGCCTACTTGGAATAATACTTTGACTTTGAATCTGATGTTGCGACGCTATTGGTTGCTGAGCGTAGGTAAGCGTTATTATAGCGGCCGAGCGCTGCAAGCAAGAATAGTCCTTATGGTAGTCCGATTAGGATGTCCGTGATGGTACATATTATGTACAAACATAGAATGAATTCTGTATACTTCCAGTTTGGTCATTGCTCTGAATATATTTAGGTTTATTGTTAGGGAAGTATTATCAGTTACAAGAATGTTAGACTTTGTTGAGAGCAGCGGTGACCCACTAGTAACGGCCCCGACTTATTACTTGTAGATCGACCTCCCGCCTTTATAGCCCTAAGGGTAACGCAGAGGTGCGACCACATTTCGCCAGTTATGTCTAAATCCCATGTAATAGGGGGCGAGCCTTTGCTATCAATCGGGCACCAATCTAGACTCCGAACTGCTACTGAGAAATTCCGGATAAAAAACTCAATAACACTTTGCGTGACTTAGGAATCGAATCCAGGACCTCATGCTTAGCGCAGCAGTTGATTACTTATTTGACACCGACATGTCCTAGCACCAAGAAGTCGAAGATACGACTGTGACATCCATTAACCCGCACTATGGCCGCGTGGTGGATGGAGTCCGGCCCACTCCCTCTCACAGAGGAGCCCTGAGTCATAGTCATAGCAGTGGCTACATTGTATGCTGATTCAGTACGTATGTAAGAACCTTGGTAAGACGGTCAGTTATCTATGTGCTGAATAAAAAAAAAACCACCACGAGTGAAGGCTCGTACAGACTCGCGCGATATCGCAGGCGCAACAGGCACCGACAAAGAAATTGTGTTACTAGTGTCGCGTCGCGCCCGCAATATCGCACTAGTCTGTACGAGCCTTGACTCGATACCGCGGCATTTATCTAGCCTGTTCCCAACTATGTTGTGGTCGGCTTCTAGTCTAACCGGATACAGCTAAATACCAGTGTGTGTTACATAGAGCGACTGCCTCTGACCTTCACAACCCAGCTTGATAAGACTGGCTGTCAGACTCAGGCTTCTGACTACCAGTAACGACGATTATCAAAGATTTACGAATAACAGCAGAGACCATGATTGTCAAAGATTTACGAATGACCGCCAGGACCAACTGCTTAACGTGCTTGCCACCTTGTTGACTGGTTTTCACCGGGCATGGCTCTTTCTGATGGGGTCCGCTAAGACCGATGCCTGCCAGGGTTGCGGGTTTGTCCGAAAAGGAAACCGTGGCCCTGGCACACAGGCAACTGAAGGAACACGGTGGGTTTTAGTCAATAAAAGTCTGACACGCTCCCGCTCCACCCAGAGCGGGAGAAGTTATTTGATAATTTCCCACCCAAAAATAAAAAGGCAAGGCTCATAAATCGTGTTGACACGAATTCACTGCTAAAGTATACCGTGAAGCATGTTTACAAGAAAACATCTTGAACGGACAGATGAACAAAGAAACCGCGCCGCCGGAAATATCAATGGCAGTTGTGGCGTGTTACATAACATCTCTGTTATAAAGTCGGTCAAGAAACCAAAAGTATGACTGCCCAGTTAGGTGTTAATGAGGTATTGTTATACCTATTGTTGTTGAGGTGTTATGTGATTTTAGGAAATATTGTTGTTGATGTTATGTTTGGGACAACCTACAAAGGTTTCGTGACACAATTTTTAACATCTGTAATTGGCCGATGCCCGTTTTTAGTGTTCCGTATGTCCGAATGAAAAACGGAACCCTTATATTATAGGATCACTAATGTGTCTGTCTGTCCGTCTCAGCCAATTTGCTACGTAAATAAATGAATTTTGAATATGGGGGGCTCACTTTTGGGAGGCAAATAAGAAAAAAAATAGTTTTGTAAACTGTAGGTACCGTGTGTCATATCATACTTGATGGGACTTGAAGAAACGGGGTGTAAAGTTCACTCATACTCTATGGAAAAGGAAGGATTCTCCGACCAGACGGGTATTATGTCTGGTGGGCAACTGCCCAACGATTGATGTCGGGATGTTGTATATATGCTAGTCGTGCGGTAAACTCTGATAGCGCGATGCAGGATTTGTGACGTCAGGTCTTTGATGCGTAATTCGCATGTGGCGTTGTTGATAGCACCACAAATCTAATGAAAGGGCTTACAGCCGAGGTCTCAATTTTTTCAAAGACAAAAATATTTTTTATGTATTTAAGAAAATAAGATGAAAATTGACGATTACCTCCGAAACGAGTGAACCATTTTTTTTTTTAACTGAACATAGTTCTATACTTACTTATAGATTATAGGAAAGCCTATAAGAAGTCTATGGTCTTCAAATAGCATAGTAAATCTCTCAATATTGTGCGTATGTACAAGCTTACATTTGCAGTTAGAATGTATTGGATAACATATTTTTCAACTACAATGTTAAGTTTGTTCTTGGGATAAATTCATCCCAAGTACGGAAGGAACCCTTTATTTTGCGTGGTCCGAAACGAACTTAGCCGGTTAAAAAATAAAATATTTTTATTACCTACTCCATCAAATCGTGCACATAGATTGTCAAAACAAAAAAACTGTACTGAACTAGGAGCCACTCAGTAGGCACAACGTCCTTTTCGAATGACTAATATTTATTTAGGGCAGATGAGGAATGTGACACTGACAGCTGCTCTTGAACGTAGTGTACCTAGATGTGTTGATCGCGTTCAGTTTCATCGGTGAAATTGGCGCTTAGAGGCAAAACCAGTCTCCCACACAAACCCATAAGAAGACAGGTATTCTTTTTCTAGCCCAAGGACAAAATGTCTACCTAATAATAGTCGCTAAAACATTGACATGTTGCGTGCACAGGTGTCAATTATTACCTCAATACTTAATTATGACCGCGCGACCTGCTGACCCACTTATTTCTTATTTACTTTACTTGTTATTGGTGAATGTGATTGAACCTCTATCAAACTGAGCGTGAAGAAAGGTTGTTGTTTAGTTAGTGGATGATAATCAGAATTAACTCCTTCGTTGGTTTTTATACAGGCTGGGTAAAAAATCGTGGATCAAACGAAACAGGGCGATAGTTGGTTTTTTGCAGTAAAACAATCTTTGAAAAAAAAAAAAAAAAAAAAAAAATTAAATAACTATCGCCCTGTTTCGTTTGATCCACGATTTTATACCCACCCTGTATAAAGACTTTCAAAGTCAAAAGACAAATCATTTATTTCAAATAGGTGTATACATATTGGTGCTCGTGACTTTGCGCAGCCCTTCGGGGAAACAAGGCGTAATGTTATGTCTGTAATCAGAATTGACTTATGTGTATGACTATTAAGAGTAGGGGATGACTAAAGGAACGATGGATGGACTGTGGCAGATGATATGGATAGAAAGAGAGTGACTTCGGAGATGACTCGTAGAGAAGTTTGAAAGAAAAAGAACCACAAATAAATTGGGATCAGACCAAGAGAATGATGATGATGAATCAGAATTGACTTTCCTGTTGATCTTGTGGTCGCCAACGTGACTTTTTGGCGTGGGGTCCTAAGTTTGATCCAGCGTTATTGGGTTTTCCAATAAGAAAAGTCTAAATTTCACCATCGTCACCTGCCTACAGCAATTTATTGTTGACCATAAGTTTCTCCAGATTCGATCCCTTGGAGGGCTTCCAAGCTTAGCCCTTTCCATAGCTCGCTGAGCAAATTTGAATTTGTGGACTAGCCGTACTGTGAGTGCCCACATTTTGGCTCCGTAAAGCCCCATTTATATGATGCATGCGTCTTGCTTATGATACGAGTATCTATATTCTTCTCTTCTATAATATAAAATTCAAAGTCCTGACTGACTGACTGATATATCAACGCACAGCCCAAACCGCTGGGTCTAGAGATTCCAAATTTGGCACGTAGGTTCCTTATGAGGTTTAGGGGTGCACTAAGAAGGGATTTTTGGAAATTCCACCCCTAAGGGGATAAAAGTTTGTATAAAAATTTTATTCATTTGGTTGATTAACTTGAAACTTGGCACAGATACTTGCCTACATAAGTAATAACATTTTTTATGATTAGTTTTTCAAAACTACCCCTCAAAGGGGGATTGCGGGGTGTCAAAGTTTGTATGTAGGAATTTTACCGCGCGGTTCGATTAACTTGAAACTCAGTAGAAATACTTGCGACCAAAAATAAAGAATAACATGTATCTGGGTTTTTCAAAACTCTACCCCTAACGGGGTGAAAAGAGATAGTCAATTTTACAGAAGAGAATTTTTCTGGACAAAATCCGATTCAACTAGGGAAGTATTGACATCCACGCGGGCGAAACCGCGTCTAAATACTGTAAAGACTTATTTCAAATTCAAAATTTATTATTATTTTTAATCATATAAAAGAACAAGATTGGACAGTGACCCCCAAACTAGGCATTTGCCTGCATCTTGGGGGTAATGGTGACCGTAGACGGTATAGCATTTATTGTTACTTCTACAGACTATGGCATGCCACAGGCAATCAAATCGCACCTTGAAATCAGGGTTAAGCCATAACAGGTAGCACGCACTGATGGATGACCCAAACATAACTGGCAAAATTAAAGTAGGTATGCACCTCTGCTCAAACAGCGCCATCTATCATTAAAATCTCAACCTAACCTGTCACCTACTCCTCAATGTCTAGCCTAATCATTAAGATCTTTCACAAGTGACCTAAAGATAGTTTTATTGCGTCACCTATAGACATAATTGGCGAACAGACGGACTGCCGGACAGTTACGTCGACATTTTGCAATGGATCATGTAATGTGGTATAATTCCTTAGAGATAGGTGCGTAACTGTATTCCTTGGAGAGATACGTAGGTGAGTCAAATTGAAGGACAAAAGTAAAATGTCAATAAATTACCTATTCTCTTGGTCAGCAGCATCTCCTAGGCCAAGGATGGCAAACCGATGACTAGCATTTTCATTGATAAGAACAAAAACGTATGAAATTTTTTACGTGATCTTTTGAGTAATTCAAAACTGAGTGCAATGTGGTTATCTTATTTGTGTGAAGAATTAATTTATGGAGGGGAAATGTTTCCAGTCGTACCGATGCATTTCTAGAATCCGTGCTTTTACGTACTGAAGCTGTCTGTTAGACATCATAAGATTTTAGGGCGCCATAATGTTGCAAGTTCTTAGGGCTTCTGATCTGATGGGGATAAGGTTCAATCTAAAAGATATCCATAGAATATTTTACCAATTTGTGACAAGCAACAAACATTTTAAAAGAGTTTCCATGGTGTTTCTTTCTAAAGAGATCTAAGTTTTGGAGCGGTCAACTAGCTTCTACTTTCAGCCTAACTGACTGACTCCTTGACAATTCAAAAGTGCCTTGAAATGGTTAAATTGATAGATATATTGGAATTAGGCAGGTACATCTTTTAAATTCGATATAATATACCTATACGGAGTTAAACAGTCAAAGTTTGCCAGTAAACTTATATACGTAAGTTTTACCCAAAATTGGATTCACATGCTTTTCTTGCTAATTAAGATCAAACTAGTTTTTTGTCTAAAGCTACGATGAGACTCGTTTCTGCTTTTATTTATGTAAAAAAGGCTGTTTGACCTCCGTAACCTTATTGGAACCTAGATTCTTTGTATTTTTCTTTAAATCACAGCCTCGATCAGTAGCAGTCCGGAGTCTGGATTTGTGTCCGGTTGACGACAGTAGGCTCATCCCTTATTACATGGGGCTTAAACGAAATGTGGATGTATAGGTACACCGCTGCCCAAACCTTCGGTTACCTACGTTAGTACTACTGTTGAGGGAGGAATCCTGAGTTTTATCTCCCGTGTCTGGCTAAGTATTTCAGAGTTCTACATCAGGAAATTTGCAACCAATGGGTATATCGTGTATATTCAGACGCTCCATGTAACATACACTGCATCCGATTAGACTGGAAGATGACTGCCAGATGATGATACGGTAGGTAAGCTATAAAGTCCCCCTCCTTGTTAAAAATAATATGCTTAAAGTAAATAAATATAGAAGTGAGACTATCGTAAATCTATACAATTCTTATGAAATCACTTAATTAATAACTTAAAACAAGTAATGCAAATTAGATTCACGAAAATAGTCATCAAATGGCATTTATGATGTCATATGACTACGAGTATACAATTTGTAAACACCAAATTAGGAACTAGCTATATGTCATTTAATATTGATAATTATTAAAACAGCAATTTTTATGAAAGTAGATCGTTTTACTTATTTTAATGAGCATAATCATGACGTGACGTGACGTTAAGTAAAATTAACCTACTTTTCTATAAGTAATCAATTAATGTTAATGAACCAATGGGTAACTATAACTTAATGAATGGTTGATGGATTTCAATGAATTGGTACTTTGGCAGATATCCAAATAAAAAAGTAAAATGAGGAATGAACAAAATGAACTATTCGCCGGTTATTAAAAGACTGATTTAAAAATCTGCTGTACCAACCCACATACAATTACTAAATATTATAACATCAAGATCAACCAATAAAATAGGGAAGGAAAGGAATAGTATGTTCTACAATAAATCCAGGGGCCTGTCCGTCAACGAAGAAACGGGCCTGTCCGAAACTAGTTCGAAACTTCACAACAACAACAACTAAAAGCACATCGGGAGTAGGGACAGCTGTCGAATCTTGGTATCATTCATTCTTAGGTCGGGCCCCAAACGATTCTTATGTCCGTAGGTGATACGGACTAGGAATCGCCAGAAACTTCGACTGAAATGAGAGATTTCGTGCCTAAGGTACCTCCACATTATGAGATTTGTCTCTTTAATAATGTGAGGCAATGTTTAAAAAACTATTAGGTACTAAGCGATTTCACGTTAAAAGGGCTCGAAAGGAGTGAAACCGTCAAATGACTGATTAGAGCGAATTTTACACTGAAAATGAACGCGATTGCCACATCTAAACGCGTTCAAGAGATGTCAGTGTCAATATTCCACAACAATGATGACATTGACAGCTCTTGAACGCGTTTAGTGGTGGCAGTCGCGTTCATTCAGTTTGATTGGTGAAATTCACCCTTAAGAGATGTATGGACGAAGAAGAGAAATGCTAGAGCCACCCCAAATACGAGGTAATATTTCCATACACTTATATGCCTCAAAATCCAATGAGGCAACGTATAATAAATAAACAGAATCAATTTACTTATATAAGTAAAATATTGCTTCAACAAAGAGTATAATATAACAAGTATCAATGCAAACAATACATAACAAAGAAATAACACAAAAGCTTGGGCAATAATGAGCAATACCTTGTACTAGTATTGGTATTATCTCATTAGTATTCCTTTTGCGTCTGAGGCATACGAAATAAACAAAGAAAATGCTTTAAAATGTTAATAGGGTGGATGATGCAGTTGTTGTTTGAGCAATTTAATTTTTATTTTTGTTTTGTCTCAAGCCACAAACTAAAAAAAAACCCACAAATATAACATTGATATTGTGTGAAATCTCTGTTTGTTATACCTACTATCAGCTTGAATAGAAACAAGTACCTATTACTTTAAACAAAACTGATTCCTAATTAGCGGACTGTGGGCTGATACCATAATTATTTAAACCGGATACTCTGGATTTATGCATAAGTGGGTAGAACATTCCCAACGCGTCAGATTATGCTTACAAACAAATGGCAGTAACAATAATATTCTAATAGTTTCGGAAATGTATGATCTAAACTTCTAAAGTAATAACATGATCACATTACCAAATAACACATTGCTTATGATCCCGCCTGTATTTCCTGAAGGGTTAGGTAGATGTGTATCAGTATACTAATACCACCACATTTCTTCAGTTAAGTCTAACGGGAGAGTCTCTTAACATCAACGAGGCACAGATCCATTATTTTTATTATTAGATTTAAAAATATCCATACTAATATTATAAATGTGAAATCTGTCTGTCTGTCTATATGTCTGTCTGTCTGTCTGTCTGTATGTTACGTTTTCACGCCTAAACCGTTGAACCGATCGTCATGAAATTGCCGCGGGCAAAAGCTAGTATATGTATAAATGGAATACATTAAGTATTTTTTTAAACAGTCAATCTTTCTGTACCTCAAACCAATCTAATAACTAAATCTCATTACCATGTTTCTCTGTCTGTCACAGCTGCAAAGTAAAAATTTCTTTTTTGTATCTTTTCCACTGTGTAACGCATCGTACAGAGGCATCGGAGCAGAACTTCACCACTTTCCTTCAGACGTGATGTTTTCTTTCGTTCATTCATAAATACTCGTTCATGTATTTATGAAACATTAATAGACTTGAGATTTTCTTAAATCGTAAAATAATATAAAAACTGGCTGAAAGCGAGAGTTCTTCTGCACATAAGACTAAAACACCGAATTATTTGAATTACTAGTAAATTTTTACGAGTACTGAAGAAAAAACTCAAAATCTTTTCATTATTTACTTTGCATTACAAAAAGCATAATACGAGTATGCAAAAAAAAACTCTATTATGTAGTTATGTAACTTCAAAACCTCAATATTTAGAATCAATAACCTTTCTTCATAATTTATAATTATCACATAATATAACAGATATTTAAAAAAATATAGATCTTTTTAAGGAACCAAAGCTACAATATTTTCCTTGATTCAAAATAAAAGCCATGTTTTTTAATGCCTTTGTCTCACATTTTATTTTCTACAATAAAAAAACCACAGAAATTTATCGGTGCATTCACCCTACAGTTTGTCACCACATAAATATCTGGAATCGCTAGAATTATAATAAGGCTTGAAGGTCAAAAAACTTTCAAGAAACCAGACATGAATATCGAATAGATCGATGTTTCAACAAAAATACTTGAAATGAACAAAAAAAAATCGGATGTTTCTATTTTAAAACGTGAAGGACACCTGCCTCCCCGTCTAGAACTATTACACAACCAATTAATACAGATCATTATCAATAGTAAGTATTAGTATAAGTTTTTGAGGTAAGATGATAATTACGATAATACATACTTAAATAAACTCATGCCTTGTTCCCATGGAGGTAGGCAGAAACTTCAGAACGCTACCTGCTACGATCCTGATATACTTTACTGTTCATTATTACTTGATCCGTGTATGCTCACACAAACACTTCACATTACCAATTTACCGCCCTTACGGGTTAGGTACATCTGAATGATACTCCTTCCTTACTTTGCTTAAGTTCATACATCTGGTCTTCACGCACGCCAGTTATGAGTACTACGCACCTGACCTTTCTGAAGAAGATAATAATAGGATGATAATGGCTTAAACAGATCATTCTACTATTCCCTCCCGTGGGTGTCGTAAAAGGCGACTAAGGGACTTATTAGAGAATGGGCAGCAGCGTTCTCTATGCATTTTTAACACCATACTGCGATCGCCAACCCGCCTGCCAAGCGTGGTGATTAAAGCACAACCCCCGCAATTGGGGGAGGCCTATTTCCAGCAGTGGACATCTTTCGGCTGAAATGATATCCTTCATCATCCTAGAGATGAATTTTACTTTTTTTACAGATCGCGGCGAAGACCTGGATGAGACTCACACAGACTCCCGAAGCATGGTACAAAAGAGACGAGGTATACTCAGCAGTGCGTTGAACAAGGCTGCCAATGATGACAATGACATGGCAGCAACGTATCATAAGATACTTCTAGGTTGGGTGGCAGAAGCATTGCCATCCTTCACTGAATTACCTAACTCATGTGCCTGTAATTTACACTGGCACCCATCATTTCAGCCGAAAGTCGTCACTGCTGGACTTACCCCAACCTCCGCCACTTCGACCGGTCTATGCTTCCCGCATCTAGCGAATTCCTTCGGACTTCACAATGTCATCGGTCCAGGTCGGTTGTAGGAGGCCTTTGTTTTCCGGTACATGGTTGCCATTCCAGAACCTTTCAGCCAGATGGCTGAAAGGTTCTGGAATGGCAACCGGCACTGTTCTGCGAGCAATGTGCCCTGCCCACTGCCACTTAAGTTTGACAATTCTTTTGGGCTATGTCGGTCACCTTGAATCTCCTGCGGATCTCTTCATTTCTGATTTGATCACGTAGGGAAACTTCAAGTATAGCCCTCTCCAATGGCACTCATACCCTTCAAATCAAAATATGAATAGTAGATGTGGTGGTAGATTTTATCCCGGACATGTTTCTTCACATACACAAGAAGCTCGACTGTTTTTATTATATTTTTACAATAAAAAGCTTCTTTAACAAAAACCTGTCGAATTAATTGTGTTGTAAAAATCACGAAAGAGCATTCTTTCTGGTATTGGCAAACTCGCTTGACTGGTCGAAAACGGGACGGTATTGCTCATACAACTTTAAATAGTCGATGTTCCTATACATAAATACCGTAAATACCTGGAACTTACTGTTCTTTGTGATAAAAAGTCACACACTTCTTTTTTTGTCATCATTTGCCTGCCTGTTCCCAACTATGTCGGGGTCAGCTTCCAGTCTAACCGAATGTAGCTAGATACTAGTATTTTACATGGAGCGACTGCCTATCAGACTTGCACAACCCAGTTACTGGGTAGCACGATACCCCTCGGTTGCTAGAAAAAATCCTTATGTATAACCTAATCATACCCAACAATACTCTGCCGAGAGGTCAAACGCCGGATCCCACGCTTAAAAGTCGCGCTTTGAACCACTAAGTTTAACGAGTAAGTCATTGAAAACATCAAAAATACAAAGAATCTAGTTTCCAATAGTTACGGTCTCATCGTAGCTTCAGAAAATGGTTTTGTCTTAATTAACTAGAATTGTGGATCCAATTATTGAGCTGTTTTTCTCTATGTACTGTATCGAAGAGATGTATTCCATTGTTGAATAGAATTTCTGGTGTCTTATTAGTTCCGCGGTACTGGTCGTGCGGGGTTCATGTAAAATTTAACAACCAGAAGTCTTACGATATATTTGACACTAACTTCTGCCCATATCTTCGTTCGCGAGGAAGCTTACTTGCTTGCTTAAAAATGCATAAGTAAAAGGCTGATATTTTAATATTTGCATGCATATTCATGACGAGGATATTCTAACTCCAAGGTATTAAATCAATTAGCCAAATAGCTGAATAGCAAATTTTATTGAATTTTAGCAACTGCCTATCTGACAAACCGGTAAAACATTAATTCTCAAAACCACATTGAACTTTGAGGATAATATCAACAAGAACTTGTGAAGGACGTTTGTGTTGAAAGACATTTGAAATTCATTAGTAAAACACAAGAAATAACCAATTAAGTGTTAATCATCTGCCCAGCCTGTTCCCAACTATGTTGGGGTTAGCTTCTAGTCTAACCAGATGCAGTTGAATACCAGTATTGTACATAGAGCGATTGCCGGTTACAGTTAGGTACTGGGTAACACGATAACCCTTGGCAAGACTGATTTTCAGACTTTTGGGCTTCTGACAGCCCGTAACGACAGTTAAATATTCAAAAATGACAGCCGGGACAAACAGCTTAACTTGCTTTCCGAGGCACGGAGAGGTCTCGGTATATAATGATGGCCACCTACTGTCTAGAGTGCGCCAAACCGCTACTCGTGGAGGGTATTATAATGCACACTTACTTACTTTCCTAGAGAATACAAACTTGTGTTTGACCTATTATAGCACCAGCTACCGTAAAGCCCCGTTTACACGATGCTATGTAGCAACAAATGACTTGCATCGTCTAAACCAGGGTTGTTTCTGATGCATATTTTTTTTTCACATCATCGGATGCTGATGTTGATGCTGATGCTGATTAAACTAATTTTCTTTAAGAAGCGGGGAAAACGTAATGACCATTATACATTTATATCTAAAAAAGTTCACAGTTTTCCTTGGTATTATGGGATTTACGATTGTTTCAATAATGTTGTAACTTTTAGTAATAAATTGAATCTAACTAAGTAGTTTAGTAATAATTAGTACGGACTAGATTAGTAGTTAAGGCGGATGCGATAAGATAGTCCGCGAAATTTAAATTATCTTACGTTTTTTCGGTTTTACAGAATTATAATCATTAGAATCAGCAATACAACTCTTTAAGTTACAAATGTCCTCAAATGTCATGATTTCATGAAATATTCATTCAACAGGATAATAATAATAATAATATGAACATAGACAGTTACTGAGCCACACACACATTTGAATTTAGCGTGCTACCCTGACGTCTTCGCCTTAAGTACGTACACTACTTAGTGCATATCCTGCTATCTGTCTTTCGTCTTTGCGGTAATGTCACGAGTTCACAACTGAAACTTCAGCATTAATAATCAGCATCGATCTATGCGGATGCTGATGTTCGCAACAACCCTGGTCTAAACACTATTTAGACGAAGCAATTTTTATGCTTCATGGTATGCCAAAATCGCACTGTGTAAATCAGGGTAGAGCCTGTTACATTTTTGTTCTGTAATTAAATAAATGTAAGCTAATATTATGAAAAACGATGACACGATGATTGTTGACATAGGTATTGCTCAATCTATCACAATAGCAAACATAATATTTAACAGCACATTTACTGACACACATACTTGATCAGTCTACACATACTTAAGACCACAATGTTGTTTGTGTTGCTCTCTCCCTTATTTTATAAGAATCCGACAAGGATAGGTAGTATTGTTGAAGCATTTTTTATTCATGTCAAGTGCAGACTTGCATCTTACATCAAATTGAAAATTAAATCCTGATGAAGACATGAAATGCAATTTAAAGACACTTAAACTATGAAACTGGATGTCAAAATATTACGAAACAGCAGAAGCGATTGTTACAATCGATTAGAATCGATTAGACACAGTCTAATCGTCAGCTTTCAAATGATTTATAACGATAGCACTGCGAAATCGATTAGGTGTGTTGACTTTTAGAATCGACTTTGATTTCGCTGCGTGAAAGTTATGTGAGTTTAAGGGGCTTCTTTTATAAATCAGCTTTTAAAAGACCATCCATTTTATACCGAGAACCCTAAATGCCTCGGAAAGCACGCTAAGCCGTTGGTCCCGGCTATTTTATTCGTTAATCTTAGACAGTTGTTACCGGTAGTCAGAAGCCAATAAGTCTGACAACCAGTCTTACCAAGGGGTATCGTGTTATCCAGTACAATAAATTCAAAAATTACCGAGAAACACCGATATTCTGATCAGCAGTCATAATTTGGGGCTATCACACAGGAAATACTTCTTTTTTATAGAGCAAGGCTAAAGGCTGCCGACCCCATAAGAACAGCAGGTCACTGTGTAACCTACTCCACAAAAGGGAGGTTATGGGTTACACAATCCTTATATAGTTACGACATAAACCTGACTTGAATATGTTATGAGTGGCTTACCGTTAGATTTGTTTGAGTAACTATTTGAAGGCTTGTGATAAAATGTAGCTTCGAGGTCAGCAGTGCAGTATGGTGAAAGTTTTTCGAAGGGAATAGGGAATATGTATGTATTTTTTTCCACTTAATCTATGATAGACAGTGGCCTGAGTCCTACAACGTGGCAATGCCGCTAGTTTCTTGGGTACATTACCAGTCGACAGCGATTTGCAGGAATTTTTCGAAGCCATAATAGTTTAAGTTAGGTTAAGTAAGATATTATATTTTGATTTCTGTCTATAATATTATCGTTATCTAATCATTTTAATATGTGTCTAATAATATTCTATGAATTCCGAGTAAAAGTTTGTAATATAAACCCATAGCAATTATTATTAAGTCTAATTCAGCTACTGTTTGTTGCCCAAAATTCTTAAAACTCCGAGAATATTCTACTACAGTTCAAACGTCCGTTACTGTAGCGGCATGATGTGACGTCATTATCCACGATACTGCTTTGTTAACATCTCTATTTTTATCCCTAAATCATATAAATTAAATTATTTTCTGCTTTATACAATCAGAAATCATGGAATATTAGGTACATTCAAGGAAAATTGTATAGAGAAAGGCACCGCACCACACAAGGGAAGAGTGGACGGCTATGGAAGAGACCTTTACCCAGCAGTGGGACAATTTCATCATCATCATCGGTCTAGCCATTTCCCAACTATGTTGCGATCAGCTTCTAGTCTAACCGGATGCAGCTGTGTAGGTACCAGTAGTTTACATAAAGCGACTGCTTTTCTGACTTCCGCAACCCAGCTATTCGGTAACACGATATCCATTGTTCAAGCCCCTTGGTAAACCTTTCCTGTCAGTAAGATAAGCATGTTATAGAGCTATGAGGAACAGGATGTTCACTCATACTCCATAGAAAAGGGAGGATCCTCCGACCAGACGGGTGTTATGTCTGGTGGGCAACTGTCCGCCGGTTGATGTCGGGATTCGGGATGTTGTATGCTTGTATATATGTTCAACTCAGGTGGTGTGGTCACGTTCTTCGCATGGAAAACCACCGTTTACCCAAAGTGGTATTTTACTCTGAGATGGCAGAAGGTAAACGGAAGCATGGTGGTCAACATCTCCGCTATAAGGATGTGCTCAGGAGACATCTAAACGCTTGCGAAATTGATCCTAAAGGTTGGGAGAGGCTCGCTTTACACAGGTCGTCATGGCGCTCGACTATACACAAAAACATCAAATCTTTCGAAGAGAAGCGACATGAAGTAATCATCGGGAAGCGTCAAATACGTAAAGAGAGACCTAAGCCCTCCTACACATATACATACAACACTGCAGGCCAACTTTATTGTTCTGGTTGCGGCCGGGTGTTCAAAACTAAATTCGGTCTAGCGAGTCATCTAAGGGCATACGCAAGGAATTGATTTCTAGGGGTCGCCATTATCGAAATCGATAAGGAGGACTATATATACAGGGTGTTTGGCAGAACGTTGAACATACGAAAATGGTGGATAGGTGGGGTCATCTGCTACTTACTCAGCCCTAATTTATTTGGCCCTGGCCCCCTGGATATTAAAAAAAATAATTTTTTGCTTTCTTTTAGTTTCACCACTTTCTTAACTTTAAAGTGTATTTTTTTATTAAAAATGGGTAAAACAGGCAATATTTTAGTTTATTTTTTTATCTTTAATATTGGCAGATTCTTATAAAATTATTGCTTTATTCAGATGTTAGCTAGAAAAAAGTTATGACTCCTCAAACTTACAGAAAGATGTAATAAATAAAAATATTGCCTGTTTTACCCATTTTTAATACAAATTACACTTTAAAGTTAAGAAAGTGGTGAAACTAGAAGAAAGCAAAAATTTTTTTTTTTTAATATCCAGGGGGCCAGGGCCAAATAAATTAGGCCTGAGTAAGTAGCAGATCACCCCACCTATCCACCATTTTCGTATGTTCAACATTCTGCCAAACACCCTGTATATGTAAGTCGCGCGGTAAACTCTGATTGCGCGATGCAGGATTTGTGACGTCACTTCTTTGATGCGTAGTTCGCATGTGGCGCGATAGATGCCGCCACAATGTCTTCAATAATATTAACATTTCTACAATTTCTGAGAAATTACGTGAGTAATAGAATATCATAAATTTCTGAGGATTATGGTACATTAAGTTCTTAATATTAAACAACTTCACTTATACTATCGTTGCCGGTGTAGAAGTATTAAAATGAAAGGTGTCTATAATAGTTAGCAAATTCTTTTTCAGCAAATAAAGTTTACAGTCCAATTAATATCCTCTATAAATGTATGAACTGCTATTTTAAGAAAATTTTTAATTTTGAATTATTAGTGTCCGTGGTTGGGTGACCATCTTTACATACTAAGACCCATCCAAGCTTCGGAAAGCACGCTAAGCCATTGGTCCCGGCTCTCACTTAAAGTCAAAGTCAAAGTTAAATCATTTATTTCAAATAGGCAAATAAAAGACACTCTTGAACGACAAAAATTACAAAAATAGATAATTGATTCTAGTTGTCCCTTCCAAAAGGCAGTTACGTATGGAGAAGAATGGGCAAGAAACTCCATACGTAATGTTTTAAAATGTTAACAATATTTTGTATACATTAATTAATAATTATTATAGGTGAAGACGATGTACCTAGAATAAAGTTGCTAATTTACCAAAATTACTAATTCGTGGATCTTTGACAGTCGTAAGTAGTATTTTATTTTGTAAGGGAAAACAAACAACAGTGTATTAAAAATAAACAAAAATAACACTAAACTTAACAAATATACTACCCACTAAATTTTCCACAGATTACAACTTAGATGTTTACAAACTGAAGGCAAACGTAACTGTAGTCAGGGCAAAATGAAAAGAAACTAAAAATAACAAAACAAAACTCTTGTTTAAGAGCACATACTACGGTCCACTAGCACCGCTCCTTCAAAAAATTATTATCTCGTGACTGATAAGGACTTATGAAAAAGGCTCAATCAGCAACCTCGGTGTGTCTAGAATTTTCTAATACCTTTTATAAAGTTTCATATTGAGACACGAAGCAACAAAATACGATCTAGCTAGAGGAATGTGGTTAGATCGAATTTTGTTGTTTCGTGTCTCAAATTGAAGCGCAATTTAGTTTTAGTAGGCCCTTGCCAGTAGCTACACATGTGTATAGGGCCAATCAGTCGGTAGCTATTGTTTCCAATCACTACTTTAACCCGTTGACCTCATACTCTATTACTTCCGACACATTAATCATATACAGGTTGTTCCAAATCTAACAATAAAGGCTCCTAAACACCGCGTGCCGCGCGACGAGCGGTCTCTTTGTATCGCGTTGCGTGTCGCGCCTGTTTGTAAAGCCTTAAAAGTCTTATAGAATAGTTAAACCCCGGCCAATGAAAACTGACGTCTGCTTTCACCAATAAAACTGGATGCGATCTACACATCTAAACCGCGTTAAAGAGCTGTCAACGTCATCATTGTTGAGGAATATTGAAGCTGGAAGTTCTTGAACGCGGTAAAGATGGGCCGATCGCGTTCAGTATTATTGTGAAATCAGCCCTTAGATGATGACTTTTCATTTATACTGATCTTGTTAATTTTAACCGGAAAAACTAACAGGACATCAACACAAAGAGTACGAAATTCATGTCAGAAAACAACAAAATAAAAACACTGTCAAAAGGTGCAGCTAGTGTCAAGTTTTAATTCTTAACATTCTGTTTTTTTTTTTTCACATATTAAAAGAAGATGTCTATGCAATTATAAACTAGCCAATTAAAGCTATTATTACGATCGCCCTCCGGCGATGCCGGTAGTAATAGTATGAGATAATCTGATAATAGCTGGTGCCTATAACAGAGGTGGCCTACATTTAATAGTAAAAATAATATTCGTTACATCATTGGTTGAAGCTGGGTTTTATTTGTCAAAGAACTAGCGTGTAGTTATAAAAATGGTTTTTTTTTCGTTTTGTGTGTTTTTAGGGTTCCGTACCTCAAAAAGAAAAAACGGAACCTCACTCGTGTCTGTCTGTCACAGCAAATTTACTCCGAGTTTAATGGACCGATTAAGTTGAAATTTGGTACACATAGGTATCACTTTCTGTGATCTGAACCCGGATAACGTAAATAAATGAATTTTGAATATGGGGGTCACACTTGGGGGGCAAATGAGAAAATTTAAGAATTTAAAAAAATGTTAACTGTTCCGTGTGACATACTCGTATAAATTAAAGAACTTGTTATGTGGATTCAATTTTTTTTTTTAATTAATGAATTTTAAAGTTATTTAAGGCTTTGACTGCCAGACAACAGAAACAATAGAAAAACTATTGTTAGCGGGCACCGGTGACCGCGGTGGCAGTCAATGTGTTAAGAAAATAGATGAAAATTTACCAATATATTTTATCTCCGAAACTTCAGACTAAAATTAAAAAAAAAAAAAAAAAAAAGGTTCTATACTTATAGATTACAGGAAAACCTATAAGTGTATTGCCTTAAAATAACATGGTAAATGACTCAGTGCCGGTTTTAGCATAACCGGCGCCCTGGGCGAGGTTTCTATGGCGCCCTCTTTCTACTTACTAAATCACACATGTGAAAAAAAACCCCCGTTTTTTTTACACAATCTTTATTTCAATAAAACTCTTTCTAAAAAAAACTACTATTACTTTTTTAGCCTTTCTATTGGCAAACTCTCATATAAAGGCATCGAAGACTATGTTTTCTGCAATTTGATTTTTGATCGACGAAGTTGCCAAGTTTGT
Organism: Dryobota labecula; assembly: GCA_947523025.1. Taxonomy (NCBI): domain Eukaryota; kingdom Metazoa; phylum Arthropoda; class Insecta; order Lepidoptera; family Noctuidae; genus Dryobota; species Dryobota labecula. The sequence continues at coordinate 286,840 of OX383310.1, read as the reverse complement.
CAATCTCGATTGAGATATTGTCGATCGCAGATAGGTTTGTATCAGCTTAAGCTTAGAAAAAGTCCTTTCTTCACTCGCTACCTTTACAGGTATAGTGTCCAATATTCTCACTGGAAGGACGAGACGGAAAACCAGACATGAAGGGGCGCTTCTTCATGCCAGGCGCCCTTGGGCGGTCGCCCAACCGCGCCCTACCCTAACGCTGCTACTGAAATCACTCAATATTGTGCGTAAAAACTTACGTTTGCAGTTGGAATGTATGGGGGAACATGTTTTTCAACTACAATGTTAAGTTTTCTCATGATAAATTCATCCCAACTACGGAACCCTTCATTGTAGGTGGACCGGCTCGCACTTAGCCGGTTTTTTATACAGATTGGGACATATATAAGAATGCGAACATTCTTAAAAATATGGGAATTGCCCCTCTATATACAGGCTGATACATAGCAAGACCTTTTCAGATAATAAGCGATATCGCTGTCGCACTCTGAATAGGCCTTGATTCTCCTTATTAAAGTACAAAATAGTATTTGGCTAGACTTTTCTAATCAAAATCTAGTCATTTATTCAAACTAGGCTGAGAATCAGCACTTATTACAGAAGACAGTCCCCCAAAACGCCCGCCCTTCACCACTTTCTAACAAACTTCCTAGCAGCATGCTTTCTGTTCAGTTAGAAGAGCTTGTGTGTAATCATAAACCTATTGAAGTAAGAAAACAAGCATACAAAAAAAAAAGATGTTATAGACTTACCAAAATCTCCTTTTCCTGTTGAAAAAGTCACCAAAAGTCAGTCTTTTATAACATTGAACACTTCACTTTTCACACTATTACTTCACATCGCTATACAAAGAAAAATGAAAATTTATATTCCAAAATAGTAATCGAAAATATAGAAAATGATGTAAATAATTACAGCATAAAATGCGAATTTAAAATATAGATAAAAAATGTCTTTGATGTAGGATAAAAACTTTTGGGTAATTCCCCTTTGATTATCGTCTACGTTGTTATGCATTTAAAATGGTGTTGCCATTTTTTCCTGTAATTTATAAGTGTGTATGTTTTGTATGAGTGTGTGTTAATGTATGTTTCTTATACAATGTTGAGAATTTAAGTACAATGGACTAAAGATTGCTTAGGCAAGAGGTCATGATTTTAAATCTTATTTTGTAAAATTGTTGTGAATTTACGTCTAGTATGTAGCTAAAATAAAGCCTAGTTTATCCTTGATACTTAGAGTCGTCACTTAAAAATATTTTTATATTATAATTTAAATATTATTTTATTATTATTTTATATATATATTTTTTTATAATTTATAAGCTAAGATAGTCCTAAAGTAATAATAATAATAATATAATTAAGTACAGTGTAAAAGAAGGGGGAAGAGCTCATAGGGCATCCAAACATTAATAAAATGACAAGTATATTAAACGTCGTTAATAGTTCAATAAACTTGTCAATAATTAAAAAAATATATATATTTAAAGTTCTGTTTGAGACCATTTCAATATTGTTGACACGGTGCTAAGTTATGCTAGTCAATTAAAGTTAGTATTATTAATTTTATTTATTTCTAAGTAACGCCCCTAAAGTGCGATTACGGCAAAAAGGAGGATTTTTCAATCGTCAGTTAACTTTTATGTGGAGAATAAATAGAGCGGTTTAACATATTCTATCCGCTTTACTTATAAACGCGGAATAAAGTTATACTAGGAATAACTTCGGTATAACCATACATTTTTGACGTTCATACCTAGTACAACTCTTTATTCCGCGTTTATAAGTAAGGCGGTATAAGTTTAAGCTGTTCAGCCATTGAATTTATTCTACAAATGAAAGCTATTAGTCGATTAAGAAATCCACCTGTAAGCCGAGTTTCTTTTTAACGCCAAACGATCATGCCCCCAATTGGGGGAGGCCTATGTCTAGCAGTGGACGTCTTTCGGCTGAAATGATGATGATCATAACTAACCCTAGCGCTCAGTCTGTACTAAATTACAGTACAATGTTTACTAAATTGCATATAATTAAGGGCTTTTTAGTCTCCGTAACTAAATATAATGGTCCCTTTCATTCGTTTGTAACGATCACGGGCAAATTGGCTTAAAAGACTTTCATAGAACCAGTTTGATATTACTTAATACTGTCCTTGGTAACGTTCGAAAATTTGTTAATGGATAAATAGCTTGTGAATGCTATATTTTAATTAAATAGAATATCATGACTTGGAGTTTTAAAAGGATTTGAAAAGGAAGGAGGTTTAACAATTTTTTGATTTTGGAGGTTTATTTATTGTTTGGGCTTATTTAACTATTTTATAGCCCTCATTTTGGGCTCCACCGCAGTCGGGTAAGTCTTTTAAAGTAAAATATTAGAATCAATCGTCTAAGATATTCACAAGCACAAGTTTATGGAAACCCATGGCCTAGCTTATACATGTAATAAACTAAAAGATTGCCATCACAGTATTCACAATTCTAAGTATCCCACAACAAGCTACTATAAAATAAAGATTTACCAAGATTAACATAGAAAATCTCACAACACACACACATACATGCAAAACAATACAACACTTATGTCACGCACACCATATAGCTAACAAACATTCACTAAAATAGAAAAATAAATGAACAAATAAAAAATCGAATAAACAAAACACACACAGCGAAAAACAAAAGAAAAATAATAGTACCACACGATTTTCCAAAGTTGAATTTGTAGAGAAAAAAATGTTGTAACTAAATATATAAAATCGTGTCTGTAATCGCCGCGTGCGCAGTAATGACTGGTTGGTCGACGCTTGCGCATGAAGGGGGGGTAGTACTGTGAGTATCGGTTGGGTAACGCGGGGACAGAACTCAAGGCTTATTGACTGTGTCGTAAGTATGGATTCATGTTAGGTAAACTGAACTTTTTAAGTTGATTTTGGGAAATAACCCAATGCCAGGCCTGTATTCTTTGAAAGGGTAAGCAGAAGTGTGTATCTTGTATTTTGTTAAATGATAAAGGGGCAATCGTATTGCCAATAGCTGGGGCACAAATCCAGATTTAGGATTACTACTAATACTTTCCTGTAAGAAAAAACACAAATGATACGTATTTACCCGAACTGGAGATTGAACCCAGAATCATCAGAAGTCTACACCACTAGACCAACGTCTTAAACATAACTGGCGAAATGTGACTGTTACGTCAGCTTACCTCATTGGGGAATACAGGCGTGACGTTATGTCTGGTTAGACTGGAAGCTGACTACAACATCATCTGTCGAGCTTTTTCCGGGGACTATTTTGGGATTGAGTCTAACCAGACATTTTTGGCTTATTCCACAAATCTCCCCTGAAAATCCCCCTTAGGAGGAAAAGTGCAATCTATAAAAAACAGTCTAGAATTCACCCCTGATAATCCCGCTTGGGGGGCAAAACTACAATCGAAAAAGAAAAACAAACTTATTCCAAGATCCCCCTGAAAGTGATTTTTTTTACATTAGGGTTCAGTTTTCTCCACTGAGGGGGATTCTCTCAGGGGGATAAGTGGAATAAGCCGTATTTTTCATGGAGCGACCGGTATTGACCTCCACAACCCAGTTACTGGGTACCACGATACGTCTTGGTAAGACTCGTTGACAAATTACAACATAGTTGGGGAAATGCTAAGCAGATGGTACACAGGAAATAATTATGTCATAAAACGATCAAATTCACCCACATAGCTAATAACCATAAAGTTCTGTTGTTTATGGTTTTATTAGCCTACTTTTGAGACCATGCCGTGTAAGGTGTCTATTACAATTCATCATTCTTTACATAACCATTGCTTTATATGTCAACCTTTTTTAACCGTGTGAGATATTAAGTTAGCTTCAACTATTTTCCGCCAAAGAATATGGCCTTCTACTCTCATCGCTGTGATAAGTGATAATAAGATTACTTCAAGAGTATAAGCAGCAGTGTAAACGAAGCAAAAGGAGTATCTAAGGATTGCAGCAGGTGACTGCTGCGACTGTTTCTGCCTACCCCCCAACGGATGAAGTCGTGATTTTATGAGTCTATTGAGCTATGAGGAACATGGTGTAAAGTTCACTCATACTCTATAGAAAAGGGAGGATCCTCTGACCAGATGGGTGTTGTGTCTGGTGGGCAGCTGTCCGACGGTTGATGTCGGGATGTTGTTTATATGCTAGTCGCGACGTAAACTCTGATTGCGCGATGCGCGTTTTTGATGCGTAGTTCGCATGTGGCTTTGTAGATGCCGCCACAAGTCTAGAAGCAGCAAATTGGCTTTATTTCAAATAGGCACATGGCACTTTTAAACGCAAACTACGCATCAAAGACCTGACGTCACAAATCCTGCATCCTAATCTTGAATGTTCCAGGAAAAACTAAAAGCGTTACTTGGCGAGACTGCGAGCACGGACTCGGAGTGTCCGTCGGATAGCTGTCCTTCCGACTCGGACGCGTCCGACACCAGTCGGAGACCGACGCGCAACTTAGACTACCTTTAGCGCTAGGTGAGTTTACATAGCATCTATAGCCTGAGGCATTGGGGCCTTGGGGCTAAATACCACTATTTTATATGGAGCGACTGCCTATCTGACCTCTTCAACCCAGTTACTGGGTTGAAGAGGTTAATGTTTCCTAATTATTATTTTTTACTTTTCGCTGTGCCCTACAGGGTCCATAATTGTAACACTATTAAGCATTATGGAGTGCAAATAAAGATATGAATATGAACACTAAGTCAGTTTTCCGACTAATAAATTCAATAAAAATGAAATCTAGCCTTTATTTTCTTATAGGTTGTTCTAAAAAGAAACTAAAACATAGCTTGTTATGGTGACCCTACTCGTACTACAGCGGGTGCGCCTGCGCGTGAAATCGAACTAGCATTTGTAACGTTATATTGATCGCACGAACACAGAATAAGTAATTTCATTGACTTACAATAACTACATTCTAAATACTTGGTGGAAACTTCTTGCAAAAAACCGGCCAATGTGCGTGTCGGACCACGCACAATGAGAGGTTCCGTAGTTGGTACGAATTTATCCCAAAAACAAAATTAACATTGTAGTTAAAATATAATTATGTTCTCCCGTACATTTCAACTGCAAATATTGACTATTATTCCTTAACTTGTAAAGCCTACTTAGCTTTTTTAGCCTTTTCACTTCGTTCTTTATAAACTATTGTCGTAATATTTTTCACAATTATCCAAAGACAACCATTTAGCTGATAGGGGGAGTCACTAGCACTTTTAAACTTAAAAAAATGGTTTTCACATACCGGCAATATTTTTGAACGGTCTATCCAACGATACCCCACAACATGGGATAGAGAAGAAAAAAAATATCATCCCCACTTTACGTGTAGGGGAGGTACCCTAAAAAAATTAGGTAATGTACCCATGCCAAATTACAGCTCTCTAGTACTAAGAGCCTCTGAGCTAAGCCGCGGACAGACAGACAGACAGACGGAAATGGCGAAACTATAAGGGGTTCTTGTTGACTACGGAACTCTAAAAACATGGAATGAATGGTCTAAATTACCAACGAGCATCGAGCAAGCGTGGTGATCAATGCTCGTACCTTCTGTGTATGAGAAGAGGCCAGAAGGCCAATTTCCTTCATTAAAAATGTTCAAAATCAAATTGCAAACTTGACAAGTGTAGGTATAACAACGTATTTTTGACAGCTTGAGACTCATATTAGAATGCGAACGTTCTTAAGGCGAATATGTCAGGGTATCCAACGAAATTCAAATTTCTTACATTTTTTGCCATTTGCAGGCCAGTATCAGGTTGTATGTTGATCAAAATATGATTCGCGGCCGTATCAAATATTTATTTATAGAATTACTAGCTTTTGCCCGTGGCTCCGCCCGCGTGGATGTCGGTTATCGATCCCAGGCTATATTTCTGCCAAATTTCATGACGATCGGTTCAGCGGTTTAGGCATGAACTCGTAACATACAGACAGACAGACAGACAGACAGAGTTACTTTCACATTTATAATATTAAAGTATATTAAAGTATGGATTAGTATGGAAGTATGGATATTCATAACAATCATCAATATAACTCTTTCATGAATGACTATTTCATGAAATCTTGACATTTTTGGATTATACTAACTTTAAAAGTTGTATATATTACTGATTCTAATGATTATAATTCCATAAATACATATTTGTTACGATCGCGAATCATATTTTAATCAACATAAACCCAGACAATGAGCTGAGCAGAAAATTTTAATTTCGAGGGTTACCTTAACGTTTCCCCCTTAGCACTGAGCTACACCCGGCTACACATCAAGCTATATTTTCCAGTATAAGCTGATCTCGCATTGTATTGGATTTCCGTACAATGAGAGGTCAGCTTAATATACTGGAATTTTATAGCTTCTTATTATGTAGCCGGATGTACACTAAACGCCCATGTGTGTCTCATTGGATGTTCGCCAACCGATTAAAAATACGAAAATTGTCTCTCAGGTACCATACAGTGGCTACTTCCTGACCGGTATAGGGTATAATTAACCATTATATTACTGTCTATACAAATTAGCCCAGAAATCACTATAAAAGTTAATTACGCGACACAATTATTATAATAACTGAAATTTTTGCACTCAATTGTAGAAATAATTGCACGCCCGGATTCAAACCGCCACGAATGAATACGAGGGCGATATCGCGTGATACGAAGCTTCCTCCAATGGAACTAAGTCGACGCTTGCAATTAACACTATTTCCTTCCTTAAAAAAATCATTTCCTTCATACTTCGCCCGATTTTTTTCGATTTCCACCGGAAATACTTAATGTGAGGCTATTTATTTAGTTTTCCACACGATTAGCGATACTTATACTTCATTACTTGCTTATTGATATGGGTAGGATGGGTGACCATCTATACTCAATACTCAATACTTTATTGCATTCCATAATGTACATATAACATATAGCATATAACATACGGTGGTATGTTAAAACATCGAATCAATTATGGACCCTGTCGGGCACAACAAAGTTAATTTTTAATAGGAGAGAGGATGAAGGCGCTTTTTTAGTAAGAAAAAAATTATAATATTAAATTGGAATAGCATCATTAAAATAGTACTTATCATTTGCTTTTATGGTATTTCTATTTTATATAAGTATTTATATATTTGGTTTTAAGTTATATTTAAATATTTTTATATTATATATTACACGATATCCATTTACACGACGGCTTAACGTGGTTTTTGGGGCACTCGGTATACGAGTGCCTTAAATACCACGTTAAGCCGCAAGCATTTAAACACAAATAATAAAAATAAAAAACTCATCCGAATTCCGATCAAAATTACTGATTGCACAGCAAAATACTCAACATATAACTAAATAAGCAACAATTTATATTCGTGGCGCACCGCTATTTATCTTAAAGTAAAGCTTTTTAATTATGTACATAAATGACATCGAAAGATCTAAACATCGAAGCGGGTTTACATTTGTGTCCAAGCAATAATAATGAGTAGTCGACGGGCTAACCTGTCCGAATCGGGGTGCCCCAAATCCCGATTAGTTTATTTGTAGTGAAATAATTTATTTGATGGAAATAAATTGAAAGGTGATAAAAAAAATGATGTGCAATTAATAGTGTCCCATTGTAAATCATCTTAAAAATGTTTTTCATTTGACAATGAGGTTCGTTAATGATTTTTCATTAAAAATATAATAATGTTATTCAAACAATTAATGTTTAATACAGCCTACATACTTACAGATGAATGTGTTACTAATTCCTTTTAGTGTATTTTGTAAAAATTTAATCTGAACGGGGTTTGTTTACACTTTCGTTTGATAGTTTTGGAATAGGCCATACTTTGCCAGACGAGCTCTTTCACAAGGCTAGCTAGACTGCCTATATAATTACCGAATTCTCTAATTTATGCTAGACAGACAAACAAATCTTATGATTATCGGTACTAACTCTCATTTAAACTAGTAATCATGTCATTTCAATAACTTAACTACTAAGTAACGGGTCATAAACTATGCAATTTGGAGTTTCTTGATATGTTACATAATTATTTTTATTTGTTATAATCTCACATTTTATCTATGTACACAATTGCCTTTCTCCGCTGTTGATGTAATAATGATATTTTTATGTCTTAGCGGGTTATAGAAAATGGAATAAGCATGTACCCGTCCCACAGCATGGATACGGCCTCTTCTCATACACAGAAGGAACGAGCAATGATCACCAATCTTGCACACTGCGTTCAGTACGCTTTCAGAAATTTAGTTAATAGTTCATTAACTGTCGCGATAGTCAGTTAATGGTGCATTAACTGTCGCGATAGTCAGTTGATGGTTCATTAACTGTGGAGAAAGGTGGTTAATGGTACACTAACTGACATGGTATCCTATCAATGGTATATTAACTTACCTGGTAGCCTACTAATGGTACGTTAACTGCGAGGGTTATCTGGTAATGGGTCATTAACTGTAGTGATATTCAGTGATTGGTTCATTAACCAGCATGGTTATTGTGCAATAAGCTGAACAAAACAAAAGTTAAAATTAAAATACCGCATCTATTTTAGTTTAGCAATTTAGTTAGCAAATAGAACTGGTAGGCAATTTGCAAAAATTAACCAATACGAATTCGCACTGTTGTAATGTTTGATCAATTTGATTTCAAGCAGTGAATAAACTTGTTTATTAGAGAATGGGTATATTTTAACATCGACCTGTAAATGTCAATCTCTCGAGCCTCTCAGCCTCCTTCAAATAAACGACTATAATAATTATTTTGCCTCTTTTGACCACCCATGATATCAATATGCCATTGTCATGATGATTCTCCTGCCCGTATCATTAGGATACGGGCAGGAGAGTCATAATGACATATATATTAGTAGGGGCGTAGCATGTCTTCATATATATCTCTATCAGTCGTCATCTCACCTCACTCTCACCGTCTCTCAACCGCCTCTGTGGTCTAGTTAACCGCCTCTGTGGTCTAGTGGTAAAACCACCTGTCTCAGATCCAGAGGTCCCGGGTTCGATTCCCAGCGGGGGCAAAATTTCTGCTCGGTTTGGTTGGTGGTAGGGCTTGTTCTAAGTCCGCCTGGCTAGCTACCACCATCTTATCTAAGTCTGTCGCCAAGCAACAATGTTAACAACATTTGTTGTGTTTCGGCAGTTAGAGGTAAGATAGCCAGTTCCTCTGTGGTTGAGGATTCCGGGTGAAGCTCGCTTCCATCTTCGGCCTTATCATCACTTACCATCAGGTGAGATGAAGGCCAAGAGCTACCCCGTTGAGTGTAAAAAAAAAAAAAAAACTCAGTTTTCACCCCCTTTCTGGCTATATAATTTTTCACCAATCCCTTAGCAAGTACAACATAACCTTATAGTCTGTGGTACCTACGGAGTGGTCCTGCGCCATAGCTGATTAGATGTCACTGCTTGCGGTAGCTTCGGGGGTCGGGTTGCCTCCTTCCCTCAAATATGGCGAGGGGAGTAATGGCTGATCTTTGCGTTATGCTCGTGAAAGAGTGCTGTTTGTGGTACCTGGTCATCTTGCTGACCTTTTTATTATTTTTATTAGTAATTTACTGTTTGTTTATTTTAATTCGATGGTCCTAGTTTATCATTTTGTGTTACATAATCCAGCATTGCATATGTAAGCGGGCACGCCCTTTATGCCAGGAGACTTTTATTTATATAGGTAATGATTTTTTGCTTGAGTATAGTTTTTTACTATATATGCTGGTAAATTGGCGTGTGCTAGCTGACATATGGCAAATAACTTAATTTAATGTTCTGTGTCTCGTAATGTTAATTACTTTGCATACCTACTATTGTATAGAATTAAGTTTATCTAACTGAACAATATTTTTTTTTATTTATTTCTTTATTTTACGAGGTGTTTACTTTTGACTCTAGTCTAGGTCAGAGGTGACACAGACAAAGTCGACGATGGAGTGAGCTTACCCAGAAGAATTTGCTGTGCGCATTATAAAAGACGTTTAAAAACGCTTAGTGCGATTTGGTGGAATATCAACTAGGTAGGGGTGGTAACATGCAGTACAGATACACAGTGTGTAAAGATATATTGTACAGATGTACTGCTGGGACTTTGTTGCGCCACTTCTTCCCAGCTAAAGCACTAGGAAGTGGTGAAGGGTGGGCGTTTTGGGGGACTGTCTTATGTAATTTTGTCGTTCGAAAAGTGCTGATATTCAGCCTAATTTGAATAAATTACTTTTGATTTTTTTAATTTATAATATACCCAGACCTTTCCCAACTATGTTGGGGTCGGCTTCCAGTCTAACACGATGCAGCTGAATACCTGTAGCGACTGGCTATCTGACCTCCACAACCCAGTTATTACAACACGATAGCATAACCAGCCTATAATGTTCTCACTGCTGGGACACAGGCCTCCTCTCCGTGAGAGGGAATGGGCCCAAATTTACCACGCGGGCCTAATGCGGGTTGGTGGATGTCACATGTCTTCGAATTTTCGGTTCTAGGACATGCCGGTTTCCTCACGATGTTTTCCTTCGCCTTTTGAAAGCAGTGGTGATGAAATTAATTACAAAAAGAAGAGCCTGCTTGGGTTCGAACCCACGACTTAGTAAGTCGAGGCAGATATCACTTGGCCACTACTGCTCCCGTAATACGATACCTCATTCCTAATTATAGGTTTGTGTTAGTAAATAGAAGATGACAGGTTTTACTTACAAAAGAATAATGAATGGACCAATAGCGTGTTTGAACTACTTATTCGAACCAATTGGAGCGTTACCTATAGAGGCAGGTGAAACCAAAGGAAAATGCTTTCATGATTATTTAAAAAAGACATAAATTAGAATATAATTGGTCAGGACTATTGGGTATTCGGATGAGGAAATTCTTTATAGCAGCAACAGACTTTTCGTAGTCTAAGGTAGCACGGAGATATTGATTTGTACCCGGTAAAAAGGCAATTGGCTGGACCCTTTCAATTTTTTTTTAAGAAATGAAAATGTAGTATCCTAACTAAAAATATAAAAAAAATTAAATATGGCGCCGAAATTACTCCGAATCGCTGTCGACTGGTAATGTACCTAAGAGACTGGCAGCATTGCCTTGTTTGTATGGCAATGCTTAGCCTCTGGCCAAGGTAAAAGCCAGCCCTTGGGTCACGGGAAGTGTCAACCAGCCGTTTCGAGATTACATTAAACAAACCATGAGCACTTGGACACCACTCGAGCCATTTGGGGTTGGCCCGAAGGTTTCAACCCCAAACGGCTCGAAAATATAATAACCGATAAGGTTGTTATACTATAATAATATAATATTTTTATTATTATAATTCATTTATTTGCATAACACAGGTTTATAGAGGATATTACAAAATATTGGATTAGGTACTGTTAAGAACTGCAGTAAAAATATTTTCATACAAATTAAATAATATCAGACTAATTTGTCTTATAACCCACCCATAGTCTGTCTACCCATTTAGGTAAAACAGGCGTGATGTTTTGATATATTGCGCAACACAATATATCAAAACATCACGTCAGTAATAAAACTGTTAGCAAACACGAAACATTATTACATTCTCACAAACAAAACAAAGATGGCGGCCATTCCATTTTCAAATTAACCGCTTAATTGTTAAACATTATGACAGTTAGTATAGGCATTGAACTCATGCGCACCGAGCTGAACGCCTTTCTAACACACGCGTAATTTTTATCTATAGAAAGTACCTACATACTTATTACGTGCAATTGTGAGGTAATCTGATTGTTTAGCGCGACTAAGGTCGCCGAGCTTAGGCTCTATGCGGAACATAGGGACGCGGCTGGAGAAAGGACCTCTGCCGGATTCATACTTAAACCCTACAACGGCCAGATATAAGGTCACTACCGAACATATAGGCACTCATATGACCTATGCGAGTCCAGTCTTTGCACACGCAAAACCCTATCTCATCCATAAGATGCAGACCCTCCAAAACCGTTTCCTCCATAAAATCACGGGAGCCCCCTGGTTCGTTCGAAACCAAAACCTCCATTTAGAAGTCAAAATCCCTATAAGCGCATTTCAAAGCGCTTCTTTGATTCTGCAGCCACTCACCGCAACACTCTAGTTGTGCAGGCCGCCAATTACACTCCCTCTCGCACCAGTAAGACCCGCCGTCCACGGCAGGCACTGACCGACCCAGACGACCTCCAGGAGACCAGTTGGGAAACAAGTACAGCTCGCAAACATAAAACACGACCGTCATTCCGACCTCGCCGCCAAGGCCCATCTCGAAATCCCCGACTAAATAGTCCTCCCCGATCCTTGCTCGTAAGCGAAGCGCCAGCCTGCGCCATAGCTGAGCCTGTAGCTTTAAATTCCCCTGATAATAATCATAACCCTGATTTTATCCAGCCACCGTCGATCCCTTGCCATCCTCCCTCTGACTCTGCCGTAAGCCGAGGTTCGTACCCCACAGGGGGTGCCTTTAGCGCGCAGTCGTTTAGTTTATAAGTTTTTGCGCCCTGGCTAGAAGCTTTAAGTTTAGTAAAGAGTCTCAACCTCTCTCCGAGATTCCCTAGTTAAATAAAAGAAAATTAAAAAAATCGGCACTCTGCCGGAGCAAAGCCACATAGGGACACAGGCAATCAATAGAAACTTTAAATTTACCTGCTATGGCCTGCAGAATTTACTCTCAACTGATAAATAATATTAAATAATATGATTATTCAGTAAATTATAACACGTCATTCTTTTAAAACTAGATGAGCTCTGTGTTTCCTTGCCGACTAGAGAAGTACTTGGAGAAGAGACACCGATACAAACTCAGAGGTCACAGTCTCTTTAAAATATATCCAGACTTGTGATGAATCAGATCACAAGACCAATTATAAAACGAATTTTAATATCATTATTTAGACGACTCAAAATACGGAACATGACATGAGTTTGACAGCCACTCAAGAGGAAACGCGGTCTAGTGGTCGCTGGCGTTAATTCTATACTAACATATATTATCCTCTGTATTATTATTCTTCTGTTTTTTCCCTGTTTAATTCAACTAAAAAAAAAAAAAATCTCCACTTAAGGGGGCGCTAAGCTTATACTCTAAGGTAGCCCGTGAAATTAAAAAAATATTACTTTTTGCAATTTGCGGTCGCGAATCATGTGAGATCAACATACAACCTGATACTATACCTGCTAATAGTTGTAAAAAAAACTTAAGAAAATATGAATTTTGCGGGCTACCATGACGCTTTTGCCTTAAGTAACATCTATCAGTCCACGGCCTTAAGAAACACAGTATTGTTTTCAAGGCATACAACCGTCAATAACCTTAATTAAAAATGTCGTGAGCCACACGTACATATAGCACTTTCTGTTTTAAACAATACACAATAGAATACATCACTTAATTACAAGATTCAAGTCGCGAGGAACATAATACTATGTAATCTAACTCGGTTCCTTTAGAGATAGCGCTAAGTGAAATTCAATTGTTTTGGCGAAAATTTTCAATACTCGGGTGTAATATGATACACCGAGCATGTCATAGAGGGGCTCGTGGCTAAATAATAACAGCTGCATGGTTAAGCTACGCGGTCAGTTCGTGGATGGGTGACCATCCATTACATACCGAGATCCCTCCGTGCCTCGGAAAGCTCGTTAAGCAGTTGATCCCGGCTGTCATTCGTAGATCTTTGACAGTTGTTACGGGTAGCCCAAAAGTCTCAAAAGTCGGAGCGGAAAATAGTTGAAACTAACTTAATATCTCACACGATTTAAAAAGGGTTACCATATAAAGCAATAGTTATGTAAAACATAACGAATAATGAGTTGTAATAGACACCATAAACGGTATGGTCTGTAAGTGGGCTAATAAAACCATAAACAACGACTTTATGGTTACTAGCTATTTGGATGAATTTCACCGTTATACGACATAACTAGCTTTTGCCCGCGGCTCCGCCCGCGTGGATGTCGGTTATCGCGTAAAAAGTACTCTATGTCCTTCTCCATATCCCAGGCTATCTCTGCCAAATTTCATGACGATCGGTTTAGCGGTTTAGGCGTGAAAACGTAACAGACAGACACATTTATAATAATAATATAGTATGGTTATATGGTTTATTTCTTAGTATTTCCTCAACGAAGTTGTGTTCTGACAACCAGTCTTACCAAGTGGTTTGTACCCAGTAACTGGGTTGTGGAGGTCAGATAGGCAGTCGTTCCATGTTAAATACTGGTCTTCAGCTACATCTGGTTAGACTGGAAGCCAATCCCAATAGAAAAGGCTAGGCAGATTGATTGAGCTGTAGATAGAGACTGCCACACAGGTATACAATGAGTGACGGAGATAATCAAATGACGCTCTACAAACTTTTTGTAGATGTGCCATATTTTATCCTGGGTCCTCCGAACTGCCTCGTTGATCTAACTAGTGGCCACAAGCTCGACTCCTGAATTCTTAGTAAGATTTTCGGTTCGGGCAAACTGGTATATTAGGTTTTCCCATTAAGAATTTCTTAGTAGCAACCAGTGAAGAAAAACATTGTGAAGAAATCAGAACTTAAGATTTATTGAGCCGTTTTTCATCACTCCTTCTCAGTCACGAGATAAGATTTTTTAAAGGCGTTAGTGAACCGTTGTACACGCTCTTAAATGCGTCTGAAATCGACACTTAATGAGTACGTACGTGTGGTAATCAATGCACGTTTCGTCTAAACTAGACTGTTTATTAATTTGCTGGTAAAATGTGGGTGTACTATATAGATATCATCATCATCATCATCATCATCATTTCTGCCGAAAGACGTCCACTGCTGGACATAGGCCTCCACCAATTGGGGGGGTTTTCCATAATCGCCACGCTTGGCAGGCGGGTTGGCGATCGCAGTATGGGTTAAAAATGCATAGAGAACGCTGCTGCCCATTCTCTAGTAAGTCCCTTAGTCGCCTTTTACGACACCCACGGGAGGAAATGGGCTATATAGGTATACCTCTGCCTAAACCTTCGGGGAATATAGGCGTTATGTTATGTGTGTGTTAATTTACTTTCAAATTGTAGTTTATTCCATACAAAAACAGTGTTTTTTTTTATAGATTAGCTCACGTTTGAACACTATCTCACCTGATGATAAGCAATGATGGGTCTACGATGGTGCACGTTTGTCTAGAAGTTACCTAATCACTCGAGACTCGAAAACTCCCAGTACCTACATTTCTACCGTTACTAAAAACCTTTCGTGCTAGAAAGCCAGCTATCAACCGATCTGTAGCAACTTTGACAGGTTGCAAAACTTCAAGAGATAAGAAATAGATTAGTGTTATAAGTATGTAGTATCAAACTGTCATAGTCCGTAGTATTGCAGTGTATTGTACCAGTTTTTTGTATAGGTAGAGATAATCTTGCTCCATTTGCGTATGTACGTTTGTGTCTTATTTCTTACTAGCTTTTGCTCGCGACTTCGCCCGCGTCGTAGTCAACTATACTATAGAACATACTCTGTGACACTCGGCAATAGTGTAGCTTTCAGCCAGTGAAAGAATTTTCAAAATTAGATCAGGACTTCCATAGATTATCTCCTTCATCCAAACTTACAAACTTTACCTGCTTATAATATTAGTGTAGATTTTAGGTCTTTCTAGAAATATCGTCAACTGAAAGCGATTCTAACTTCGTATTAAATGCAATTTCTAAAACTTTAAGAATATTCGCCTAACATTCGAATCTCAGGCTCAATCTGTCAAAAATACCTCTAATTTCCCTTTTTTTTTTGACGTTTTTAACATTGTTTGTCTCTGAGAAGACATTACGACTTGAATTTGAACGTTATTTATTATAAGTACGAGAATTGATCTTCTGTTGTCAAATCTGATGTCAGTTCATAATATGATTGCTTGTTGTTATTTCGGTGAGCCAATCACAACACAGCAGCATTACTGACCAGATAAACTATTTTCAATATGCCACCTAAGAACAGTTTTAATTTCGCTTGAACCAGGAAAAAGACGGAAACTAACCCTAATCAAGTCAAAGATACTGTTGACGAAATTATAGACTATAAGAAAAAAAAAAGTTTTTTTTTATGTTGTCTAATGCTTTGTTTATCCACAGCTCGAGGAGAAGCCTTGACCCCGCAGGAAGAAAGTTATAAGCCATATATGTCAGCCTTACTACCCACCTTACTTACTTGCAATAATAATATAATATATTAACTACAACATGAGATATTAACAAAGGAGAAAATAAGATCTTAGTAACAGAGATAATCAGAAATATCAAACGCCCTTGAACACCCCCTCATACTCCACGGCACAAACACTTCCTAGTCCTAAGTACTTGCAAAATTATTACTAAATGTCGTCACAAAGTGATCTAATTTGATCGTGTATGCAAGCGATGCCGGGGCACATTGTAATGCCAGGAGCGAGCCAACCGCCTTAGTTTTGCGTAAGCGACGAAGAGAAAGTTGAACGCAATGGTAAAACGATTTTCGGTTAAGTCATTTCGACTTGTGTATTGTGTCGTTGTAGTTCTTGATAGAGGATTATGTTATTTTTAGGTATGATAGTAATAGCATTATTATCATCACATCGGCAGCCCTGTCCCACTCACTGCAGATTATAGGCTTCGTCCTTTTTGTACCATACTCCCCTGGTCTGTGCCAGTCTCATCCAGGTCTTCCCTGCGATCTGCTGTAAGTCGTCCACCCATCTGGCTGTTGGTCTACCAACGCTCCTTTTACCAACCACCTTCTCATAAATTATGATCGGAATATTTAAAGGTTTCTTGTACTGTTTAGGCCGCGGGAATCTGCTGGATGCGAGAAGTACAGGACCGGTAGATGTAGCGACGCTTGCGGGAGGCCTATGTCTAGAATTGGCTGCAGTTATAATAATGTTCCCACTGCTGGGACTAAGGCGTGCTCTCTGTGTGAAGGAATCGGTAGTCATCCCACACACGGGCCCGGTGCGGATTGGTTTTGGAATAACTGTTCTTCTCTCGAACTATAGAATCTATACCGCCGCCGTGGTAGAAATATGGCAGTCACCGTTGATTGGTAGTGGGGCTAGCTGCACAGAATATATCCTGATATATATTTATTTTGGTATCACCACTCGTGAAGGTTATTTTAATGCACCATCAAGGTACCTACTTAAGTAGATGTTAGTATGTAATTATAAAGACGATGTTATGGTCAGTTGGTAACTAGTCATCATAGTATGACCCCAATTACACGAATGCCTAAATCAATTATGTACCTACTTCTTTTAATATATTGTTAATTACATGATTTAGGTACTTACTAATTATTTTGACATGAATAAACGCACGCCTTTTTCCCATGGGCGAAAGAGCATTGATGAATCGTGTTACTCAGTAAATTGGTCTTGTGAGTCAGAAAGGCAGTCACTTCATGTAAAGTACTGGTATTCAGCTGCTTCCAGTTGGACTGGAAGCTGACCCCTAACTAGGCAGACGAGGGAAAAGCATTGATCATCGCGCTTGCAAACTGCGTGTTAACGATTTCACATTATTAAGTCCAAACCTCCTTACTAAGTTGAAATCACGACTTCAACAATGGTTTCTTAAATAAATTGAAGGGATAGGTAACCTACAGTTCGCTAGTTATGTTTAAGTCCCATGTTATAAGTGGCGAGCCTATTGCCATCAACCAAGCACAGATTAATGAAAATAAAAATGATTTGATTTGATTTTGTTTTGATCCTAAAGGCAATCCTAAGGGTTATGGGATAGGTAAGGTACAAACAGACGTGACGCGACATAAAGAGACCACTCGTCGCGCGGCACGCGGTGTCTTTTAGTCGCGTCGCGTGTCGCGCGTGTTTACAGAAAAATTCAGAAAGAAAAAGACTTAGAGCGTGTGTTGTGTATTATTTGATTTTTTATCATTTTATGCTGCACCGGTCGATGTCATCACGTTAACGCTGGATGTCGCTTAACACCAGCGCCGTGGCTCTATCTCGCATAATGTCACAGCGTTATGCTGAGCGATGGTCGTTTTACGTGGATGTGACGCGTATTGATAGATCGTCAGGCGGGTTACGACTACACCTGCGATTGGACACACTTCATCGTGACCACGACCGCTCTGTCAAGAGCGAAGCGAAGCAGAAGAAGCACAAGACGCATATTTTCCGCCAACTTATTCTTTTTGGGTCACATTTAACCGCAAAACAACGTATTTTCTTTCTTTCAAATAAGCTGAGCACATAGATTTCGTAAATATCGATCCTAAGTACCCAAATCAGTGTCGCTTGCGACCACTACACCAATGAGGCAGTCATTCTAAATATTGCTAAACGAATTGTTAATTTTAAAAGGGGTAACTAGATCGCGACCAGTATGTTGTCATATTTCAAGGTCAAGTTTAGTAATAGTTATGAAGCAACAGTTTACGTTTAATTATTATGTAGGGGACATAGAAGTAATTCATAATAATTTCATTCACTGTAGATCTCCCAAGGGGAGAAATGTAATAATGGTTTGATCGTGACTGGTCGTAATCGCGGTTTGATTCGGGAAGTGGTATTGGATGTGTTAGTAATTTCTCAGAAGCAGCCCGGATTCCGGATTTGTGTGGTCAATGGAAATAGACTCGCCCCGCACTCTTTAAATAGGACATGAATGCTCCTTCGATAATGATGCCCCAGTGGTAACCGCCCCAACTTACAAGTTGTAGGTCGTGGGTTCGAACCTAGAAAGGCGCTTTACTTTGTGTAAATAATTTCATCACCATTGTTCTCAAAATGGTGAAGGAAAACATCGTGTGGAAGCAGGAATATCCTAGAACCAAAAATTTGAAGACGTGTAACATCTACCAACCCGCACTGGGTCCGCGTGGTAAATTCCAGCCCCCTCCCTCTCGAAGAGAGGAGGCCTGTGTCCCAACAGTGCGAAGATTACAGGCTGATTATATCGTCGGTTCACTGCAAGAACTCATTGATGGCAAAAATCATCAAGTGGGTCAAACTCAGGACACTCATTATTTGGTTGACTTCGGTGGCAATTTTTTTTTACATTTAGGCATAACTAACATGAAATATCAAATCTAGAGTTAATTTAAAACATATTAGTAGCACTCTAGGTTTTATATTTCATGTTAGCAATGCCTAAATGTAAAAAAAAAAAATCCACCGAAGTCAACCAAATAATGAGTGTCCTAAGAATGGCCCAAGTATAGTTTATGTCTTGAACTCGTCTTAACGAGTTTTTGATAATGCAAAAACTCATTGTGTTTAATTTTTATTTAACATAATCATAATTAATATGATATAGGGCAATTAATACAACTAAAACTACCTAATTAATTGCTTATTTCAAAGTTTTGACTATGTCACATAATGAGTTCTTGCAATAAACCGACGATAAGCTCCTTCGGGGAATCCAGGAGTTATGTTCAGTAAATGGGGCAGATGATCCAATTTACGAGGCTAAACAGCACTTGCTGCGGTCAGTAATTGGATGGGTTATTGACATAATTTTGCTTAAACTATTTACTATTTTGTGCATCAAAGAATGGGTAGGTCATTCTACTCTTGCCACTTTTATGTTACCATTTAATTTAAAAAATATAAAAGTTTAGTAAATAGTCTTCCTACTTATTTTGCAGGTGTATACAAAAATCGTAGACTATATTTTTCTAATGATGCAATTTGTCTAGATTAAACTTGTGGCTTGATGAAAAGCTGAATTTTGCGGTACAAACCTAATGATGCGTCAAATTGACAATATTTTTTTGGAGTAAAACGTCTCAAGATTGACTTTTTTTTTTTTTTTTTTTTTTTTTTTTTTTGTAATGGCATCTCGGAGGTATAACCACTGGGGGTTCCTGCTCCTTAACCGGACTTTCCTGTGGTGCCGCAAGCTCCTAACGAAGTTTACGCCTCCAGCCAGGGGGTTTATACTAAAATCTACTTAAGCTAGACGACTGCTCGCTAAGGGCACCCCAGGTGGGGCTCGAACCTCGGCTTAGGGCAGTGCCGGAGGGAGGGTGGCAAGGGACCGTCGGTGGCTGGATAATCTCAGGGTTCTGATTATTAATCGGGGGAGTTTGGATTACAGGCTCAGCTAAACCACATGCTGGCACATCGTTAAGCGTCGTCAAGGGACGGGGAGGGCTTATTAATCGGGGTCGTCGATTTCGCGCGGGACCTCTAAAGCGAGGTCGGAATTGTGATCGTGTTCGTGTTGTGTGTACTCTTCGAGCTGTACTAGTTTCCCTACGGCTCTCCTGAATGAGAGTGGTGGGGTCGTCTGGGTCGGTCAGTGCGTGCCTTGGACGGCGGATCGCGCTAATGCGGGAGGGGGTATAATTGGCGGCCTGCACAACGAGAGTGTTGCGGTGGGTGGCGGCAGAGTCGAAGAATCGCTTGGAAGAGCGTTTCAGAAATTGGGCTATTGTAGGCATTCTAAGCTCTACATGGAGGTTTGTGTTCCGAACGAACCAGGGGGCTCCCGTGCATTTACGGAGGAAACGATTTTGAATGGCTTGCATCTTATGGATGACATGTGATTTTGCTTGGGCAAAGACCGGACTCGCATAGGTCATGATGGGGCGGATGCACGCGGTGTACAATCGCAATTTGCACTTGAGTGACAATTTGCTATTTTCGTGGACAAGGGAGTGAAGCCTAGAGAGAGCGAAGGCGGCGCGCGAACGCACCTTACTTACATGCTCAGAAAAGGAGAGGCGTTGATCGAGAGTGACACCTAGATATTTGGCTCGCTTCTCCCAAGGGATAGGCTTGCCGAACATGGTGACAGGTTTGGGCTTTGGGGGGAGTTTTCTCGGTTTTATGAAAAGAACCGCTTGGCTTTTGTCAGGATTGACTTCGATCCGCCACTTTCTAAACCACGCACCGAGCTTGTCGGCTGCAGTCTGGAGAGTGTTGGTGATGACATTATGACTCTTCCCTCTGTAGTAAACGGCCGTATCGTCTGCGAACAGAGCCAACTGAGCCTTTTTAAACTTCGGGATGTCGCTGGTGTAAAGCGTAAAAGCCAGGGGGGATATCACAGAGCCCTGAGGGACTCCTGCGCGTATGGGATGGGAGGAGGAGAGGGCTCCCTCTATGCGATAGCGAAAGGTGCGATTCGACAAAAAGTCTCGTAAGATGAGCACGAGACGCTCGGGCACACCGAGTTGGTACAGCTTGTAAATCAAGCCGTTGTGCCAGACTTTGTCGAACGCTTTCGCTATATCAAAGAAGATAGCTCCTGTCATAAGGCCGCGTTGAAAGCCGGCGCTTATGTCCTCGACAATACGGTAGACCTGATGGGTCGACGAATGTTTGGTACGGAATCCAAACTGTTCGTGGGGAATAAGGCCCTTAGTCTCGGCGTAGTCTCTGAGACGCTTATAAATAAGCCTCTCGTAGAGTTTGCCCATGACTGTGAGCAGGCTAATGGGGCGGTAGCTCGCGGGCTCCTTCTTGGGTTTACCGGGTTTGGCAATACCGATTACTGTGGCCTCTTTCCACACTTGCGGGAAGACATTATTGTTCATGGCTCCATTGAAGATGGTGGCCAAGAGCATTATCAGGTGGGCGGGGAACAATTGGACCACCCTATTGGTGATACCATCAGAGCCAGGGGCTTTACGAGGTTTCAGACCCTTTATGAGCTCGTGCACTTCCGCCGGTGTGACGGGAGCCAGAGGATACTCAGGGTCTTCGACGGGCGGGAGGGAGGCTCTACGTTCGACTTCAGCGTCGACCTCATCGAGGTGCGCCTGGTCTACTGGTTGAGAGCTGGGCGAGCACTGGGCCTCTAGACTGTCGGCTAAGCATTCGGCTTTGTCGATGTCTTCGAAAGCGAGAGACGCGTCTGGGCGGATCAGTGGGGGCATTGAGGCTGAGCCACCTCCTCGGGGATTGAGTTTCCTTTGGAGTTGCCAGAATGCTAGATGGTTCGGCTCTAGGCTGTTCAGTAGCTTATCCCAGTCGGCGTCACGAAATTCCTTCACGCGTTTACTTACAGCACGCTGCAAGTAGCGCATGTGGATTTTGTTAGCCGTGCAGGGAAAGCTACTGTACGCACGGACGGCTGCGTTCTTCTCCGTCATCAGTGCACGTACATCGTCCGGCAGTTTCCCGCGACGGTTATCCGTCGCCGGAACCTCCCTTGAACATGTGTTCAGGACAGATTGTACGTGCTCTGTGAGAGAGTCGATCGCGGTCGTCGTGTCTGCGATAGAGTCGAACTGGTCGGGGATCGAATCCAATTGGGGGGACGTGTTAGCTTTCAAGCTTTCGCCTACTCGCTTCCAGTCCGTTATCCTTTTGGTACGCGGGGGGATATCGGGGTCGTGGAGACCTATGCGAGGGGCCAATTCTACGAGAACAGGTCGGTGGTCAGAGTGAAGCTCGTGGTGCACCTCTATAGAGACCAACCGTAGGTTGATGTTCTTTAGAAGTGCCACATCGAGCACGTCAGAGGCATGGTCAGGATTATGCGGATAGTGGGTGTGATTCATCGGGGCGATGATATCAAAATTTAGGAGGGGGCAGAGGTCAAAGAGGGCTTTGCCCCTATGGGAGGTGAGTCTACTATTCCAGGCTGGGTGCTTGGCATTGAGATCACCCGCCATGATGACGGAATCACTCATGCTCAAGAGGGTGCTAAGGTCGTCGGTCAGTAGTCGATCTTGGATAGGATCAATTGAAGTGGTAGGGGGCAGATAAGCTGATATTATCGTTATAGATGGGTGGCCCGTCATACCGATTCGGCAGATCGAGACTTCTAGTAGGGACTTTAGGACAGGAGGGTGCCGGCACTTATGGGTGTGCAATAGAGCTCTGATTTATAATAGATAAGAGTACCTCCCAGGTGGCACCGCGACCTATCGTTGCGAATTATACGATAATTCGCAATTGACGGGTTACGGTGCCTGGGTTTTAAAAAGGTCTCTTGAATTAGGAAAACGTCTACCTTATGATCGCCGAGGAATTCGGTGATCTCTGAGTTTTGGCCGTCCAAGCCATTGGCGTTAAAATAACCTAACATTAGGGATCGGGGTTTGTTTCTAGCGGGGGACCTAGTATCCATTAAGTGGTCTAGGGGTGTTGTTCGCGAATCTAGACAATACTTGCGTGATCTCGGGATACGCATTGTATATTGCCTGAATTTGGTATAAGTCACCGGCGTTGGTCGCGGCGACTATCTCATCGGCCATCCTCCTCGCGCGGGGGGTGAGGAAGACCATGTAGGTGGAAGAGATCACCTGGAAGGGATCTACTTTGTTGACACCGGCCACGGGAGTGGGGGTGTGGTTAGGAGGGGGGCGCGCGTACGGAGCGGCGGCGACGGGCGCGGGCGCGGGCGCGGGCGCGGGCGCGGCGGCGAGGGGCGCGGGTGCGGTGGGGGGCGCGATGGTCGCGGGTCTCGATTGCGAGTTCTCGAATCGGGTTCGCGGGTCCATTAATCGGGGTATACTGGCCTGAGGGGCCTGGGGAGCGACTGCCTGAGGGGCGTGTCTAGTCCGGAGATTAGGGAACGCCTGCTGATGGTGCAGGTAATTCCAGGGACTGGGTCTCTGGGGACTCAGTCTTACTGGTTCCAAGTAGGACGGGCATTCGCGGAATTGACGCGCGTCGGTACGCTTCGCTAAGCGAGGGGGCGCGGATTTTGGGGCTTTAGCGCAGCCACGGTAGTTCGCGGGGTGGCCTGCCTCGCCACATAGCACGCAGCTAGGTGGCTCAGTGCACAGTGCGCGGTCCTTTGGACGTTCGCATTCCGCAGTGCTATGCGAACCCAGGCACTTTACGCACCTGGGTGTCGCATAGCAGTGCTTCTGCGTATGCCCGTAAAGTTGGCAACGGTGGCACTGGGCAATCACGCTTGACTTGCGGGGTCTCTCGATCTCGAGACCCGAGAGGCTACAGATCGATTTGATCTGGAATATCGGGTTATGACCCTCGGAGGGTGGGCAGATCACGAGGATCATATCAAAGGCCTCACCGCGTCGCGCGCGGTGCATATGGTGGACCTCGTTAACTGGGACGTTTTGCGACCTAAGATCGGCTAAGATTTCGGAACAAGGGATCTCCCGGGGGATCCTGCGGATTACCACGCGTGTTTCCTTTTCCTCGGGGAGGCAATACGTGTGGAAAGACACGTTTTTAGATCGAAGCATTTTAGTTAGGCTCCTGTAGTCCGTGGACGTGGGAACCGTCACCTTGATGCCGGTCTGAGTTGACTTAGCGTGAGAATAATTTATCCGGAGCTCGACACACCATTTAGATATATCAGTCCATTTGGACTTGTCCTGGATAAATACCGGCGGTGGGGGGGGGATTTTCTTAACGGACGCGGGCGCGGCGGAGGGCGCGGCGGTGGGGACCTGCGACGCGAGGGGCGCGGACGCGGTGGACGGGGCGGGGGTGGGGACCTGCGACGCGGAGGGCGCGGACGCGGTAGACGGGGTGGGGGTGGGGACCTGCGACGCGAAGGGCGCGGACGCGGTAGACGGAGTGGGGGACGCAGGAGGGCTGAGGGCCTCTGCTCTCCCTTTCTTGGCGGCCTTTCTCTGGGCTTTCGTCTTCTTCCTCTTGCCCCCCCGTCCCGAGACTAGGCTGAAGCCTTCGTCCGAGGTGGAGGGGGAAGAGGCAGAGGACGCTGCCGACCGTGTCGTGACGGTACGGTCCGATTCTGAGTCGGAACCAGCGGGACGCGGGGTGTCGGCTCTTCCACCACTGACTGCCTCTTCTGTTTCCATGTCGGAAACAGATGAGCCAGCCTGCGATAGAGGCGAGCGAGAACGCGAACGCGAACGCGATGGAGAAGGAGAAGGAGAGCGGGGGCTATCTGTCGAGTGGGTGCGAACGGACGCCGAGAGGGTGGCAGCCGCGAGGGCTCCGTATTCCTGTCCATATTTGGACTGGAATACGGGGTCCTTTAGTACTACTCCGATCAAGAAGTCAATCAACACCGTCCCGATGACGGGGTTTTTCTTATATTCGGGGGGGGGGGCCATGATGGCGGCGGGGAAGTTATCCCTACGACTATATCCCTAACTCCCCGGGTGGGTTTGCCCGGGGATGAGTGAAGCCTCCCTGCCGGGTCAGGCAGGGAGATGTGTGCTAATGGTGAGCCCTAAGCTTGTAACCCGTCGCCAGTCTTATTGTGCGAACGGGGCCCTACAAATCCGGTGCGAAGGGTGTAGACACACCCTAAAGACACCGGGTGAGTAGCTGTGAAGGGAAAACTG
This sequence comes from Dryobota labecula, assembly GCA_947523025.1. NCBI lineage: Eukaryota > Metazoa > Arthropoda > Insecta > Lepidoptera > Noctuidae > Dryobota > Dryobota labecula. Next base: position 261,578 of record OX383310.1, on the reverse strand, counting down.
TCACCAGAGCCGACTAGGAGATCCCCCAAGGCCGGTTAACTCTGGGACCCGTCCAATTGACTGCCTTGCCCTGATGGGGTTTGGCGGGTGTGATTGGGTCAACACCCCCTTGGATTCGTTAGCACCGTTAGGTTTCAACCAAGGACCACGAAACTGTGGTTTTTCCCTGACGGGGCAAAAACGCGCGCAACGTTTTAGATGACAAGGTTTAAAGAAACCAATACCAACCTGTCTTGAAAAAGACAATAGTTGATATTATTGTTAGTAGTCGGACTACTAGTGCAATCGTTACGACTGGGCGTAACGATTACCGGATGGCGGCGGCGGCGGACACTTGACACGGCACGGGCGCAGCGAGCCGGAGCTGCAGCACACGACCGTTCCGAACGGTGTCGCGACGCGGAATGACCGAACAAGCGCACCGGGGCGGGCGCAGGGAGCGGGAGCAGCGTAACGACCGTCCAGGGCGGAGGTCGAACGGTGAGTGTGTAAGATTGACTTTGTTTGATGAAACTTTTCAATAGGTGGTTTGTCTCTCTCATATTTTGCTATTTTTATATTTTGTGTCATATACGAGGAAATAAGATCTGATAAAGAAATAGGTAAGAATACATTTTGCTACTGATGAACTGTTGGTATACAAAAAATCTCGAGATCATAAATAACACATCTAGGCACCGAACTGAGAATCTCACATTCAGTACCCACGGCATTAGAGAAGCTATAACAAGTACCAACACTTAAATCATTGCAAATATTGCAATACACTTCTATAGTTATACATACTATTACAAAACGCGAGCAAAGCCATAGCAAAAACATAGTTACAGAATAGTGAAAGTAAATAGTGCATACCGAACCATTTTTCATTGAGCTTTAATAAAAATAAAACACTAAACAAACGTAGGTCTTCATAAACTGGGCTCCAATAGAAACATAACATATCATCACGCCTGTATTATCTGTAGGGGTAGGCAGAGGTTTATAGATCACTTATATGAAGGAAGTTATGTTTAAGTCCCATGTAATATGTAAGGTAAGTAATAGGGCGAGCCTATATCTTAAACTACGTAAATGTCTATTAACTGCTCCCAAATAATGATGTTTATTTTATTTTGTTACATACTTCCTTGACATATTCTTTTCATTATTTGACATTTTATGCCTACAAATCTAATTCCAACGTTTTATTTGTGGTTTTTGTATGACATTTATTCAGATTTGTTACTGTAGTTGTAATGGCAATCATGTTATTTGGTTTAAATATGTATTTTTTTAAATATTTTTAATATTAGAACATTGTAGGGATAATAGACTGTAGATTTCTTGACAATTTTATATTTTATTAAGTACCTGGTACTTGTTGAAAGGCCTACACTGTCTTCCCATACCTATTAACACTGTTTGAAAATATTGTAAAAGCCAATTATTTTTAAAAGAGTAACCGTGGAGTTTATTGCCGGCTCTTCTCTATAGGAAACGACCAATTGGAACCGGGCACCTAGCTTCTGACGTTTCATAATTGCCCATGTAGGTTTATGTGAAATAAAATATTTTGATTTTGATTGATTAACTAGGCACAAATCCAGACATTTTGCTGTTACTCAGAATTTATTTATTAAAATGCTAATGAAACTCTGCCCGACCTTGGAGCTGAATCCAGAACCCTATGGTTAGCAGTCGTGTTTGCGACCACTAGACTAAAGAGGCAGGCAGTGTGACTTGAACTTCATTGCAACTAAAACATGTAACAGTCGTGGATACTAAAGCCTCCACGAATGGCGATACTTAAATACACAGCCAGCCCTACTACCACCTTGCAACTGCTATTCTCATATTGTTCTCGCCAATAGGTACAACAACAGAAAAAGCAGTTGATGTTTGCATGTTCATGGTGATAGTGCCCAGTAACTGGGCTATGGAGGTCAGATAGGCAGTCGTTCCATGTATAATACTGGTATTCAGCTCCAGCAGACACAGGCTTTGGTTCAGGGCTTCAGCTGGGTGGCATCCAGCTAGATTGGAAGCCGATGCAAATTTTTAAATATCATCTGGCCTCCTTGGGCCTTTTCGCAACTATGGTGGGATCGGCTTTTAAATCGTCATATTATTTCTAACATCTAGTATCCATGGAAGCTAGACCACTATCTAGTATTTGATTACTGTGGATATATTCGCTAGCTCCAAAAACTACTTTTCACAAAGACATAAAATGTTTTACAATCTATTTGTGTTGAATTTCTTTATGAGCAATGCGAAGAAATTGATGTAAATCACTTCGTTATGAATATCGGGTCGATGAACGGTCATTGATCTGGGAATACTCGAGTGCAACCGATGTGTAGTGTACTGTTTGTTCTTATGCTATCCTGGTACTTCTCTCGAATTGTCAAAGTAAAATTATTTAAGGCACTTTTGAAAGTCACAAATTACAGGTGGATTGAATGAATTACCCATACCTAGAGGTAATTTCCTATGGAGAATAAAAGGAAGTTAGTAGTATGGAGAATAATAATTGGTACAAGCTATATGAAATTACCCAACTAGACTAAACTCAAACAATTTATTTCAATTAAACTATTTACAGGCACTTTGAATTGTCTAGGAGTCGGTCAGTAAGAATATGAAGCTGAGAATAGGCATGTCCATTCCAAAGTGTAGTAGGTATCTATGGAGAAGAACGGGCAAGAAACTCCACGGACACTCTTTTAAACTTTAAAATGTTGATGATTAAGTTTAAAATCGAACAAGAAAATTTGACAGATTGTGGTAACTTGTTGTGCTGGCTACCGTAAAACAAGTAGAAAAAAATAAATAAGCCGCAGCAGGACAGGACAGAGTGTTGTGATGCAGCCTGGGAGAGGCCTATGTCCAGCTGTGGACTGCGATAAGCTGAGTTGATTGATTAATATTCGAATTATTGCTCGAAAGTCAAAAACAGGAAAACATAATTAAATTGAATTACCCAGCAGGGTAATTTTCCTCCCCGACCCTTGACTGTAAGTGAAGCGCCAGCACGCGTTTTAGCTGAGCAGCATATAATTCAAACTCCCCACGATAATAATCAAAACACTGATTTTATCCAGCCACCGTCGGTCCCTTGCCACCCTCCCTCCGACTCAGCTGCCCTAAACCGAGGTTCGTACCCCACAGGGGGTGCCCTTAGCGAGCAGCAGTCGTTTAGTTTATAGTTTTTACGCCCTGGCTGGAGGCATTAAGTTTGGTTAGGAGCTTAAGGCAGCCACAGGAAAGTCCGGTTAAAGAGTCGAAACCTTAGTGGTTACACTCTGAGATGACCTAGATAAAAAAAAAGAAAAAAGGGTAATTTTCTATGGAGAAGAATCGTCTAACCTATATAAGAATAGGTTATGCAGTAGTATAAATATTAGCCGGTCAGCAAGATGATAGCGACGCTGACAGCCCAGAGTTTGCTCCACGTACATTTAAAGCATGCCATTGGCCGCTTTTTTTCGTTGATTTCATAGAAAATGTTATTCATAATGACTTCTTTTCAGGGTTAGGGTAAACAAATCCCATTGTTGTATATTGTTACTGATTTGCTTATGGAAACATGTCGCGAACTCATGTAGTTATTTAGCAATTCCACATTTGCACATGCTTTGTTGTTAACGTTTGTTCTCACAGCCCTCCACATCTACTTAGGAGGTTAGAGTCATTGGCGAAATCATATATGTCATTTGTAGGCAAAGAGATCGTTAAACGATGTCATATTTAAAAAGCAAAAAAAAAAAACCATTGCTGAAATCAAAGTATGGAGTTTCTCCTGTATCGAAGCGAATACTGGCACAAATCTCGCCCTCATGAACGTTGCATAAAAATAATCAATTATATATTTTAATTTACATCATATTATGCCTATAATGTTCCCACTTTTGACACACAAGTCTCGTCCCTAAGTGAGAGAGTGGCCCAAAATCCACACACGCACAGTGCGAATTATTTGATCAACACATTGTCATTATTTTAGCACATGTTAATACAATTGAAATATTTTCTACTGAAAGCGTTACAATTTGTACTTGTCAAATAAAAATGATAGACTCACTGAATAACACACATTTTGTGTTTTGCTATAGAGACGGTCACAAAAGACACCCAAAGGGTAATGAAGAGGGCTATGCTTGAAGTTTTTCTTCGTGATCGAATCAGAAATGAAGAGATCCGCAGGAGAACCAAGGTAACCGATATAGCCCGAAGAATTGCCAAACTTAAGTGGCAGTGGGCAGGGCACATTGCTCGCAGAACAGATGGTCGATGGGACCGAAAGGCTCTGGAGTGGCGACCGCGTCCAGAAGTCGTAGCGTTGGAAGGCCTCCCATAAGGTGGACCGATGACCTTGTGAAGTCCGCAGGAATCCGCTGGATGCGGGAAGTACAGAACCGGTCGAATTGGCGGTGCTTGGGGGAGGCATATGTCCAGCAGTGGACGTCTTTCGGTTGAAATTATGAAAGGGTCGGTAGCCGGTTGACGTCTAGTTTAAGAAAACCTGATGATATCAACGGTTGTGACAGGTTGAGTACAACAACCAACCTTATAACAAGAACAACGAGATTTGTAGAACAAATTTTTATTTAGTTAGAAAAAACCAAGGAAGCCACTAAAATACAAAGGTGACCCACATTTAAGTAAATTGACCTATAAACCGACATAATGGCTACCACCTACATACAAAATACCTAATTTGGACAAAGGATGTCCTTCCAAATGTTAACTACTTCGAGTTTTTTAGTGTCATCCATTTTGACTCACCAAAAGTATTATCTAATAAGGCTTTATTACCTAGTTAATACTTGATCGAATTTAAATAAATTACGTAAACGGATTCATGTTTAAATGTATCTTTTTTTGTTGAATTAGTAGTTTTTAGGTATCCGCACCCAAAAGGTGCCAATGGGACCCTATTACTAAGATTCCGCTGTCCGTCCGTCCGTCTGTCACAGGGCTGTATTTATTTATATATACTTTATTGTACACCAAAAAAATACATAACAAAACAATTAATCAAACATTACAATATATACAATGGGCGGCCTTATCGGTTTAAGCGATCTCTTCCAGGCAACCTTGTAATAGGCAGACACTTGAAATTTTCACAGAGTGTGAACTACTACGGCCGCTATAACACAAAATAAAGTAAGAAATTAAAGGCGTCCCCATACAAGAAACGTGTTTTATTGTTTATATATGTGGAGCCCTGACAGAGGCAGAAGCCATCGCGCAGTCCCCGTAAAAGTTGGTGGGACGAGAAAACAAAATACCGGTGGTCCACATTAGCCCTGGATCAAAAGAGCTAGAAGTCTTGGGGAGAGGCCTTGCCCAGCCGTGGGATCATGCAGGCTAACAGTAACATAAACAGTAGTGTTAAAAATATTGTACTGTGGTATGGAACCGTTCGTGTGTGAATTCGACTCGCACTTGGCCGCTTTTTTATTGGAACTGATAATGATATATTTTTATTTGTTTAAAATGTTAGGAAGATGTGTAGGTGTGCTATTGAAAGCCATCATTATGTTACTGAAGGTATCAAGTAGCGTCATTGGCGGCAACCATAAGCAGAATTTTCTGCTATTTAAAATTAAGCTCCGGTTGCAAATTTCTGGAACGTTCAAGAGCAATAATCGCATGACATAAAGCATTTTCAATTAAATTGCCATTGAAGAATCGCTACTTTTTGCTTGACACGGGAGTCAAACTTAAGACCTCATGCTTATTATCCATTTTTGTGACCACTACACAAATAGCCGCACACTTACAGTGTATCAAAAATATGACATAGTATTATTCGTGGTAGTTTATAATTGATGTTTAAAACTGGTTCATTCATCATCGTTTCAGTCACAAGACGTCCACTGCTGGACATAGGCCTCCCCCAAGCACCGCCATTCTGACCGGTTCTGTGCTTCCCGCATCCAGCGGATTCCGGATATAAATAACCAAAGTACCTCAGATGCCCGAGCTCCGCGGTCAGTTAGTCAGGATATGCATTTATTTCACATTACATTACCCGGGAATTGTACCCCATGTGACCACACAGTTTATCTTTCAACCAGTGAACCTCAGTCTGTCATCATCTGCCTGCTTTTTCACAACTACGTTGGGGTCGGCTTCCAGTCTTACCGGGTGCAGCTGAATACCAGTATTTTACATGGAGGGACTGCCTATCTGACCTCCACAAGACCATAACCCATTTACTGGGTAACACGATATCCTTTGGTGAGACTGGTTGTCAGACTTTCGGGCTTCTGACTGTCAAAGATCTACGAATGACAACCGACACTGACGGCTTAACATGCTTTCCGAGGCATGGAGGGGTCTAGGTTTGAAATGAATGGTCACCCATCCACGGACTGACCTCGGCAAGCGTAACTTAACCTTTGATCAACCCGTGCAGCTGTTGACTGTAGCCAGTTCGTCTACATCATTCTAACATGATAAATACCAAAAAAATCCAACAAATAACTAAGATTATTGCGTAAATAAATAAATTCAATTAAATTGCGTCATTAATAAAGTCTTAACATTTAGAAATCGGTTGGTTTATAGTCCAATTATTTTAATACTTAGTCTGTAGATGTTATGTTTCGTGCTATGCATGTGTGTACATTCTGCGAACTGAATTTATAAGACAGACATGCTTATTTATATTAATTTCTTATTGCCACACACAAAGAAGTTAATTATTCTTGATGGAACATACATTTACAATTATTTTAACTGATTGGCGAAATGTGGGTGTACTATAGGAGCACCTCCCTACCTGCCTTACCATTCGGGGAGTACAGGCGTGATGTTATGTTATATTACTATTATAAATTGTCAGAAGAAACTCTAACAAGAAATCTTAATAAAAAAATTAAAAAATACTTTTTTAGATCTAAAAATGTTTCAATGCGATTTAAGGTCGCCTCATTGATCAAATGTTATGTATTTAATTTATGACATCAATAAAGAATAATTATTATAAGACAAATGAAAAAGATTTTCTGAAAACAATAATATGTCTTATGATCCAATGCGCGTTGATGTCTTTTGTATGGAGAAAAAGTCTTCATAGAATGTTCCGATATCATTATGTACAAAATTAGTTATAACTCATTATTTTATAATGATAGCGTAATTATCCATTGTTACATCATTGCCAGGAATATAAACTATGGTATTACACTGAAACATCAGCTTGTTATTATCCCATTTCAGTTCAAAATCCCTTCTAATATTGAGACGAACGAGCATTATTGATTACTATTTATACATTTTTATTATTTTATTGAATTAAACTCAACTCTTATTCAGTTTTGAATCGAGATTCATTACTAAGTCCCGTTTGAACTAGTTTAAGCAGCTATTTGTCACACAAAATACTGAATTAAACATTTTACTTAACCCAAGGTCCTCACAATTTGTCACCACAAAAATTTAAATCTAAATTAATTAAAATCTGCTTTCCTCACAAAAATCTTATCAAAAAAACTAGTTCAAATCGTGACCCGAACTCACGATTTTTGAGGCAATACAGACCAACCTGAATACCTGAGATATTGACAGACAGACAAAAACCGCTGCTACTGATATAAAACGAGTTATCGATAATACGTCGGTTGCGTAAGCGTCGCAACACTTGTGCAACGTCTGCGGCAAGCCGCTAGTAGTGCGTGCTAGGGAGGGGAAAGAAATATCGATAGTTCGTATTTGGTGTGAGGGTTTTGTTTATTTAGTATCGATTTAAGTGGTAAAAATGCTAATGATTTTCTTTTTGTGTGAGTGGATAGCTTAATCATTTAATTTTAGGCTTTTCTTGTTCATTTTGATGGAAAACGCCGATACAAACTCAAATTTACTGTACTTTTCTAAATCCCAGATATTATTGCAATAATACAAGATCTTGAAAATTACCAGGACATTATAAATGCTTGCAGTACATTTCCTGGCTTGCACAGTTGCAACTATTGCATGGCTTTGTTGCTTTTATTTACACAAACGAATTTAGTTCTGTTATTATTAAAAAATATACGTAGAAATGAGTATTTATTTACAGTGATTCTTCTATAAAGAGTATGTCACCCCGATTATTGAATACAATATAACAAACTAGCCTACCCGCAAACCTGTACCTATAATAATAATTATGATAAAGTGTTCTGGCCTCATCTGACAAGGGTGAGGTCAGGACGCTAGTAGAAGCCTACATTGAAACAGTTGTCAAACAAACTCCAATACCACCACATTCCGTCAAGATGTGATGCATATCTTCTATGAATCCACAGACAGCACAATTGGTTGAATTAACTTTGCGCATCATAAATCCAAAACTATTGAGAGGAACGTGGCCGGAGTTTTTAAAGAATTTCTAAAAGATGCTGTTACCATAACGTACGATTAATATTCCTAGTACTGTCTACTGTGAAATAAAGCAGCAATACAACAATAGATTGACTGCCTCGTTGGTCTAATGGTCTCAAGCGCGAGTCCAAGCTCAAGCTTGGCCTTGCGATTGATTGCCCATTGGCCGACTCGGGAATCGGACGGCCAGTTCCCGGGTCGGCCAATGTTATTGGGTTTTTTCATCTAGAATTTCTCAGTAGCAGCCCGGAATCTGGATTTGTGCCCGGTTGATGGCAATAGTCTCGCCCCCTATTACATGGGATTTAAACATAACTGACGAAATGTGGGTATAAAGGTACTATCGGGGACATCCGAATCGGCACACTTTCAAAACAAAATCCCGGTTATCCACATCTGTTTAGGTACCGCCTCTTTTTGCGACGAGCAATAAAAAAAAAAACTTTTGTTAAAATAAAATTCTCAGGCTCTGTTACAATGATCACAGATGTCTCATCACATCGGATGATTGTATACGGTCTTTTTAGGGTTCCGTACCTCAAAATGAAAAACCGAACCCTTATAGGATCACTCGTGTGTCTGTCTATCTGTCCGTCTGTCACGGCCAATTTGCTCCGAATGTAATGGACCGATTAAGTTGAAATTTGGTATACATATCAATTTGAGTGACCCAAACACGGACGTGAACCGATAAATGAATTTAGAATTTTGGGGTCAGTTTTGGGGGCAAACAAGAAAATTAAAAAAAAAAGTTTTGCAAACTGTACCGTGTGACATACCAAATGAAAGGGCTTACTGTGAGGGTCTCAATTTTTTTTTTTTTATAATTTTAAAATAAATTGTTTTGAAGTTATAAGTGAAAATTGACGAAAATTGACCATTCCCCCCTTATCTCCGAAACTACTAAACCTAAAATTTTGAAAAAAATACTGAAAATAGTTCTATACTTATAGATTACAGGAAAATATATAAAAAGTCTATGGTCTTAAAATAACATGGTAAATCTCTCGATATTGTGCGTACAAACTTACATTTGCAGTTGGAATGTAGGTATGGGAGATTATGTTTACCAACTACAATGTTAAGTTTGTTCTTAGGATAAATTCTTTCCAAATACGGAACCCTTCATTGTGCGTGTTCCGACATGCACTTGGCCGGTATTTTTTTTTCCATTTACAAAAGCAAGGGGCTCAGCAAAAATCGGATGCTTGGATGCTATTGGTTTATGAGCGTAGGTAAGCGTTACTATAGCGGCCGAGTGCTGCATGCATATGATGGTCCACCATCCTTATGGTGGTCCGATTCGGATGTCCATGATATTACACCTCTGCCTAACCATTCGGGAAATACACACGTGATGTTATGATGTTACAATGTAAATATTGATTTATAGGCGTCCATGTTTAACATTTGACTACAAGGACAAGCTTCTAATTTACTTCGGCCCGGTATTTACCAAAGGGATGTTGTTATAATCGATTGCAGAAACAGTAAGTTCGTTGATTGATAAATTAGATAAACTTCACGCTTCGTTCGTTGCGGTGAAAGCAGCGTTATGGATTGTTTAATATTTGAAGTCGTAATGTTTTTTATTTGTAATCGTCATGATCTGTAATATTTTACTGTTAGGTTAGTAAAATGTTACATATTATATTACTAATACTTGTGTATTTTTTTTATTTAAAAATGTTCTACTCAGTTTTATTGATATCCTATGCTTAAACTACACTTCACTTACTAACTACACTCCTTCCTACTTCTTACTTTCACTTTGGGGGAGGCCTATGTCCAGCAGTGGACGTCTTTCGGCTGAAATGATGATGATGATGATGATTCCTAAATTAGCTTGCAATAGGATATTGTTAAGATAATCGATAAACACGAGTTTTAAAATGTTGGGGTCAGTTTCCAATCGGATGCAGCTGAATACCATTATTGTAAACTAGCCCGCGTTGCTTTTTTAAAATAAAAGTGGCTTAAGTTACTCCTTATAACACAAGAAAGAAAGAAAGAAAGAAAAGTATTTATTGTGACTCGCACAGGAAGATCACAAACTAAACACACAATTATAAAAGTCACACATCAACAACAACATCAGCTATCTTCCAGTGAAAGTCCCGTCAAAATTGGTTCAGCCGTTTCGGAGATGAGCTGGAACAAACAGACAGAAAGTCCGATAGACAGACAATTATTTATATATTTTTTTTTAATATTAGTATTGTATACTTTCATATATATTACATTTAGTAAAAAGCTGTTGTTTTGACATTACAAACAGACACTTCAATTTTATTTATTGGTATGTATAGATGAAGTGACTATCTGACCTCCACAAACCAGTTACTGAGTCGCAAGATTACTGTTGAGACCATTTTATTTTACATAGCAAATACTATTGGACAGTTGTTGTTTTTGTATTGCAAGTCTAAAAACTCTTCTCATGTAAATAGTAAAATAAACATTAATCACCACGTATGCACCCGACGTTTTGAACCATTTCATTTAAGACTATTGCCTACATACATTATTTTTAACGTAACTTAGACTTAGTCGTAACTTCTATGATTAACTTTAATAATTTTAACATCTAAGCTAGGGCAGAATTTATTCATAATGCCAGTTCCTAATCCCACAAGTTATAAGGTATAATAATCATTATCTGAGCAAGTCGACATGCCGATTGTACCAATAAAATAATACTTAATCGACAATTAATCAACCTTAACTAATCCCATCACTAGATCTGAGAAGGAAGCAAACATTCTATAAATTGGAGCACCATTACTATTATATATTATCTGCACTTAACTAACCGGGTACCTCTTACTGGGATATTTAGCAATAAGTCTAAGGTTTATAGCTGCTCTAGATAAACCACCATGTGGTTACAAAGTTGCAACATGCAGTGAGCAGGAGTGGTGATCAATATTCGGTTCATCTCTGTACGAGAAGAGGATATTGCTACTACGATACTGAAGTCGCCATGGTCTAAAGGTAAAAGATTGCTATCGAACACATGACTGTAGGTGCTATCCTGGCTAGTACCAATGTGTCTACAATTTCATAACATACCTATTATCCATACATACCTCCAATATTATTATACATACTTCCTAGTGAAATACGGTGAAGGAAAATATTGTGAGGAAATCTGGACTTAAAACAGTCAGAAATCACCAAGACGCAGCAAGCGTTGTGATCTATGTTCGTTCCTTCTTTATATGACGTACGCCGCTGCCGACGGAATGGAACGTTGCTATTTTAAATATTTAAAATATTATGTTTATAAAAACATTTAGTATTATGTATTGTGAATTTATTTTATTTTTTATTTTATTGTATGCTGCACCGGCCGACGTCATCACGTTATTAATGGCTACTAAGAGCCCCAGCGCTGATTTTCAGCGACAGCCATTAGCTGTCGCTGAAAATCAGCGCTGGGGCTCTGTTTTGCACAGGGTCGCAGCATTATATTGAGCGATGGCCGTTTTGCGTGGATGTGACGCATATTTTCCCCCAACTTGTCAACAATAATCCATTCTTATTTTTTTAATAAATTTCATAACAATTCCAACGACATATGCTTCTTATGTAGCTCCCATACAAAAATACAGAGATACTTTCATTTTTTTGATCCGCGGCGGATTCCGCGCGACCCCCTGCGCCAAAGGACAACGTACACGCCGAGCGTGCAGTTACTGGAATCGCACCGGAACGTCAACTTCAAGGCGTTCATCGTGCGTATTCCAAATCTGTATCTGCCCATCGTCATGGTAGAAGACTTTTGGCCGCAGGACGTGGTGTTCCGTCGCTTTCGCGGACAAGTTCCACAGAACAGCACAAAGTGCAGCTAGTGCAAAGTGAAGTGCTACTAACATAGTCTTAAGCCTTTTTATTAACACAAGCTTTATATTAAAATATGTATGTTTAGGTTAAGGTATTTTTCTATGGGCCTGTGTTGCCTGAAATAAATGGTATTATTATTATAGACGCGTCAAATTTCCCAAAATGGCTGCCACAGTCAAGTGGCTAGTGGATAACAAGATACTCCTTGGTAAGACTTTCGGGCTTCTGACGACCCGTAATACACGAGACATACGGTGAAGAAAGACATCATGAAGGAACCTTGACTTTTAATATTCTGAAGTCGTCACCACGCAGTGAGCAAGCGTGGAGATCTATGTTCGTTTCTTCTCTGTATGAGAAGAAGCCATTTAATTTCCTGCCACTATAATTAGTGAGACGTACCACACGAACGGTCTATTACTGTTTACTAATTTGATTTGTGTGTATAATGAAACGCACCGCGCAGGATATCCTGGTGTATGATTGCATGTTACACATACGCTGGAAATATTGCTATTTACACACGAATACCGGTTAGTACCTATATTTTTGTATTTTGTATTAAGAAGACTATATATTTAGTAACGGAATCGTATAAGATAAAATAACACAACATAAGGCCTGTAATCTCCGAAGAGTTAGGCAGAGATGTGTAGAATGGACAACCATATGTCAGTGGTAACATTTAAAATACAAAAAGCGACCTTACTGCTACGAAATAAAGGCGCTGTCAAATCTTTATCATGAATGGTTGACTGTAGGCTACATATTTCAAATTAGTCTCATGCAATAAGGTGCGAGCTTATAGCTATTAAGGTGGTATGATCCGACAAAGACCGCGCTTATTAGTTCTTTGAATCCATGGGACACATAAAATAAAGACTTATAACATTCTGAAATAAAAATTTATTATAATGAAGGATCTGGCGGACATGCAATCGCTTTTAATAACACGATTAAATCAACATTGCTAGATAAAAATAAACCCAAAGTTACCCCTTTTCGTAATGTTTAATTATTGTAACTACAAACCAGACGTTGTTTTCTTATTTTTTATTTAAATGAAAGGGTAGTAAGATTGTTTAACACAACTCGCAGAGTTTGTCTTGATAAAATAATTACTATGTTTAAATACCTTCTGAATGCGCGATGTAACCACTCGCGACTTCGCGAGCCTACTTCAGATCATAGCGCCTTAACTGGACTCAATAATACAATTCCAAACATTTCTTAATTGTAAAACGCAGCATCACTTTGGCCGAACTGGCTATCGAACCTAGGATCACATGTTCAACAGTTGTGCCATCGACTACTATACCACTAAGGTCTGTGTTCACCAACATTCAAACCACTGGTTAGGTATTTAAACAGTTGGTTTATGTCAAATTTCCTAAGAAATTTTGAGTAAAGAACTGATTAAATATCTAAACAGTTGATTTAAATGTTGATGAACACAGGCCTAAGCCACATTTGACTTAAGAAATACAAATACATACCGATGTCACCACAGACACAGTGAGTAGTTGCCGCCTGTCAACCGATGTCAACACAGTTTGGTTATCCAACAGCTTGTGGGTTGAGCAACCATCGACTACTTATTAATTTAAGGTTTATATTTAGACTAGCTTATCCCCGCGGTTGCACCCGCGTAAGTTTCGATTCCGTGGTTTATAGGCAAAATATTGTTACTTTGGGTTACATTATTTCAATTTTCTTAAAAACTTCATCTCAGATTAATTGCAGAAATAATTTTTAAAAGTGGTAGATTTAAAATATTTCTTTATTTCCACCCCTTATATACCCCAACCTTAGTAGTTACCATAACTTAGCTAGTTATCATAACTAGTACGACATAAATAATTGTAATAATTAATAATTGTATGCTGCACCGGTCGACGTCATCACGTTAACGCCGGCTGTCGCTGAAAACTAGCGCTGGGGCTCTGTCTCGCATATGGTCGCAGCATTATGCTGAGCGATGGCCGTTTTGCGTGGATGTGACGCATATTTCCTCCCAACTTGTTTTTTTTGTGTTTGTGTTCTTTTTTGCGTCATGTTTACCGCAAATAAACGTTTTTTTATTTTTTTTATTTTCTTTCTATAAAGTCATGTAAAAATCCGGGTCAGACAGACCCACCAGGCATACCGTGTAACATTTTACCACCAGGCATTAAGGGTTAAGAATTTCTATTTTTTTTGAAAATAAATTATAGCCTATGTTACTTCCTGATAATTTAGCTTTCTATTGGTGAAAAATGGTTAAAATCGGTCCAGTAGTTTCGATACAAAAAAATAATCCTCTTTATATAATTAAGTATAGATGTTTGTTGGTTGAATTAACATAACATAACATCACGCCTGTAGTCCACGAAGGGTTCGGCAGAGGTGTACGCACGGCTACAAATCAAGCTATACATTGCCAGTATAAGCTGATCTCGCATTGTATAGGATTTTCGTATAATGAGAGGTCAGCATAAACTGGATGTTTATAGCTTGATATGGAGCCGTGTGTACCTACAGTACATCACATTTCTTCAGTTATGTTGAAGTCCCACGTTTTTATTTTGGTCTAATAAACATACACATGAGAGTTGACAATAGATTTAATCTTGCCCGCGGCTTCACCCGCATAGCTTATTAAGGTCCCGTACCTCAAAAGGAAAAAAACTGAACCCTTAAAGGATCACTCGTGTGTCTGTCTGTCTGTCCGTCGGTCACAGTCGATTTGATCCGAATTTACTAGGCCGATTAAGTTGCAATTTGGTACACATGGTTTTTTTTTATAATTTTAAAATATATACTTTTAAAGTTATTTAAGAAAATATATGAATATTGACCATTCGCCCCATTTATCTCCAAAACTACTGAGCCTAACATAAAAAACAAAAAAAATGTTTATTGTTCGATAGTTACTTATATGTATATTACAGGGAAACCTAACAATAAGAACCTGAGTCTTGTGGCGCTAGTGGACCGGTGACAACGCTCTTAATAAAACGTGGTAAATCTCTCAATATTGTGTGTAGGACTTACATTTGCAGTTGGACTGAATGGTAAAACTTGTAATTCAACTACAATGCTTATTCATTTATTTATTTAACAGTTTATGTACAGTGGCCAGCACATCAAGCAACACGAAACTGTCAAATTTCTCCAAACGATTTCAAACTTTAAAATGTTGACGAATCAAACGAGAAAATTTGACAGTTTGTGTTAACTTGATGTGCTGGCCACCGTACACACGTATAAGAGTGGAGTTTCTTGTCGGCTCTTCTCCATAGGAAACGACTAATTGGAACCGTGCACCTAGCTTCTGACGTTTCATAAGTGCCCATGTAGGTTTATTTGAAATAAAATATTTTGATTTTGAAGAAAGGAACAGAAAAATACGTAAAAAGAAAATATTTCATACATACATTACAATATACGGTGCTTATAACAAAAAGTTTTTTTTAAATTATAATTACCGTGTATATTTTCATATGCATTCGGTAAAAAACTGTTATTTTGACGTTACAAACAGACACTTAAATTGTATTTATTTGTATGTGTAGAAACCGAGGATAAATGTATTTCGCAAGCGATTCTTTTAAATACTTGTCAAATTGCATTCTAAACTTCATTATATTTGGCAACAACTTATTTTTTGTTGCTAAATGTTCTGTGGCGCTCATTTCACAGTCGTTGCCACAGTCCACTTTGTAATAGAAAAAGGACTTTGCAATATGTATTTAGCTAGTTTATTTTGTTTGTACAGTTACTATGGCGGAAAACTTCGTGAGAAAACCTGGATTTAATGGCTGAAATCGCCTTCGTGGGTCAATTATCTAAGATAAATAATTAATTTAATTTCGTATGACAGGCCAGTGAAATCGAAAATTATGTTTTTTACCTATCCGACGGTTTGTGTATGATCGTATCTAGAAAGTTGGCAACATCGAAAATCGTCAAATATATTATCATGGCTGTTTTGAATAATTTATCAAGGTTACTGAATTAAATGTTTGCGACGTTGCCTTTGATATTGCACCTTATTAAGATGCAACTTAATTTATCTTTCCTAGTGTTTCCCGAGGTTTGGATACATTTTTCAGCAAGTTTAACCACCATGTTGATTAATAAATAATATTTTATTTCACATAAAGCTACATAGGCACTTATGAAACGTCAAAAGCTAGGTGCTCGGTTCCAATTAGTCGTTTCCTATGGAGAACTCCACGGCAAGAAACTCCACTGTTACTCTTGTAAAAATAATTGGCTTTTTTAATATTTCTAAATTACAGTGTAGGTATGGGACGATAGAGTGGGCCTGTCAAGAAGTACCAGATACTTAACAAAATGGGAAACAGCCAACAAATTGAAACATCTATGAGTCTACTAGGCATAAAAGTTAGAGCCTGCACGATAAATAAATAAAACCCAGTGCACATTTTTAAAAGGAAATATAAAAGCTCGATAGTATAATGTTGTGTAAAGTAACATTTTACACTCGAAGGTGACAGTCTCCTACGTACTCAGTCTCACTTCCTCAAGAAATCAAGGTGACAACTTATTGACAAGTTGAATATAAGGATTTGTTCACACTGAGCGACTAAAAATTTCCGCATCTTGCAACAGTATACTTCTGTGAGTGACTTGCAATTAATTAACCTAAAGAAAGAAATATAGAAAACGGTAATTTGTGTATAAACACATACAATTTTGTTGAGCAAACAATTCATCATCCTACCTTAATAATGCATTGAGTGGACGTCTTACAATCTACGTAGAATTTAGGATTTTAACTACTGATCTGTTCAAGTGTTTATATATAAATAAGTGAATTGTTTATTTTATTTTATGCGTGTTATTTTCTCTTCTACTCTTACAGAGTGTCTACTTTTTATCTGTTTTTCGATCGCAGGTATATATAGCACCATCTTTGGACATATTTTTCTGACACATTCTTGTCTGTTTATATGTGTGTACAGAAATGGTTAAATAATATAATATCACGTCTGTATTGTCCGAAGGGATAGGAAGAAGGTTTTGATGCACCCGCTTTCGACTAGGTATGTTGTAAGTCCTATACATACTGCAATAGAGGGCGACCCTACTGCCATAAACCGGCTACAAGTCAAGACAACAAGCCGCTATTGCTAAGTTAATAATAGTAAGTATGTCAATATCGAACTTAATATTAGGCAATATCGTAAAACAGGCCGTAGGCAAGTTGCCCAAGTTGCTCAATTGTTGCTCAGTGAGTGCAAAGCTTTAGTCCGCAATACTAGATGTATTAGTATTCTTTCTGCTTACCCTGTTTCGAATAATAAGTGTCTGATGTAACTAGTTCACTGTTTAGAAAACGAGAAAATAGTTTTAAAAGAAAGATTTCCTTCTATCTAGAATATACATACATACACGGACATAGATTTACGCCTTTTTTCCATGGAGGTAGGTAGACAACACAGAACGCCTGCTACTTACGGTCCTTACATACATACAGTGACAGCACATCAAACTACATGAAACTGACAAATTTCACCAAATAATTTTAAGCTTTAAAATGTTGATGATTAAGTTCAAAATCGAACGAGGAAATTTGACAGTTTGTGGTAACTTGATGTGCTGGTACATACATAGTTTCTAAAAGATTGTGATAAAATTACTTATAAACTAGGTTTTGTCTTATTTATAAAAAAAAAAATATATAGATATGCATTGTACTACTATATAGGATAAGTTTTTAACCAGTGCGCAATTTTTTTTATGGTTCAGTATCAGTAATATAACACATTTCCATTATTTGTTCAATACTTTTTTTTTGGTCCACTTGAAATCAGCAAAATATGGATACAATCTATTCGTAATAATATCAATGGGCGAGCGCACATCTTATACATAGGTACCTACTACTGCGTTCCGCTTCACTGATCGCGCCGCCCGGCGCGTTGCGCGATGAGTATCCATGATATCAGTTTCAAAATGATCATCATTCGTTAACGATAACTTCATTTTTTTGTACGAAGACATCAAAATAAGAAATAGGTGTATAATAAAACACATTTAAGTTTAATTTGGCAAAATGTGCGCACTGATTTAAAACTATTCCTGTATAAACCTAAAGAAGACCTATACTAAGAAGATAATATTAGTTTTTGCATTAAAAGTGAGTTTATTATTACTGGAACTGAATCACAAGTAATGTAAATTAAAAATCAATCTGTCTAGCCTTTTCCAACTATGTTGGGGTGGCTTCCAGTCTAACCGGATGCAGCTGAATACCAGTATTATATATGGAGCAACTGCCTATCTGACATCCACAACCCAGTTACCGGGTAATACGATACCTCTTGGTAAGACTAGTGTCAGACTTTCGGGCTTCTTACGACCCGTAACGACTGTCAAAGATCCACGAATGACAGCCTCATGTAAAGATGGTCACCCATCCACAGACCAACCCCGGTAAGCGTAGCTTAACCTGATGAATGGACTCGTGCGGCTGTTAGTACTTAGCCACGAACTCCTTTAATAATGAAAATTATAAGCTTAAAATATTTGAAAATTCTTTTACCAAGGCAACTCTTTTCTATATGTATAAGTACACATCTGTAGCTCGATTCAGACCTTTTTCAAACAGAAGGCAACTCTACAGTTTTTTATTTCAACCTTTATAGTCCCACTGCTGGGCAAAGGTCTTCCCATAACTTTCCATTGTTGTTAATTCTATTACGATACCATATTATTATTTTACGTTTATTTTTTGTATGCAATGCTTTTCACAATATGGTCACTTTTTGTTACCAAACAGACGTTCTTTTAAGCCAATTTTCCTCATTCAACGTGGAATCAGTGTCTACTAAGCTTATTTATGAAGACTAGATCCTTAATTATTATTTATGACGTATAAATCTCGGTTTAAACCAATAATGACCGCCTAATTTCTGGAGAGAAAGGTACCTAACATACTAAAATAATTATGTAAAAATATGACAAAAATCTATAATTTATTCTCTGCCCATAACATCACGGGCAAAGCGTGAATATACACACGAAACCGCGTTCCGATTACAAAACAAGTTTTGAATATTACGTTACCAAAATAACGATATAGCAGCTATTACATAACGTTTAAAAAACGTGAAATTATTACCGTAATCTGCGTTCAAAAATAACACTATTTTTCACTGCACTGTCACTGATGTTTGAATTTAGAAAACACTTTTTTTTGTTCTTTTTTACGCCACGTCTGTTTGTGGCCAAGGTATGAAGCTTACTGCCTCATCGCCCCTCCAAGTTGAGTAAAGTGACAGTGGTTAAGGCTAGGGTACGTTGGTTAGAAAAGTCTTTGCGATTTCTGTGTCAAGTGTTTTGTCGGGAAAAGTTAAGATATTCGTAGTTAATTGTGACCATTCGTGTTATTTACCAGATCCTGGTGATCATGTACATATAACACGTTAATTATTTGTGGAGAGGAGATGAAGTCCTCTGCCGATACTTATCATAATCCCTTGAAACACGGTGGCGCAAACCAATTTACATAGCCAGTTCTAAGCTCCATGCCAAAATATCAGCAGTAACGTCATTATACGAGTATCAGAAACCAGAGACCAGACAAATGTATATGAAATGGTAATTACTTTTAAGTAAAGGAAAATGGGTATTGCGGTTTATCGAAGACAGACCAGATTTAACATTTTAATATTAATGTATTAGGTAAGTAACTTAACAGTCAGACAATTATGCTAAAATAGCAAACTTTTGTGACTTCCCCACGTGATGAGCACAATAATAAAAAAAAACTGCCTGCGTGGTATTTAAAAAAGATGGAAACAAAATTTATATAACTTAAAACTATAAACAATCTCATACAGTCGGAAGCAATAGGTCTTTATTATTAAATTTAAGAAGATGCTTCGAGCTACATTTATACAGGTCAAACACCCTCCTTTTTTGGCTTCGCCGCAGTCGGATAAAATAGAGACATGATAATTCCATAGTAGTTTAATATCTTAAGATTTGTCTAAATTGCCTCGTTGGTTTAGTGGTCGCAAGCGCTAATTAACTGCTGAGCATTTGTTTATTTATACATATACATACGCTACCATTACATGTGTCCCAACACGGTAGTGTAGTTAATTAAAATTTCATTAAATTTACAATAGCAATGCAATACAATACCATACAAAATTTACAGTTAAAACGTAACATGTGTGTGACGGTATCTTCAACGCCACATGCGAACTACGCATTAAAGACCTGACGTCATACAAATCCTACATCGCGCAATCAAAGTTTACTGCGCGACTAGCATATATGCATCATTCCGACAGTAACCGTCGGGGAGGTGCCCACCAGACACAATACCCGTCTGGTCGGAGGATCCTCCTTTTTCTATAGAGTGTGAGTGAACCTTACACCCTGTTCCTCATGCCTCTATACGTGTAACATTACTACTTTTGCGAACTCGCTCAGTGAACATGAAAAAAGATCTATTCTGTCAGCAACCAAATTTACCATGAGATTCTGGGTTCGATTCTCAGGTCAGGAAAAGTGTTATTCAGTTTTCCAACAGGATTTCTCAGTAGCAGCCCGGAGATTAGCCCTCTAAATTTGTGCTCGGTTGATGGCAATAGGCTCGCCCCCTATACATGGGTATAGGGGGCGAGCCTATTGCCATCAACCGAGCACAAATTCAATGCAATTATGTTTAAGTCCCATGACTTAAACATAATTGGTGTAATGTGGCTGTACTATAAGTACACATGATGTTATGTTGTCTATTTTAGTATGATATCAATCAAATTTTAAGCTAGATTCATGAAAACCTTTCTAGAATACTTTTAAGGCCTTGAAAGTTAAAGTCGTATCAAAGTTCTCCGCACTATGACCATACCCTAACAACATTGCACACACATAAACACAATGCAATATAACTGTACCCATGTGAGCACGTACATGTGTGTCTAGAATGCAACATTAATATTGAAGAGCTTCGCTCCGCTCTCTGCATATCCTGTCAAGGCTAGAGCCTGAAGGTAGAACTTATATAGGTATTGAAATGTCGCGTCTGTATTTTAAGTGACTTCTGTTGTATCTGCATGAACTAAATAAGACCTAAGACGCCATCTCCGCGGACGTAAGATTCGCGGAGATGGTCACGCTTTGCCTTCAAATCGCCGCGATGTCATCGCCGTGTGGAGATCGATTGATTGATGGCGAGGCTACTGCTGCGATTCTCTCACCCTTGCCCGCGAATCGGTCTGCGTGTATTTTGTTTATCATCATTTTTAGGGTTCTGCACTTCCGAAAGAAAAATCGGAAACCTTACAGGATCACTCGTGTGTTTGAAAGTCTGTCTGTCTGTCCGTCTTGTCACAGCCAATTTGCTCCGAATCTAATAGACCGATTCAGTTGTTACTCATATCAATTTCTGTGACCCAAACACGGACCTGTTACGTAAATAAATGAATTTTGAATATAGGGGTAACTTTTTGGAGATAATTAAGAAAAAAAAAATCACACTGTACCGTGTGATTATATCAAATGAAAAGGCACACTGTAAGGGTCTCAAGTATAATTTTTTTTTAATTTTCAAGTGGTCTTAAAATTATTTAAGAAAATAGATAAAATTGACTATTCCCCCTTATCTCCGAAACTACTGAGACTAAAATTAAAAAAATTATAGATACACTCGCGAGCAATAAAATGGAATCACTTCATCGTCCGTTGCTCGAAACAAATTTTTACAACTTCTATGCAATGAACTATGGATTGTGGCATATCATTTGAAAGGCAATTTTGTTAGCATTCAATCTCTTTCAATATCATAACCAAAGATCATAATCATCTTATGTCATGGAACGTAAAACAAAAAACATCAATTTTTAAAACAAAACACCATATTGTTTAGTAGTCCTGAAACTCTATAAAAGTCAAGTTGTCATCCTAATCCAGCAAGGATTGTTTCAGCGTACTATCGCTCGACAGCTTCATTTGAGCCAGTTTTGTGTCTCGAAGGTATACAAGAGGTTCAGGGAGACTGGAAACTGGCGTGGAAGTCCAGCAGCAGCTCGGAGAATTTCGAGGGAGGGCTGTCAGCGAGTGGAAAGTGAGGCGAAGACTCAAAGAAGTGAACTTGACCCTGAAAAGGCCAGCCACGGGACCTAAATTCTCTACAGACCACCGACAAGCCAGGCTTCAGTTTTCTCGCGATCACTTAGATTGGGATATCGAGCAATGGAGGCGAGACCTGTTCTCGGACGAATCCCGGATGTGCCTGCATGGTAGCGACCGTCGACAGAGAGTCTATAGGAAACCGGGGGAGCGATTCGCACAATGCTGTTTTGCGGAAACAGTGGCATACGGGGGTGGGTCCCTGTATGATGTGGGCCGGGATATCTATTGAAGCAAAAAAGAGTTGATATTCGTACTTGGTGGAGGTCGGGGAGGGGGGCTAACTGCAGAAAGATACATCAACGACATTCTGCTAGGCCATGTGCTCCTACGCCGGGTATATTGGCGAAGATTTCCTGCTAATGCACGATAATGCCCGCTGCCACACCGCTGCAGTGACTAGACAGTACCTTGTAGAAGTCGGGATTCCCACACTAGACTGGCTAGCCCTCAGCCTTGACTTAAATCCGACTGAACATATATGGGACGAACTGAAAAGGCGGGTACGAGGAAGATGTCCAGCTCCGGCGTCAGTAGAAAACGGTCTGAAAACTGCTTTAGTCGAAGAGTGGCAGGAAATCCCACAGGATTGCATCAGGAAACTCATACGGTCAATGAAAAACCATTTATAGGCAGACATTAGGTCCAGGGGGGTAACACGAAGTATTAAGGGGTAAGTAATATAAACTGTAAATAAAAAAATAATCTTTTCTAATTACTTCCTATTCATTTAGACGTCCACAACTTCGACCTATCGCAATAATTCTCTAAATTTAGGTAGATTTTTTTTTAATATCATTTGAAAGCTAACAAAATTACCTTTCAGGTGAAATATCACAATCCACAGCTCATTGCAAAGAAATTGTAAAAAATTGTCTTGAGCAACGCGCGATGAAGTGATTCCAGTTTTTTGCTCGCGTGTGTAGATTTTTTTATTTTCATTTAAATAATAATAAAAATATTACAACCTGCATAGCTTTTACAATAGGTATATCGAAAGTAGAGTTAGATATCGTAATCGTACTTTAAAAGGAAGTATTGAATTAAAGAAAATATTACTTTCATCTTTTATCCCTGCATCGACTTCCTCGTTGCTCTAGTGGTTGCAAGCGCTACTGCTGACCATGAAGTTCTGGGTTCGATTCCCAGGTCCGGCAGTGTTATTGGGTTTTCCATTAGGAATTTCTCAGTAGCAGCCCGCAGTCTCGATTTGTGCCTGGTTTATGACAATAGGCTATTACATGGGCATAACTGGCGAAATGTGGATGTACTACTATGTGTTCTCCTCTGCCTAACCCTTCGGGGAACACGGCGTGATGTTATGTTATGTTATCTTTTATTTATAAGTTCTCATCAGTCGTAACTCTTTACTCACCTAGTGTTATCATGTCTCTGATCAGTAAAGCTGCCATGCTGTCATTTATGTAATGTTAGCTGTTGTGATAGGTTGATAAAAAAAACCGGTCAAGAGCGAGTTGGACTCGCGCACCGAGGGTTCCGTACCATCAACCCCCATATTCCTCATTAATTTAGTTTCGTTACACATCCATGTTTGGGTCACAAAATTTCATATTTGTACTAAACAACTTAATCGGTCCAGTAGATTCACCGACCCAGACGACCCCACTACTCTTCTCCAGGAGAGTCGTAGGGAAACTAGTACAGTTCGCACACAATACACGATCGTCATTCCGACCTCGCCGCCGAGGCCCCGCGCGAAATCCCCGACTAACGAATAGTCCTCCCCGACCCTTGACTGTAAGTGAAGCGCCAGCACGCGTTTTAGCTGAGCAGCATATAATCCAAACTCCCCACGATAATAATCAAAACACTGATTTTATCCAGCCACCGTCGGTCCCTTGCCACCCTCCCTCCGACTCAGCTGCCCTAAGCCGAGGTTCGTACCCCACAGGGAGTGCCCTTAGCGAGCAGCAGTCGTTTAGTTTATAGTTTTTACGCCCTGGCTGGAGGCATTAAATTTCGTTAGGAGCTTAAGGCAACCACAGGAAAGTCCGGTTAAAGAGTCGGAACCTTAGTGGTTACACTCTGAGATGGCCTAGATAAAAAAAAAAAAAAACAGTAAATTCGGCGCAAATTGGCTGTGACAGACAGACACACGAGTGTTCATGTAAGGGTTCCGTTTTTCCTTTTGAGGTACGGAACCCTAAAAATTAAGAGGAAAATAAAATTAAACATAATTAAGTTGGCATTAGGCACCCATCGCCGACGAGGACGCGACTTGCTACCATGCAACGCTTTTCTCGCTCAAGAAACGTACAAAACATTCTAGGTCCCGTGTAAGTAAAAGAGATGGTATAATATATTAATAGTTTATCGCTGACTGTTCACACCGCACCGGCGAGTATTCGTTTGTTGCAGCGAAAAGACCTACCAAAGAGCGAGCGTCGCTGAGCGAGTCCCGACCGACTCGCTCAGGGACGCTCGCTTGGCAAGTAGAAAACTCACGCTTGGTACATACGCATGTACCAGCAAGTGTACGCAATGTGCGTTTTTAACCGATTTCAATTAAGGTTCTATGTTCGTCTGTATGTATTATTTTTAAATATTTTATGTATGTTCCGATTTTGAAAATTCTTTTTTAATTTGGTAGGAAGCTTGCGCGGTGGTCCCATATAACTTGGGAAGTTTTTGAGTTAAAGCATTTATTTCAATTAAACCATTTACCAAGTACGGTATATCAGGCTTCAATAATACGTACTTTTCCCACTTAGTTTATGTTGTAATAACTTCCTGTCACTGTTATTTACATAGCAGCATATTCGAATTTGTGTGGAGTAGCCAAAAAATGAAAAAGGAACCCTTATGGTGCGACTCAGTCTGTTCGTCTGTCACAGATATTTCAAAAATTTCAAATGCTATCATCTTTAAATTTCGAATAGTGTTAGATGACGGTTGCCCAGCTATTGTGCAAATAAGATTTTTTTTTTTGCAAAATGGACTGGACAGGTTTCTTAAAAATTCGTTAATTCATTATGTAAAGATTACAGGAAAAATAAAACGTCTCTAAATAGCACACTTTTTCTAATATTGCAGTTTTAGTTCAGCGCTATCTCTTGACCGATAGTGGAACTAATGTATTTTTTTTATGATTTTTGAGAGTACGGAATCCTCGGTGTGCGAGTGGTGCGCTCTCGCAGGTTTTTTTTAATATCGAACTAATTTGGGAAACGAGGAAAAGGAACTTCAATGAAATTGGAGCCACTTGTATGAATTAATTTATAATTAGGTACAAAAATATAGTTACAATATTTATATTTACATTAAAAAAGTACTTATTTTACAGTTAATAATGATTTTTATGGCAAAAAACATTTTATGATTTTAAAATTAAGTGCCACTTTTTATTTTAATAACCAATAGGTATATTATATATTTATTTAGTTAAGGTACATATGTAGGCATTACATTTTACAATAATAAATTTACTTAGTATGTACAGTCAGTATACACAATTAGCTGACCCCCCCTTGCATAAATGGTTGAGATTTGTTTATTAACAAATCGTATGATTTTAATTTTTTTTCTAGTTTTGGGTAGATTTCGTATAGGTACTTAAATTAAATTAAAAATTATAAAATTCTATCGAACCGTATTCAAAAAAATCTCAACCTTTTACGCAAGGGGGGGTCAGCTAATTGTGTATACTGACTGTACATAGACGAAAATTTTATGTAAGTAACATTTTATTTATTAGATTAAAAAGTAAATTAATAATGTAACTGGCCAGAATATCGTCATAAAAGGTTAAGGTACTTAATTTTGTAAATTAATTCAAATGAATCGGTAGAATTTTAAACCAACTATACAGATTTTTAACCATTAAAAACTATAAAGAAACAAAAATCCATACAATTGCCGTCAATATTTATGTAAAATTGTCATACGTCGGTGATTGTCAGAATAATCCCGTCGGAGACACAACGGGAATCAAATTTTTATTTCGTCACTTTCAGTACAAACTTACTGAAATTCGTTAGTCAGTTTTCGAATAACTGTTTTTTTCATAACTAAAACTTTTCATTTT
Organism: Dryobota labecula; assembly: GCA_947523025.1. Classification (NCBI taxonomy): domain Eukaryota; kingdom Metazoa; phylum Arthropoda; class Insecta; order Lepidoptera; family Noctuidae; genus Dryobota; species Dryobota labecula. Next base: position 235,171 of record OX383310.1, on the reverse strand, counting down.
AATATTATTGCTAATATTTTGTCAGTCAAATTCGTCTCGATAATTTTGAGTTCTATTGTGTCAGCAGTCCAAAACAATTTGTTATCAATCTTTTTTTGAAAACCCGTTCATAATTACAATATACCGTCTTTCTTCAGTTTTGCCGTCTCAGCCTGATCAAGTCTCTCTTCAGTTTTGCTGTCAAACCTCATAATTATGCTTAGCTGTTCTAGTTAATATACCAAAATAACAACTTGAAATGAGTTTTGATAACACATTAAATTGAATAGGTTTTCAGAAATCAAAGAGTCAAATTCATGTGCTTATTTAAAGATTTTCAAGCATGGATTTTAAAGCATAGCTTTATATAACTAACTCTCTTATAGTGCTGCAAATCGTCAGTCAATATCGTCAGTTACTCTAGCTTGATTTTGTCACGTCACGTTTGTCACTAGCTTGTTTCCTAAGACTTTTAAACTTTCTTGCTCGTTTTCTTCTACTCCCTAATTCGACTCTGTCGCTCCTAGCTTGAATGTCTTGACTGTCAGTTTTGCCTGAAGGTGTCGTATCTATCACTTCAAGTTTGTCACTCCTATCTTGAATCTCGGGACTGTCAGTCTTGCCTGATTGTCTCATCGCGTACTCATGTCGTTTGCGTCGGGCTGAGAATAGTCGTCTGTCGTACAAATTGTTGTATGAATTACCCCTGGAAGCACAATTTTTAATTAAAACTTAAGATATTTGATAATCGGTGTACTACAGACTTGCTCAATATTTTGTCAGTAAACCGGAAAATGTAAAGGAATGAAAAAAAAAAAAACAACAATTTTCGGTCGTATAAATCTCATTAGATTGTATCGAACAAGTCTGTAAGAACCGTAATGAAATAATCAAATTTCAGGGTAGGTATTCTATAAGTTATTTTTAAAAGTCTAACTAAGGACAGATAGTTCTCTCTCTGCTTGAAATTAAAAAGTTTGCTGATTTGATTAATTTGAATATAAAGCTAAAGAAAGCGGGTGGGTTGGCTTGACAAAATACTTTAACTTAACGTGAAATTAGTTACTCTCCTAAGAACTTAGTAATGGTTAATTTTCATTTAAACATTTCATAAATTATGGTAACTTCTGTTGCAAATTGGTAACTAACTAACTATCATAATGAAAGTTATGTTTAAGTTTTATTATGACTAAATTATAATTTAAAAAAAATGTATCACATTTCTAATTTCAAATCGATCACGATATTTTCTTAGTGTTGGTTAAAAGAGTTGATGAACTTAATATTATACTGATTAGTAAAATAATAAACTCCAATTAAATATTCCCTAATAAATTAATTTGTAAAAAAATATATAATACTATCATTATTGTACTTATGACGTTATGCACATACATTAATTGTACTTAAAATTGAGAGTAATCTCGATTTATTATATTTTAGAAACCTAAACGTTAGAGATGTACCGATTATAGTAACACAATTGAATTAGAAATTAGTCGTATTTATTAAATCGATATTATTGTGTTCATTAGGATATTCTATAGGTTTAGGCAGAAGTGTACCTAGAGAATATCCTAATGAACACAATAATATCGATTTAATAAATACGACTAGGCGTGATGTTATGTTATATTATTGTGTTCATGATGATATAGTGAAATTATAATAAAAATAAAACAGGCCAAGTGCATGGCGGACTACGTTTTCGTAGTCGAGATGAATATTAACTTAGGCATAACATTGATTTTATCGACAACAAAAATAAGTTTGTATTTCATAGTAATTCTCAAAGAAACTGTGAGTAAGAGAGTAAACGATAACATCCCCTATCTCACAAACTCATAATTAGCCTATAGGTAATGTTCCCACTGCTGACACGGGACACTGGCGTCTTTGAGAGGGAGTGGGCTGATATCTACCGCGCGGGCCCAGCGCGGGTTGCTGGATATCACATTTGTCTTCGAAGTTTTGCTTCTAGGACATGCCAGTTTCCTCACGATGTTTTTCCTTCACTGTTTTGAGAGTAGTGGTGATGAAATTATTTACACAAAGTAAAGCGCCTGCCGGGGTTCGAACCCACGACCTACAACTCGTAAATCGGGGTCGACTTACGAGTTGTAGGTAGGGAGTTGTAGGTTGTAGTCAAACGTTTGGGAGAACTAGCAGTGATGGCCCAGTGGCCATCACTGCTAGTTCTCCCAAGCGATTGACTTAAAAACCTTACCTACTGATTTTTAATATTTAGTTACTTGTTGTTTATTTATGGAACCTACAATTTGGAGCTGTGCAATTCACAATTTGATGAGACACAGCGGATCTAAGGCCCATTGACACAACAAATCAGTAAATGCATTTAACGCTAAATGTATTTAGTGGTATGATGTGCAAGTTGACCTAAAAATAGATATCATTCCTTTAGTGAAAATCGAAGTCAACTAAAACATTTCTAAAATTGTCACAAAATAGTCGACTAATTAAGTCGATTGCCACTAATTAGTCGGTACATCTCTATAATGATAAGATCTACTTTTTCCCGTTAATGAAGTTTCCGGCCTCGTCCTTATACAGGTCTTCATTTATCCCGTAGTACGCTGGAGCGTTTGGACAATCCACCTGGAAAGAGACAGCACCTCATTATTATAATAATCTATTAAAGAACAGGAATTGCATAACTTTTAGTCAAGTGATCTAGTGAATTAGCTAGGTACTCGAACGGTTGCTGAATTCATAGTCACATCTTTATATGACTACTACTACTACTAGCTGCGGCCCACGGCTTCGCCCGTGTGGCTTTTTCTAAATTAAAGCCACAGCTATTCCTTAGAAAATCAGCTATCTGTCAGTGAATGTCCCGTCGAAATCGGCCCCACCGTCTCAGAGATTAACCGGAACAGACAGACAGATCAACAGCCAATTTTTTTTAAAATTGTTCTTCTTTTATATGTATGTATTACTATACTTTCATATGCATTTAGTAAATAGCTGTTATTTTGACATTATATACAGATACTTCTATTTTATGTATATTGTATAGATAAGTGTTTTCAGCATAACATTGGTGTTTCAGGAGACATACAAGAAAAAAATTAAAATAAAATATTGCCACGATGATGAACATATAACTTTTCATCGGTCCATTTTTTTGTTCATCTGATCAGCTACATTTATGACACCACAATATTGTATAAATTTCCATCACTCCTATGTTCCCCGAAGGGTTAGGCTATTGTACACCTACATTTCACCAGTTATGTTTAAGTACCATGTAATAGGGGGCGAGCCTATTACCATAAACCATAATGAAATTACAGATGGAAAATCCCAATAACATTTTTCACAACCCGCAAATCAAATCCAGGACCTCATGCTCAGCAGTAGTGTGTCAACCTCATATCAGCCTGTCATTGACCTACTTGCACTGCACAGCCAAACCCTCTTTTCATTGTCTCACACAGAGAAGCAGCACAAACGCCTGCTCACTGCGTGTTAACGATTTCAGATCATTCAGTAAAAGTTTCCTCAGAGCTCATGATGTTTTCTTTCATCATAGATTAGTAACGATTTGGATTACCTTGAAAAACCAGTCACAGACTCTGGTCCTCTGGTTGAAGACGGTGCCAGCTCCGCAAACGAAAGAGTACATCAGGTTGCCTCCGATACTTGGGACACACCAGTGCCAAACCTGTAAGAAAGAGACACGATGCTATGATTATTTCGATAGGCGTAAAGATCCAAAGATATGGCCAACTTAATGAGGCTTTATTCATTTATTTATGAGAAGAGAGAGATAACATCTCTGAATCTAAAATTTCAAATAGGAGCGTCATTGGCGTTCATTACATCCTCAGACTCAGAGGTGCAGGCGGACTCGGAGGTGTTCTGGACAACACCGCATTCACATTGTGGAGTATGGCTGCTATTACCTAATCTTTAAAAGTACCATCAACTCGAAAAGAAGAAGTGGCTCTGTTTCAAGATCACTTTAAGGTTTGTAAAAAGAAAGTAACAGATCCTTTCAGTATCTCTATAGCAAACATGTAAAGCTACAAAACACATTGCATTAAAATTTTGATTAGGCACTAGGTATTAAAATATTGTTTATTGTAATAATAGGTAATAATAACTCCTTTTTTAGTTTACGTCATCGACAAGTATATTTTACAACTGACAAGTCTTTTTACCACGATATCAGCTATTTTCAATCAAGTCGTGTCGACACGAGCTAAGGAACTGTACTTACTTGGCACATAGTCTCAGGGTCAGCATAGTACCCAGGTATTTTGTCATCGCATGTAAATGACAATCCTTTAGGTACCTCTGTGTAAACCGGGTAGTCTTCTCCAGGTATGTAGCCGTCTAGCGACTGGAAAGATAAATAAATGAAAGTAATTAATTAAACTTATAATAATATTATTAAGAGGTATAATTATTTGTTTGTATGAGTTAATCTCGGAAAGTACTGATCCAATTACAAAAAACCGGCCAAGGTTGTGTCGGACCACACGCAAAAAAGGTTTCCGTAGCTGGGATGGATTTATCTCAAGAACAAAACTTAACATTGTAGTTGAAAAACAAGTTGTCCCATACATTCCAACTGCAAATGTAAGTTCTTACGTAAAATATTGAGAGATTTGTCATATTATTTTAAGACTATGGACTTCTTATTTCTTATTATTTGTTATTGTAATCTAAGAACCGTTTTCATGGCGTGTACAGTGTAGTGCCGGACGTACAGAATAGCACCACCCCATTTCCTCCCGTGGTTGTCTTAAAAGGCGACTAAAGGACTTACTAGAGAATGGGCACCAACGTTCTCTATTCATTTTTAACAGCATACTGCAATCGCCAACCCGTCTGCCAAGCGTGGCGATTATGGCAAATTCCCCCCTTTTGGGGAGGCCTATATCCAACAGTGGACATCTTTCGGCTGAACTGACTGACTGAATCTAAGAACTATTTTCTGTATTTTTTTCAAAATTTTAATCCTTACAATAAGCCCTTTCATTTGATAAGTTACACGGTACAATATGCAAAACTTTTTTTTAATTTTCTATTTTGCCCCAAAAGTTACTCAACACTACAACTTAAAATTTATGTGGATAAATTCAGGTATACGATACACGTTCGTGTTTGGGTCACAGAAGTTCATAATATGTACCATATTTCAACTTAATAGGTCCAGTAGATTCGGAGCAAATTGGCTGTGATAGACGGACAGACACACGAGTGATCCTGTATGGTTCAGTTTTTTTCTTTTGAGGTACGGAACCCTAAAATCTTTCACCGATAAGAAGCTAGACTATTGCTCAGTGCCATAGGATATGTTTGATGGCACTGAGAAGCCTTCAGGCTAGGTGGAGCGACGATCTTCGCAGGGTGGCTGGTGGCAGTTGGCTGAGAGTTGCCGAGAATCTAATTGAATGGCGTGCAATTGGAGTGGCCTGTGTTTAGCAGTGTGGACTGCTATACCTAGACTGATGATGATGATGGCAACAAATAATAGGAACTGTCTCGTTGATCTAGTGGTTGCAAACGACTGCTGAGCCTGGGGTTCTGGGTTTCATCCCCAGGTCTGGATTGGGTTTGGATCAGTAATGGCAACAGTCTCGCCTAAATGACATAGCACACAAATAGCGAAATGTGAGTTAACAGATATACCTACATCACCGCGTACAAGCCCTTCGGGGAATACTTACAGGTTTTCTGTCAACGAAATAGATAAAAGACAGTTATACAAACCTTGCAATCTACAGGTATTAACGAAATTTTTAAAGAATCATCACCATAATATTCGAATTGCAAGTGCTGACTAGACCAAATAATTAATTCAAAGTAAGTATGCGCCGCTTGAATTAACAAAGTATAAGGAAAGAAAGTGTAACGCGAAGTAATAGCATACGACTGTGAGTAGAAGTAGTGGAGAAGTGTTTGGAAAGGAAAGCATTTTAGCATTTTTAAGACCATAAAATGCTGGACTAATTCAGATTAGACACCAGCAGCTTATTTGCGTAATACACAAATATGCTGCTGAATTCGATACCATTTTGAACCATTTTTAGGATTCCGTAGTCAACAAGGAACCCTTATAGTTCGCCATGTCCGTCGTCTGTCTGTCCGCGGCTTATCTCATAGACAGTACTAGAAATTTATAATTTGGCATGGGTATGCACATTGATCACGCCGACAATAAAATCTGTTTTTTTAGGGTACCTCCCCTACACGTAAAGTGGAAATGATATTATTTTTACTCGTCTATCCCATGGTGTGGGAAATATTGCGGGTTCGGAACACCATTTTTCGGTTCAAGGATCTGATTGCGATATATTATATTAACCTTTGAAATGCTAATTTTTGTTAGAGTCAAGTGTTTGGGGGTCCACTTGACTCTTAACAAAAAATTGCGTTTTTCCTGCCAGAAAATGGATGAATTTGGTTGATTTAGGATATGGGAAAAAAATCACGGTATAAGGAAACTACTGTCACAGAAAAGTAGGCTTTACAAGATAACGAGTAATAGTCAACCAACTTACATTTGCAGTTGGAGAATTGACCGTCGGTTATCGATGTAAGGGAGAATAATGTATTCAGCTACATTGTAAAGTTTGTTCTCGCGATAAATTCGTTCCAACTAGGGAACCCTTCATTGTGCGTGGTTCGACACGCACTTGGCCGGTTTTTTTCAACATAATTATGAAGCCATGGTTTTAGTTTGCAGTTTAAATTGTTGTCCAAGATGTCTACTATCTGCTAAAAGAGAGCGGACAAAATTGAAGAAAAAAAAAAACCGATCAAGAGCGAGTCAGGGTTACTCAATACGGGATCCTTACCAGAATTTTGTGCACAAACAGTAGATTCTATCAGCGGAATTTAGCAGAACCTACCTTTTTTTTTGGGTGGGAAATTATCAAATAACTTCTCCCGCTCTGGACGGAGCGGGAGTAGTTTTTGGCGTGTCAGACTTTTACTGACTAAAACCCACCCGTGTACCTTCAGTTGCCCGTGTGCCAAGGCCACGGTGTCCCTTTCGGACAAACCCGCAACCCTGGCAGAGCAGTAAGAACATAATTATGTTTATTGCCGTAAATAAATATGGTGGCTAAATAATAACAGCTGCACGGGTCGATCTTCAAGGTTAAGCAACGCTTGCTGAATATCCATTACATACCGAGACCCCTCCGTGCCTCGGAAAGCACGTTAAGCCGTCGGTGTCGGTTGTCATTTGTAGATTTTTAACAATCGTTACGTGTTCCCAAAAGACTGACAACCAATCGCACCAAGGAGTATCGTTTTACCTAGTAGCTGGGTTGTGGAGATCAGATAGGCAGTCGCTCCATGTAAAATACTAGTATTCAGCTGCATCCGGTTAGACTGGGAGCCAACCCCAACATAGTTGTGAAAAATCAGGCAGATGATGATTACACATGAGGACTGTGATGCCTATCCTCTTGACATAACTCCAAACTCACCTATCACGACAACCACGAATGAAAATTTATCACTCAACAAAAAAATGCGACATGTGTAAATATAAAGAAAAACTACTAATCTGATTTTCCTAGTAGATAATCTACCTAATGACAGGTTAATTAAACAATAATAGATACAATAATTACTATCTAATTATACTTACTTGGTTAAAGCTTGGAATTAATAATATGCGAAGTGTCGCGTGATTCTTACACACGCCACGACTTTTTGTCGTGTTCTGTCGTGCTCTGTCGTGTGACATGCGATTTAATAATATACTTCATTTCCACATAGTTTTGGGTAGAACTTAAAAACGTGTTGTAACAGTTTTGTTGTTACGTTTTTGTAGGAAAAGTATTTGATTGTCTACTGAGGGTTGCATGAAGCAATGTGGAATGGGTTCCGTAGTTACAAGTAGGTGCCTACCTACTTACCAGTATTTTTTTTTCTATTATAATTTCAAACAAGGCTGAAATAGCACTTTTTAAAGTTCAACGTTACAAAAATCTGTATGTTTCAATTCTTTTGTGATAATTGAAAGATCTCTGTAAAAGTTATTAATTAACCTATTGGTAACTAGCAGCTGCCCGCGGCTGCGCTCGCGTGGCTTTTTCTAAAACAAAAGTAAAAATACCAAATTGTAAAAGCCCCGTCAAAATCGGTCCAGTCGTTTCGGAGATTAACCGGAACAAACTTTTAAAGATTTTTTGGTTTTAGTATCGTATATACTTTCATAAACATTTAGTAAAAAGCTGTTATTTTGACATTACAAACAGCAACTTCAATTTTATTTATTTGTATATGTATATAGATATTGGTTCTCAATGTAAATCCAACTGTTTTCTTTATTGTTCACCAAATCTTTATACTTGAGGTAACTAAAATCTGTCGCAACATTGACTGAAAATTTTATCAATTTCTCATCAAATATTTACCTACTATGTACGTTTTTCTATCTTTTTAGGTTTGTCAAAGATTCCTATATTTACATAATACAGTATTTCTCTATCCATACTAATATTATAAATGTGAAAGTAACTCTGTCTGTCTGTCTGTCTGTCTGTATGTTACGTTTTCACGCCTAAACCGCTGAACCGATCGTCATGAAATTTGGCAGAGTATAAGCTGGGATATGGAGACGGACCTAAGCTATTTTTTTACGCGATAACCGACATCCACGCGGGCGGAGCCGCGGGAAAAAGCTAGTCTTTTTATATTTTACAAAGATTCCCATGAAATTTACATGATTAATTTATTTTATTGAAAAAAGTATGTAAATCAGAACTGTATCAAAAGAAACCTTGCTTACAATTTACAACGGAACCCAAAAAAAACTTAATCCAGGGAAACGGGTTACCGTGTATTGAGGTATCATCGAATGCTTAGCTTTTTTAATCGTGTTTACTGTGCCCTTTTATAGGCATTAATGAATAGTGAACACTTAAGTTTTATTGTTCGTAGAATTAATTAATCGTTTATTGCTTAAAGACACGAATGATGTATGTCTGCCAATTCTTTAGGTATTTGTTATCAGGCATCGGAAATTGAACCTGCCAGAATCATATTGCCTGGAATCTTTTTCGAAAACTCATAGATGATATTTTGGTTTTACTAGATATAGAAAAAGAAATAAAAATAACATTTATTTGCATAAAACATGGTGTACAAAGTTGTTTTGAAAATACATTATAGAGCATACATGTTTTACTTTAAATATCATGAATATGCATGCAAATATTATCGGTATATAGGATGTTTCCCGTCAATAATTCTTTCATGAGCTGTAAAAATTGTTAGTGCTTAACCATTTCAATAGTTATTTTTTAAATACTATAAGAACTAAAGTGTTTAAATCACTTGGAATTTTATTATATTATATCCGAACACATAAGGCTAAACAGTTTTTACTTTATTTAGCCAGTCTTGGTAAGTCATTTAATCACTGACCGACCCAGATGACCTCGACTCTCCTCCAGGAGAGCAGTAGGGAAACAAGTACAGTAGCTCGCAAACATAATACACGACCGTCATTCCACCTCGCCGCCGCGCGCCGAGGCCCATCGCGAAATCCCCGACTAAATAGTCCTCCCTGACCCTTGCCCGTAAGTGAAGCGCCAGCACGCGCTATAGCTGAGTCTGTAGCTTTAAATCCCCCTGATAATAATAATAACCCTGATTTTATCCAGCCACCGTGGGTCCCATGCCATCCTCCCTCCGACTCTGCCACAAAACTGGGCACACTTATTCTTAAGCAGTATACTTTGGAAGAGTAAGCAGTAGGACAAACATGTCTCTAATATATTATTACCCTTTAAAAAATCAAACTATAACGACAGCGCAAGAGTAGATCTTTTTCACTCAACCATGTATTCTAAGAAACCTATCTCGTGTTCATTTTGACAGCTCATCAATTTTGCGATAGGTACTAATAGGAATAATTGCATTGTTATATACTAATTAACTTATCTACTAATGACAATTTAATGAGTTCTTCATTGAGTCAATAAAAGTTTAATCGATGCTAATCTGATAATTGTTACATTATTTAGTTGCTAAGTGTCGTAGTACCTATAGTCACTACTAAGAGTGAGGACAGAAATGAGGTAATCTGGGACACGGTAGTGCCCCGCCAAAACGAGCCAAAAACAAAAAGGGGGCACTACTTTACATCTTGGTCAAAATGTATAGCTTGGCCGTTTCATTGAACTATTGCATGACATAACATTAAAAACCAGTGACTTAATTTCTCATCATAACCCCATAAGAGTGTCTGTGCGATGTCCGCGAAACGGCTAAGCCATACATATTGACAAAGATGTAAAGTTTATATATATTTAGGCTTTGTCGAGTAAGCTTGGCTCTAAATTAGATCTGATATCTTTTTAACAGTGAAAGCGTTATGTGAGTCTTGGCAACCTTCTTTACATAAAATGTTTTTGGTGGGATTCAATTATCCAGAATAGTCCAATAACACCACTATAGCTTATGCCTGCGTCTCGCACCTAATTTCTGCACCGAAAATCATCGACGCGTCAAATTTAAACGCAAGTTCAGCGCCACTGCTGGACATAGGCCTCTCCAATTGCACGCCATTCTACTCGATTCTCGGCAACTCCCATCCAGCTGCCACCAGCCACCTGCGAAGATCGTCGCTCCACCTGCCTGAGGACGCCCTAGCTTACGTTTGCCGATTCGCGGTCTCCACCCAAGAACACGTCTACCCAATGACCACAGCAGTTTTACGCGCTTTTGACAATTTCTTAGGTAATTTTTGTGTTGATTTCCGTTCCACATTTTTTCCTTAAATGTTAGAAAATAGTTATAATTGTAAATTACTCACAGCTAATGACCGGTCAATCAAATAAAATAATACTGTTAGAACTCCAACGGAACCCAGATTGATTCCGCACAGTCGTTTTTGTTGTGTCATTTTCGCTGCGGTACCCTAAATGTGTGGGTTGTTCAAACCTGAAACAATAAAAAAACATAATTTATATTCAACATTATTGATCTGCCTCGTTAGCTCTAGTAGTTGTAAGAGCGACAATTCAGCATGCAGTCCTGGGTTCGATCTCCGGATCAAGCAGTGTTTATTGTTTTTTTTTTTTTTTCATAAGGTATTTTTGGATTTTAGGATTATAATTTGTTATTAAATAAGATTAAAATAGCTAGTTTCCATCCTTAACTCTGCTTTAGCACTAAAAGTATACCTCTAATGTAGCCCGCGCAATTTAATACTTCTTGTAAATAAATATTTCAGCTTTCACTTTAAGTAATGCTAAAGTAGAGTTTGACACTTGAAATTCTCAATTCAAAAGCCGGGTGACGGTACCAAAAGTCAGTTTTCCAGATGGAAACTAGCTGTGTTAATTATCTGAAAACCTTAACGCGCAGTAAACAAGCGTGGTCCTGCTCTGTACCCGTATGAGACGAGGCTTTCGCCCTGCAATGGGACTGTAACGGACTAGTATTTCAAGTATCTGCCTTTCTGCATTCCTAGTCAGTTTCACAGCCCGATAATACTATTTCACATTTTTTATTTTCATATGTTTACATAACAACTGGTGACAATGTGTTGTGGCGAGGTAATTACAATTGTAATCAAATATTTTCCTTTCTTCGGCTGGTTTGTAACTACATTGTCGCAGTTTTTCTTATAATTCTCATAGATATAATTGTTTGTTGGTGTTGGCTACGCGCTACGGTGTTAGCTGTAAATCGGCTATACGCTATATTATTGAAAGTGGGGTTGGCAGATTTCTAGCTTACAAGTTTCAAATGAGACAGTGGTTTCTGGGGTGTGTTAAAGCCACGAATGTTGAATAAATTACCTGCATTTGTTTATATGCTAGTACATCAATAAATGTGGGTAATTTTTTACGAGTACATGTACTTTTTAAGTTTATCTTGGACATTACTGACATGGGTGAAGGAAAAACATCGTGAGGAAACCTGGACTTATAGTTATTATAAGTCTGAAATCGCCAACCTGTCTTGAGCAAGCGTTGTGATCAATGCTCGTGCCTTCTCTGTATGAGAAGAGGCCTTTGCCCAGCAGTGGGACAGTTATAGGCTATTTATTATTATTAATTTATTATAATTCGGCCCGCGACTTCGTCCGCGTGAAATTTCTTGTTTCCCTGTTCCAAGGAGTCGCATCGCATCGCATCGCCCGCGCTATTACTTCGTTTTCGCTTAGTGTTCTTTCTGACTTTTTAGGGTTTCGTACCATAAAACGAAAAACGGAACCCTTATAGGATCACTTTGTTGTCCGTCCGTCTGTCTGTCTGTCAAGACTCTACGGTCCCTATAAAAATCTCAAAAAAAATCAAGCTTCTAAGTCAACGCTAGAAAAAAATACGGCCATTAATGCAACATATTCTGATACTCGCAAATAAATCAAAACCTATAGGGTACTTGCTGTTGACCTTTAAGGCTCCTACAAACAGGCGCGACACGCGACGCGACACAAAGACACCACGTGCCGAGCGACGTGCGGTCTCATTGTGTCGCGTCGCGTGCCGCGCCTGTTTGCGCCTTTAGTCATGAAATTTGGCAAGAAGCGAGATCTCACAGCAGCTGAACAAGTAAATGAGAAAGTCCGAAAATCGTTAATTTGTAGTTTTATTGTATTGTTTCATTTTTTGCGATTATAAACTTACATTTACAGTTGAAGAATTGACCGTTAAGTATATCGATGTATGGGAGAACATTTTTTCAACTATAAAATTAAGTTTGTGCTTGGGATAAATTCATACCAACTACGGAACCCTTCATTGTGCGTGGTCCGACACGCACTTGCCCGGTTTTGTTTACTTTAAACTCGACTCCTTAGAGTCGTAGCGTGAGAACAAACATAACATCACACCTTATTTCCCCGAAGGGTTAGGCACACGTATGTAGTATAGGTAGGTACATTTCGGCAGTTGGATAAAATCGCCAACACACGGTGACCAAGTATGACTATCAATGCTCTGTATGGGAGGCGGTAGATAAGGTTACAGGCTGAAGTGTTGAAGGGTGAGCGTCACCTTTGACCTCCAAAAAGTGATGATTCTCAGTCTAAGTATAATTTTAAATGCATTTAATAATACTCCGATTCAAAAGGGATAACAATTATGTATAGATAAGCACATAATGCATGTAAAGCCTGTTTTAGTAACAATGTGGGAGAGATTGTTATCTTGTTATTAAAACAATATGATTGTTGCCCCAACAAGGTTGATGGCTGACCTACACTGTGACACACTTTTCGTTTTATTTGATGATACAATTTTTAATGATTATGGGGACAACGGTATGAAACCGTTCAAGTGCGTATATCTTGCGCAATATTGGTACAAACTGGTACAAACGAACAATGAATTTCTGTTAATTTTCGCTTGTAATTATTATATTTTACTAAAGAGAGTAGCGGTCGTTCTATTTCGTTAGTAACTGACTTACGTATGTTAACCAACTGAATGAAAATGCAACTCTTCTTGAACTAAGCTTCGAAGCTCTATGCTTTTCAAATTCGAGTATCGAGTTTCATAGATTTATTGTGATGATCAGATTGATCAGACAGACGCAAAATGGCCTTATACATATTTTATCCTTACTGTACCTATGTTATCTATGGATGGGAAACAAGCCGATGTCCCATCTGACTGTAGTGGTCCCGCCGCCCATGGGCATCTGTAATATCACTTGGGTACCGGAGACATAAGCATAGACAGGTGATTATACGCACCGTGAGAATACAAATATCTTAAAAAAAAAAAACATTCAGAAAAACTTTAGGACCTAGCTGGGAAATTTGTTAAACAGCTCGTTTCTGAAGAACAAATATATTTTAAATATCAGCGGCTTTGCCCCACAGCAGAATATCGTGGGACATAACGCTATGAAAATAACTAAAATAGATTAAGTGAGCTGTATCAACGTCAGTGCAGTGTCTTACTTTCCTGACGGCGTAGGTGGTCGAACTGTGTGCCTCACTGAAGTTTGGCACCTAAAGTTGTGTCAAAAAAAAAAAAAAAAAAATTAACCGAGTTGATGCGCATTGCATTCGCAGATGCGTTGCCATCACAAAGACAGAGCTAAATTCTCACGTGCCCGTAATGACTTTTTCAAAATGGAAGGACGACTACTCCATAAAATTAAAGTTACACAATTTTAATTGTTACAATTGTAATCCTATTTAATTGTATTCGTGTCCAGAGATAATTTAATTACGTAACTTAATTAACATTTTAGTTTTAAATGAAGAGTAAATTCCTTTTGCATTTAAGTTTGAGAAGGCGTAGGATTTGATGGGATGAAGCCATTATGTAGTAAACTGTATGTTGGCAAATAATAAATTAAGCTATGATTGTTCCGCTGCATGGCAAAGGCCTTTTCTCACAAAGAAGGAATGGGTAATCGGCTCGCCACGCATGCGCACTAGCTGCGTGCTGACGATTATTTCATGACGTTTTTCGCCACCGTTATGACACTTGTTTTCAGTGGCGTCTAAGTTAATTGTTGGTAGATAGGTGATAAATGTTTCACTCTGTAATATGATGCCAGGTATTTAGATTACTTTTTACAAACTTTGCAGCATTCGGTTTAAAACACTACAAATCTCTCAAATTAACAAAAATAACTTACACTTTACCACCACTTTTACCTAATCCAGGAATCAAACCCACCACCTTTATTTCCTACCACTATCCACAGCCAAGCGCCACATACTTTCCCACGCACACAAAAACTCAATATCATTACAATTATAAGCAATACGGTTTTTCTAGCTTCCACATACATTCGACTTTTTGCCCGTCTGTATGATTTGTTAGACGTATTGTTCCGACTTTATAATTGACTTTGCAGGTGTCAGTCATAATTCTGTTTGTGGCTTTAACTGCCAAAAAGTGTGTGAAATTAATGGTATAAAGTTATCTATACAGCGTGTATCAGAAACGTGTGGTCACATTAAAGGGTGTGGTGCAGACCATCAAACTGATAGTTGTTCAGTTATGTGACCACACCTGTCCTGATAAATGTTGTAAATTTCTGATTGACTAAAGTCCGCCTCTGTACATTTCTGTGCTTGAAATATTAAATAAATAAATGGTCACCCATCCACATACCAACCTCGGAAAGCGTAGCTTAACCTTGGTCGATAGACCCGTGCAGCTATTACTTAGCCACGAGCCCCTCACAGTAGGCTTTACTCATTTAAAATATTTCTTGTCCTAGGTACCAGGTGTTTTATCTAGCAATCAAACTAATGACCTCTAAAGTTTTTCCATCCCTTTCTCTCATTATACCAACATTATTATAGAAGGAGATAAATAGAAAGAAAAACATACAAAAACAAATGACCATTGTAATAATTAAGAACTAGCTTGTGGTCGCGAATTTGTCCGCGTTTTTAACATTAAACAATTATGCCTTTTACCTTGGCAATACTGTATCTTTTGTTAGTGAAATAAGTTTTGTAAACGCATATGTATATACTTCCTTTTACAAATTATTTTTTTTTTTTTATCTAGGGCATCTCAGAGTGTAACCACTAAGGTTCCGACTCTTTAACCGGACTTTCCTGTGGCTGCCTTAAGCTCCTAACGAAACTTAATGCCTCCAGCCAGGGCGTAAAAACTATAAACTAAACGACTGCTGCTCGCTAAGGGCACCCCCTGTGGGGTACGAACCTCGGCTTAGGGCAGCTGAGTCGGAGGGAGGGTGGCAAGGGACCGACGGTGGCTGGATAAAATCAGTGTTTTGATTATTATCGTGGGGAGTTTGGATTACATGCTGCTCAGCTAAAGCGCGTGCTGGCGCTTCACTTACAGTCAAGGGTCGGGGAGGACTAACAAAATACAAACAATTAATCTCTTATAATATTAGTTTAGAAGTTCAGATAGACTCTAGTCTATCTGAACTTCTAAAATACTACTTGTAATACTATCTATAGTATACAAAAACAAATGACAACTCTACCCCATTTCATGAGAAACAATACTACTATATTAGCAACGATTGCTCCACTCAGGAAAGGAACCCGCGACCACAAGTTGGCTAACGAGATAGATCATGTAACAATGTTGTATGTCACCTATGAGGCATTAATTAGACTTTATATACAAGATCTGTGATGCAGATTTGTACTCTATCTAGAATTTATGGTGGGTTTTCCGTGTCTCCATTGGCGTGGAAAATTATTATTTTGGCTTACCTGAGTTCTTTGACAGTTTTGGCTATCCTTTTGTAATTCAAAGATATCAACAGGAAAACAAATAGAAAAATAGAAAAAAAAAATTGATAAAAAATAAAATAATTTATAATTTATACGTATGTAGTTATTTAGCTACAAAATTGTGCATTAACTAAACTGTGTATACCAAAATAGGTTAGTAGATAGTATATATATATATATATATATATATATAACCAGTAATATAATGTACGGCTTATGTATCATTGATTGCATATAGATAAACGCGGTTTTACGTTCATTTGGCGCAAAAAGACTTCTTTATGTCTGACAGAGATTTACCTTTGGAGAAAACAATCCGACAGACCACCTCATGCTTAGAAGATATGCCATCAATGGACACCTGAAATACCAAGATTCTTAATGCGTTACCGACTTAGTACAGAACATAAATCATCACCGCTGTATTCCCCGATGGGTTAGGCAGAGGTGGGTTAGGCAGAGGCTACCTATAGTACACACACTTTTGGCCTGTTATGTATAAGGCCTATGTAATAGGAGGCGAGCCTATTGCCATCAATCGGGCACAGACCCAGGCTCTGGACTACTACTGAGAAATTCTTGATGGAAAAACTCAAAAACATTGCCCGATCCTGGACCGACTTTGCTATCCATACGAATCCATACTTTATATTATAATAATATTATAATATTTAGAAAGTAACTCTGTCTGTCTGTTATGTTTTCACGCCTAAACCGAACCGATCGTCGAGAAATTTGGCAGAGATATAGCCTGGGATATGGAGAAGGACATAGCTATGTTTTTACGCAATAACCGAAATTCACGCGGGCGGAACTGCTGGCAAAATTTTGTCTCATAATTCCTGAGATTTCACCAGCAGCTCTCAAATCAAGCCGAAATATTTACCAAGACAAAGAATATAGTTAGTATGTTGATAAGCAGTACTTCCGTGGACGACATCATTAGCAAAGAGAATATCTTCCTAGTACTCGGTAGGTTTGCCTTGACAGGCTTTTCTCAGACAATTGCATAAACCTACCATCCTCTTGGTTACGAGTTTATAGCAGCAACAAAGATACATAACAAATTACCCACACCATACCACCATTCTTTTAACCACCCCCACATTAAAAAAAGATGTCTGCCAAGATAAAATTACAATGTTTAACATTTCAAAATGTTCTCACAGGTCTAAAATATTGCAACCATCTTGTTAGAACGTAAACAATTCGGTTTTGTAATTGTGTTCCAAAAGTTTTCGCATGATGCTACTCACAATGGGTTAATACTTAATGGCGAAGAGCACGGAATTGTGGGTTTTAGTTCATTTGTTTCGGCATCAGCAGATGATAAGCCCTTGAATTTTATAAAAATATCTTTGTAGGTCGTGAGAAAGTTGAATTTTTGTGCCAAACTAATTGTTATTTCATTTTGTGGCTCCCTACCAAATATTTGATTGTCATTGGTTCCCATATAAAGTCTTTAAGCAAGCGTTCATTAGAGATCAAGTGATAATATTTTAGTGTAACGGTCGGATTCTCAATAAATTGCAAATCAGTTTGAATTAGTGGCCCCGCTGTCCCAAGTTATCTGTGTTACCTTAAAGTGTATGTATGAGATATCCCCGATTTTCGTCTTCAGGATTCCGGGGTCCCAGTCTATGGCAAATATAGGCTCGCCCCCTGTTACATATACCTTGAACCTAAACGGCAAAATGTGGGATTACTGCCCACCCCTGTCTACCTCATCTGAATAAAGGCGTGACGTTTTGTGCCAGAGAAACGAACTAAGGTTATGTATTTTGTAGAATTCCGAGTATAAAAGTCCAAAATCACAATCAAAATTCGTGACAGTTCGTTTGTCCTACGCAAAGGAATTTGTTGAAAAGCAGTCGGACAATGATAAAAACATTCCTGCTTTGGATCTACAATCTAGATAATGTAGACTATCTGCCATCTTTCCCAGAACATTGCGACATCATAACGAATCCGATAAGTGGACGAGAGGAGTCCTTTCATCTCTCATTTGTTCTCATCATTAGAAAGGATTGCAGGAAATATTATATGGAATTGGCGCAGTGGGCTAGATGTATGATAGGAAAGCATAATTGAAAGGAGTATTGTCAGTATCGTAGCAGGTGATGGCTTACGGTACCTATTTATAACAAAGACACTTTTTTTTTTGTTGCGGCTAATCTCCGAAACGGCTGGACTGATTTTGACGGGACTTTCACTGGCAGATAGCTCGGCTACTTTTATTTTAGAAAAAGCCACGTGGGCAAAGCCGCATGCAGCAGCTAGTAATCAATAAAACCCGCGCACTAATGGAGGAAAAGATGACACAATTTATTTGTAACATTACGTCACGGACTTTTTTCCTGAAGGGATAGTTAGAAGAATTTTAGTAGATTCAAATTTAAATTGCAACTAGTTATATTTAAGTTTCATGGACCCTCATGTATAGTCGACCTCGTAATTGCGCTATCCTTATCACTTTTGACAACAATTCCCTGCAAATTTAAACTTCACTGACATTGAAACTATTTATATAAACTAATATTATAAAGCTGAAGAGTTTGTTTGTTTGTTTGAACGCGCTAATCTCAGGAACTACTGGTTGGAATTGAAAAATTCTTTTTGTGTTGGATAGTCCATTTATTGAGGAATATTATAGGCTATATAACATCATGCTACAACTAAAAGGAGCGGAGCATAAATGAAAAATGTTGCAAAAACGGGAAAAATTATTCCTTTTTGAGAGCTTCCGTTGCGTGCGCTGCGTAAACGGTTTAAGTTACGCAAATATCATGTATGATGGAATTGTTCCTCTTTAAAAGTTCAAAAAAAAAAGTCCGCGACAGCATATGTCTATCTTTTAAGATTGACTCACTATAACCTTTTTTATGGTAATCAAATTTGTTCGAAATTAATGCATTATTTGCGACGGAGTTTTCATAAACATGGTATTAATCCTTATCCAAATAAATACGTTATTCATCACAAGTATTTAATTTTGAACAAAGTTGCCCTTACATCATTTAATTTCAATGAATATCTTAGGAGATATAACTGTTTTATAATAACTCCGCAGCAAAATAATGATCAACTCTGCGAGGTAGTCTATTCTAAAGCTGAAGAGTTAGTTTTTAGGGTTCCGTACCCAAAGGGTAAAATGGGACCCTATTACTAAAACTTCGCTGTCCGTCTGTCTGTCTGTCTGTCTGTCCGTCTGTCACCAGGCTGTATCTCATGAACCGTGATAGTTAAACAGTTGAAATTTTCACATATGATGTATTTCTATTGCCGCTATAACAACAAATACTAAAAAACAGAAACAAAAAAATATTTAAGTGGAGCTCCCATACAACGGACATGATTTTTTTGCCGTTTTTTTTTTGCTAAAAGTAGCCTATGTTCTTCTCTATATCCCAGGTCGATCGGTTCAGCGGTTTAGTCGTGAAAACGTAACATACAGACAGGCAGACAGACATACAGCCAGTGCTACTTTCACATTTATAATATACAGACAAATAGACAGACAGACAGAGTTACTTTCACATTTATAATATTAGTAAGGATAAGGATTTGTATGGATGGTACGGAACCCTTCGTGCGCGAGTCCGACTCGCACTTGGCCGTTTTTTTGTTTTTTGAACGCGCTAATCTCTGGAACTGCGAGTTGGATTTGAAAAAAAAAAACAATAAATTTTGGGGGTTCCCCATGCATAGAACTGAAACCCAAATATATTTTTTCATCAAACCCATACGTGTGGGATATCTATGGATAGGTCTTCAAAAATTATATTGAGGTTTCTAATATTTTTTTTTTCTAAACTGAATAGTTTGCGCGAGAGACACTTCCAAAGTGGTAAAATGTGTCTCCCCCCTGTAACTTCTAAAATAAGAGAATCATAAAACTACAAAAAAATATGTGATGTACATTACCATGTAAACTTCCACCGAAAATTGAACCAGATCTAGTAGATTTTTTTTTTTAAATTATAGGTAATGGTACGGAACCCTTCGTGCGCGAGTCCGACTCGCAGTTGGCCGGTTTTTTTTTTAATATGATGTAAAAGTGTATGAAAAAATCTACTTACAGAAATAAAATCATTTATCATTTATTAAACATTACACACATCTGGATTCTGCTTAAATGTAAAACCACTGCCCTTCTACATTTTGAACATTTCACAGACTTTCAGGCTTCCGACTGTCCGAAAATGTAATGCTTTCTGCAATTCTTATTACCTCAAAATCAGCGTAAAAGAACTCAACCTTATGTCATAATTATGTAAATTGTAATCATAATTTCTAATTTATTTATCTGATTTTTCGCATTTATGTAATTCTATGGTTAATACTGATAAAAGTGAGTTAATAGCGTCACAGGCAGTTAATTCTCAGGTCATGGTATTTGATGGATCCGTTATATAATTCTTGATAATATTAATAGAAGACCAAAGACCAAATAAAAGAGAACTATGCCTAATGTATGTCGAACACACATATGTAAGACCGCATCCGCCCGACGACAACGCCTATTATCTAGCCACTTATATCACTACATCACTACATATTATAAAACAAAGTCCTCTGCCGCGTTTGTCTGTCTGACTATCTGTCTGTATGTTCGCGATAAACTCAAAAACTACTGCACCGATTTTCATGCTGTTTGGATATCGTGGTTCTCGAGGAAGGTTTTAGTATATAATTTGTTAAGTTTTTGTAAACATTTTTGTACACATTAACGGTATTTGTTGGAGGTGTCGGAAAAAAATAAGCATGTCTGGGAGCTTTCAACGTAAACGCTGTCTAAGCCCTTTGAGATATAACAAAATAATGTATTGTGGAATTGTGTATCTTACCTATATAGGTCTACAGAAAAGTCCGCGATGGCATATGTCTATCTCTTAAGGATAACGTACTACATCCATTTTATTGTGGATGATCGATCTGCTCAACTGTATAATAGGGTAAACAAACAAATATACATATATCCCAACCAACTATATGAATGAAAAAAAAAACTAACAAACTGGATAAAGCCATTTACATACACATATACTGAGTCAATCCTACAACAAATGACCTAACATACACACACACACACCCCACATCACGCACAGCCACACCACTCATAAATGTCAGTCACTTTCACATTACATCACATCACACCACATCACTCACATCACATCACATCATATCACATCACATCACACCACTTTCACACTTACACCCCCACACTCCACTTCACAAACCAACACACATACTATATCTTTTATAAATTATCTTTTATCCTACCTAAGAAAGAGCGGCGTCTTCTAACACAGGCATTATCTGCTTAAAAGGAGGCGCCATTCACCAACAAAATGTAAACAACTATGGTTAAGAAATAAACATTGTCTTTTTGTAGGTATTTGTTGTCTTTAGGTAGTCGGTACCTATATACTTATCCTTTTTATCCCGGTAGTATATTTCCGTGGGAGGATTTCCGACATTCACGCGGGCGAAGCTGCGGGCAGAGGCTGGTTTATAATAAAGTAAATCAAATTCTGAATATAAACCGCCTAACAAAAAATAAAACTAAAATGAAACCAAACACATGACTTCAAACACTGGAATACACACGGACAGAAAACTTATAGAACAATACTCGTGATAATTAAATGTTAATGTAGGAAAACAGACTCTCAGATAACATAAGCCAAAGTCTAGCCACCAAGCACAATCACACACACACACATACACATAAAATACAACACATTCACATAAATTGTTAATGTTCCAAAAATGGGTGAAGCCACTGACTCCTGCTACTCGGGTACCATCTAGCTCAGGAGTCAGAACATCTTTTTTATGTCAATAAAACATTTTTATTTTATTTATATGAGAAGAATAGGACGATTATATTAAAAAATGCTTGCCAACGGGGTAATTGCGTAACTAATATAAAATGACAATCGATCGCAATGCCTGTCATTTTGACAGTTCGGCCACTTTCATTGCTTTATTTACGTTGTTAGCAGACGAATTCTTCAAACCTATGCAGCCGGATGGATGTCAAAATGAATGGCATTGCGATCGACTGCCATTTCATGTCTTAGGCAACTAACCCACAGGTCCTTTGGAAAGAATATACCTATATCAAATTTTCAAACAAAATTTTAAACAATCGCAATTGTACCACGTTGACAACCTCTACTATCCTTACTTCCATACTAATATTATAAATGTGAAAGTAACTCTGTCTGTCTGTCTGTCTATCTGTCTGTATGTAACGTTTTCACGCGTAAACCGCTTAACCGATCGTCATGAAATTTAGCAGAGATATAGCCTGGGATATGGAGAAGGACATAGGCTACTTTTTTACGCGATAACCGACATCCACACGGGTGGAGACGCGGGCAAAAGCTAGTAATATTATAAATGTGAAAGTAACTCTGTCTTCTGTCTGTATGTTACGTTTTCACGCCTAAACCGCTGAACCGATCGTCATGAAATTTGGCAAAGATATAGCCTGGGATATGGAGAAGGCGGGCGGGCGGGCGGAGCCGCGGGCAAAAGCTAGTGTGATATAATGGGGCTCCTGGAGTTCTAAAATACAGGCCTAGGCTTAGTTTAGACTCCAGATCTCCCACAAATTACAACATTTTGTCTAAATACCTGTCAACTTAAAATGTATAACTAGTATAGGAATGTAATTTGTGGAAATAAATAAACATTTTATTATTATTTTTTATTGTAATGGTGAGATCCTTTCAGTTAAAGTTTTGTAACTTGCAATAGCAGATAGCAGTTTCATGTCTTAAAACCAAAAATTCGAAGAAATGTGTGACATCCACCAACCCGCACTGGCTCCGCGTAGTGGACAACAGTCCACTCTCTCTCACAGAGAAGAGGCTTGTGTCCCAGCAGTGGGAACATTATACGCTTATTATTCTATGTTTGTGCAGTAGCGCAGTAGCAAGGTTCAGTAACAGAAATCAGTAGCCGAGTTATAAACACATTCTATAAATGACCATCAATGGTGCATATTTTGAAGCTGGCACGAAGGTTAGTTAAAAGGGGGATGTCATGATAAGGCTCGCCTGTAACATGACAGCCCCTTTCAATGAACCTACGTGTAACAAACTTATCATGCATCTACATATCACGTTCGTTGTAATAGCGTGATGATACTTTGTTCCTGAACTTTCTAATTACGACTCATTTCATGAACGAACTGATTCGATAACTATTCAACTGTGGATTGCATGTTTAACTGTAAATTGTCATTATTTAAAAAGTGATTGAAAAAAGTGTGTTGTGTATAAGTGACGTTTTTGTCGATGAAATTTGTCAAGTGTTTAATAGCTTTATCGATTAAATTAATGGATTTGCAAAGTTAACATTGATGTAGATTTATTTGTTGGAAATAACTAGGCTACTTAGCGCAATTTGTCGGTGTCTTATAAGGCGGCTTTAAGGGCTCTAGCATAGTCAGTGTATAATGTTCCTAATGCTGGGAACAGGCTCTCCTAAACTCTTCCGCCTATGGGTCATATTGAGAATATCAAAGACTATCAACAGATAATTCAGGTAAACGTTAAAAGGCTGTTATGAATGTCAAAATTGACAATACTAAATGAGCCCCCCCCCCTCATAATCATTTATCATTACATGGGGGGGGGGACCATCGAAAAGCAAGTTTAAAATTGTGTGTACCCCGTCTTGAAAAGGTTTCTTTTGAAAAGTCTTATTATTTCAAAGTCTTTAAATACTCAGGGAATAAGAGAATGTAAGAGCGAGCGGAGCGAGCTCGAAAATTGTAACATCCTACATTCATATTTTGCAAACGTAGGAGTTTCGCACTCCAAATTCAAGCCGCCAATTCCAAATTCTTCTAACTGAATATATTTTGGCCTTTTTTGGGATTTGGTTAAAAAGTACTTCGCAAGATTTGAGGGCCGACGAAGACCAGGGGCCCGGGGCGCTCCGACCCAGCCCCCCTTAGTCCGCCAGTGCGCCTGATCATCATGATGACAATCAACGGTGAATCATGTGGGGCAATATGTGTCCATCTACGATTATATCAAAGTAATGCTTATTGCACAAATGCTTACTGCGAAAATGAAAGTTGAGAGGCCTAATATTATGATTTATCACTGTTTAGCTAGCTATGGAGTGAGGTATTCTGAGAAACTCACTGAAGGATAAGATTCGAAGTGTTGCCAGAAAAGTTGGCATTTTGAACCGGCACATTTGGTGGTAGAAAGATTATCCAGTGTTTAAGCATCATCTGTCAAGGTGCATATTTTGAATGACATTGACTAAAACTGCCAAGTGCGAGTTGGACTCGCACATGAAGGGTTTCGTACCACCGTACAATATAAAACGCAGAAAATAACACGTTTCTTGTATGGAAACCCCTTTAATTTTTAACTTTATTTTATTTTTATTTTTTATAGCGGCTATAGTAGTACATACTCTGTGAAAACTTCAAGTGTCTACCTATTACGGTTCAAAAGATACAGCCCTGTGATGGACGGGCGGACAGATGGACGGACAGCAGAAACTTAGGTAATAAGGCCCCGTTGGTACCTTTTGGGTACAGAACCCTAAAAACCGTTGCATTTACCCAGTTAGATTAAATAAAATGATTCTGGTTCTCATTTCCGTAGATAGTTGAGAGATAGTATTTATTATAATTACTTGCCATTGTTTCAAGGTCACTAACGAAAGTTTTCCTTTCCCAAATTAAAGCAAGATAGTGAAATAACATCATGTTCATATTGGTGTCCC
Source organism: Dryobota labecula (assembly GCA_947523025.1). Taxonomy (NCBI): domain Eukaryota; kingdom Metazoa; phylum Arthropoda; class Insecta; order Lepidoptera; family Noctuidae; genus Dryobota; species Dryobota labecula. Next base: position 210,237 of record OX383310.1, on the reverse strand, counting down.
AATTGTGTACAATGCTTTCTTTATCACGAGCACAGCCACACAATTCAACAAGCAAATTTTTTTCAGTCTGTCTGGTCTAGTTGTCGCCAGCACTACTGCTGAGATGAGGTCGTGTGTTCGATTCCCGGCTTGGGCAAAGTGTTGTTGCGTTTTTCCATTAGGATTTTAGCAGTAGCAGGCTGGAGTCTGGATTTGTGCTCGGTTGGTGGCAATAGGCTCGCCCCCTATTACATGGGACTTAAACATAACTGGCGAATAGTGGGTGTAGGTAGATACTGTAAGTAGGTACACCTCTGCCTTACCCTTCGGCAGGGCCGGATTTAGGGCAGTGCAACAAGGGCTCTAGCCTCGGGCCTCCACAAGGAAGGGGCCTCCACAATATGTTTTTTTAGATAAGAAAAAAAAAAATACATCTTTTGTGTCCATCAAAGAGAGAAAAAATCACATTCACAAGGTACCTTTTTTCATTTTCTCATTTTTTTTTTTTCAAAATCTTTGCTTGGCCGATCAGTTTCACAAAAAGTTATTTATTTATGTACACACAGTAAAATAACACATAGAGATACCTTAATGACAGTCTCCTAGACCGATTTCCTGTAAGTACAACGGTTAATATCTATTTACTACCCTGTCTCAAAAATGCACCCTGTTTATAAATTACTAAAAACTGTGAAAAAAATAATTATATTGTCAGTTCCAAAAGCATTCAGGACATCCACACCTTTAAATCCGGCTCTGCCCTTCGGAGAATGCAGGCGTGATAATGTTATGTAGGTTTTTAATTCCATATCCCTAGCTAAGAATCGAATCTGTATGCATTCATCATCATCATCATCATTGCAGCCGAAAGACGTCCACTGCTGGACATAGGCCTCCCCCAAGCACCGCCACCTCGACCGGTTTTGTGCTTCCTGCATCCAGCGGATTCCTGCGGCTTTCATAAGGTCATCGGTCCACCTTGTGGGAGGCCTTCCAACGCTACATCTTCCGGTACGCGGTACGCTATGCTTGGAGTTTCCCTACGCGATCGAATCAGAAATGAAGAGATCCGCAGGAGAACCAAGGTAACCGACATAGCTCGAAGAATTGTGGCAGTGGGCAGGTCACATTTCGCGCAGAACAGATGGCCGTTGGGGCCGAAAGGTTCTGGAGTGGAATGCATTCATTAATACTCAATTAAATTCTGTCACAAATATGATACAATACGTCTGAAGCACTTAACTCAATTTTACTATATATAAACTCACGCCATCTTCCCAGGCGGGTAGGCAGAAACTATAGAACGCCACCGCAAGTAAAATTCGCGATTTTTTTAAACGAGTTCCAGATTTTGCAAAAAGAAAAAACCCAAGGTTTTTATAAATTTAGGAGTTATTTACACTCCATAATTTATAAAAATCTTGGGTTTTTAAGAATTAGCAATTATTTGTTATAGTAATAAACAGTCCTGACTAAAAAATCTTTTTTTTTTTTCAAAAATAAATACCTACTTCCGACTTTAAAAAAAAATACATTACAATGTCAAAAATAACTTTAATTTTGAAAGTCGGTGTCTTTGGATTTGTATTTTAATTTTTAGCTAACGACAAAAAAAAATACGTACATACGAACATATTATAACCTCCTTCTGTTTTTAAGTCGGTTAAAAATTAAGTCTAATTTGTGCTGCCCTTGCTTTAAAAAACATATTGGAGACTATTTTAGGTTTAGTATTTATTTTGAAAGGGTCAAAGTCCCAGCAGGGCGACATTAAAAATAGTTCAAAGTTTAAGGATTCCAGGGTTAAATGGCCCAACGATATAAAATATGTAAACCAATGATTAAAAAAATTCTGAAATTCAGTTTCCATTTCTTTATCGATATCAGCCATTTTTTCCACACACTTTCATAACAGGATGGATTCTGATAACCGTGAAAATTATTTTCAGTTTTCATCCAACATATATATATTTTTAATTCTTAAAACTAAGTACCTACTTAAAGATAAATAACTCTAAGTAACTAATAATTCAAAACTCCTACGTCAAGGAGTAATTTATTTTTTGCCTTAACATGACTGCAAATAAGGGTGTTATTTTTTTATTAGAGACTATTATCTTAAGTACCGGCCCTGTTTATCATAATACCTATTTAACATAAACAAGTGCAGTACATACCCAATAAACACTATCACTGTACACTGCTGTGATCACTGAACTGCACTGAAATGTGAGCGCCAGCGACGCACTGTTTTATATATAGCGTTCGATTTGTGTGGATAAGACGCTCCTGTGGGTAACAATGTTCGTATGTCTGTCTGGGATAAGGGCACAAGGGGCTAAGATAATACTCCTTTGCAGTTTTAAGGTACTTTTAACTGGTAATTTAAATAAGAAAGAAAGATAGAAAAATTGGTTTACACAGAAACACGTGCATACAAAAAGATAAAAAATAATCAAAACTATATAAAATGCTTGTCTTCTGTAGTAATTATGTAATCAAGGTTCTTATAAATGTTTGAAGAACTGCAAAGGAGTATTATCATGTATTAACATTTATGGCAAGAATATTTGAACAGGGTGTAAGGATATGAATTTAAAATAACTATACTCCATTTACTATAGCATTAGACAAATAACGGCTAAATAACGACAGTTATTGTGTAATATTGTTGAAATTACTGTATTTTAGAATTATTTTTTTAATGTAAATGGTAAATAGATTACAGTGCTTTGTATGTATCGTGAAATAACGGAGTTTATTAAACGTTTACATCGAAATAACGAAAGGGTGAGAACAGTTATTTGTCTAATGTAAATGGAGTATAGAAGATAATAAAGAGTATCAAATATTTAAGAACAAAAAAACTTTAAGATAGCGTCTATCGTAACGATTGTTTATGTTTTAACCCAGGGCTTGTTATAGGCCTAATACAAAGTGGGGATTTAGTGACCTGCATCCTTTAAGTCGCTATGAAAAACATATCCGTATCGTCAAAAACCCAGCCTATGTATTGTTTGTAGTACAAATATTTTTTGCTCTGCAATAACCAAAGGGCTTAGATAGTGGAAAAGTCAATTGGATTAATGTACTCTTAAGCTACCAAAAACCTTATGTCAATCATGTTGAAAGTCATTGTAGAAATACGAAGCTCTGGAAGCGAAAACTTTCTTGGAGATGATAAATAAGATTACTCATTAGGTATTGATTAAAAATCGATACGGATAATCAGAGTGGCTAAAGGTAACTGTCTAAAAATACTGAATGTCAGCTGGTATCTGTATGTGGACCAAACGAAACCGCCAACATAGTTGCGAAAAGGATTTGCGGAAGTTAGAAAAAAAAAGACAGACAATTTAACTTAGTATTGAACACCAAACGATAACTGTGTCATAAAAATAAATGATTTTGCTCTAAAAACATCGTTTACTTATGAATGCTGCAACCTGCTAAAATTGTCCAATACTCTATTTCTTCTATCCGAGATTAATGAAGAACACGTTCTAACTGCCAAGTGTTACCTCCGCAGATACACAAACATAACTGACATAATATTTATTAAATATTACGTCTTAACGTCCAAAACTATGAACCGGTCATTCGCACTAGAAACATCACTTTCTCATAATGTATTACGCTGTGAGTTAGCAAAAATACGTAATTTGGTTGTAAAAAATTATTGCAAGTTGTCATACTTAGAACATAATACTTCTGTTTTCTGAAGGATTGGAAGTCTTATTCATCACAACACATACAATCATGCCTGTCGCGGTATTCTCCGAAGACCCACTATCCGACAATTATGAAACGCAATTCAAAGCGTTTCTTCGATTCTGCCGCCAAACACCGCAACCCTCTGGTTGTCCAGGCCGCCAATTACATCCTCTCTCGAATCAGTAAGCTCCGCCGTCTAAGGCATGTTCTTACCGACCTAGATGACCCCATAACCCTCCTTCAGGAGAGCAGTAGGGCTACTAGTACAGTTAAACACAAAACATGACCGTTATTCCGACCTCACCGCCCGGGTCTCTCGCGACGACCCCGACTTAATAGTCCCCCCCGACCCTTGCTCGACGAAGCACTAGTCCGCGCCGCAGCTGAGCCTGTAGCTTTAAATTCCCCTGATAATAGTGATTACCCAGATTTGATCCAGTCTGCTCCACCTTGTTGTCCTCCTCCCAACGAAGCCGAGGTTCGTACCCCACAGGGGGTGCCCTTAGCGTGCAGTCGTTTAGTTTATAAATTATATTAAGTTCGCTTAAGGCAGCCACAGAGGCCGGTTAAGTAGTCACGACCTCTCAAGGTCAATTAAGAGAAACCACCACAAAAAAAATAACGAAAAGTTAAGCGGACGTGTCTAGTATATCTATATTATGCCAGTTGAAGTCCTATGTAGGTAATATAAATATGCCTTTTCCCATCAACCAAATCACAAATCCAGACTTCTAGGCTGCTACTGAAAAAATCCTGATGGAAAAAACCCAATAACACTTTCGACCTGGGAATAGAACCCAGGACTACATAGAAAGAAAGAAGAAAGAAAAATAGGTTTATTTGTCACAGAAACAAGTGCATACAAAAATATAATTAACTCGAGTAGGTAGGAACATCGAGAATTATAACAAAATAGATCTAGATACATGCTTAGCAATCACGCTTGCGACCACTAGACAACGAGATAGTACATTTTTGTTGTTCTTTATTATACCTAAAAATTACAAAAAACAATGCTATAACATTATAAGAACAACTTATGTACAAACGTGAGCTTAACCCCGAATTGAATGGTTGCGAAATTTTATTTTCTCCTTTCCATTTAAAAAAAACCGGCCAAATGCGTGTTGGACCACACACAATGAAGGGATCCGTAGTTGGGATGAATTTATCCCAAGAACAAACTTAACATTGTGGTTGAAAAACAAGTTCTCCCATATATTCCAACTGCAAATGTAAGTTTGTACGCACAATATTGAGAGATTTACCATGTTATTTTAAGACCATAGACCTCTCTATGTAAAGAACTATTTTCTGTATTTTTTTCAAAATTTTAGAATTAGTTGTTTTGGAAATAAATGGGGGGTGGAATGGTAAATTTTCGTCTATTTTCTTAAATAACTATAAAAGTATTTGTTTTTAAATTATAAAATTTTTTTTTTTTTTTTTACAAAAAGCCCTTTCATTTGATATGTCACATGGTACAGTTCGCAAAACTTTTTTTTTTTTTTTTCTAATTTACCCCCCAAAAGTGACGCCTATATTCAAAATTCGTTTATTTACGTTACATGTCGGGTCACAAAAGTTCATATGTGTACCAAGATTTGGAACAAATTGGCTGTGACAGACGGACAGACAAACAGACAGACAGACTCACGAGTAATCCTATAAGGGTTCCGTTATTTCCTTATGAGGTACGGAACCCTAAAAACAACAAAAAAACATAATCTGCCTAGCCTTTTCCTTTACCAACTCTTATGGGATCGGCTTCCAGTGGAACTTCCTTCCAGCAGATGTAAAGATTTAATACCAGTAATAGCAACCAATTAAAACCAAAAAACAAAAAATACCAGTCGTATCCACACTATTATTTCTCATTTCCCACGCCAGCCGGTGACCGCGGTCTGTGCAACTCTGTAAAAACATTATTAAATTGTCTATGGTCTTAGTTACCACACTTATGTGGGAATGCGTAATAACTTGTTGCTAATCATAATTAATTTATTAAGAATGTTAACTTTTTGCGATGGGACACATCTTGGAGGGCAAATCGCGCGGTTTGGTTATTTTGGCGATCTTTAAAAGGCACCTTGGGGAAGACTTATACCCAGCAGTGACGTCTTTCGGCAGATATGATGATGGAACTATTACACTGTGACTCTGACTCTGAACTTAGCAACTACCAGTATGATATCCTCAAAGGTTTATAGAACTTTCTTTTAACCGTGTAGATACAGGAGTTTTTAACCAGTGCGCAAACATTTCCATTATTTGTTCAATACTTTTTTTTTTGGTCCATTTGAAAGCAGCAAAATATGGATACAATCTATTCGTAATAATATCAATGGGCGAGCGCACAGCTGATAGGTACCTACTACTGCGTTCCGCTTCACTGACCGCGCCGCGCCTTGCGCGACTAGTATCCATTATGCCAGTTCCCAAATAAACATCTTTCGTTAACGATAACTTCATTTTTTTGTACTAAGAAGTATCAAAATAAGAAATAGGTAGTTAATAATTTGATGGTGTTTAATTTGTCAAAATTACCGCACTGGTTACAAACTTTTCCTGTATAGCTGTATAGCTACAAAATTAAGGCTATGCCAGCGGGCTGGTTTTTTTTTTCTTAAATAGAGAAGATAATAGGAATCTGTATTCATAAACTAAAGTGGTTCAGTTAATAAAGGTAGGTATCTGCCTAGTCTTTTCGCAACTATGTTGAGGTCAGCTTCCAGTCTAACCGGATGCAGCTGAGTACCGGTATTTTACATGTAGCGACTGCCTATCTGACCTCCACAACTTAGTTACAACTAATACGATACCCCTTGCTTAGACTGGTTGTCAGACTTTCGGGCTTCTAACTACCTGTAAAAACTATCAAAGATCCAGGAATGACAGCCGGGACCAGCGGCAGGCCCACTTGGCGTTTTGGTTTTCATCTGGCAAAAAAGCGGCACATTTCGAGATCAAGATTGAGATACTAAGGGTTATGTCGGATACTTTTTCCAACAAAAACCACATTATTCTGACTACTTAAAGAATTCCCCCAAAGGGGTAAGTACAGACACATTTCACCAGTGATGTAACAAATCCCATAAAATAAAAAGGAAAGCCTTTTTTTTCCATTACACAAATCCAGGTTCATCCTGAGAATTTTCTGATATAAAAATCCAATAGCACTTTGCCCGACACCGGTTTCGAACCCAGAATCCCACGCTCAATCGAATTGAGAACATTCTTCTTCAAAGTCGGTTAAAAACTATTATTAGGACAGAAGATTCCCACAATACCGATATAATCTATTTTTTTAAGTTCAACCATATAATTATAACGTTTTGACCTTTTGAAACAATTTGTAATAATAGCTCCTAATGGTTTGTATGACCATTTGAACATCACGAATTATTAGTTACCATAACAATTGTTTGTTAGAAGAAGTTTTCAAGAAATAATAGTACCTACTAGTTAGGTACTTACATACTTTTTTTTTTTTTGGAAATTGCAACTCAGAGTGTAACCACGAGGGGCTCGGACTCTTTAACCGGTCTATCCTATGGTGCCTTAAGCTCCTAACGGATTTTAAGGCCTCCAGCCAGGGCTTAAAAACTATAAACTAAACGACTGCTGCTCGCTAAGGGCACCCCCTGTGGGGTACGAGCCTCGGCTTAGGGCAGCAGAGTCGGGGGGAGGGTGGCAAGGGACCGACGGTGGCTGGATAAAATCAGTGTTTTGATTATTATCGTGGCGGGTTTGGATCATTTGCTGCTCAGCTAAAACGCGTGCTGGCGCTTCGCTTACAGTCAAGGGTCGGGGAGGACTATTTGTTAGTCGGGGATTTCACGCGGGGCCTCGGCGGCGAGGTCGGAATGACGATCTTGTAGTGTGTACTCTTTTGCGAACTGTACTAGTAGACCTATGACTCTCCTGGAGGAGAGTGATGGGGTCGTCTGGGTCGGTCAGTGACTTACATACATGCCGACATAATTATTTAAACTCATCCTTCTTAGGGTTCCGTACCTCAAAAGGAAAAAGGAATCCTTATAGGATCACTCGTGTGTTGTCTGTCCGTCTGTCACAGCCAATATGCTCCGAATCTACTGGGCCGATTAGGTTGAAATTTGGTACACATTATGAACTTCTGTGATCCAAACACGAACGTGTATCGTATAATTGTATTTATCCACATGAATTTTAATATAAATTCATAAATAAATTTTTAATATTCATTTGTGGGGGGGCAAATTAAAAAAAAAAGTTTTGCAAACTGTACCGTGTGACATATCAATTAGAAGGGCTTATTGTAAGGATTTCAGATATACATAATATATATTTTATAATTTTAAAATTTAACAAATTCGAGGTAATACTTAGATGAAAATAAACCATTGACCCATAATAATAATTAACCCTTATCTCTGAAACTACTGACCGTAGATTAAAAAAAACACAAAATTTGGAATACCTGTTCTTTAATATATAGGTATGAAAAGCGTTCGGTGACGATCGCGAACCCATAAGTTTTTCCCCTACCAAAAATCGCTCAATGCCCCCAAGAAGTTTTCACTTCAAAAATACAGAAAGTAGTTCAAATTCAGATCAACATACACCTGAGACTGACCTGCAAAATGCAAAAAAGTCACAAAATTTCGCGGGGTACCCTGGCGATTTCGCCTTAAGGCTCCGTGCACGAAAAAAACTCTTTTGTCAATTACTTATCTAATTGTGAGAAAACTTGAAATAATCGAAACATTAAGTCTGTGTAACTATAAAAGTACAGTTTTCATGGTGCTAAACCATTCGTGTCAGTCACAGCAGCTGTTAATAGTTTCATCATTGATGTGCTCTCCAAAATATAGTTTATTTCGCCGTTGATTTACTTAATGAAGATATTGTATAATCATTAAATAAAATTTTGATTAAGTATATTTCAAGGATAGCTGAAGACTAATCTGTGATTTTCAAATTTTTTGATATGATTTGCTAAATAATTTGAAAAAATATATTACTGGCGGGGTTTAAAACAAAATAAAGATCATTATTATTATAACGCACACTGTAAAATCTAGTGTTTTCAAAAACATTCACTTATTTTACTTTTCTAGAGCTCCAAGTTGAATTCCTGTGTCATATCAAATGCTTGTTTAGCCTACATTTCGTGTCAATACTCAATCAATGAAGAATCATTTCGTTTAACAATAAACTGAAGTCTTCACTATTCATGAATACCTCTATATGGTCAAAGTAAACACGATTAAAACGGCTAAGCATTCGATATTACCTCAATACACGATAACCCACTTACTTAGAATCTTTTATTTTAGCGTAACTCAGTATAGTTACCTGTTTTCCCTACGTTTGAGGGTATCCATGAGGATCATGGCGCAAATACTCCAATTTTATTGGAACTTATATGTTCGAGCCGTTTGGGGTTGCATGGGGTCAGAGTCCCCACTTAGTTTTTCGAGGCATCGCCAAGCGGTTGGTCGACTCTTCACGTGACCCTCTGGCTGGCCTATTTCTTGCCCAAAGAATCAGTATTGTCATACAACGTGGCAATGCTGCTAGCCTTTTGGGCACATTTCCTGTTGACAGCGTCGTGGACATATTTTTCGATACCCTATGATTATTGCCCCTCCTTTTTTATATACTTGTACATATTATGTTTAATATTAATGTATTTTACACATAAACCTTCCGAAATAAATCCTCTAAATCATTGTGAAAACCTCATCAAAATCCGTTGCGTAGTTTAGAACTCAAGAAGAACAACGGGGTGACACAGACAGACACGAAAAAGTGACTTTAATTTAATTATAATTTGTATAATAATATGTACCTACTATGCTTCTGTAAATAACTATAAGCTATTATTTATTGATAAACTTCATATTTTTTTTATTGCATATCACAGAAATGAATTGAATAGAATCAGCAGGTAGTGGTAAAGAAAATGTCGTGAGGAAAGTTTTGTGTATGAATGTGACCTATAAGAGTAGGGGTCGACCAAAGAAACGATGGTTGGACTGTGTGAAAGAGGATATGGCTAGAAAGAGGATGACTACCGAGATGACGACGAACAGAGAAGTATGGAAGAAAAAGACATGTTGCGCCGAAAACAAATAAATTTGGATATGGGCAAGAGAATGAGGTAGTTGGTGGTGGTTCTGTAGTTTCTGCCTGCCTTTTCCAGCATGAGTTCATTGGAATCAGTCATCTTCTTCTTTTAAGAAGTATTAGATCATCATCTGCCTGCCTTTTCCCAAATATGTTGGGGTCGGATTTCAGTCTGACCAGACGCAGCTGAATACGTAAATCATGACATAGTAAAATCTTAGCCACTTCAGCCAGTCAGCAGACCCGGTAGCGAGGCTATCCAGGGTTTGTTTCTGTGCACTGGTTAAAAAAACACTTTTATACGTCAACATTAAATTATGTTTTAAAACAGGATGAGTTCGATGTTTTATAACTGATAACTCTGAGAAGAAAGAAACAAACTTGGAGGTCACAGTGTCTTTTAAAGTCCGGATACTCGTATAATCTTGGTTATACTCGTATGAGGACCGTGCGTGTCTGAGATGGACATTAGTACGTTTAGGTATCGTCACTTCGTCACTTGTAAAAGCTTCAATTTCAATTTATTTTAGTACCTATACAATAAAATAAAATAAATCTTTAACCGCATTATTTTGTAATTAGAAGGATGCTGCTACCCATCCTCGAATCTACCTAGGACCTAGGATTTGACCTAGTATTTAGCAGTGATCTAAATGTCAGTAATTGTGGTGAATGTCTGACGTTCTCTTTAAAGGACAATGCCCAGTTTGACCGGAGAATGTCGCACGATGCGCCCCAAATATGTGAAGCGTGAAAATTGCGCGTTTGGCCTTATGATGATAGTAGGTAGTATGTGCGAGTTGCTTCATACATAATGATATGTCCCCGAGAAATGTGGCCTTAGTTTTATAAAAATAAATGAGCTTGTAAGAAAAACTACAAAAAAGTATTTACATTATTATTTTATGTTTTATCGGCCTTACAAATGAACACGTAATAAAGTTATCCTAGGAATAACTTCGGTATAACCCTACATTTTTTGACGTTTACACCTAGCATAATATATTATTATAATAGCATATTCCATGTTTATTTGTATTAAGGTTAGGGTTTTTAATAACAGTAAAATATAACTGAAAGCTATTTTTTAACTATCTATGTTATTCTTTCGGAAATAAGAATCTTAATCATAAAGAGGAAGTAATGTCATGCTCACTTAAATGTCTCGCTGATGGTGGCGTGTGTGTTGAATCATTTAGCTCCCTTCAAAATGGTTGAGCTGAATGGGACTGGTCATCTCATAGCTGTTATTTTATTTTGTTTCTATTTGTTGTACACAAAGCTCCATTAAGTCCTTACCCCCCCAAAAGACATGTGCGTTCAAATCCGTGATAGGCCCAAGTTGGTTTTTGTATTTTGCAAAAACATGTTATTACAATTAATGTATTGTTTTTGTGAATTAATAAGTATTTTCTGTTTTAAATATTGTTTTTATTCAATAAAAAGTTAATACTTTTATTAATGCATATAATGACAAGCAACCATAAGTCTAAGTAGTCCGGAGGTTTCAAGACCGCTTGCCGTGCATAATATTGGAGGTTCAAATCCTAGGCACACCATGTGTATTCTTTCTAATATGTAGAAAATCAAAAAAATGAATATTTTAATAATAATCATTTAATAATAATATTTATTATTGCTATTATTTAACAAAATTTTGATCTTATTTTACTAAAAAAGATATATATTGTAAAGATAATAATTTATATTATCTTTACAATCTTTTTATTTATATTTTCTTTAATATATATTTTTTTCTCTTTGTAAAAGTTCTTTGTTTTTTTTTTTTTTTTTTTTTGACGAATTCAATATTGTAGCAGTGTAACATTTTAAAACTTGAGGGGTTAGGACATAATGACGCTGTGTGTACCTACGCTTGACGCTTTTAACGTGTAAGTTTTTATTATTTTTATTTTTACATCGTTCTCACATTTAGTTATAAATTCAACATTATAGATGTAACGAATACTTTTGTAACAATTTAATTTAAAAGAGTGTCCATGGAGTTTCTTGCCCGTTCTTCTCCATAGGTACCTACGCTTTGGAATGGGAATGTAGCTTCATGTTTCTTACTGACCGACTCCTTGACAATTCAAAAGTGCCTGTAAATGGTTTAATTGAAATAAATGGTTTGAGTTTGAGTTTGAATGGTCAAGTAAAGAGCCTCGACCGTCATCAAAAAGTAAACGTCTCCGCGTCTCCATTCACGATCAAAGAATTACGTGGAACCATCATCATCAACGGCCTTTTGTTGTTGAGGTTGGCTTCCAGTCTAATCGGATGCAACTGAATACCAGTATCTTACATGGAGCGACTGCCTATCTGACCTCCACAACCCAGTAACTGGGTAATACTGGTAAGACTGGTTGTCAGGCTTTCGGGCTTCTGACGACCCGTAATGACTGTCAAAGATCAACGAATGACAGCCGAGACCAACGGCTTACGTGCTTTCCGGGGCACGGAGGGGTCTTGGTATGTAAAGATGGTCACCCATCCAGGGACCAACCGTGGCAACCGTAGCTTAACCTCATCGAGCAACCCGTGCGGCTGTTATTACTTAGCCATAAGCCAAGAATTACGTAAAACCATTACCTACGTTAGTAAAAATATTATTATTACTTGATTATCTAAATTAATAGTCTTTGCGATGTAAATCTTATCTTGCTAACGTAAGGTATAAAATTAATTAGAATGATTTAGATACTCACGGCAATCTTTTATAGGTTCCCTCTTAAGTCTAGCGGGCGCAAGAATTGGAGCGATCATTAGACCACATTTCACCAATTATATCCTACTAGCTTATGCCCTCGGCTTCGCTCGCGTTAATTTAGAATTTGACAATCAATTCGTGTTGTACTCTGCTTGGAACTTTTAACACACTACTTAAGTTTCTATAATAATATAATTCAATCATGATTCGAAAGACTGGTGGCGCCATCTATTATCTATGTTGTTTTCCTCGGGAACAGTACTTTTTTTCGGGATGATGTACCCGATGTCCGTTTCTGTACACCTGAAAACGTATATGCAAAATTTCAGGATGATCGGTTCAGTGGTTTATACGTGAAAAGGTAACAAACAAACTTACTTTCACGTTAATAATATTAGTTAGGATGTAACAGAGGGCGAGCCTATTGCTATCAACCAGGCACAGATCCAGACTCCGGGCTGCTACTGAGAAATTCCTGATAGGAAAACCCAACTACACTTTGCCCAACCTGGGAATCGAACCCAAGACCTCATTACCGCAGTAGCACTTGCGGTCACTAGATCAACGAGGCAGTAAATCAAAATACGCATTATTAGAAAAGAATACAAAATTTATTCATAATCTAACCTTTCCTAATCCTACCGCTAAAAACTCTAAAGGCTCATACAGACTCGCGCGATATCGCGGGCGCGACAGGCAGCGACAAAGAAATTGAGCTACTAGTGTCGATCGCGTCGCGCCCGCGATATCCCACTAGTCTGTACGAGCCTTAATTCAAATCATATATTTACGTAATAGATCATTTTCATTACTACCTTCTACTCTCCTTATACTCAATTGCATAGCGTGTTGTCGCAGGTACAAGGTCACTGCGAGAAGAGCGCAAGCGCAGCTTTTATCATCGTTCCCATAACAATTTGTTTGCAAAACAAACTATAGTCGAGCGAGTGACGAACAGTCTTGATACTTGATATTTGTTGAGGATAAAGATTATTGTTCTATTAATATGATACTTGTAGTTATTTTCAAGCTCGAGTAGATGCCCCGACTTACTATACAGACACTTTTGACGAAGAAGGCTAAGAAAGCCGACACCAAATGAAATGGTATTAGGCTAGGCAGAGATACTTGTTTTTATATATTTTAATTTCACTCATTAACAAAAATCGTAACGGTGCCAAACCATTTATAACCATTTATTGCTTCATTGAATCATAAGTCGAAAACAGTACTCTACTGTAAATTATGTTATTCACAGTAAAATTAAAAGTAGAAAAATAAGTAGCAAAGCACATTATATCTTTCCCAGTTGAAATTTTGTACGTCGAGCTTTTCATAAGCATATTTTTTCATTTTAATGCCCTCTTTATTACAACTGAAGGCAATGCCTCGCAATAAACAAAACAATAGTTAAATACCTACAAAAAATGTTGATAAAAAAACTCAATGTGTCTAATATCTGCAACCAAAATATTGTCGTGTATTTTTGAATATTGAATTTCATTTCATTAACGGCCGGGAATTGAAGAAGTCTTTCAAACTCAAAGTCCTATGCTGTACTTATTAAATAAATACTACTACTAAAAACCTGTGGACCAAAAAGTGGTCTTTGAATAAATGAATATTAAATGTACTAATCATTTTTCCACGTGAATTTCTTAACTAATCCCAAAGTATCAAAACCGCCTTAAGGTCCCACCTCTCTTATAATCGCAATACGTACACACATCGACAGTTTCCCGCGCTCTTGCCTCACTCTGCTCACTACTGACCCACTAATAACCACTTTAGTTTGGTATCGCCACTGTAATCAAAGTAAATAATCAAATGTAATGGTGATTATTGTGTGATTATTGAGGCCTCGGATCTTATTCCTAGAAAACAAATAAAAAATAAAAAATATGCTTTATTGCCACAGAAACATGTACAGTCAGCTAATTGCTTAGGTGCATCTATTCAAACACGAAATATTTTAAGAGATACACCTATAGTAGGTGGTAAAGTAGCCATGGAAACGTTTTTTTTTTTTAAATCTAAGTATATTATTTACAAAATTAAATAATTTAAAATTACGTGATATGATGATTAATTATCAAAATTCACCGTGCTCGTGCCGCCACCGTCGCCGCGTCCAGGCGGGTCATTCAGAGAATAAGTAAGTAAATGATTTTTCGCAAAATGTCTCGAGCAATTTTAAAATTATAATAATTATGTAAAAATATAAAACATTAAAAAAAAAAAATTTCGCTGCTATGGCTTTTTTACCATCTATAGATGTTTGTCTTAAAATATTTTTTGGTATTTGAATAGATACACCTTATAAAGTTGAGACTTTTTAGAATACGAATCGATAGAATTTTTTGTTAAACATGGACAGTAGGACATGGTCTTTGAGGCCGGCTCGCGGCGCGGCGGCGAGCGGTGCTATATGCCTCGACTATGTACTACCTATACGTCTAAATAGTGTAACCTTAAACAGGGTGAATCAGTTTAAATACCTAGGATTTTTTAAATTTTAATTATGTATACGAAGTTTAATTTACTGTCGTATTGTTGTCGCCGCCTTGTATAATAAAGAAATTGTTAAGAAAAAAAGACTTAGGAGTGCACATTAACAGTTGACAGTTGATGCTAGAACAATACAATCCTATTAATTATGATTAATTTTAATTGCACTTATTAAAACGAGTTAGATAATTATGTCGATTAATAAATTATACACATGGAAATGTGTTTTTACAGTATTTATTCAGAATTTCCTTCACGTGTAGATCATTTTTTTTACAGAATCCGTATTCCCGTGTCATCATCATAGTTACAGATGGATCATGAAATATAATAATAACTTATTAATTGTTCAAGTTACTAAATTATTTTAGATACATTGACCAAACATTGACCAAAAATATAATTTGGTGCTTTTTAAAATAATGCACCGTGTGATTTTTGACATTTATTTATTTATTCAAACTTTATGCACACGTAAAAAAAATACCGTACAAAGGCGGACTTAACCAAGAAGCATTTTCCTTATGGTGATGCAGAGAAGAAAATATGGCAGGAACAACAAGTCTGTCGGTGAAATTACAAGCAGAGGCAAGCGCTTTAAAAAAAACGAGTTTCACTTTCAAAAAGTAATAAATTTTTCGTCTGAGTAAAATATCAATATAGGATTAATATTAATTTAGGATTATTTCCGTCCAGGCCCGCTCAGCTTTTCCACCTACCTACACTGACACGATCTCATGATTTTTTTTTTAACAAAAAATAAAAATAAAAATACAAAAAAACTGACTTCCAAACAAAACACCATCAGCTCCATTTCACTATTCGCACTGTGACGAGCATAAATTTCTTAGCAACCAACTTAAAGTAATCGAATCGCAACCCGTGAAATACTTATTATTGAGTAGTTCCTGTAGTCTTCATCATCAGTTCTACCTCACCAAATGGTGCTTTCCGAGAGCAAAGTTAATATAAAAAATACCCATATCGCTATAGGTGTGCCTATAACATTTGAAGAGGTCCTTCGATTTCTCCAGGATCCCATTATCATATCCTGACGTTATGACAATGGGACCATCTGGAAAGTATACCCTTTCAAACAAAATAAGAATTTTTCAAATCAGTCTAGCCGTCTTTGAGTAATCGGGACAAATACTTTTTTTGAAGTCGGTTAAAAATACCTACTCAGGTCTACCGTTTAAAAACCCATTCTAAGTCCCTAAGGACCCCTAAATACAAACTAACGCGACCAATGGCAATAATTATAACTACATCGCTAATCGGAAAACAAAAACCGTGTAAAATTAAAACAGAACTTAATCAATTATTTCATTAATTATTTTCTACGACTGCTAACATGCGACGCGACGACGGACAATCCGTTCTCGTGATTGTCTATTGGTTTTTTTATTGCCGTGTTACTAGTACGTAAGGGAGCTCACCATTACTGGTTTGACTTGAAGCACTTTCCTTCGTCAGACGTCTGGACGACTGACACCTCGTCTTCCAGTCCTTGGCCGCCACTCTGTCAAAGCCTTACTCCAGCCTGCCATCACTGCGCCTTGCCAGGTGTACTGCCCAAAATGACAAAATTATAAACATGGTTTTAGTGGACAAAATTACATAAGAGATTCTGATTAAGCATCGTAAGTATTAAATAAAAAAAAAAAAAAAAAAAAAAAAAAAAAAGCATGCATGTACAATCTTTATACAAAGGATTAAATACAATAGTTACAGTACAAATAAACTATTATATTCTATTCTGTTATAGTTTTAAATAGAATAGTATTAATGAATGCCAAGCTACTTAATATGTGTGTTGTACGGCCTTTTATTTGATGCCCAGTTTGCAATCAAACAGTTTGAAGTTAACCGTTTGATCAATCGGCCTAGCCTCTCCAACTATTTTGTGGTCAGCTTCCAGTCTAATCGACTGCTTACCCGACCTCCACAACCCAGTTATTAGGAAACACGCTACCCCTTGGCAGGACTGGTTGTCAGACTTTTGGACTTCTGACAACCCGTAAGTACTATAATAGCAAAGATCTACGACGAGTCACAGTGGAGTCTCAATAAGAATTGGATGGTCACTCTTCCACGAATCGCCGGCGGCAAGCATAAAGCTATACTTACCGCTGTCGAAGTTCAATCGAACCTTGTGGCTGTTATTATTTAGCTACGAGCCCCTCCATCACAGATCTAACTTACATACCATTGCAATATGCATTGTGGAGGAGACACTACTCATCCAATTGACTTAGTAGCTTCAATTTTTTAAAGCTCCAAGGGACCGTAGACCCTACATATTTGATATTAATTTCAACTTGATACCTCCACACGTTCTCCTCGATCCTATAAGGGCTCCGTTTTTTTCCTTTTGAAGTACAGAACCCTAAAAATGCTAAAAAAATATCAGCTGTCATAAACTAAACTACAGTAGGTACCTACTCATTATTAAGTTGAAGATGTATGGGACAGCTGATAATGTTTTCGTGATTACGTTGTTCCCATGAAGAAAGTTTTTCAGTTTGATGATCTGTACGGGTGTGCCCTTAAATATGACTTACCCTTTTACTCGATCAGATATACGTTTTTTTATCGTATGTTTTTTACACAGACGTACTGGACAATGTCGAAATATTTAATTATATCGGTTGTCAGAATTTCATCTGAAAACTTGTATCACGTTTAAATGTAAGACACATCGAGAAGACGACGATTTTGATCGAAACTACCTACCTGTCGACCGCATCCCTACTTACTGGAGATAACATTGCAAGAACGACTGTTCTAACATAAGAAAAGGTACCTCAGTAACCTAATAACGTAACACACAATCAATCGCAATCTGAATGAGTTTAAAAAATATTACTAATCTTTTGCTTCATATGTTCGAAAAATGTGTCTGCTCAACAACGAAAATAACGCAATGAATGTTGCTGAACTGTCAAACTGAAACCGCGTCCTACTGATAGTGTGTTAATCTCTGGTTTGACTAAAATCTCATAACTTTCACTAACTGAAAAACTGTCGAAGAAAAAGATTCGACGAAAAACTGTCAAAGAAAAAGTTATAAAAAATCTACCACCTCTAAACGCTCACCCCTACCGTATATGGCGTGATAAGACTTTAAATTGTAATTTTTTTGTGCTGTTTTGCAATGTAAACCAGCAAAAAATGAACAGTTTAAAGTCTTATCGTTTATGTATGATAATATAATTATTGTCATACATAAACGAAAACGCGAAAAAAAATAGAATAATTCGTATAAAAACTATCAACTGTTGATATCGTGAAAGTTACCTGTTAACATTTTCCGGCGATTGTTATCAATGCTATTTTTTCTAAGGGAACAGCTGCCAAAGATGCCAATTTGGCATGTACGAGTATGTGCATGATGCGAATGTTACATAATTTAACACACAATTTTGATATTGATGCAGTTTGACATATTATAGATCAGCCTGTTTAAGTTCCCCTAATCCCCCCCTTGCCCCCAAGGGGCAAATTCCCCTTCTCAAAATGCCAGAATGAACTTTGATCATCATGTTTGGCTATTTCTGCTAACTAATAGTAGGTATAAGTCGAATTTATTTCGGGTGTATTCCTCACAGCTCGTGATAATTATTATATCAGTGTTAACAAGTTATATGTACTTAATTATCAAATTAACATTGTTAAGCAATCAAAATCACCGATTGTACTTAGTTCGTCAACTACGTAGAATTTTTCCAAATATTTAAGAATTATGGAAATTCACAAAATCAATGTCACCCCCGATACCTAATGTAGTAGTAACTTGTAGTTATTACTAATTAATGTAATACCACGCATTTCCTGTCAAGTTTGCTTGCACAGAAGTGATAGGTATGGGTAACCGACGCGCAACGAAGCAAATTTTCGCCTGTAGGCACGAAATAGCTGAGTTACAGATCTACGAGTACGCTAATAGAATTGTATTAGGCGCTTGTGTCTTTCGCTCTCTGTCCTTTTTCAATTCTGAATGATGATATAAAATAAAGCATTCTTATCATTCTTCTACTCTCTAATGGGTACGAACTATCTATGTGAGAATAGCTGCTGTGGTAGAAATATTAGCCAGCCAGCTAGGTGGTAGAGAGGCTGCACAGGGATCTACTGACATACATTTAAAGGCTCATTTGCATTGGTCGATAAGGCTTGTATGTGGGGTGCTGGAGATTTCTGTAAAACATGCCATGGGGCCCTTTTTCGGGGAACCGTTTTCATTAGTCGATAGGGAACGACTACGGCATACGGAGAACCTGCACCGCACGTTTGGCAGTTACTTTGAAGGCTTATTTTCATTGGTAAATTTCATTGGGTATGCATCTCCGCACGCTTTTTACCGACCGATGACTTTCATTAGTCATCACCCCGCCTGCGGGGAGTCCCCGTATACTGTATATCGACCGAGTTTTCCGAGTACCTACTTAATGAAAATGAGCCAGAAGTGTCGCTATTCGTGGAGGCTATTTTAATGAACCAAAATATTCCTCTATTTGTATATTGTTGTTTTTGAATTGACTTTAGTATTTTTTTATTTTTCTTTTCTTTGATTTAGTGTATGTATTTTGTCAAATTTTTTTGGTAATGTGCATATTACTTTCCTATACGAGTATGTCACTATGTATCAGTATTTCACACAAAACTTGACACCTAGCACCTCTCTCCGAATTTCCGGCCACTAATCATACGAGTGAAGACAAATCAATTAGCTCACGACATTGTCTTGTTTTCCGACAAACTAAATGATAAATATTGCTAAATGTTTCCCGAAAAATTTACTTGGTAATCCATCGCTACTATTAAATAGCTATGTAGGGTGTATCTATTCAAACACGAAATATTTTAAGAGATACACAGGTGGTAAAAAAGCCATGGAAAAGATTTTTTTAAATTTGTTTATATTGTTTAAAACAATAAATAGTTTAAAACTACTTGATATGATGATATTCATTATCAAAATTCACCGCGCTCATGCCGCCACCGTCACCGCGGTCGGGCGGGTCATTCATAGAATAAGTAAAGGTTATTTTGCAAAATGACTCAAGCAATTTTTAAATTATAAATATAAAATACTTGGAAAAAAAAAACCACTGCTCTGGCTTCTTTACCACCTATAGATGTTTCTTTTAACATATTTCGTGTATGATTAGATACACCTTATATATATAAGTGCGCAACCCCCCATAGCCGCACGTACCAAGTCACGTTATCGTCTTCCATCAGGTGGACCGTCTTGACCTGTTTTGCAGGTATAGGTAGGTACAACATTCTGTTTCATAGGATTTTACCTAATTCGTAAGGGGAGCGACTGACATTAATTTATTTCGTAAGGAAAACATCGTGAGGAAACCGGCAAGTCCTAGAACCAAAAATTCGAAGACATGTGATATCTACCAACTCGCACTTCGCGCGCGTGATGGATTATCCCACTAAGCCCACTCCCTCTCACAGAGAGAAGGCCTGTGTCCCAGCAGTGGGAATGATTATGTATACATTATGCATTGAATCCCTATTAGATAACCAGCTAACCACTGAACCATACCAAACTGATTAAGAACCACAACCCTCTGTAGTTCACCCTCGATGAGAAAATAGTAACCTTCACAAACCCACCCCGCCGTAAACTTCTTTAAGAGCATTCGTGCCAGACAGTCTGCTAACCACTGAACCACTGTCTTTATATAGCTACGTTTCCGTCCTATATTTTTATCGTCGTGGGTGGCAGGCATTTCAAAACCGGGCATCGAATCTGGTGTGGACGCACTTTACTCATTATACCATAGTGTTTTGAAAACATGGTGGCTTTTTTATCTCAACGTTAATGTTGAATAGAACAGAAACCTCACCTTTGTAAATTACAGATATCAGAAGATGTAGAAATTGTAGAAGCTGGTATTTGCATCGCCACTCACCATTTCAATGATTGCGTTATTAGCCCAAACATAAAAACGAATAATGATCATTAAACATCGACTGATGCGACACTATTAATTTAACTATCGCTGCGAGACTCCGGGGGGCCTGCGACGCTTTAGTCATTAAAACTTTTAAGAACTTTAATGTTTTATAGAATACATATAGCTTCTGCCCGCGACTTCGTCGGCGTGAAATTTCTGATTCCCCAACCCACCTCGTTGCATCGCATCGCCAGCCCGCGCTGTCGTTTTCGCTTAGCGTTCTTTCGGACTTTTATTCTTTTTGCTCGGCTCTTATGGGTCCTAGCATGATTTTAAATAGCATATAGCATTCCTTAAGAATTGGGATATCAAATGTAAAAAAAAAAAACCACCTGGTAGTTCCAGAGATTAGTGCGTTCAAACAAATAAAATAACAAAATCTTCAGCGTTTATTATTAGTATACTAGCTGCACCCGACATGCGTTGCAGTGCCACGTAAATTAAAAACTATTTGATCGAACTTTATTTAAATTATATTTTGGGCCAGAAACCCCCAAAGTATCATCACAATCTGATCAATGGTTTAGAAACGCATAGACAAACATACAAAACTTTTTTTATGTACATAGATAGTATAGACATCTGTTAAGCCTGTAAGTAGATACAAGCAAATCTGGCAACTAGATTTTCAACCATTTCCTATATCGCAAAATTTTGTATCTTGTGCATTTTTCGAGAAAAACTGGTAACACTGCATTAGTTCGATTTTCTGAACTTTCCACCGGTTAGAGAAAATAAAGCTACTCCAAATAAATTGGGATAAGTAAGGGCAGAACGATGATACCCTAACAGGCGGGCATCGAACCCGTGTCAGACGGCCACTACCCACTGAACCATAGTGTGTCGTGAACCGTACGAGTACATCACAAGTGTGTGGTATGCCATGCGTGAAGCGTCTACCGGTGTGAGTAGTATGGCGGGAATGGTGCTCTACTTGGGCTGATACAAATTAACGTGATAAACGACTTGCTGTGAACAGAAAATATTAAGGCGAAAGTGAGCCTCAAATGTCATGATTTCATGAAATAGTCATATAGGGCAATTTGAACTACGAAAGTTGTATTGATGATTAAAATTATTATTATTCTGTAAATAGCAGAAATTTGTTATAGTCCCGAATCATGTTTTGATCTACATACAACCTGGCATTCACTTGCAAATTTTTGCAAATAAAAAAAAAATAATAAAAAAAAACTTTAGAAGAATTTAATTTCGTGGCTTGAAACTGTCTGCAGTTTATTTATTCGTGGCTTATTTTGTATTTAAGATACATCGATATCATATAACTAAGAACAAAATAGCTAGCTACCTAAAAAAAATCTACGTCTAGGAAATACAGTAGGTTACCTTATATCGAATCATCATCATCTGCTAGACTTTTTATAAGTCAAAGTCAAAGTCAAATCATTTATTTCAAATAGGCACGAAGATGCACTTTTGAACGTCAAAAATTACATGAATAGTTTATTGATTCTAGTTGCGCCTTCCAAAAGGTAGTTATGTATAGAGAAGAATGGGCAAGAAACTCCATACTTACTCTTTTAAAATGTTAACAATAGTTTGTATAGATTAATTAATAATTATAGGTGAAGACGATGTACCTAGAATAAAAATAAAAATTATTTACCACAATTGGTAAAAATAATGAAAAGTGAAGTAATGATAGAAAAATTAATAAATGCGATAGGTACATGGTCCTCACATATTTACAAACATTGTATATGATTTTCCGAAAAAAATTAAACATAAATAATAAGTCAGTGTGTGAGTTAAATGAGATGTGAGTGTTTTTTTTTAATTTTAAACCACGATGTACATAATAATTATGTTATTGTAAATAATAAAAAAAATATTATGGCCGCGCTATTGAATTAGGAAATTCCTGTAATGATAGTGATGATGAGTTAATAAATAAATAAATAAATATTAATCACAGAAAATAAAATTAATATCATAAAAATTATAAATTATACAGTCAAATTAGCAACCAGTTTGATTTTGACTAAGGCCTGTGTTCACCAACATTTAAATCAACTGTTTAGATATTTAATCAGTTGTTTACTCAAAATTTCTTAGGAAATTTGATATAAACCAACTGTTTAAATACCTAACCGGTGGTGTTCGTGAACACAGGCCTAAGGCCTGTGTTCACCAACATTTAAATCAACTGTTTAGATATTTAATCAGTTCTTTACTTAGGAAATTTGACATAAACCAACTGTTTAAATACCTAACCGGTGGTTTGAATGTTGGTGAACACAGGCCTAAGAGCTGTGTTCACCAACATTTAAATCAACTGTTTAGATATTTAATCAGTTCTTTACTTAGGAAATTTGACACAAATCAACTGTTTAAATACCTAACCGATGGTTTGACTGTTGGTGAACACAGGCCTAAGTACATTAGGCTCGGCTCCCAGTCTAACCGAATGCAGCTGATTACCAGTATTGAACATGGAGCGACTGCCTATCTGACCTCCACAACTCAGTTATGGGTAACACGATACCCCTTGGTAAGACTGCTTGTCAGACTTTCGGGTTCCCCACGGTGGCTATCCTCAATAGCACATAATATCATTACACACACAATATCATGCCAATGATATAATTAAATTACGTCCGTGCGACATCCGCAGTACTACGAGTCTACAACGGTATATAATTACCATTTCAAATTGTTTTCATTATGTATTCACCTCACGCAACTAAGAGTCGGTTGTGGGAACTTGGGAAGTAGGCTCCTGTGGCTTTTGGGACTGGAGAATAATGGGCCAATACAATTTTACCCTTTAATAGATTAGCATCTACTTTTATACCTAGAGATGGGATAGTTCAGGAGTCAATTAGGTACATAAGTAGCAGTTTAAAAAAAGAAATATAAAAAATAAAAAAATAATGCAACAGGGTGGTTTCTTATTAACATTAGAATGAGAGATCATTTCTCAGTAGCAGCCCGGGATTTGTGCCCAGTTGATAGCAATAAGCTCGCACATAACTGGTGAATTGTAGGGTTGTATTTTAAACACCAAGGAACTCCCACTATTCGAATATAAATTGCGTAATTTTTTTATTGACAAAGCTTACTACACAATCCAAGATTTTCTTAATAATTAGTACCTACTATAATCTGTCACCATACACTTATTTTGTAAGATTTGCTTTAATGTGATGAACGATGAAATTTTTGATATTTTGCATGTTGACATAATTTATTATTGTATGCCTATTAGGCAGGACATAATGGATCTGTAATTTACCTAACATCTGTCTGTATAACCTATGCCCACAATAAAATGATTTGATTTGATTTGAAGTAGATACTGATAGGTACACCTCTGCCTAACCCTTCGGGAAAAACAACCGGCATTAACATCACGCTCGTTTTCCCCGTTACATTATGAATTCAATGAGAGAATTGTCTTTCTAGTACCTATTTAATTAATCCATACTTAATCTACACTAATATTGTGTAGAGAAAAGATTTGTATTTTTGTATGTTTGTATGTTATGAATAAACTCAAAAACTACTGGGCCGATTTAAAAAATTCTTTCATCAGTAATTTGCTACATTATCACTGAGTAACATCCTAACTAATATTATAAATGCGAAAGTAAGTTTGTCAGTTTCTTTGTTACCTTTTCACGTCTACACCACTGAACGGATCATCCTGAAATTTTGCATATACGTTGTCAGATGTACAGAAACGGATATAGGGTACCTTTTATCCCAAAATAAATTACTGTTCCTCAGGAAAACAACAATAACGTTCTTATGATAATAGATGGCGCCACGTGTCTTTTGAATCATGATTGAATTATGTTATTACTAGCCTTTGCCCGCGGCTTCGCCTGCGTGAATGTCGGAAATTCTCCCACGGAAATATACTATCGGGATAAAAAGGATAAGTATGTTCCGACTACCTAAAGACAACAAATACCTACAAAAAGACCGTAAAATGGCTATAGTATGTTATCCTTAAGAGCTAAACATATGCCATCGCGGACTTTTCTGTAGACCTATATAAGATACACAATTCCACCATACATTATTTTGTTTTATCTCAAAGGGTTTAGACAGCGTTTTCATTGAAAGCTCCCAGACGGCTTATTTTTTTCCGACACCTCCAAAAAATATCGTTAATGTATACAAAAATGTATACTAAAACTTAACAAATTATGTACTAAAATCTTCCTCGAGAACCACGCTATCCATTGGTGAAAACAGCATGAAAATCGGTGTAGTGGTTTTTAAGTTTATCGCGAACAGACAGACAGACAGACGCGGACGTGGACTTTGTTTTATAATATGTAGTGATAGAAACTTTAGTAGTGTGTTAACAGGTTTTTTTTTTAAATTAAGTGCGAGCGAAGCCGCGGGCAAAAGCTAGTAGGCAATCATTTATAAAGATATCACGCGGGCGAAGCCGATGGCGGAAGCTAATAATCCATACTAATATTATAAATATAAAAGTAACTCTGTCTGTCTGTCTGTCTGCCTGTATGTTTTCACGCCTAAACCGCTGAACCGATCGTCATGTTTGATAGAGATATAGCCTAGGATATGGAGAAGGACATAGGCTACTTTTTTACGCGATAACCGACATCCACGCGGGCGGAGCCGCGGGCAAAAGCTAGTAATATTATAAATGTGAAAGTAACTCTGTCTGACTGTTTGTTACGTTTTCACGCCTAAAGGTCTCTGCACACAGCGGGCGCGGCGCGGCGGGACGGGACGCTGACGTGACGCTGAGCAGTTGTAATGTACTAGATATTACGGACGACGCCACACAGAGCCGTCCGGCTCGACGCGACGTGACGCGACGCTCTGTGTGGTGTCGTCCGTAATATCTAGTACATTACAACTGCTCAGCGTCGCGCCGGCGCACGGTGGATCGAAAATCGGCTGTAGAAGACATAGGATCTCGATTTCTTAAATGTCATTTTTTTTGCTGGGAATGACTTCTGCTGATCATTACTATGTACAAAAATGACACCTGAGTTAATTCTGCCCAAAAACGAAGGAAATATATTTTTTTTACGAAAAATTTGTATGAAGCTAGTATGAAAAATCGAATTATCTCCTAAACGGCATATTTAACCGTAATATCCTTGGAGGTGGTCATAGCGCTAATTATTTATGATTTTTTGGTTGCCGATTTGACGAAAATTTTAATGCCGTTTTTTTTTTAAAAATCGTCAAAATATTTTTATTTATTTTTACATGTAAAACGATCCCTTTTAGTGTCCAAGTTAAAAAGTTCGATATGTTATTAACCCAAATATTAAGAACACACAAAACAAGAAAAATTAAATAAAAAAATTGCTGTTTTTTGACACATTTTTATTAATTTAAATAAAAAAAGATTATCAAACTCTTATTTAAGTAACGTATAAAGTTATATTATATACAAAATAATTTAATTTAAGGAATTAATACTAAGCATTTGTAAAATAAAGTAAAATAAATAAAAAAAAAGACAAAATATCATTAAATATTACAAAAAAAAAAAACCCAAACAGACTCAAATACAAAGGACAATGACCAAATGACTAAGGAACCTAGTATCGGTATGAAACATGCGGTGACTCAAAGATTTATGGTTTAATTTAAAGAATGATTTTAGGGCTTTCAAATGTTATTTACTATTTTATCATAATTCTCAGCATTACACAGTAATTAGCTGTATAAAAATCTAAGTTTCGAATCGAATCTCTTAGTGACTTTTTGTCACAATGTATGCTGGTAAATTCAAAATAAGAATTAGTCAAAATGACGATTGAGCATTTTCAATACTCGTTAATTAATCCAGTCTTGTCAAATGAAATAAGATGCATACCAAAGTGAGGAGATATCCAACTAAGAATCGTGTTCCTTTCTTCACCATTTGGAGGCACTCTTATTGCACGTACGCGTAACTAGTACCTATAGATTTGCCACACGCAAAGCATACACTTCGATGGCTAAATGAAAGCTGATGCTGACCCAGCTTGGAGAGAATCATTTAGACAAACAAAGCATTCAGTGCAGACTATATCATCACGTAAAATCTATTAAACTAAATAATTAAATTAGATGAATCGAATTGTGTCCTGGTAGATACCTTAACGTTAACCCAACTTCTCTAACTCAATAACAGTAATTACGCTCAACGCTACTGTTTTGTTGATCTCGTTGGTATAGTGATCGCAAGCGCGACAGCTGAGCGTGGGGCCTTAGGTTCAAATCCCAGGTCAGACAGTGCTATTGGGCTATTCCAATAGGATTTTTTCAGTAGTAGCCCCGTGTCAGGATTCGTGCCCGGTTGATTGCAATAGGCTCGCCACCTATTACATGAGACTAAACGTAACTGCCGAAATGTGGGAGTAGGTGTATCTAACACACATCTGACTAACCCTTTGGAGAATAATACAGACGCGATTATGTTATTTCCCAATCATATTCCAATTGGCTTTATAGTAATATTGCGATGAGAAAATACGGCGTCCGTACCTACGCGGTGCCAATATCAACGTTAATAAACATGTAGAAAGAATAGATAAGAAGTTATTAAACATAATTATGATCATAATAATAATTACCTATGTAGCTGCCGCCCGCTTTATTGCCGTTCAACCTAGTGCGGTGGCCCGCCACTTTTAATTATTTGACTTACGGGTGTTGGAGAAATTCAAGAAGCCAGAGTATCATACACATTTTCACTAACTTCTCTCAACGACTGCCACCGTAAATACCGCAGTAGAATCGAACAGTTAATACACCGACGAACTGAGTCCTCCATTTGAACAACTTACTAATGTAACGCAAATAAAATGTTATTTTTACATAAATCAAAACGAATAATATTCAAAAAATTAAAATATTCTCAAAAAAAAAAAAAAAAAACAAGCGTTACAAAGAAAATTACAAGAAATCACAGTAGCAACCCGTGCATTAAAAATTGGCGCCGAAAATGCAGGGCGCATGTACAGTCGCTTAAAAAACGCAATTGATGTTTTTTCTACCACATATTCGTTTCTGCCCGCACCCAATTTATTTTAATTGGTATATGTACTTGCTTGCGGTTATGTACCTACATATACAGGTACTAATCCAGACCAGACCTTATTTTTATGCAAAATGTCATCACGTAAGTTATTTTTTTATGTGGTTATTTAAACCCAAATGGTTTTACAATATTCAATTACTTGTTTTTGTAAGCACAAAGTTAAAGCGAATCAGAATATAGGTACATTTTTTCTGCCGTAAATGATGTCACAATTTCAGTCTTCACTTAAATTAATTTATGAGACTTAAGGCATGAATATATGTAGTTAATTAAACTAACTCCAAATTGCAAAATAATCATAAGATTTATTTACATTAAAACAAAAAATATAAATGAAATCATTCAATTAATTGCTAAATAATAATAAACTAATAATAAAAGTAAATACCTACCGTTCGAGACTGTACTTAAAACAAAACGAATGGGACGTGCTTATAAGCTAGAAAGAGAACGCCCGCTGTTCGGTCACCAGCATATTCTGCTCGGGATGCGCGCGCATTTAATGTTTTCAAAGAGTTTTTAATGATGAATGAAACAGGCAAAGGTCTCGAAAACATTATGCCTTTCGATTAACCAAAAGTTTTGCTTAGCTACTTTTAACACCTTATCAGATTGTTATTACAATGTAATTAATAAATAATTAGTTCGTTGTTATTAATATCTGTTGTTACTAATTATTCAACTGTAAGTTCAATAATCGGATGCGTAATTTAATTATTTTGCGTAAGGTTTTATGGTTTACATACTCTTTGAATGCCATGCCAATGACAGGTGAAAATAATTGCGTGAAAAAAAAAGTATGTAGGTATGGGTAAAATAGGAAATCGACATAAAAACTAATACGTTTATGAAGTTTTTTATGCGGAGAATTTAAGGATTCGTGTTACTAGATAAAATCATTATATTTAAAAACAAGAATTATCAACATTATAAACTTAAGTCACCGCAGAACAAATAACGATACTACATACGGT
This sequence comes from Dryobota labecula, assembly GCA_947523025.1. NCBI lineage: Eukaryota > Metazoa > Arthropoda > Insecta > Lepidoptera > Noctuidae > Dryobota > Dryobota labecula. Next base: position 181,212 of record OX383310.1, on the reverse strand, counting down.
CAATCTCCTTTACAAATAAGTACATATATAATTTTTTCTCGTTGTCAGACTCCAATTCTGAGTCAGCATCCAGATTGGATATATCCAAAAACTCGAACTCAGTTTCCTGAAATTGAATTAAGTCGAGAGTTTCAGCAAAAAAGCTCTGCTTTTTCTTGGCATCTAACTTAGGCCTTTGTGCACTTAGCAAAGGATCCGAAGAAACAACAAGCATATTTAAAATGTCTTGATTGGAATCCTGCCTGCTTCTTTTCCGCGAATGATGTTCTCGAAACCTCCTAAAATCTTTGTTTCGAGACTCTGAGGCTTCTTCCGAGAGAGTCCCAATCGGCACAATATTATTTTTCTCAATTATGTCAGCCCCATGGATTAATAATTTATGAACGGTTGACGACATGTAGTACCAGTCGTATAATAATACGTACTTTTCTGCTGTTTTGCGGGCATAATCTGTAAATTTTATTATATCGACCTGCTCTCCAGATGTAATTGCTTGTAAAATTACAGCAAATCTTTTGATGAGGTCTTCATCCAAACCGGTTATAGCTGCGGTTTTATTAGGAAACTCAAAGAATTTTCTTGCAGTATTCCCGTCATTGGTGGTTCCCGAGCCTTGTTTTACTATATCAATCAACAGATTGAGCTCATCTTTGAATTTATTTTGAATTATTTTCTTCCTTGTCTGTAGCATTTCTTTGTGCTCATCACTTCTCGCTGCCCACCGTTTGAAGTCGAGCCTGTATGCAATGTGTAACAGACATTCCATACAATTTATACGGGCGTGTAGGGATGACAAGCCAAATTCATACAGGTCAGAACACACAATTTTTGATGTTACAGCATCTAAGCGGTTAATTTCTGTAGGCTTTGCTAAGCACAGGTAGCACGATGCATTTGATCTAGCTTCAGAAAGGTAAGTGCAAATTTTTGCGTCGATCATCGTCATCATTAGTTCATGAGTCACCCTATTATTATTATTGCACTCTGTGGGGATAAGGGCCTCAATTTCTTCATACATTTGTTTTTTCAGCTCAAGGACAACTGCTTCACTCTCCTTTACAAAAGTAAACTGAACTGGACGACAATACAAAACTGAGCATGGTTTTGGGTTCGTCCATAAGATTTTGTCTCCATCTGTCAGTTTAAGTGGCACCAAGGAGGTCATGAAAATGCTCGAGTCATCTTCCTCACCCTCCATTTTCTGCTTGTATCGGCTTTGGTTAGAAGCACCATCAAATCCCCACTTGGATATCAGCTTCAACTGGTTGTTATGCTCTTCCTTAGAAAGGCTTTGAAGGATTCTTGTAACTGTGATATCAAGTAAAGCTTGAAGTGTAATCCTAGCCGATGAATCAGTAACTGTCACTGATTGCTTCGGAGGGTAGCAATCAAGCTTAGTTTGTTGCACTTTATAGTAAGATGGATAAATATCCTTAGCACCTTCCCGAATGGCAGCCTCTCGCAACGTAATATATTGCCACTTTGAGAGTTTTAGCGAAAGAAGCAATCCAAGCGCCTTTTCTGACGTAAATATGATTGTTTTCGCTGGTTTCTTAAGCGTTTCATTTAATTTAGCGGCTGCTTCTGGATTTTTCATCATGTATTCGATGACAGAGGCGATATCTCCATGCCCTTCTTCTTTTAAACGTGCTGCAGCTGCATATGCCAATTCACTGGAATCTTCGCCTGTGTGTTCATCAGATCTTCTCTTTTTTTGTTTACTTCCCAGATCTTCGAATGGTTTACGGGATCTTTTCGTCATTGTTCCAATGGACGTTGATGTCGACGGTCCTGGAGAGACTGAGGGCGCTCTTGGTATCTCATCAACACTTGGTTCTTGATTAACTAAAGTTTGCACAAAACTCGGCCAATCAATATTTGCTCCCAACCAATTCTCGTAATTTCTCCTGACATTATCAAGGAATCGGTTGGATTTCTGCCACCTTTGTAAAGCGGCTCGCGTAAATCTCCGACAAAATTCTTTGAGAACAACACGATCTTCGTCAGACAGGCAATCGCTTATGCGGGATACAACTGCACTGAACAATACTTCATGATCAAATGAAGTACTCTCACTTCGTAGAAGAACAAACAAGTCTAAATTCGTGATTAAACTTTCCATTCTAAGATTTTATAGTCGCAGATTTAGTGTTAGCAGTTACACAGTTGTGAACAAACTAAATTATAAAACAAAACTTTAGCCCTTTTATTGCAAAACGCCAATAATTAGGTAACTACCCTCATTAGTTATCTTCTCATTAGCTAATGAAAATTAACACTGCTAATTAACAAATTAGCTTACTTATCAGGAAAAGTTGAATGTAATCCATAGTTGGCATTGTCGTGAGATATTGAAAATCATTAAATCACCTATAAAGACTCATTAGAAGACCGTGTAGTTACTTAATCACTTCTTTTCGGACTCATTAGAAGAGTAAACAATTGGTAATTTGGTTGTATGAAAAGTTTTAAAACTCATGATGTGTTGATAAATATCTAGCTCAAACATAGTTGTCTACGTGTGGGTGTACTATAAACCTCTACCAACTCCTTCGGAAATATAGGAGTGATGCTATTTTATGTTACGTGTAGTTAAAAGTCCGTGTTCTTCAACATAAACACTAAAAGGAATCGTTTCATATGAAAAAACAAATGAAAATATTTTGACGATTTTAAAAAAAAACGGCATGAAATTTTTCGTCAAATCCGCAACCAAAAAATTATAAATAATTAGCACTATGACCACCTCCAAGGACATTACGGTTAAACATGCCGTTTAGGAGATAATTCGATTTTTCATACTAGCTCCATACATTTTTTTCTTATAAAAATTATAACTCTTCCATTTGTGCACACATTTACTTCATATGACATTTTATAGAACAGTAATGATCAGCAGAAGTCATTTCCAGCAAAAAAAATAACATTTAAGAAATCGAGATCCTATGTCTTCTACAGCCGATTTTCGATCCACCGTGCGGCGTCCCGTCCCGCCGCGCCGCGCCCGCTGTGTGCAGAGACCTTAAAACGCCGAACTGATAGTCATGAAATTTGGCAGAGATATAGCCAGGGATATGGAGAATGACATAAGCTAGTTTTTTCACGCAATCGTAACTGAAACACTAGTTTATTATTTTAAAAAAAATGCATTTTTGCGTTAAGAGAATGCTGTCATGCCCAAACACTTACTTTTTGACAATTTTACTGCAAAACTGTCAAGTTAAATTTACAATGGATCGGACCACTCGAAGGCTAAACCCTGTACAAAATGATAAAACGAAACAAGTCCAGACTTCTCTACCTTACTATAAATTACATCGACTAGATTCTCTAGAGAATCTAGTCGATGAAATATCATTTTTGCACTCAATGACACAAAAAAATAACCACCCATTGACCACTAAATAGAGCCACTTACCGTCCATAACCACGCATCACCTCTCCCACACAATATCCGTATGTTACACACGTACTCACCCTCACAGACAAACATGTACTCACACACACAGGTAAAAGTTCAACAGGTGTGTACGAATGTGGTTATACAGTAAGTTGTATTTTACTCACACTTATTTATCGTGGTGATCAATGTTAGTTCATTTTTCTGTAAGAAGTCTTTTATTTTGTGCGACAATAGCAGATCAGTATTAATCACAATTAGTTTTGTCGCAGTACATTATTTTTATAATGAATAATTTTACTTCTAGTAAGTATTTAAAACTCAGCTGAAACACTACAATGACAACGATGATGATTATTATGATAAAAAACCAGCCAAGTGCGTGTCGGACCACGCACAATGAAGGGTTCATACCCACCAGATTACTCATTACAAAAGAAAAAACTTATACACTACAAAACTTATTACTTATTTACTGACTATTATAAGAATAACAAAAAATAAGCTTGCAAATGTCGCATATCTACTCAAAACAGGTCATTATTCTAAGTGAAAATGTCAGTATTTTCTCCGCAAACATTTGTAATAAGGTCGCACGTACTACCGTCCCTCCCCTGTGAATTCAATTTAGATTGGAATTTAGAGCATTTCCTTTGAAGAAAATAAATTGGATTACAGGGATAAATCGTCTGTCAGTACTGGAGATAAATGGATGTCCCTGTCTTTTTGCCTTATCTAGGAACTTTATCTAAAAATTGTGTTTCGTTTCGCTATAAAGCAATGATATAAAACTGTGCAATTTAATTATTTTAATTGTCAACTTAGTGTGTTTAATGACCCAATTCCTGTATATGTTAATTGCAATAGATCTGTAAATACTTAATTATAAAATACCTTATCATCAAAATTAGTCTATATAAAATAGACACAGCAAATAGACTAGTTTTATTTATTATTCAAAATGAATCATTACAAAACTATTACGCTTAACGAAAGTTTTCAGTAAAATTTTGTTTAGAGCAACAGCTATCGATTGTAGACTATTTTGTAGCGACCGCGACGTTAAAGTTATTACAGCTATACATTTCTTAAGAAAAATAAGCACGTTCCACGCAATGTCTTTTTATATTTCGAGATTCTGATCGAAATCACAAAATGGACTTTTAATATTGAAAATTATTTTAGTATCACGCTGTATAATCTTATCACTGCTTTACCTTACCATATGAGTAATCTACCAACTTGTATTTGCAGTCTAGTAAACCTAAAAACAACGTTATGCCACTGTGATAAGGCTTATTTTTTTACACCTTAATCGCTTTTACGGTCTGGTACGGACATGCATTAAACCAATGTAATTTGACCTCCCCCATCCCTCACAATGGTTTAAAAATGGAAAAGCAAAGGTGAAACGCATAGAAGTTCACAGGTCAAGAAAAATTGGTTACTCTGCGTTCCGATTTTGAAAACTGAATTAGTTATTCATTCGCGAGTTGGACGTCGCGCACAGCGGCCATTTTGTGTTTTTCCTTTTTTTTCTTTTTTAAATACAGTGTTACTTCGGTAAAGTGCCTAAACTTTAGGGAAAATTGTGATTTTGGATGATGTTTTCTTGAAACCTCAGTTTGTATGATTTTTCTTGCTTGCAAGTAAGTTGTTATTGTTTTCTTTCACGTGACGACGTTTAGATAAAATGTAATCCCATTTAATTTCGTGACAACTAATTTTCTATAAGATTTATCTTTGTTTGTGTAGCAATCAATGTCAGGTGATAATTTTGTCATCGTAGATATATTTAACACTATTTAAGAGGAAAATTGTTGCTGTTAACCATATTAATAGCATTTTAATGATCTCTGTATCTACTAAAGTTAATAATCGGTTTATGTATGATTTATTAGAGCTGTCAAAAACATTATCTGTGTATAACGAACCTACTTCACTACATATTATAGAACAAAGTCCTCCGCCGCGTCTGTCTGTCTGTCTGTTCGCGATAAACTCAAAAACTGCTGCTCCGATTTTCATGCTGTTTTCACCAGTAGATAGCGTGGTTCTCGAGGAAGGTTTTAGTATATAATTTGTTAAGTTTTTGTATACATTTTTGTATCCATTAAAGATATTTGTTGGAAGTGTCGGAAAAAAAAAATAAGCCGTCTGGGAGCTTTCAACGAAAACGCTGTCTAAACCCTTTGAGATATAACAAAATAATGTATTGTGGAATTGTGTATCTTATATACTCGTAGGTCTACAGAAAAGTCCGCGATGGCATATGTCTATCTCTTAAGGATAACGTACTATGTCCATTTTATTGTCATTTTGTAGGTATTTGGTGTCTTTAGGTAGTCGGAACATACTTATCCTTTTTATCCCGGTAGGATATTTCCGTGGGAATTTCCGACATTCACGCGAGCGAAGCCGCGGGCACAAGCTAGTACATTATAAAGAAGATGAGTCATAGAAAAACAACATACTACCTGCTTATGCACTCATAATAACGTATCTAATACTTAAAATGTCATTAATATAATCTATGATCAGTATGAACGCAATACATAACATACCATCACGCTTGTATTCCGCATGTAAAAGGTAGGTAGAGGTGTAGATATGGTACCCACAGCCACATGTTACGTTATGATAACTAGCCCCATGTCACATTTGAGATCGCCTCCTAAGTCAAAGTCAATACACGGACATAAAATTGATTCTAGATGCCCATTCCAAAAGTAAGTTTTGTATGGAGAAGAGGGCAAGAAACTCCATCGTTACTCTTTTAAACTATTTTACAATACTTAATATATATCAATTGTATCATTATGTGTAAAAACGATGTAGGTACCTAGAATAAAATTACTATACCACAACAGATAAGAACAATAAAAAATGAAGCAATAACGGATAAATTAATTATGTGTAAGATACGTGGTGCTCACATATTTACAAATATTGTTCAAGTAGACGATTTTACTAAAATTTAAACAAATAATAAGTCAGTCTATGAGTTAAACTTATTACATAATGTAAAATTAATGTCTTGAACATCATAAATTATACAATTAAATTACAAATTAGCAACCAGTTTGATTTTGTCTAGACTCTATATTGTCCTATGGAGCAGGACAAGCATGTTTCCAAGCATTCTTGTCTTGGTTATAATCCTCTTATTTGTAATAAGCTTGTTTACTAAGTGTACTTTTAATATGAGTTTTAAATTTTCTTTCATTTAATTGCAATCCTACTTAATACCGGGAATTTTACAGTTTACCAACTTGAAATCGTAACTGTCATTCTTTGACAGTTATATGAATACTTACACGGTTTCTGACTTTACCTAAATGGAAGTTGTCATGGGCCACCCCGTGACTGCCTTATAATGTTATTAAAACATAAGCTAAGTCTCTTAGGTTCATGCAAACATGATCATATGAGAGGAGAAGAATTTGGTTTGCACACGAACTTGTGGTTATCAACTAGTGTAAAACATATTAAAATCTAATTTTATGACTCACTGGAAAAAACACATTTATAATTAGGTACCTACTAATAACAAACATCGTGAATATTTTATCGATTGATACTTCACAGCCTTGGTCAATCTGTACCTAATTCTACCTTAGTAGAAATTACCACCAGATTTATGCATCGTTGGTCTATCGTTGACAAACGCTACTCCGTAGTGCCAGAGGGCCTAGACAAAGTGACATTCCTTCAGCGAAACGATGATGTAAAAGTCAAAATGTATAGCTACCGAAAACCGGATATCAATCCTGTTGAAAAGTGCTGTAGAAAAACGAAACGCTTTGAAGCGATTGCCACTTGTCTAAAGCCTCTATGTAGGGAACTGTTATTTAGTTTTCCCAACAGGAAATTCTTAGTTATAGCTCGGACTCTGGATTTATGTGTGGGGACAAGTCTCTGCCCCTTTTATATGGAATTTGGCAGTGCGAGGGTGGCCTATACATGTCTCACTAAGGGGTATCGTTTCGCCCAGTAACTACGTTAAGAAAGTCAGATAGGCAGTCGCTCTATGTAACATACTAGTATTCAGCTGCATACGGCTAGACTGGAAGCCGATTGCTACATACAGTTGAAAAAGGCTTTATACAATATGATGCGGTTACTGTTTTATAAACCTCTGCTTATCCCTTCGAGGAATATAGTCGGGATGTTTGTATTTTGTCATTATTATCAGTAGGTCATCGCCTATGACATAATCATTGTATACAATCCTTAATGACCGTGACTCAATACCTACCTATAAGGTTAATTATTAGTATTATGTACTATCACATCATTTGTATTTGTATTTGTTTTTGTATTTGTTGTGTGTTTGTTTGTTATGATCATTTACAATCAAAATAATCAAAAAATGAGCAGGAAATCGCTGGTTTAAATTAAAAATTACATTAAATTAAATATAATTTATTTCAGGCAATTATTAAACCCATAACGAAATATAATAACTAAAAATATATAAAAAACTTGGCAATTACTAATTTCATCATCCTCCGCCCTTGTCCCAATTTACTTATCTACTGTGTATGGCACAGCAAGATTTCTTCTCTTTATTAGCCGTAATTCTCAGTAGTCATGTCCTTCCTTTCTGGTCATATCATCTTTCACATTCGTTTTTTTTTTTTTTGGTTTCCACTACTCTTATACACGTTCAACGTTTTAAAAAGATAAAAAAAAAACCTTTACACTTTTCTAGTCATAAGCAGCATGCTCCCCATTAAATATGTTCACGCATAGCATAATTATTAGCCTCACACAGGCCTCCTCTCTTGGAGACGGAGTGGGCCATAATCCACCACGTGAGCCCAGTGCGGGTTTTCGATTTTTTGGTTCTAGGACATGCCGGTTTCCTCACGATATTTTCCTTTACCGTTTTGAGAGCGTGGTGATAAATTATTTACACAAAGCAAAGTACCTGCTTTGGTTCGAACCCATGACCTACAACTCGTAAGTCGGGGCCACCACTCTGCCGCACTAAGAAAAAATGCAATAACTCGATTTTGCCGCTTCCGAGAATTGTATTTGTTATGAAGTTTTAATTATTGCATTCTTGCTTACTGAAAAAACGAGTTCCTGAAGGATCAATAAAAAGTTTCTTAGAGACAGTTAATAGATTTCGATTCGCTGACTCCAAATATATCACTTAAAATCGTCGAAAGTCGAGTTATTGCATTCGTCGTTAGCGCGGCAGCACTGCTCTCTGTAAGCATAATCTTATTCAATCTAGTCTCATGTATAAGCATAAAGAGCCTATAATGTTGAACACATGCCTCCTGTCCTCTCTGTGAGAGGGAGTGGGCCCTAATCTACCTCGCAGGCTCAATGCGGGCTGGTGGTCGTCACATATCTTCGAATATTTGGTTCTAGGACTTGCCGGTTGTATCTATCAATGTGACTTTTAGCAATTTCATAAAACTTTTTAAGTAAAGTTTAGACATCACTAACTAACTGATGTTGAAGGAAAATATCGTGAGGAAACCTAGAATTAAATAAATCGCCAACACGCCGCGAGCAAGCGTGGTGAGCAATGCTCGTTCCTTCTCTTTGTATTGCATAGAAAATATATTCAAATGCTAAAAATTTGCTTCAAGTTAATAAAACAATGTTACCGTGTTGTGCAATCTTATCTGCTATCAGTTTTGATAGTGTTATCAGTCGAGGATAGGAATAGAATGACACTGTCCAATGTACTTGATGAAAACAGTATAGACCATATATGCTTAGTATAAATTGTAGTTTTTAGGTTAGTATATTTTCACGGGAGTAGATAAATAATCCGAGACCCTTCCTAGCCACGAGCCGTTGGTCCCAGCTGTCATTTGTACAGTTATCATTGACAGTCGTTACGGATAGCCAGAATCCCAAAAGTCTGACAACCAGTCACCTTAGGGGTATCGTGTTACGTAGTAACTGGGTTGTGGGAGGTCAGATAGGCAGTCGCTTTATGTATAAAGTTCTGATACTCTGCTGCGTCTGGTTAGACTGGTGGCCGACCACAGAATAGTCGGGAAAAGGCCAGGACCATCCAAATTGGATACAGGAGTCCTACGAATATAATACTTGCATGGTTTTGTGTATCTATGAAATAAATCTTCATAGCGTTATCACAACGTATCTATAACTCAATTGCCTTTTTTGACGATACCCACAGGCACAGGGACCAGAGCTCTTTAGAAACGCATGATATAGGTGCAAGGTGCAATCAGCTTGTGATATCCTAATTCATTGGTTTCTCTCGTGAAGGGTATATGATCCTTCACGATGGGAAAATGGGAAGAGAGTGCTCAATTCTTTACCGGGACCCCACGATGACAGATTATCTAATATACGATGCGATTAACAAAAATGATACTTATCAAGCAATTTCCGAGAAATACCATTGAACTACATGATCACAATAGATTATCTTAAAACGAATTACTTAACATTGAATTATTATAATATTGATAAAATAAATTATTTATAAGAAAATATTAAATAAACATTTTATGAAGTGATGAGTACTTCATAAAATGTTTATCAAAAATTCATTAACATGTAATGTCATGGTAGAATGTTGGATACCTGTATTGCTACTGGGGCTCAAGTCTGCTATTTTTATAAATTCGTCACTCCAACACGATCCCATTGTCATTTTGCTAAAAGTTCGTAATCTGCTAAATTCATAATGGTCGATCATTGGTCGGTCAATAGTCTCGTAATAGAATTGTATTTCAATGGCATTTTGAACATTTATTCATGCCAGATTTCATTTATAAATATTTTTACATATTATTTATTAGTGTTATAAATAAGCAATCTGAAGCAGTAGGAAATTGGTAGTTTAGTAGGAAGTTTCATTTGTCATTATGTACGAGATTACCAATTCTTTCAATGGAGTGTCAATGGCTGACCATTGGTACGGCATATTGACGCCATTATATTAGTACATTACCAAACTTGTCAAAATCAACAATTATGAAATCAATGATAGACCATTTTGACACTATTGTAATAGCAGACTTGAGGCCCTGATAGTGTTACGCAATTACCTCTCTGATCGAACTCTGTATCCCACGCAATTGCGCTTGCGACCACTAGACTGAGATAGTTAAAAGATTTTCCTGTAAGATGAAACTTCGTGATGTTTCATGTGTCGGGAACAGAATCGAGTTGCGAGTGACAGTGGTAGCGGCACTGAGTGCAAAAAACGATCAAGAAAGACGGTAGACCGTTTTGTCTGCTCGTAAACACCCAACCGCAATGACTTTAGTTTATCCGTGATCATGGTGCTTTGCAACAGCGCCGAAATATCGGGAACTCACAACAAATAATAAACATGGTAAATATCCCGTTCGTGTTAATAATTATATAATTATCTACAACATTTTTCGATATATTATGCCATTTTTTTTTTTAAGAGTCCTGTCACTTTTACAATTTTATTTTTGGTAGCATACTACACGTTAAGTAGCCACCACATGATTAATGAAAGATAATTAATATTTATGACATGATAGCGGCAATCGACCGTCCACAAGGTTGGCGAAATAACTCAAATGTCAGGCGATGACGCAAAACTTTGCATAACGTAAATATTTTGTTTCTTAGATTAACTTCTAGACATTCTAAAGTTAATCTAAGATGCTACTGATTTTGAAGAAAAATATCTTGGGGAAACCTGGTTTCAATGGTCCGAAAGCGTGGTGGTCATTGCTCGCTTCTCTCTGTAGGAGCAGGGGCTTTTATCCTGCTGCAACAGACTTCCAGACTTCTGTTTTCAATTCTAATATGGCGAAAATTACAATCCTATTGCTGTTGCCCGCGGCACCCCACGCATTGCTTTTTCTAATAATAAAATACCGTCAAAATCGGTTCACGCGTTTCGGAGATTAGCCGGAACAAATCGATACCTCCCACGCAAAAAGTAATAACATGTTTTTTTTTTGTAAAATTAGAGTAATATAATGTAATATTATATAAATACTACACATTCTTAAAAACAATATTTTTATATTTTCACTAAAAACTGAGTTTCTAACCCGCTAATTGTCTTATCATAATTATTATGTTTTGCGGCTGATCAACACAAAGATGACATTAAAAATCTCTCTCCTGAAAAATCACAAATTTAAACAAACGACCTTATGCGCGGGAGGAGTCTAAATAGACAGGCAAAAAATAATAATATTGCTTTTTACACGACTAACGCCAAAGAAGGGTTATGTTTTTCGCGTGTATCTTGTATGTCATATGTATACTCTTGTTTGTAAATTTCTTTAATACCTCGTATCTTCCAAACGGTTGAATGGATTTCGACGGTTAAGGTATCGTTATATTCGTCTTAAAAACCCAAGTGTCATTAGGTAGGTGTTAGAAAAAAAAAAAAAAAAAAAAAAATACTATTTCGTTTTCGTTAGAAAAAAAAAACAAACCTGTCGAGTAGGCTATCAAAATACAGGAAATTAAAAGGGAATTACAACAATATTTATAAGTTGTATGTTTAAATTTAAATTTTAATTTGTGTATCGGTTTTCGCTTAAACTCAAACAATTAACGTAAAGTAAGTATTCATCAACATAGTATAATATCCCCTTAACTGGCGAGCCAAAAATGTGCCGGAACAATAAAAATTCTAAAATTTGCAAAAATTTTGTTTAGTAGCAGGCGGGACCCAATTATAAATTATAAACCAAAAGAAAATTAATGGGTTCCGTTTGCAACTAAATTTAATGAGGGTATTTAACTTAGGGTTTCAGCTCATAATATAGTCTATTAAACCGAAGTAGAGTTTACTTTGTTTATAGTTTATTTTAATTTTGTTTTCTATTCTCAATCTTGTTTCGGTCTTTTTTGTGCATGGTTTTTGTTTTTTTAAATCATTTATTTTTTGTTATAAGTACCGTCTAAATTTTAATGCAGTAAAAAGTTGTTATTTTGAAATAACAAACAGCTTAGACACTTCAATTTAATTTTTTTGTATAGATTTATCGCAAAGCATGTGACATCCAAACGCCGCAGGAAAACATCGTGAGGAAACCGGCATGTCCCAGAACCAAACAATCGAAGACATTGTTACATCCAACTCGCGCTGAGCCCAGATATTGGTTGTGGCCCACTCCTTCTCACAAAACGGAGGCCTGTGTCCCAGCAGTGGGAATATAGGGGGAATATGCTATGCTTAACATAACTGGCGAAATGTGGGTGTACCTACAACAGGTGTACCTCTGCCTAACCCTTTACAACACAGGCGTGAAGTGGCAGCTTTCAAACTAAGTACCTATATGCAGTAACCTTGGCATGTTGAGCACACATAAGTTTCGGATGGGTGACCGCATTCGATGTATTTTTATTATTTAATTGTATGCCACGCTTTCATATCCGGTTCGAGAGTCGAATTTTACGCGGTTCATGTTAGAAGAGTAATAAATATAAGTATTTTTTAATAGTATGAATAATACTTTTACAAATTATGTTTCCAGTTATTTAAGTTCGATGTAATTGGTTGCGAGCCTATTGCCAACAAAAAGGTACAAATCCGGACTCTGGTCTGTTACTGACAAATTCCTGATGAAAACACTTTTTGCTACTTTTTGGGAATCGAATAAGTGGCGCTTGCGATCACTAGCGAAATTCATTATAAGCAAATTGAGTTCATTAACGTTATAATTAATGTTTTTGAGAACGGAGGTAGGTTACGATCCTGTACATACGCACTAACAATGATGTATTTAATACTATTATTGTGAAAATGTAGTACTTATCTGCCCATCCAAGGTTACATTAAAACATTGCAGTTAGTACTCATAGTTAACGATACGGTTTACACAAGTGTGATTATGTAATTTGTCTGTCATTACTTCACTTTTCATACGTTTTACCTATTGTGGTATAGTAATTTTTATTTTAGGTATACCGTCTTCAGATATAATTATAATAATAATAATTAATACATACAAAGTATTGTTAACATTTTAAAAGAGTAAGTGTGGAGTTTCTTGCCCATTCTTCTCTACTATTCTCTCTCAACTAGAATCAATTCGATTTGTTGTAAATTTTGACGTTCAAAAACACCTTATAAGTGACAATTTGAAATAAATGATTTGATTTTGACTTTGACCACATTCATACTCAAAACAAACTGATAAAGTCTTAAAAAACCCTTAAAAAGAGATAGTTATCAATACTTTTTACGTGTACGCACCTGTTTAGAACAGAGGGTCCAAAATTAGAGGGACAGATGTTTAGACCGTTACAAAATAAACGACAGGTGGAAATGAAGACATTGCGTATACGCATGTTTGGTTGTTAATTAATTAGTTCGGTTATTCAAGCTTGTAAACAGTTTTAAGGTCAGTAGAGATTTTGATGTGGACAATGGTGCCGATTCCATTGTTCACAAACTAAACTAAATTTAAGTTCAGTGCATCTTTTTCTTTCTATTTCATTAAAAAAAACCAGCCAAGTGCGTGTCGGACCACGCACAATGAAGGGTTCCGTACTTGGAAAGAATTTATCCTAAGAACAAACTTAACATTGTAGTTGGTAAACATAATCTCTAATACATTTCAACTGCAAATGTAAGTTTGTACGCACAATATCGAGAGATTTACCATGTTATTTTAAGACCATAGACTTCTTATAGATTTTCCTGTAATCTATAAGTGTAGAACTATTTTCTGTATTTTTTTCAAAATTTTAGGTTCAGTACTTTTGGAGATAAGGGGTGAGAATGGTCAATTTTCGTCTATAACTTAAAAACAATTTATTTTAAAATTATAAAAAATACTATTTGAGACCCTCACAGTAAGCCCTTTCATTTCATATGTCACAAGGTACAGTATGCAAAACTTTTTTTTAAATTTCTTTTTTGCTCCCCAAATCTTCTGACCCCAATATTCTAAATTCATTTATTTACGGTTCACGTCCGTGTTTGGGTCACTCAAATTGATATGTGTACCAAATTTCAACTTAATCGGTCCATTACATTCGGAGCAAATTGGCTGTGACAGACGGACAGACAGACAGACAGACACACGAGTGATCCTATAAGGGTTCCGTTTTTTCCTTTTGAGGTGCGGAACCCTAAAAAGGACAGAAGATAAATTTTAGTTTAGTCTTGGTACGACTGGTTGTCAGACTTTCGGGCTTCTCAGTACCCGTAACGACGGTCAAACTGGTCAAAGATCCACGAATAACAGCCGGGATCGTCAGCTTAGCGTGCTTTTCGAGGCACGCGGAGGGTCTTGCTTTGTAAAGATGGTCACCCATCCACGGATCAATCGCGGCAAGTGTAGCTTAACCTGATCGATCGGCCCGTGCGGCTGTTATTACATAGCCACAAGCCAAATTACAAATTTAAAATAATGTGTAATGATCGTAGCCACTTACACGGAAGGAGTAAAAGACACCAGACATTTAATAATTGAGTACATAAATATTTTATGAGTTACACAAACATTTCACTCATATTCTCAAGGTAATTCTTATCTGCAGTGTTTCAGTACTGAAAACGTGTTGCAACATATTCCATGTTACTAAACGTAGTTCTAGACTAAAGATATTATAATAATACAAGCCTGTTGTCGCTCTCTAAAGCAAAGGTCTCTTCTCATATAGAGAAGAAACGAGCACTGATCACCACGCATGCTCACTGCGTATGCGGTTAAAATCCCGCCTTTCTCCAACTGTGTCGGGGTCCGCTTCCAGTCTATCCAGATGCAGATGATGTACCAGTATGTTACATGGAGTGACTGCCTATCTGACCTCCAAAACCCAGCTACTGGGTAACACACGCGAGGCACGGAGGAGCACAATATGTTACGGATGGTCACCCATCCACGAACCGACCGCTGCAAGCGTAGCGTATCTTTGATCAACCCGCGCGGCTGTTATTATTTCGCCACGAGCCCTTTAAACAAAATAAAAGATCATTTAAATCACCGTTTCTTTCTTTACAGATAAAATGATATGAAAATCCAAGATTTTGAAGATCTCAATAATATTCAAGACTGAAAAAGTAATGTAAAAGAAGCAAAAATGTCTGAAAAAGAAGAAAGAAAAGAAGGACCTGTCACCGCTGATGATCTGCCGATGTCATTTCAAGTTAGTTACCTTTTTGATTTCTCTCGGAATATCTTCAAGAAAAAAAAAAAAAACATCTAAAGAAAGCTAGAGCGAGAGATCCGATACAGGCTCAGTAGTTTCGGAGATAAGAGGGGGAAAGGTAAATTTTCATCTTTTTTCTTAAATAGCTTTAAAACTATTAAAAAATACTACTAGAATATATAAAAAAGACAGTAACAAAATAACATTGGTTCCGGTTTTCGTTTAACCGGAGGCACACGTAATCTGTATGATTACTGCACTAAATACATGACATAATTATTAAGTAATTATGTGTGACTTCAGTTATACGAAAACATACATACATAGCCTCCTTTGGCTTTGCCGTAGTCGGGTAAATAGGAGTTGAATAGATAGTAATGTTAAATAAATAACAGGGCTGGTATAGTTTAAATGACATAACGAACATTGATCCAACTAATGTACTTAAATAGGAGACAGTTGTGATCCTAGGGTCATATCTATTGACACCAATTGCATTTTGTATGTAGACATGCGAGCAACGGAGCAACGTCATTTTAACTAGCTATCATAACATCACGTCTGTAGTTAGTCACATGGCAGAAAGTCTGACAACCAGTCTTACCAAAGCTTATCGTGTTTGTTACCCAGTAACTGGGCTGTGGTGGGCAGCTAGGCATTAGCTCCGCAAACATGCATAGTACCGAATCGATAAGAGAAGTTTTCAGAAAAGAGGGTTTCCTAACACTGATTGGCATTTATTATACTAGAGTTATGTTTCTTTGTAAAAAATAATATGCATTATTTTAATTTCAAATCTGATTCTAAGACAAACATTCGCAAACAATATAAATATGACATAAATTTACCTTTTTTTAATAATATGATTTATTATAAAAGTACCTATGTAACTGCTATAAAATGGAAATATAAATCAAATAAAATGTTAATTGATAATGTGTTATATGTATAATCTGCATGAGTTGTTTGAGAAAAAATACGTTCGTATTTAATTAATTCGTAATTTGTATACAGGAAAAGTTTGTAATCAGTGCGCAAATTTTGACAAATTAAACTTAACGACTTGTCTGTCGTAATTAGAGACACAATTAAAAACCCATTGTGTCTCGCGTAGATCTACGTTCCGACAGACGAGAGGTTAAACGTGTTTTATTATACACCTATTTCTTATTTTGATACGTCTTAGTACAAAAAAATTAAGTTATCGTTAATGAAAGATGTTTTTTTTTTTTTGAAACTGTTATAATGGATACGATTACGTTTAAAATAAGAACTGATGTACACAGTTATCCAATAAATATATCTTTATTCATATAAAATACGGGTATTGAGTAGGGTATACTGGACTGCGACCCCAACGTAGTTGGAAAAAGGCAGTTGGATAAACCCATCGTAAAGGCACACACCGTAACACACCTACCTAGTAGGTACATACAGACTAATTTACCGCTAATCATTATGCATAAGCTACATACTACACATTGTGACGTCACATCCGCCGGCAACAATATGGCGCCCGCTCTAATTGAGACGATTTATAGCGCAATGCAACTGATTTGGTACTTTAGATAATGTATGTTGTGGTGGTGATGTTGGTACTTTTGTTATTATTATATGTCGTGGTTGTGGTGGCATTCGAAGATCCGCTTTTTAAGCACAAGGTCCTCTATTGAATACCAAGGTACTTAGTTCCTATCCCAGATTATTTTCAACTTAATAATGCAGCACTCTGTATCATATAAGTTTGATTCCCAGGTCAGGCAAAGTGTTTATAGAAGTATGAGGAACAGGGTGTAAAGTTCACTCATACTCTATGGAAAAGGGAGGATCCTCCGAGCAGACGGCTGTTGTGTCTGGTGGACAACTGTCTGACGGTTGATGTCGGGATGATGTATATATCCAGTCGCGCAACAACTCTGATTGCGCGATGCAGGATTTGTGTGACGTCAGGTCTTTGATGCGTAGTTCATATGTGGCGTTGTAGATGCCACCACATGTTATTGGGATTTTCCATTAGGATTTTCTCAGTAGCAGCCCGGAGTCTGGATTTGTGCCCGGTTGATGGCAACAGGCTCGCCCCCTATTATATGGGAGTTAAATATATAATTTTAAGTAATGCTTGAGTATTGAGTGACGTTCTGTGATACGGGCCTACATTCACTAACATGCAGTGAGCAAGCGTGGTGATCATTGCTGGTTCCATCTTTGTGTGGATTTTTTAAAATCTCTGTTGGCATGTACGCTGAACAGTCGCCCGCAGTTCAGTAGAAACACTGAACTTGAGCTGGTCCAGCGTATATGAGTCTAGTAATAAGAGGCAGCTTATACTGGTTCTGTTACCACTGACGTGCCGCCTACTAGACGAAGACAATTTATTGGACTCCGTTATGGCAAGCTTAGGTAACATGTTCAAATACGATGACAATCTCACTTTCATTTGATATCTATTAATTAAGAAATCATTCACGTTTTCAAAATTGCATTCTTTTTTGGACCTTCCTACATCGTGTTATGATTGCTAATATATCATCAGTCAAAGGTACCTTAGGTCTAAAAAATTAACCGTTCTCCTTTTTTGGTTATTAGCAGGCATAAGGATCCATACTGTTTGGTTCGTTAAGACTAAAAAGGCTTTTGGTAGTATAAAATATTATCAGCTTGTAACCGTCCAAAAAAAAAAGGTAACTTAACAAAGTTATCTTCTCAAACAAAGAAGAAACGAGCATTAATGAACACGCTTGCTCACTGCGTGCTGCCGATTTCAAATTATTTACTTCAGATTTCCGCACGATAATTTCCGTCGCTGAGTGTTGCCTTAGATTAATTAAGAAAAGACATGACAATGCCATTGAAAAATGATAACAATAAGAACTTAAGCGCTCTTTAAGATTGGCGGAAACTTGAAGAAAAGATAAGAAAGATAGCTTTATATATATATCTATATATACTATATCAATTACAATGCTCGTTGCTCTGAACAAGTTAAGATTACGCTTTTAAAGGCATATTTATTTATTTATATATTGTCAGAGCTTTTGCACTGGAAGTCTGTGGGTCTGTCACACCAAAAAGTCGCTGGATGCCCTACGCATCCAGTATCTATACTTTCCGGATGATGTTGGGGCTGCCACGTTTCTGTAGTGCATCGGGGATGTTCGCGTTGTTTTGCACTGATGACTTTCATGCCATCATTTGCAAAAGGACGGTATCACTGATCAGCAGAATGCGTGACAGCCGCAATGAAATTCTGAAGACTGTAGTTGATAGGATCTGATCCCCACTTTGGAGGTCCTTTGTTGAGTCAGTCATCTGATCTAAATTAATTAATTTCCTTCGCTTCCTTGTAATTTTGTTAAAATCATGATAGTTATCTGAAATAAAATATTTTCATTGTTTATTTTGTAATTAGTTGTAGATCACTTTGTGAGAGTGCTCGTCCGGGAAAAAGCAAACACCATACTTATGAACTGCTAAGCAGTATTGTTGTGGTTCACAGCGGTTTCAAGAGGTCACATGACACATTTCAACTTATCTGTGGGTGACGGGGCATCACAATAGCCCGTAAGGGTACCACCTATGTACGTCAAGGTTGTGGACAATACTTTCTTTTGTGTAAAAGTTCTCATTACTTCCCCTACTAGGGAAAGTAAGGATGTATGGGATCATAAAGACAAAAAAAAAAGAAAGAAAATACGTTTATTTGCGGTAAACATGACGCAAGAAAGAACATAAATACAAAAAAATAAGAAAACTATGGGGGATAAATGCGTCACATCCACGCAGAACGGCTATCGTTCAACATTATGCTGCAATCCTATGCAAGACAGAGCCCCAGCGCTGGTTTTTCAAATATTTCGTGTATGAATAGATACACCTTATACATGTTATAAAATAAAATCGCGTTTCGTGTCTGTTTGTGCGACCGCGTCGTTCTTCTAAACTTCGCGATGTATCTTGATGCGGTGTTCCGCATAATTTAGATTACACACATTAATATTAAACTTAGTACTGAGTACTAAGTACTGTATGAAGCAGCAGCAGGTCGCTAATAATCTTTATAATCCGCTCCATCAGAACTAAAATGTAAATATTCTTCTCGATTTCAGGTTAAATACTTAGGACAGAGCGACGCCCGAGGGCTGTGGGGTATCAAACACACGAGGAAGCCTGTCGACCTGATGGTAGCTGCTGCGAAGGCGCTACCTCCAGGTATGTGTCCAAGCATCATAATATGTGGAAACTTGTGATTGGCCTTATTTTTCATAAAGTATTTCTTACTAAACCTACATGGGCACTTATGAAACGGCAGAAGCTAGGTGCACGGTTCTAATTAGTCGTTTCCTATGGAGAGAGCCGGCAAGAAACTCCACGGTTACTCTTTTAAAAATAATTAATTGGCTTTACAATATTATCAAATAACATTGTTAATAGGTATGGGAGGACAGTGTAGGCCTTTCAACAATTACCAGATACTTATCAGAATAGAAAAGTGCCAACAAATCTATACTCTACTAGGCCTACAACGTTCTCACATTCACAAAATAGAAAACAATCTATATAAAAGATTTAAAAAAAAATACTGTATCTGTTTAGGTGTACGTTTTCCTAAAAATTAAATAAATAAATAAATATTTGACTGGAGACTTCCACACTGCTGTACTTAGGCCTCCAAACTCAAACTCAAATATTTTATCCAAATAGATACAGATGATTCTAAGGATTCATACTCGTAGCTGCCCAAAGGCTGATAGAAGTTAGAATAGTTATATTATAGTTATAATGTGACTTTTACACAGTACACTATTTTTTAAATAAAGCTTGTAAAGGAATTCATTTTGGGAAAACTGAGCTGACTAAAAATCTAGCCCTTAACCCATTTTCTTATTTTGGGATTAATGCTCGTTGCTTTTCTGTGATATTTGACAAGCTGTGAATCCGCCATTATTTTCGTAGAAACTTTTTTTAGTACTCTCTATTATTATAACTTCTAATTTTATCTTTAATTCTCGTCCTATTCTTTAAACCAGTTTTAATCCATCTTTTGTCTATATTTTCCAGGCCAAATTCTACCGATAGTGAAACTAAAGATAGCTCTAGACGGTGTGCACCTAGAAACACTAGACCACGGTACAAAAACTGACGAGTTCGAGCACATGACTGTGTTCTTCAACATTGAGTCTATTTCCTATGGAGTTCAGGACCTGGTGTATACGAGGGTCTTCTCCATGATAATAGTCAAAGACAATGCTGACGTTAAGGGATTGAATCCTTTTGAATGTCACGGATTTGTCTGTGAGTCCAGGTGAGGATCTCTATTATTTATTTACTTTAATTATGTTACTGCTTGGGGTTCGTGACAATAAAAACTGCCGATTTAATGACCAAAAATGACACTTTAATTAAATAACACTGATAACAACTCAACACACAATAATTATAAAACACAACTGCACGACTGATTACTCTAAAGTCGCACTTGAAGATCGCTTATATCGTTTGAAGTTTACTTGTCGCTTGATCGCTTGTCTTTCCACTGACCGGGTCGGGGTCCATACCGGCCATATATAGTCCTCAGATAGTTCCAGAACCATACCATTCCATACCAGTACATACCATTCGTATGTACTCGAACATTCTAGATGTTTCTACGGTACATACCGGCCCCGACTGACCAGATGTCGATAGTTCTAGAAAGTTCTAACATCGAACTTTCTAGAACTACTTATGAGTTGTGAGTCGTCAGTTCAAACCAGGCAGGCACTTTACTTTGTGTTTTTAATTTCATCACCACTGCTCTCAAACCGGTGAAGGAAAATATCGTTAGGAAACTGGCATGTCCTAGAACCAAAAAATCAAAGATGTGTGACATCCACCAACCCGCACTGGGCACGCTTGGTGGATTACGGCCCACTGGCTCTCACCGAGAGGAGGCCTGTGTCCCAGAAGTGGGAACATTATAGGCTGGTAATATGTAATTGTATTATCCCTATTCCCTCCCGTGGGTATCGTAAAAGGCGACTAAGGGACTTACTAGAGAATAGGCAGCAGCGTTCTCTATGCATTTTTAATAAAAGCACCCCCCCCCCCCTTTGGGGGAGGCCTATGTCCAGCAGTGGACGTCTTTCGGCTGAAATGACGATAAAGATAAAGATAAATTTATTTGTTCAAACATGTGTAACATGATACATGAATATGCACATATAGATGGAAAATATTAAGTAAGACCAACATGTTTTGCCTCACTTGGCGTACAAAATGTTTATATGATATTAATTAAATTGGCAATTATAAATTAATTATTAATGTCAGTTTCACACATAAAATTAGAGTTGGTGCAAAATATGGTCTATAATTCAATATACAATCAGAGTCAGTACAAAAAGTAGTCAATATTAATTACAGACAAAATATGTCAATATAATAATCAAAATAAATCAACAATAACATTCAAAATTTATCATTTAAAAAGTCAACAATGTTATAGTAACACTTATCAGTAAGCAGCTTTTTAAGTGTTTTCTTAAATAAATTAAAATTCAATTGCTTAATGTCATTCGGAATTTTATTGTATATTAATGGGGCCATGCATACTACACTTTTACTTAGAAGTGCTGTTTTAGCCGGGCGTGATTGCACCCAAAGTCGATACTTGACGATGATGAATATGTAATTGTAACGGTTGACAACCAAAGGGTATCGTATTACCTAGTAACTGGGTTGTGGAGGACATACTCGTATGACCTCCAGTCGCTCCATGTAAAGTACTAGTATTCAGCCGCATCTGGTTAGACTGGAAGCCGATTCCAAGATAGAACACCAAACTCCACGTAGAGCTCAAAATCCCCACGATAGCCCAATTCATGAAGCGCATTTCTAAGCGCTTCTTTGATACAGCAGCCACTCATCGCAACGCTCTAGTTGTGAAGGCCGCTAATTATGTCCGCTCACATATTAGTACGACCCGCCGTCCAAGGCATGCACTGACCGACCCAGACGACCCCACTCCTCTCCTCCAGGAGAGTCGTAGGGAAACTAGTACAGTTCGCAAAAGAATACATAATACACGATCGTTTTTCCGACCTCGCCGCCGAGGCCCCGGGCGAAATCCTCGACTAACGAATAGTCCTCTCCGACCCTTGACTGTAAGTGAAGCGCCAGCACGCGCTTTAGCTGAGCAGCCTGTAACTTTAAATCCCCCGGATAATAATCATAACTCTGATTTGATCCAGCCACCGACGGTCCCTTGCCACCCGCCCTCCGACGCTGCCCTAAGCCGAGGTTCGTTCCCCACAGCGGGTGCCCTTAGCGTGCAGACGTTTAGTTTATAAGTTTTTTACGCCCTGGCTGGAGGCATTAAGTTTCGTTAGGAGCTTGAGGCAACCACAGGAAAGTCCGGTTAAAGAGTAGAAACCCCTCGTGGTTACACTTTGAGATACCCTAGAAAAAAAAATAAAAAATGTGATGGTCTCAAATTTTTTTTTAAATAATTTTAAAGTTATAAGTGAAAATAGACGAAAATTTACCATTCGCCCCCTCCCCCTTATCTCCGAAACTAATTAGCCTAAAATTTTGAAAAAAATACAGAAAATTATTCTATACTTGTAGATTACAGGAAAATCTATAAGAAGTCTATGGTCTTAAAATAAGATCTCTCGATATTGTGCGCACAAACTTACATTTGCAGTAGGAATGTGTGGGAGAACATATTTTTCAATTACAATGTTAAGTTTGTTCTTGGGATACGTAATTTTTATAGATAATGGTACGGAACCCTTCGTGCGCTAGTCCGACTCTTACTTGGCCGGTTTTTATTTTAAAGGTTCACTCCTTTGGAATTAGAATTAACAAATACAAAAAAAAAAAAAAATACTACGTAACCCAGTCCTTACGTTGTGAAAGTTGCAAGTTAGCAGCCTGTTTAACCTACGAGTATCTCTTCATTCGACGATATAAGTATTTACAGGGAATACAAGTTTGAAGCTACGTTATGTTGTTTGTACAAATTATTATTTTAATCTAGTTGAGTAACATCACCTATTGCTTGCTTAACTCCCAGATAGAAAAATGTCGAGATATAGTCATGTCCAAACCGTACAAAATGTCAATCTATTAAGAATTTCATCATATCTCATATCAGACACGAATACTTCAGATTCAATATCTTAGAAGATTCGGGTCAACGAATCTATTGATAAATAAAATAAAATAAAATAAAAATTGCGAAAATTATTTATTTGTTGAGTCAAAACTGGGTTTGATAAGAAATCATAAGATTACAAAACTATGTTTGATTTATTATCATTTGAGTAAACCTGGGTTTTTGAAAACTTAGTAATTTCATCTGTTGTCATATTAAAGCAATATCAACTTTTAAATGGGACTTAAACATGTATTTACGTATCACGCCCCTGTTTGGGTCACATAAATTCATATGTGTACCTCAACTTAATCGGTTCCATAGATTCGGAGCAAATGTGCTGTGACAGACGAATGAACAGGCACACGGGTGATCCTATAAATAAGGGTACCGTTTTTTCATTCGTACGTACGGAACGCTAAAAAAAGACAAAGTGTACATAAAGGATCATTCTCATCCATATGTTCTTCTTGTCGCGCAGCACGACTTAATGGCAATGGCTCATGGCGCCGCGGCATTGCAAAATTATAAGCCGGTCAACAAAGTGTCTGTGGAACTGGTGGAACCGACAGCTCAGCAGTCAGATTGTTTAAAACGTCCACAATTACCATACGTTGCGTGGCTCCCACTATTTATAATAAGTTACCCAATAGGCAGCTTAATAATGTACAGTTGAAGAAACAACTAGTCATTTGTAACAAACAAAGCATACTACACTATTAATGAATTTCTGGCAGAATCTTGTATTTTCTTTTGACCTTTTTTTTTTTTTTTACTAGCAATCTCTCCTGTATTTTGGGTGCATTTACGAACATTTATACTCACATACCTACACAAACAGCCAGACCCGGAACAACCACTTGTAAGGTCATACAAATATTTGTTCCGTGCGAGAATCGAACCCGCGACACGCAGCGCAGCAGTCAATCGCTTAACCACTGCGCCAACCGTGCCATCAAAATTAATTATCGTTTTGCTGAATTGACGGTAAATTAATATATTGTATCGAAATTCAATCAACTCAGCCTATCTCCGTCCACTGCTGAACATAGGCCTCTCCCATGCTGCGCCACAACACCCTGTCCTCCGCCTTCCTCATCCAGTCTGTCCCAGCCACCTTTTTGAGGTCGTCGGTCCATCTAGCTGGGGGGCGTCCCACATTACGCTTGCCGATACGCTGTCTCCACTCCAGGACTCGTCTGCTCTATCGGCCATCGGTCCTTCGACAAATATGGCCAGCCCACTACCACTTCAGCTTGCTTACTCTGCAAGCTATGTTGGTAACTCCAGTTCTCTTCCGGATAATTTCATTCTTGATTTTATCCTTCGAAGAAACTCCGAACATAGCCCGCTCCATAGCGCGCTGAGCGACTTTAAATTTGTGGACCAGCCCGACTGTCAGTGTCCACGTTTCGGCACCGTATGTCATAACGGGCAGGACGCACTGGTTGAAGACCTTAGTCTTCAAACATTGCGGTATAGGCGACGAAAAGACTTGACGGAGTTTTCCAAACGCTGCCCAGCCCAACCGGATCCTCCTGTCGGATCCGGTATTGAAAATTAATTATTACCAATCATAATATTAGCACGCCATAGTAGGTATGTGGCAAACGTCTCTGAATCTTTATTTTATTTTATTGTTATCCTGCCTTAATTTTTATTCTTGTATGTGTACACATGTTTGAGCAAATAAATATATCTTTATCTTGCATTTTAACATAAAATATCAACAATATTCATTGCGTTACTTACGTTGTCGAGCAATTGAATTTTTCAAACTTATGAAACAATGGATTATGAATCTCTTGATGAGTTGTATGAGTTACACAATTGTCTAAGATGCAGGTGCGTTGGATGGACATTTAAATAGTGCACATCTTAGACATTTACATAGCTTTGATTCGATCCAGCCTGTCCTCCCCGAGCGACGCCCTTAGCCGAGCTCCGTACCTCACAGGGGTTGCCCTTATCGTATAGTCGCTAAGCTTATAAGTTTTATGCCCTGGCCTTAATGTATTAAGGCATTCACAGGAAAGTCCGCTTAAGCAGCCCACAACCTCCTACGTGGACCTGTGAGACGCCATTTACAAAAAATAAATAAATTACATAGTTCATCTCATGGTGTCTGTAATGGCAGCCATCAGACCGGAGCTAATTTTTTATTTAACTGTTACAGAAATGCAGCGAGACGACTAACATACAGCTTAGCTGCTGCCTTCCAAGATTATTCCAGAAGAGTCAAAGCAATGCAGGCCAGTGCAGGTAAGTTCAGCATGATTATTTACCTGTTTACTTTTACCAGCTGTCGATCGCGATTTCACTGTCATTCTAGGCCTAGACATTAATCTTTACATTTCCCTGATATACCGTGACCTATTTGATAATCTGGACAGTGTTTCCGTGTTAGTAATTTCATCTGAATCTGTTTACTCGTATGTGGGTTCCGTTCAGGTATTGACATACTAAAATATCAATCTTCACACATTATATAATTTACTAGTAAGGATAAGGAACCAAGGACAAATAAATTACTTGACCTCAACATTTAAAAGCACCAAAGTTCGAGACGGAATCGCACACAAAGGGTTTTTTTTTTTTTTGTAAAAAATTACCTAATAAGAAACACGTTTATTATATGGGGTCCCAATAACATCATTTCCATATACATGTTTATTGGTGACCCCATTGATACAATAAACATGTTTTAACTGTACCTTTATTTTTTAATATATTTTATTTTTATTATTTGTTGTTATAGCGGCCATTGTAAGACACATTTTGTGAAAATTTCAATTGTCTCCCTATTATGGTTCAATAGATACGGCCCTTTGACAGACCAACCGACAGCGGAGCTATAGTGATAGGATCCCATTGGCATGCTTTGGGTACGGAACCCTAAAAATGAAAAAGATGATAACACTATGATCTTCCTAGCCACCAGTTTTCTAATAACAATAGCCACCACATTTAGTAACCGCTATGATGCTTCACAGGTGAAAGCTGGCCATCACCCTGGCACATCTTACAGAGGAAGGTGACAGGGTGACTCTTCTCCTATCAGGAAGCAGTTCGAAGTAAATCAGCTGTCCGGGGTTATTGGGCTACTGCTTGGTTTTCTGAATTGTGTTTCTCAATCTTTTCTGAGCTGTTGGTAGAGGATGCATTTATTCTTCCAAATGTGTTGTCACATTTCTATTCTTCGTAAAAGTTTTTAAATGGAAGTGATACATAATGTCGTAACTCCTTAGTTTTCTTTTCTTCCAAAAACTATTGGTCTAGATTTTTTTTTTATAAAAACTATCGCACCCCCGGTGCAACACTGTCACTTATGCAAACTATAAAATACTTATGCTTCAGGAGAAGTGTATTCATTTTAATTATTTGGTTTCCTTAATTTTATTATAAACTTAAAAGAACATGTCAGGATATAACCTATCCATCTTCCCTAAATCAGGAAGTGCCATCAGCTATGTATAGGATAGGATACTATAGTTTAAAATACTTTTCCTGAAAAAGTGACTTTTTGCATAAGTGAGAGTGTTGCACCGGGGCCGCGGGGGTGCGCTATTATGGTGTTATTAGTTTGCCGTACTTCTTTTCGAATCGTGTTTCTTGTAGTTGATTGTAAAACAATCGTTCTTTTGTTCTGTCCCTACATTTCTGTGCAAATAATTTGATATTTCTAGAATAACTATCAAGACTTAGTTGGCCGGATAAACTTCTTGTACGTAGTAAATTAACTAAGCAACGATTTAAATAAGATCAAAATTATAATGTAATACTTGGCTTGACTAATAGTTATTATTCGTTAAGTTTTGACTTGAGCTCTTCGTGTAGCACTGTCCAGACCTCTTCATCAATGAGACTTCATCTTCCTGCCCTTGTTCCATGTTACTTGAAGTCGGCGCAACACGTTTTCTTCTCCCATCCTCCCGTATCAACCGTCACGCTATCATTCACTCCATCCTTTTTCATATCATTCCTCCATCAATCTCTCCGTCCATCCATATTTATATTCATCACTCTCGTCATCTGCGTTTCCTCCCTCCTCATCACATGCCCATACCATGCTTAACGATTTCCATTTTTTTTATTAATTCTAACTCTCTCCTAACTCTGCTACAGGAGAAAGCAAAAATAGCGAGATATCAGAAGACTAATTCCCTTAATTAAACACTGAAAAAAATATTTAGCCTAACTACTTCGGCTATTTCAGGAATAATCAAAGTTTGACAAGACTTTATAAAAGTTAACTTGATTTAATAAAAGTGATACACAACAGCCAGCACAGGTTTTGGTTACATGTTGCATAAAGTTATGTGGTCACTTTTTTGTGTTACATGTTGACGAAAGTTTGGTTATGTATAAGTAAACATTTTTTTCAGTGAAATCGTTCAAAATCTAGTCGCAAGTCCAAATCTGATTTCGGCGACAATCAATGTCCTACAATTCAAAATTGTAGGGACATTAGAGGTATTTTTGACACATTGAGTCTGAGATTAGAATGCGGCACTCTTAAAAATAGGGGAGTAGCCTCAGAAGAGTTAACGCTATGTAAATTAGTAGTACTGTTTTATCTCGCCATATCTTTCGTACCTTTTAGTACCTGTACTAACAAACAAACAAAAAATCGTACCTACCTTCTTAGTTGAAAGTGCTGATTCTGAGCCTAATTTGAAGACTTTTGATTTCGATTTATGATTGTGAATTAATCAAAATTATGTCTTCTTTCCAGAGTACGACGAAGCACCTACGAAGAAGAGGTTCGCTATAGACCTGCGAACTCCTGAAGAAATAGAAGCTGATCTAGAAACTGAGGCGTGATTAGTTCTACCTACCTAGTCTACCGTTGTATTCACTAGGCAATTAATAAACTACCATCCCCAGCCGTTATAATATGATTGTGCTTTAGAAAGAGACTGTCTCACAGGTATGAGTGACAGAGACCACGCGCTGCAGACGATTTTGTTCATAATATAATGAACTAGCGTCTGCAAAATTCAATAATTATTGCTGTTTGTGGTTTTTAGCACCTGATAAAACATCGTACACAGAAATACAATGAATTATACACCTAAACCTTCCTCATGAATCACTTCGTCGATTGGTGAAAATCGTATGAAATTCCGTTCGGTAGTTTTTGAGTTTATCACGTCCAGAGTAACAGACGCGACGGAGTTTGTTTTATAAATTAGGTACTATCTGCACCTGCGCTGCAGTGCCACCTAAAGTTAAAGTGTTGGGTCGAACTTCGGCGTCCTCAGAACACCCTACCAAAGTTTCATCATAATCTGATCAATGGTTTAAGAACGCATACAGGACAAACATACAAACGTTGATTTTGATTTGTATAGATAGATAATAATTATAGTGATACGAACATTCGGGTACTGTTATAAACTCGTGCATTATCGGTACAGATAGCGGCCCAATGTGCCTCGACACCGACAACACTATTACTCGTAGTATCCTTTACTAGCAGATAACAAAGAAAGATAGGTGAACATTACAGAAGGCTGAGCCGTATATGGGCTGAGTCAAATTATTGGTTGCCTAGTGAGTTCGCGGTACACGCATCGTCTTATATAAGTGACACATTTAATGATTTGGGGATAAAAGAATACTTTTGGAAGAGAAAGCAAATAATGTTTTAATGCCGTAAGGCTCCTACAGACAGGAGCGACACGCGACGCGACACAAAAGCATCGCGTGTAGCGCGACGACCGGTGCCTTAGTGTCGCGTCGCGTGTCGCGCCTGTTTGTAGGAGCTTTTAAGAAAAGAACAAGAAAAAGCTATAGAACTGCATCTGGCAATAAAAAAAGTTTTCTCGATTGAGAATTCACGAAACTTCTAATAAATCATTTAACATATTAAAATTGTATGTTTTGGTCTGTACAACAACAAGAAAAGTTATAAGGTTTTCTTTTATTCCCATTTCAGTTAACCAGATAATAATCATTCCAATAATTAAGTATTTAAGTTAAATTAATAATTATATTGATAAAAGCACACACGGAGGCTAAAAGTAAAGACCAATAACAATATCTTTCCCAACTATGTTGAGGTCAGATTCCAGTCTAACCGGATGCAGCTGAATGCTAGTATTTTACATGGAGCGACTAGGTATTATAAAACTGATATTTTCAGCAACAACTGGTTAGAACTCCTGAAGAATATGGTGTAATACCATATTCTGAATTCTATTCATTTC
The DNA here is from genome assembly GCA_947523025.1 of Dryobota labecula. Taxonomy (NCBI): domain Eukaryota; kingdom Metazoa; phylum Arthropoda; class Insecta; order Lepidoptera; family Noctuidae; genus Dryobota; species Dryobota labecula. The sequence goes on along the minus strand of OX383310.1, from coordinate 151,358 downwards.
GTTGAAGCTCAGTAATCCGGCACTTCAAAACACGGACACGTCCAGTAATCCGGCACAGTATTCGTTCTCATTTTTTGTATTGCTAGGTCAGTTTCCTTGGCGATAACGCGAGTGCGCGCACACTTGATTTAGATTGATTTTCGTTGATAATTTAATTTCATACACTTGGGCAGAAGAAAATGGAGTTCCTACACAAGAAGTGATAGTTCTCATATATCTACGTGAGAATTTTTTTAAACAAGGGCTAGTGGGCAAAAAACGAAAGGTTATAACGAATTATTTCAAGAAACATTAAGTTTATTGTTTCTGAAATAAAAAAAATACACACATGTCCCAATAATTGGCATTATTTTCCCATATTCCACTAATCCGAATTTTCCACTAATGCCTTGTGTTTGAATTAGTGCCGAATTACCGAGATTGTACATAATTTATTGACCTTAAAATCTCAATCCGAGCCGTAAGATATCATGAAAATTTAGAGAAAGTATATTGGTTATTTTTTTTAACTCTGATATTACATGCGTCGTTCAATTTTGTCTCAAAATTACATAGGCATCGACGTTCATCAAACGGTGGAGGAAAACATCGTGAGGAAACCGGCATGTCCTAGAACCAAAAATTAGAAGACATGTGACATCCACCAACCCGCATTGGGCTCGCGTGGTGGATTACGGCCCACTCCCTCTCACAGAGAGACATGGAGGTGGGAATACGAGTAATACAGGCTGATTGTACTTATATAAGTAAGTTTCACCTGCTCCTTTCATTCCATTTTTCGATCATTCCGTTGGCGAGTGAAGGACACCGAGTACCGCAATCTAACATCGTTTGTTCTGTTCATTAATTAATTCATTTTTAACTTTTGATTTATTTTGTGTTCAGACGTTTCACATCCAGTGAAAGAAAAAGAACAAAAAGTGAAGCATCTAACATCAGCTTACGCAATTTATTGAATTTTGTTGTCATTTCATGTTCATGACTTTTAGTAGTAACAATGGATGTATATTATCCTTTATTTATATGGGAATATATTTAACTGACCCTCTAAAAACTTATAGACCTCATGATGGACACTTTTTTAAATTAAGGAACCTCTCAATACATTTTGCGCTTCTAATGATGCACACGTTTTTTTAATAATTGAGCCTCTTTTCAACTTTCTGGCATTTTCTCACAGTTGGTCGCAGTAACTTAGCTAGGGGACAGCGAGCAAACGGGTTAGGTTAGCACCGCGACCGACCGCGCGCGAGCCGAGCGGTACGCGGCAGCGGCCGGCGAGCGCTACGTCCAACTTGGTTGAAGCTTGGCCATTTAGTTTTTTGTGGATCTCAAATAGAAATTATTAGAGGTACATAAAAAGAGACGCAATAATTATATTAGTGTTTAAAATACATTTAAGAGCGCTAAATGGGAATGATCAGAGGATCGATTAACTAAATGCCATTTATTTGTATTGTCATAGCAGTATTTTACAACATTCCAAGGTGCTTTTTACACCAAAATTAAAATTTTACTGAAATTATCTTTTCGTAAGATATACAATTCTGTAACAGTTTGTGTTTTTAAGCCGTAACGTTGTTTTCTGAAATCGGGTTTTTTAGGTAAGAAGGTCAATAAGTATGAGTACATAAGCAAATTGGAAATTAAGAATTCCCTACATACATGTCCTTTTGGGATCTTAGGCTGCAATGCAATCATGTAACTGAAAATAGTGTAAGTACTTAGGTAGTACTTATTTCCAATGATAATGTTACCTCGAAAGTTTTGATAAAGTATTTTAGTACGTAAAAGTTTTGTATACCAAAATAATAATTATGTGATTTTAGTATAGAGTAATAGAATAAGTATAGAAGAATTGTTTTTCAATAAAGTTTGTTGTGAAAACTCGTTTATCTTTATTATCAGTGGTTAAGCGATTAGCTGCTGCGTTGCGTGTCGCGGGTTCGATTCCCGCACGGAACAATATTTGTATGACCTTATAAGTAGTTGTTCTGATTCTAGCTGTTTGTGTATGTGAGTTTAAATGTTTGTAAACGCACACACAATACAGCAGAAATCCCTAGTGTGGGGCAACGTTTCAAAAAAAAAACCTGTGTACTTCAAAAAAAGCGGTTCGTATGTCTGCGACTTTCTCAAAAACCACTGAACCAATTATGATTTTTCGTTTGATATAGTTACTAGCGACCCGCCTCGGCTTCACACGGTTTTTACGACTTGAAAAAACATCGAGATCTCTTAATTATATGTAAGTTTACTAATGAAACCTTCCGGAATAAATGTCAAAATCTGTGGCTTAGTTTAGAAGAACGCGGTCACACAGACACCTAAGTAAAGCGACTTTAATATACAAATAAATAAAATTGAAGTATCTGTTTGTAATGTTAAAATAACAGCTTTTTACTAAATGGTTCCGGCTAATCTCTGAAACGGCTGGACCGATTTCGATGGAACTTTCTCCGGCAGATAGCTGATATTATAAGGAGTAGAGTTCTTTTATTTTAGAAAAAGCCACGCGTGCGAAGCCGCCTGCAGCAGCTAGTTTATTATACAGATGATCAGATATTATACAGATGATCAGATGTTATACAGATGATCAGTTATCATACAGATGATCAGATATTATACAGATGATCAGATATTATACAGATGATCAGATTTTATACAGATGATCAGTTATCATACAGATGATCAGATATTATACAGATGATCAGATATTATACAGATGATCAGATATCATACAGATGATCAGATGTTATACAGATGATCAGTTATCATACAGATGATCAGATATTATACAGATGATCAGAAATTATACAGATCATCAGATATTACAGTACGAACGCTCAATGAATCTGCCTGCCTTTTCCCAACTATTTTACCAGCATCAGTCTAATCGGATGCAGCTGAATACGAGTATCTTACATGGAAAAAGGTTAAAAATGACCATAATTTTATTCTACAAATTTATTATATTCTTCCAAAATCTCCATTATAAATATCATCTCTTCCAAAGTTCTCTTCGAGTGCTTCCTATTGTTCTTCATATATTGAATGTAGTCTAATTCTAGACCGTTCTTAGCACTTTCTTCAATCAAAGTAAAAAATCTTAAAGATGTCATATGTAGTAATAACTCTAGGAGATGTTTCTCGTCTGTGTTTATGTATATATCTTTCAGATTCTGGTACCAATGTTGGTTCTTATATTTTGTAATTTTCGCTATGTTTTTAATTGCGTCTTGTAGCTGCAAAAAAATTGTGGTCTATATTACTTTGTCGAGTAGAAGTTTGACGAGCAGTGGTGGCCTAGTGGTAACGGCCCCGAATTGCATCAAATCAATCAGTCAATTGAACTGGTCTGGCTGTTTGTGTAGGTATGTGAGTTAAATTTTTTGTAAACACCCACAATACAGGAGACATTCCTAGTGTGGAACAAAGTTAAAAAAAAAAAAATAAGAGTTGTATGTCGTGGGTTTGACCCCAGGCAGGCGCTTTAACTTTATGCTATAACTTTGTCTAAATCTGCGGCTAGGTTTTTATTTATTGGGTTTTGGTATCAAAACCTGGTACATCCATGCTTCCATACTAATACTAATATTATATATGTGAAAGTAACTCTGTCTGTCTGTCTGTATGTTACGTTTTCACGCCTAAACCGCTGAACCGATCGTCATGAAATTTGGCAGAGATATAGCCTGGGATACGGAGAAGGACATAGGCTACTTTTTTACGCGATAACCGACACCTACGCGTGCGGAGCCTCGGACAAAAGCTAGTACTAATATAACTTTCAATGCCATAATAAAAGATAACACTTAATAGCACCAAAAAGCAGTGAAAAAGCCTGGAGATCAATGCTCTTCTCCCCAGGCTGCGCCACAACACTCTGTGCTCCGCCTTCCGCATCCAGTCTGACCCAGCCACCTTCTTAATGTTGTCGGTCCATCTAGCTGGGGGCTCCCACATTACGCTTACCGATATGCGGTCTCCACTTAACGAACCTCCTAGCCTTATCTCAATTTATTTGCCTTTCCATACATCTCTATCAGCCTTCATCTCAGTAGTCACCTCCTTTCTAGGCATATCATTTCACACACAGTTGTTTGTGCACGGCATGCCTACTACGACTGGTTGGAGGTGCGCGGTGGCTGGAGGGGCGCGCGGGCCGCGGCATCAGGATCGGCGTTCGCGCGTTCTCCCATTCCGAGCGTCTGCACTTGAAATCTTACCACGACAAAGGCACTGCGTTAGTTTTTAAGCGTTGTTCAAAATTGTGTTCCTGTATTACACCAAATGGTTATCTAGTCCACGTATTTTATTTCGCTCTTGCAACTGAGCACTCAACGTAGCATCGTCAACACGGTCCATATATCATGTCTTTGGTCTTGCTACACTAATAATTATTCACAATTATACTCAAAACATGTCTAACATGTTCCCCATTCCTTACCAAATACTGACCGATATTATTATCATGAACATATTTAATACTTACATCATACAAACCATCTTCAATACCCATCAAAAATGTATTTAAATGTTTCAAAGCTCTATGCTCGTTCACTTGAGGAGCCTCTTTTCTTAAATATTGCCAGACCCTATTTATGAGACCTTTATCCGTCAACAGGCGAGGTTTTGGCTTCTTCATGTTTCTAGTTAGAATTAGCTTTTTTCTCAGTTGGGCTCCAAAATCGTTGGCTTCAATAATCTCTGTAGCTAGTTTGTGTAGGAAGAGTACGTATTTTAAGATTTCCGTGTCTGCTGGGTGGATCTCTTCTTCGTTTTCTACTAGGTTACTGAAATGTGTATCAATTAGCCGATCTTTAAAAGTGGAGGAAGACAAGAATTGATGCAGGAGTGCAATCTAAATGATGTGCAGTTTCCTCTTCGTGAAAGAGTTGCTACGTTACTTACATAGCTTCACTTTTTATAAAAATTTAGGCAGTAGGTTTTTGTGGAAAACATTATAAATCGCGCAGCTAACGTGGCAAACCAAACCGTGCACATCATGCGTAGCAGTGGACGGTAGAAATGACATTTTCTTCAATATACCAGCATTGTTGTGTTCTAATTTGAAGGGTATGGATACCGGCGAAAGAGGAAATACCGTCGTTGTATGCTTTATTACGACTATCTGATGGACAGTGGTTACGACCACTTATGCAACACCTGCAACACTCAGGGGTTTATCGATACGTAGAAAGCTTAAGAGACTTTATAATATTTACTTACGTTAACTCAAACAACTTTTGCAATGCCGCCTGAATATCGACTGTGGTACCCAACCAGTCATATTGTACCAAAGCTTTATTATCAAGAGTTACCATATCCTGCAATACTTGTAGATAAACGCTGACTTTAATAACGTCATTCCGTCTGTGAATTAATTTAACATCTAGTGCTTTTTCTTTAGTACTATTTTCTTTTGCATGTACAGGAAAATCGCTTTGATATTGTGTTGCTTTTGTGATGTCTTCATTGTCGCTTACATTTCTTTTAACCACACTATTTACGCTGTAATTTTCCGTCTTATGCTTTCTCTCCTCTTGCCTTAAATAAGCGATTACTTTATCTCTTTGATCTAAATTTTTAGTGATCGTAGTCATACCTTGATATGGTAGTTGTGGCGCTGGTGTGAAACCGTTTTTCTTGATATATTTCTCAACATTTTCTTTAAAGAATTCATCCATTGTATATAACTCTTTCGTATCGTTATTTTTTTTTAAATAGCCTACCTTTTGTACATGGATATTGTTTATTTCACCTTGATTTATACCCGCTATATTTGTTGGTTTCTCTCTACCGAAATAGTAGTCAATAGCAATATTATTTTCTTTCTCATCTTTATCATTATCATTATTATTATCTAAATCATCATCTGGACCATTGCGTAGACCTTGTTTGGCTTCGATTCGTTGACGGCCCATTTTTAGTTCATTTATAACGTTCTCACCATACTTATCTTTTTCGAGTAGTCCAAAAGATTTTTGATGAAAGAGTATATTCCTGACTGCTCTAACATGGTCTTTTAGTCTTCTTTCTTGAATACTACGAGCCGGGTGATCAGTCTCATCGGAGTTAGGGAATTTTGCCAAATCCTCTTTATTGACTCTTCTCGCCAATTCCTTTCTAACTTTTCCGAAATAATAATCGGAATTTAAATAATCTTCAGGTTTTATTTTACTCCTTCGTCTATAATCATTGGTTGTAAGTGGTTGTTTATGTATACTATGAGATAGTTTCTGTTTGTTGCCAAACTTCTTTCTTTTACTATCGATCATTTTACCGTACTCCATTTTAACATGAAGTGTTTCTGTTTTGTCTAATTGGTTTATAACATCAGCATCACTGAAAACGTCATTATTTTCTGTACTGGAGTCCCGAGCGTTTGGTCCTAGACGATTGTTTGGATTGAAGTAAGCATTTTTTGGTGAATAGTTGTATATCGGGACGTAGTATGGCTGGTCTACGATTGGTTCTTCATCTTTGATGAATGGTGATTTATCTGCGGCTGTAAAGAGATTAGGATTTAATAATGACTAGTTCGATATATTTTTTTTTGCTTTGGCTTGCTGCTTGATTATTATATAGATAATTGACTCGACAATCTAGTGGCCGCAAGTACCACTACTAAACGGCAGATCTTGGATTCTGTTGCCAGGTCAGGTCAAGTGTCCTGGGTATTTCCTAACGGGAAAAGAAGCAGCCTGCAGTCTACATTTTCAGCCTGTATAATAGCAATAGGCTGGCTCCTCATAACATGAGCTTGAAATAACTGACGTAATGTGTATTTGATGTTCTACGTACACATGTCACATTAAGATGAAGTTTACCAAAAGGTGTAAAATAAAGCAAAATCTATCCATTAAAATGGTAATTACTTACGGATTTCAAATACATGGTACTGCTTTCCTACTTTAACGCTATAATTATTATCATAATATTTTTTTTCCAACTCAATGAAGTTTTTAGTCTGAATGCGATCTTTTTCTGCTTCTGCAATTTTCTTCGCTTTCGGGCCTACGATATATTTATGTGCTTTGTGTACAATTACTTTATGCTTAATTATTTTACTTGTTGTTGCTTCTATAGATTCTTCGTCAGATCCTAGAGTCACGGTTGTTAATTCTTCTGATAATGCACGTTGTTTGAGAGCGGGTTTTTGTTTTTTCGTTCTTTTCGTAGTTTTTCGAGGTTTAAATATTGTAGATGGGTCACTGGTGGTTATAGTTGGTGCAGATGTCAAATCTTCAGCTTTAATCTTTATATCTGTTGTCCTAACGACAGGAATACTTCTGGTAGTATTTTCAGTAGTCACAAGAACATTCGTGGATTCGGTCAAAGCTTCTGTTATCATAATCTCAGTGTCAGTTGTTGTTTTTGGGACCATTTCTGTTATTTCTGGGACCAATTCTGCTATTTCTGGGACGAACTCCGTTGTTGTTGGGACGGATTCTGTCGTTTCTTCATCAATAAATGTGCTTGTTCGAGTCCTTTTTGTTGTTGTGTCAACCTCATTTTCAGTATCTTTTAAAGTGTAATTTGTAGATTTATTTAATGGCTCAGAATCTTTATCTTTGGTTGTCGTTATTGTTGTTGTTGATAGTAGACTATTAGTGGTAGTACTTTCAGTGGTAGTGTCCTTTATAGAACTACTCTCAAAAGGAAAAGTTAGAGTCGTGAACCCTTCATCAGCACTCGGAATATTAATATACTCATCTGACTTATTTTCCGGAGATTTTACATCCTCCACTGTAGAAGTCGTAGTGTTAATTTCTGTTGTATTTCCTGCTAATATGCTGTCATTACTGTTTGATCTTCGTGACAGTGGTTCATTTATATCTATTACTGATAAGTTATGTGCACCACTTTCACTAGACACGCTTTGGTTACTATCCCCTGATCCCGATTCATCATACTCATCTCCTGCGGTTGTAGATCCATTTACTTTCGAACCTTTTCCAGATAAAACTTTTTCTTCAGTTGCAACGTAACTTTTTTCGACTTCTTCATTAGTAGCTTCTACTTCATCCGATTTTTCGGACGTGACGTTAGTTTTTGTTACTCTGTTCAATGTTTCAGAAGTCGTCTCGTCGCTCTCATAACTTTTATTAGAATTATCGTCTTGTACCGATCTTTTTATGATAGGTGCATTGTCAGTAACCATTTCAATAGTAATGTTATTTTTTGTGCTTTCATCAGAAGTAGTGTCCCTTCTTTCTTCTCGTAGAGTCAAATCAGGTAAAAAAACTTTTTCAGTTCCCAAAGGTTTTACACCTAAATTCTCTTTTTCATCAGAAGTTGGTTGTCCTTCTGTGTCATTAACTTTGTCGTCTTTACTTCTTCTCACATTTTCTTGTTCTTCTTTTAAAATTGCTTTGACATATTCAGTATGTTGTTTCAACAGTTCATCCGACAGTTCTCCACTCTGAGCGTCCGAAACATTCTCTTGACTTTCAACATCTTTAATTATTCTCCTTGCTACCTTTTCTAAAAACTGTTGTTTCTCTTCATCTGGTAAGAGATCGACGTATTTGTCTTCTTCACTATCAGCCAGAACTTTCGTAAATAAAATTAAGAATACCACCAGCATTTTTTTCATAACATTTTTTTGTTGTTTTAAATCTAGGTAATTTCTACTCGATACTAAACCACGATTAAAAAGCCAGCTATTTGATTGAAATCAACCGTAGAAATGTTAATTGGGTAGATGATAAGAATTAATTAGTTTTTTCCAATGACACATGGCTTGGTCGCGACCATGTTGATTTTAAATGCATTCGGATTAATGGTGGTTACCAAACGTAAGAAACTTAGATCTACTGCAGAATGTTAACTATTAATAACAATAATTTAATTGAGAAGTTACGCTAATTCAATTTATGTAAATGCTAATCGTTGATTATTTTAGTCTGACTGCACTTGTTTCGATTTTAAATCGATTTCTTGTGGTATACCCTATCAGTTTTTTTTTTCTGAGTATGTTATTTAAAAAATTAAATAATTTAAAATTACTTGATATGATGATTAATTATCAAAAGGCACCGCGCTCGTGCCGCTACCATCGCCGCGTCCCGGCGGGTCATTCATAGAATAAAAAAAAGTAAGTGAAGGTTTTTTTGCAAAATGTCTCAAGCAATTTTAAAATTATAATTATTATGTAAAATAACAAAACACTTAGATAAATTTTTTTTTTCGCTGCTATGGTTTTTTTACCACCTATAGATGTTTCTCTTAAAATATTTAGTGTATGAATAGATACACCTTATAGCTTTATTTAAGTATGTTGTGTTATATTAAGTATTTTAGTTTAAGACTTCCCCATATTCATATTATTTTCTTCTTGTTCGCACAAACTATTGTCTACATTTCTCCTTTCGCAGGTCTGCTGGAATTGTTTCCTAAGAAATAAGCAGTACCTTTGTACTGAAATTATAATTATTTGTATTTAACTGTGTGTACATAAAAATAAAATAAATATTTTGCGAAACTTCATAGATGTGACGGATCTGTGCAACAGCTTACCTTTTTACTCGAAAACCGTGTCAGCTAAGTAGAAGAGAAATAATAAGATTTTCTTATCAACCGAATTGAGATTAAGGCTTGATATACACGAGTGATTTTTCATCTTGAGCTATAAAACGGTCTATTGGAACATAAAGCTAATCAAACAAAGACGTTTATAAGAGCTGGGTCTTACATGCCTCGTAAACCTATAATGTTCCCACTGCTGGGACACGGGCCTCCTCTCTGTGAGGGTGTGGGCCGTTATCCACTACGCGGGCGCAGTATGGGTTGCTGGATGTCACATGTCTTCGGATTTTGGTTCTCTGCCGCCTATTGACATCTGGAATACCACAGACATCGCAGGTGCGTTGACGTCACAGAAAAACTTACCTCCTGTTCACATGCATACATACATACAACGGACACTACGACGTCGTCAATGAGCGACGCGGCACAGCGCGGGGACCGGAGACGCAACAGCGTCGCGGCATTGCATCATACGACACGACCGCGCTCGGACGTACCTTTTGACCAGTGAGTACTTAGGTTGCTATATTTGTGAAACACCTATTAAACCATTATAAAATTCAGTCCACTGCTTTAATTCAACCTGGGCCTATACACCTCCTTTTTTATATCAGAAAAACCTATTTTTTTCTTTTTAGTCACATGATTGTAATAGGTATGTATGGGGCGAGGTCATTGCCATCAATCGGACACAAATCCAGACTCCAATCAAAATGATAAACTATTTTGAAAATACTAACAAACCTTTATCATAAAATAGTAGACCACACAATCATCTGCCTGCCTTTTCCCAACAACTTTTGTGGTCAGCTTCCAGTCTAACCGGCTGCAGCTGAATACCAGTATTTTACATGGAGCGACTGCCTATTTATTTATATTTTTAAATACTTTATTGTACACCACAAAAATACATTTAAAAAAAAACTACAAAATATACAATAGGCGGCCTTATCGCTTTCTGCGTTCTCTTCCAGGCAACCTTGGAATGGATAGTGATTTGCCTGGACATAAAATGAGGAGCGCTATTGTTGGTGCAAATAATAAGTATATACCTAATATACAAAAAAAAAAGACGTGTGGCACTCGGGGACTGCCGCGGTAAAGTTATTGCATAGCATTTTGTATCAACTTATGCAATTATAATTATTTATTTATTTTATTTATGCAGTATTTCTTTTTCTTTAATATTAATTCAAGTTACACTTTTTGAGCGTGGTGACCGATAAGAAAGTAAAGTCAATCCATAATCGGCCCAGAACTTTGGAGAACCGTTTAAAAGTGGTTTTTATAAGCTATGAAGAACGTTAATGTTTAATGTTAATTCTAGCTAGATTTATAAATAAATTGCTCACATACCTCAACAACCTTTCAAAAACTTTTGAATTACGATGCCTGCCATCTAGTGGATAAAACCGACAACAAAACACAACTGAGACCACCAACAGAGCAACGCTTGTCTCGATTACGAATCACAAGCCACGCCAATGTCACCTCTATTTAGTTAGTTCTACCTGCGATTACTAGATGGCGTTGCGTTGCGCGGTAAATCCACCACAGAGTTTCATAGAGTCGTACAATACATCTAATCGCACGCACACAACGCCGTGTCGAAGACTGCCGAACTGAAACGACGTTAGACGATGCATGGCCTTCAAGCCACACCTCCGTGCCCGTCGGAGTGGGGAGCGCGAGGTTTTTTCGTTACGGAATTTCTGGATTCGGTCCCCGCGCTCAAGGCCCGCGATAGAAGCTATGCAATAGCTTAAAAACAAAATAAATAAGTGCTGAACGTCGTAAAAGTGTATAACTACGTAAACAAAGTCAAATACTATCTTCTACTATATAAAAATAAGTCGGGTTTTCCTTCCTGACGCTATAACTCCAGAACGCACGAACCGATTTCCACGGTTTTGCATTCGTTGGAAAGGTCTCGGGCTCCGTGAGATTTATAGCAAAGTTTTTTTTTTAATGGTTTTTACGAAAAATTAGGGTAGGGTAGAGTAGGGTAGGGTAGGTAGGTAGGTAGATAGGGTAGGGTAGGGTAGGGTAGGGTAGGGTAGGTAGGTAGGTAGGGTAGGGTAGGGTAGGGTAGGTAGGGTAGGGTAGGGTAGGGTAGGGTAGGGTAGGTAGGTAGGTAGGTAGGGTAGGTACCTAGGTAGGTAGGGTAGGTAGGGTTGGTAGGGTAGGGTAGGGTAGGTAGGTGGGTAGGGTAGGGTAGGGTAGGGTAGGGTAGGGTAGAGGTAGGGTAGGTAGGTAGGGTAGGGTAGGGTAGGTAGGTAGGTAGGGTAGGGTAGCGTAGGGTAGGGTAGGTAGGTAGGTAAGTAGGTAGGGTAGGGTAGGGTAGGTAGTTAGGTAGGTAGGTAGGTAAGTAGGTAGGTAGGTAGGTAGGTAGGGTAGGTAGGTAGGTAGGTAGGTAGGTAGGTAGGTAGGGTAGGGTAGAGTAGTGGAGTTTATACTATAGCTTTTGACAGAACGAAGTCTGTCGGGTCAGCTAGTTCAAATATAAGCATAATAACAACTTTAAAATAGACGAAAGTGTTGAACCTAAAGTAATTTTAAATAAAAAAAGAGTGACAAACTGTTTTGACAGCGAAAAAATTCCATGTACACGAGTCAATTCCAACCGTCTAGTCAAGTTTAAATATTGTTCAACTGGAATGGTATCAACTATTTGGCAAGCTTTAATTAAGTCATTGTAGCCTTGCGGTGCAACAGGGGAACTGAATTTACTCGTAATCGACTGGTCGTGAGTTCAAACCCCACTATCAACGATCACTTTTTGTGAAGATCATAATTTTATAAACTAATATTTATAAGAACGCAGTACACAGAAAAAAGGAACTGCCAGAAATTATTAGATCACTAGAGGGTACTGGTGTAGTAAAATAACCGTCGGAGTGGGAAGCGTGAGGTTTTTTCGTTACGGAATTTCTGGATTCGGTCCCCGCGCTCAAGGCCCGCGATAGAAGCTATGCAATAGCTTAATAGATACACAGTTATAATAACTATATATTATATACTAAATGGCGTGACTCTGAATGATAGGTTGCAAAATTATATTATGTAAACATAGAACTTCATATATATTCTAAAAAAGCTTGAGGCGTGACCGTCCTTCTTACACTTTAAGATAAGGTTCAAACTTTTAAGAAAATATTGAAGTTCTATGTTTACGCAAGGTTTATTTAGTACTTTTTAGTTCATGAAAAGCTTGTTTTAAAAAGATTTTTACTTAAATTTTATTTTGTACTTTTTTTGCATTAGAGTTTGTTTAAATATCTGTTCTATAACCTTCACTTGAAAGTTACTTGGAAAGACAAATCCAACGAACCCAAAAACGCCTTTACAGAAGTCATGGTGTGAAACCAACCGAGTTGCACTATCCAAGTCATGCCATACTTTAGAACGGGTTATCATAATTGAATACGTATACAAAATGTCATGCCTGTGCTGTTGACCGCTGAGGAGTTCCCTCAACTGCAGCCATCCCTGGGTGCAGCACCTAGGTCATGGTAGACTTTAGAACATATCATAATTGAATGCGTATATTAAATTTAGTGTCTATATCGTTGACCGTTGAGGAGTTGCTTCGTCTGAAGCCAATCCTGGGTTAAGAATCAGGTCATGCATCATATGTAAATGCATTGTCATAGAGGTTGAACCAACACATAAAATTTCAGCTTCGTAGGATAAGAGGAAGTGGTTTTAATTCAGCTCGCAAGGTTCCACCTGGACAAACATACATTGCAAGTTAGTATAAAGCTTGTAATAATAAAATGAAGACTATAGATAATTACAGCTTCTCCACCCCGTCCTGTTAGCGGAGCTGGGGCTGCGTGCTCAAAAAATTCAAATATTATAAATTAAGTGTTGCAACACTTGGGTTTTCGCGCGTATTTTTATGTAGCATTGTGTAAAAAGCATAAAAACAATCATAGTCCTTCCTATCTTCAATATTTAATAAGTTAATCAATTATAGAAACACATTTTTCAACAACACAAATTACTTATTGTTCTTTAATTATTTTGCCCCTGAGTGTCAGTCACAGTTATACGAAACAAATCTTAACAACGACTAACATACCTATGTTAGTCGTTGTTAAGATTTGTGTTGTGTTGATTAACTTTACCTAATGTTAATCACGTTTTCTCATACATTTGTAGTTGGTTGTTAATAAACCGCCATTACGCCTGATTCGCGTAGGTTCAAGGTAATTCGCATTTCCATTTCATTTTTAACTAACACTTGTCAGGTCGGGCAAAGTGTTATTGGGTATAAGGAATTTCTCAGTAGCAGCCCGGAGTTTCAAAGTTTGCGGTGTGATACCAGCGTGCCTCGGCTGTTGGTCCTTTGCCATAAATATCTCCCGCGTATCTACGCGATGTAGATGGTTAGTCTCCAATGAGATTGGCTGCCATGGCCGAAATTCAGTCTGGAGGACTACTACTACGCACCATAAATGAAAAGAAAGTGTGTTTGTCTATTTGTTAACTATGTTTTGCCACTAAAGCTTGGTTTCAGAACCGTCCGTGCCTCGGAAAGCACGTTAAGCCGTTGTTGTCGGCTGTTATTCCTAGATCTTTGACAATCGTTATTTGACAACCAGTCGTACCAAGGGGTATCGTGTAACCCAGTACCTAACTGGGTTGTGGAGGTCAGATACGCAGTCACTCCATGTAAAATACTGGCATAAAAAGCTGCATCTGATTAGACTGGAAGCTGACCCCAACATAGTTGGGAAAAGATTTGGTACTTATAATGACACTTGGTCAAAAGGAGACGCCTTCAATCCTTGCTTCTAATACTTGTTATCGCTGTGATGTATGCATATCGTATTGTGTTATTTATAATTTCCTACTAAAAAGATTCATGGTTAATTTAAACAAAATGAAAGAAAAAAAAAATTGTTTCTCAAATGAACGTTTCATTTATATATACTTCAAAATTCAAATCTGTATTTACAATAACTTAAAACTAGCTTATTGTAACTTAGAATACACTTGGTTGGCCACTGTGATACTTAGGGATAAGGCAGAATATCTTCATTTTTAATTTCAAAATATTTCATCAATTTCTGGTCTATCAAAGTTTTATTTACTCTAATTCAATAAAAACTAACTTGATAACTGTTAACAAATCAAAATTTGTTCCATACAAATTAGACTTTAAAAAAAAAATCGGTAGACCATAAATCAATCCGAATAATAACACAATCTCGAAACATTTATCAATCATCAACTTAATTGAATCACTAAACATCTCCCTTAAACCTAAACATGCCTCGTCTCATTTGCCTCTCATTCCTCATATTCCTCTCCATAACTATTCTGTCCATCTCTTCTTCTCTTTTTTGTTCCATTTCTACATCTTCTATGTCAGAGTCTACACTCTCTATGACTGCTTCGATCAGAACTGGGCTATTTTCTCCCTTCTTGGTCAACTCAACAGGTTCTAAATGACCATTCAACTCATCGTTCACAATGTCTCTCACCACGTTTTCCATTACAATGTTCTCTTTTCTCTTTTCTTGCTTTCTTTTCTGTGTCTTTCGGTTATCTTTTTTATCTTTTACTTCTTCAGTTTTGTTCGGTTCTTTGCCTATTTCCATGTTTAAGTGGTAGAAGTCGGGTGAGTCTTTGCAGTCGATGGAATCTGCTACTCTTGTGCACGTTAGGACTGCCTGAAATGGAATCAATCATTCGGATCAGTGAATAAATCAATATAATTATATCAGATATATATCAGTATATATATATCAGTGAGATATAAAAATAAAAAAATTGCAGGAGGCAAGAAATCGCTTGTGACTAAAAACCATTTAATGATCTTGCAATAGGCATTTTATATCGGAGTTTCTGGTAACTAAATTATGTTACTAAAAGGACTCCTAATCGAGCTTTTTTTTTTAATCCAATGTTATTTAATATTGAATCAATGAACTAATTTGGCCTATTTTTGGGCCAAATAATCAGCATTGCCATACAGCCTTTTGGGCACTTTTCCTGTTTACAGCAACGTGGAATAAGTTTTTGATGCCCTGTGACCAGCTAATTAACTTTTGAGTCAATCACCAAATTACTTAACTACTGAATCAATAATACCGTACCTGATTGAAGACAGTCTCGTTGGGACATATGAAGCTCCAGCGGTAAGTAACATTGCGACCTGAAGGCGTCTGCGAGGGTAAGCAGACATGGAACACTTGACAATCATTGTCCACGTCTGCGTAGTAGCCGTAGGTACGATTTTCACAGCTGTAGACAAAAGGTAGGCTTACATTTAGCCGTTCTAAATTACGTGGTGCTAGTTTAATTAAGAGCTTGTTCTTCTGATGGTACGAAATCATCGTCCCTCCGATCGTCTGCGATACTAGAGATGTCGCATGCGTTTCCTTTTTATGGTTTCCAGTTTGAAAGAACCACTGCTAGGACCATTTTACGATGTCGTCGTCCGTGGCAAAAGGAAAGTTTTATTTGAAAAAGTATTCTATGGGGTTCGAAGATCGGCTATCTGCTCCGACGGTGGGTGTTATTAAGAGGACAACAGCATTCTGATTATAATTCCGTACCGTATAACGGCGGTGCTACCACACAACCACTATTTATGTATTTAATTCTGGTTAAGTGAAGTCAGTTTAATCGAAAGGTATTGATTAATGAAACTTGTGAAATAATCTGAGCGTAGGAATGGCATGATTGTGCTTTCAAGAAAATACATAGGATTATATACATAATTAGCTTGATTGTCTTTAACAATGACTATCTTCAAAACGGTTAGGTTGCCACTAAACTTGCTACGAAGGCTTATCTGACCTCCGCAACCCCGTTACTGGAAAACAACACAAGGAGTTCACGGTAAAATCACTTAATTAAGGGACTTACCTGAAAGTATCGGTAATATTCTCTCGGATAGATGAAGCGTTTGCTGGTAGATTTAAGGAGTCTGTTTTCGTTTGATTTGATACTTCCTGAAAACACGAAATTGTATATTTTTTTCTGATTTTATATGTAAGATCTTCAATTTAACATAGTCCTCAGGGATAGCCAGAGGTGTGTGAGTTAACCCTCATTTCACTTCACAGGTTTTAAGTCCCATGTTATATAGAAGGCGGGGAATGACGATTGATTTCGCCATAAACGGAGCACAATTCCATACTCCGAGCTGCTAGTGAGAATTTCGCCAAGGAAAACTGCAATAGCTCTTTAGGTCCCGAAGAATCTAGTTCAAAATCGAATCCAGAGCCCACTTTTCGCAGTCGCGCTTCCGACCACTAATATGAACAAAGCAGTTGTATGTCGTTGAGTCATCACGCATAAAAAAACTCTGTGTACAAACCCTCAAAGCCTTAATGATGGAACTGTCAGCTGCTTCTGTCTTCCTAACGCGATCTGCCTTTACAAACGTCGCCAGAAGCAGTATCAGCAGATGTCTAGCCCGCAATGACGCCATATTGGTTTTGCTGTAAAAGAAAACACCTATTAAATTCGTTTGACAATAAAACTTTTGGTTACAAAGTTATCGAGTAGACAGCGGTAGGCTCGTGCCCTATTATAGCTCATTCACACATGGACGAATTTGAATCGTAATTTTTCCGAATTGAGATTTTGGAAGAACCACATGGATGAGGGTGGAACTGAGGGCCTAGACAAAGCGACATTCTCAGCGATAACGATTCAGTTGCATCCGGTTAGACTGGAAGCTTTCAGTCTACCAGATGCAACTGAATACCAGTATTTTACATAGAGCGACTGCCTATCTAACCACCACAACCCAGTAACTGAGTAATTCGATACCCCTTGGTAAGACTGGTTGTCAGACTTTCGGGCCTCGGACGACCCGTCACGACTCTCAAAGACTCATGAATGACAGCCGCGACCAACGGCTTAATGTGCTTTCCGAGGCACGCAGGAGTCTCGGTACGTAAACCAACCCCGGCAAGCGTAGCTTAACCTGATGGACCGACCCGTTTAGCTGTTAATACTTAGCCACGAGCTTCTCCACTCTTTGGATTGACATATAAGTTACCGAAAAGTAGAAATCAATCAGTCAATCCTGTTTAAAGTTGTAGAAAAAAAGGAAACGCTTTGAAAGCGATTACCACTTGTTAAGGCCCTCTCTGACAGTCGTATAGTTCAACTCAACGACCGGCCGAATATTACCAAAAAGAAAGGTCTTTTGGACCGTATGAAGTACTCAAATTATACATGTTATGTGTGGTTACACATGAGAATTAAAACATAAAGACAAGACATTTATGACCAAAAAAGGAATCGGTTGAACGTAGAAACATTTATCTATTTTGATATATATCATTTATATATCAAAATAGATAAATGATATTTTATATTAAATATTAAATAATTAACTTAGTAAATTGTCACGTGCAATACAGGCCTCTTTCATACAGAGAACGAACGAGCTTGCTCACTGCGTGTTGGCAAACTCAAACCATTGAAAATTGTTTTATTATCGAACTATCATGACGTGTGGTGGTACACGTCACCATCACTTTTTCCCAAAAATAGTGGTTATCAGCAATGCACTCAATATTTTATATGTGGCAAGCAGTTTGTACCTTACAGTACGATTATAGGCGCAGTGGCTACGCAATTACCCTGTCGTGTCCCAGGTTCGTTTCCGCACAGAGAAAATGTTTTTAACCCACGTTTTCCAAGACATAAAATACACACTTAAATCTACGTACGATTTTAAATGCTGCGCATTTTTTATTTTAAAAGCCCTTATGGTTAGTTAAGACATAATTATTTGTCTACTTTTAACTCAATAATCATCCATATATAGTTACATCAAAAAAATGCGCCAACGATTATATGTATCTTACTTACTTATTATTTTCAAAATATAATTTGAATACTTTCACAGACACTTCCAAAAAACACTGTTGTCACTTAGTAAGTACTTGCAACTACTAGTAATTCTACTAAGTTAGTAGTTGGACACCCGGATTGTATCAAGAATACGCCTCTATAGACAGTGCAGGTGATGTGGACGTCTTTTATAAATGTCTGGAGTGTACCTTAGCTGAGGAATTCGCAATCATTTTGTAGGGTCAGCAAAAAAGTAGACGAACCGTAAAAAAAAAATGCTCGTTGGACTACGCACAGTGAAGGGTTCCGTAGTCAGGAGGAATAATATTAATTTTAACGACAGCAAATATAAGTTTGTATTTCCAAATATTATTCAAAGAAACTGTTAAAAACATTTTTGCGGTTGTAAACGAAAATATTCCACATCTAAAAAACTACACGTCGTACCTTTTTCAAAACAATTTTCATTGAAAACTCTACAAACTTTTTTTTTTCCAGACTGTATAGGTACTTCCACCGTATAGGTAGTTAAAAAGTTAGAGGGGAGACACATTTTTTGCGACTAACTATTGACTGAAATAAAAAGTCACATAGAACCATAATAGTTTTCTAAAGCATTAGGTAGGCACAGACAACCACTTTGTCTGTCAACTGAAACTTGAACCCAGGACATTCTGTTATTATCATCCCTAGGCTCTTGTGAGGTCCCGATAAGGAACAGGAGTCAATTTTGTCAAACAAATTTTATTTACGAAATTACTTTTTGGAAGCGTCGCCTAGAATTTTATTTTTTTGTACATTTTGACGTTCAACAGTGCCTTTTAATGGCCATTAAAATACAATTTTGAATGGCAATGTCAAAGTCAAATCATTTATTTAAAGTACCCTACTTGACTTTTGTACCCGATTTGACTTTGACAAATTAACAGTTTTTTCTTCATCAACTTATTTCTTCAAAAGCACCGTTATTATTATTTTTTTTCTTTTTAACATCATCATTCATATGTGCTGTCAAACATAAATTTCTAAAAGGAAAATAGTAGGTACTCATACAAATAAAATATAACCAATAACACAACATTTTTTTTCTGCCAACCCTACTTAGTTGATCTTGGCTTTGGCAGTCTCAGAGATATGTGACATGAAAACACAACGCGCTTACAAAAAACATCGCCAAACGGTTGAGCATAAACCATTGACCATCGACTACATTGTATAAAGTCCTGCACGTAATCTATGGTATTTCATTATCAATAATCCCACGATATTGTAGGTCATCAAGGTCTTTTTTTGAGGGCTTAAAACGGTAATTTTTTGTCGTTTTCAGTGAGTTTTTTTTTAGAAAGATCACTTTTATTAGAATGAAATGTTTTTAATGAAATGAAAAGACGGCCTCGAGTGACAGACTTTTCCGAGAAAATGTGACAGACACGAAGCACACTTGATGGCTGCTCACAACCACAAAACTTTTAAGTAAGGAGGTACAAATTATAATTATTTTGTAATTCCAAGCAAAATTCATCCCATAGGTGAGTCTTATGCTGCACACAAGTTTATAAATAACCACTTTAATTAATTATGCTGGTGTTTAAACGAAAACTTTAGCACCACTTAGAAAAATATAACACCTACATATATTACTTAGGTGATCTCAGTTTGTCAATACATACAAATAAATAAATAAAATAGTCTGTTCGTAATGTCAAAATAACAGCTTTTTACTAAATGCAAAAGCAAGATATGCGGCACTAATCAACAAAAAAAAAAAAAAAAAAATATTTTTTGTCTGTCTGTTTGTTTTTTCCGGTTTATGTCCTAAACAACTAAACCGATTTTGATGAGAATTTCACTAGCAGATAGGAAGTCAGAATTTATTTGTTATAAGGAGTAAGTTACTTTTCTGTTAGACAAAGCGCGAGCGAAGCCGCGAGTTATAGTTATTAGTATAAAGGAAAATCCTGCTGCCGGTATACCTAGTACTACATCTTTTACGAATGCCATAGCCGGGAAACAGTAACATCGGGTAGTCTTAAAACAGTAATTCCGTGAAAACCATATAAAATGCAATTAAAAATTAAAAAAAAAAATACGAAAATATTAAAAAAAAAAATCAAATGCTCATTATTTACCGTAAAAGCCTTAATCCAGATATCGTGAGGGTGATAAATTAAGTTAACAGTTGACAGTACTGTTAGAAGTGTTGACGCAAAAAATTCGCGGCCGCCTGCGCGTGCGCCGCATACAAAAATTACTTATTTTAGTAAAATTTACGGGATTTCTTTATTGTTTTCTTTATCGGGGTCTGTAGGTTTTTACCCTACTGAGAAATATAGCCTTTTTGGCGATTCGTGATAGGAATATTTTAAAGGATTAATCATTTTTGAAAAGCGGTTTAGGCTGTTAGGAGTACTTCATGTTTTTCCCGAGAAAAACTTTATTTTTTGGATAAGAAACAAAAATGTAATAATTGTACCTATAGTGGTAACGATCAATGGCCTATTAGCGGAGAGCCTAAACCGACACCTCAGGAGACACTCATTGCGCAGCTGGGTCAAGGACTTGGTGCAAAAAGCAGTACCTCAGTCCAGGATACGGCACACATAGCGCGGAGGTCCCTCTCTACAGCCCTGACCAGCGGTAGCTTGGACCCTATTCCTGACGCTGGTGTGCTTCTATTGCTTATTATTTTTATTTGGGAAAAATATTATTTACTAGCTGACCCGACAGACTTCGTTCTGTCAAAAGCTATTTGACTGTGGCAGTTTGTCTACGCGCAAAGGAAACTACCTACCTACCCTACCCTACCTTACCCTATCCTACCCTACCCTACCTACCTATCTACCCTACCCTACCCTACCTACCTACCCTACCCTATTCTACCCTACCCTACCCTACCCTACCCACCTACCTACCCTACCCTACCCTACCCTACCAACCCTACCAACCCTACCTACCCTACCCTACCTAACTAAAACCTTCAAATTGTTTTTTTTTTTTTTTATAAAATCTATTCTCAGACCTACCAAATGATGACTGACACGTTATGTCAAACGCCATAAAGTTACATTAGAAGATAGAGTTACCTACTTATTATTACAATAAAAATGTAAATATGGTCGTTTTCTTACAATATTTTTTTTTTTAACTTTCTTTAATTTGTCTTACATAAGAACCTTCTCCTGACAATAACAAACACAACAAAAAAATAATTAGCGAAATCGGTCCAGCCGTTCACGCGTGATGCCGTGACCAAGGGAAATAGGGATTCATTTTTATATATATAGATTTAAACTTCATGTACAATAGTGGTACATAGGCGGACTTAATGCCACAAGGCATTCTTTACCGGTCAACCTTAACTATAGTTACATAAAAACCGGCAAAGTGCGTGTCGGACCACGCACAATGAAAGGTTCCGTAGTTGGTATGAATTTATCCCAAGAACAAAACATCATATTTTAAAAACATGTTCTTCCATACGGAATGTATGGGAGAACATGTTTTTTCAACTGTAAATGTAATTTTGTTGACTATTACTCGGTAACTTGTGACGCCTACTTGGCTGTTATAGTTTTTCTTTTAACTTCGTTATTTAAATATACTACTGCTGTGATTTTTTTTACATATCCAAGTACAATCATTTAGCTGGCAGGGGGGGGGGACACTTAACTCTAGCAAAAATAAGCACTTTAAAGCCTAATATTTCAGAAACGGATCCCTTCATCGAAAAATAGTTTTGACAAACCCGCAATATTTTTGAAAGACCCATCCAACAATACCCCATAAAATAGACTAGGCAAAAAAAAAAAAACCCCACTTTACATGTACAGGAGGTACCCTAAATAACCATTTTATTCGTGATTTTATTTTATCACCTTGTCGGCGTGATTAATATGTATATTCATGCCAAATTATAGCTTTCTAGTACTAAGAGTCTCTGAGTTAAGCTGGGGACGGACCGACGGACGGACATGGCGAAATTATAAGGGTTCCTTGTTGACTACGGAACCCTAAAAAAGATGAATAAAATGAAGAAAATTTATAAAAAGTTGAATAAAGAAATGAAGAAAATGCGAGAAAAGTTTTGAGTATGAATGTGGATGACTAGGAGAGTAGGGGACGTCCAAAAAAACGATGGATGGACGTGTGAAAGATGATATGGATGGAAAAGAGGTGATTACTGTGATATAGAACATATGATAAAGAACAGTCGTATGATGTGATGATGAATAAACGAAACAAAGCGTTACCTGACCTCCATGGAGAAAAATCCTTTTCTCTCACTTAAAGGAAAGAGCGCTAGTCATCACGACTGGTCACTGACTGTTGAGGATTTCAGACTATAGACTAATTTTCTATTAATGTTTTACATCACAGAATACCTATTGTTGCCGTGGGATTTGTAATGTTTAAGGTGCACCTAGATCAATCCAGTCCGTCAGACTATCTCAAGACCTCATTAGTCTGGTGGTCGCAAACGTGATTGTTGAGCATGAGGTTCTGAGTTCGATTCCTGGATCGGGAAAAGTGTAATTAAGGTTTTCCACCTGGAATTTCTCAGTAGCAGCCCGTTGTCTGAATTTGTGCCCGGTTGATGGCAATAGGCTAGCCCCCTCTTACATGGGATTTAACCATGACTGGCTAAAGGTGGGTGTAACCCTTCGGGTAATACAGGTATGATTTTGTGTTATGTAGATCAATAAATCTACGTCGATGATCTCCTCAATATCTCCTGTCAGCTCATATTATGATGTCTGGGTTGCGGAGGTCAGACAGGCAGTCGCTCCATGTAAATACCAGTATTCCGGCTCGAAGGACCTTAATCCCACCACCACTCTCTTCGAGAGGGAGCAGGCTGCTGCAATCTACCGCGCGGCCACAGTGTGCGTAAGTAGATGTGATGTGAGGACATGCCGGTTTCCTCACGATGTTTTCCTTCACAGTTTTGAGAGCAGTGGTGATGAAATGACTTACACAAAGTACAAGTCGTAAGTCGGGGCCGTTGCCATTGGGCCACCACTGCTCCAACAACAGATGATGAGGATGATAATAATATTATCATGTCTTAAAATATATGTATGTTAGTCGACGCCGATCATCCGCAGTCTAGATATACCTTTACTTAGAAAGTAAAATAATCCATACAAATATTATAAATGTGAAAGTAACTCTGTCTGTCTTTTTGTCTGTCTGTCTGTCTGTATGTTACGTTTTCACGCCTAAACCGCTGAATCGATCGTCATGAAATTTGGTAGAGATATAGCCTGGGATATGGAAAAGGACATAGGTTACTTTTTACGCGATAGCCGACATCCACGCAGGCGGAGCCACGGGCAAAAGCTAGTATTATGTAAATAATTAAAACCTACATTGTTTTTGAACTAGCTAGTGACTTCTGTAGCGTATGTTTAAGAATAAGCTACTACCTGACCAATTACTGAGATATGAAGGTCAGAAAACGGCGGATTGTTCCACAAAAAATGTTCAGCCATCATCTGCTTGACTATGGGTACCGTGTTATCCAGTAACTGGGTTGTGGAGGTCAGATAGGCAGTCGCTCTTTATAAAATACTGATGCATAGCTGTATCTGGTTGGACTGGAAGGCGACCCTAATATAAGTAGTTGGAAAAAGGCTATTCAACCCCAAAATACTTTGAAGGTAGGCTATACAGATTTCAAAAATATACAGCAGACTTCCCAAGAAATCGAAACATCTAAAAAGTTAAAAAGGCACATCTTTCTTTTTCCCGTCTTTCGCCAAAAATCTAGACACGTTTCGTCCTAGATCTAACGTCTACATCTAAGAAACCAAGACGCCTAAAATGATGAGTCATTTTGAGTACTGATGTAATCTATTTAGAACAATGGTGGAGTCGTCATTTGTTTAATTTTTTGGGCAATGTGAAAAGTAAGTATAAATATCACTGCCATAGAGATTATTATAAATATCAACCAGCATGGTCTCAAAACGGTGTAGGAAATCGGCGCGATCCTAGAACCAAAAAATCAAATACCAAAATTATTATTATTATTACATCCAACCCGCACTGTGTCCGCATTGTGGATTACGGTCCACTCCCTCTCACAGAGAGGAGGTTGTGTCCAAGCAATTTGAATTATAAAGGTAAATTAAAAATTGTCTAAGACTAAGGCAAATTCATTGCATTGCATGGTAGCTTGAATAAATTAAATTCAACCTGCATCTGCAATTCAACCTACATCTGTTCAATATCTAGGTATTGTCGGAGCATTATGCTGAGCGATGGCCGTTTTGTGTGGATGTGACGCATATATTCCCCCAGCTTGTTCTTTTTAGAGTTCCGTAGTCAACAAGGAATCCTTATAATTTCGCCATGTCCGTCCGTCTGTCCGTCTGTCCGTCCCCAGCTTAGCTCAGAGACTCTTAGTACTAGAAAGCTGTAATTTGGCATGAATATAAATATTAATCACACCGACAAATTGGTAAAATAAAATCATGAAAAAATATAGTTATTTAGGGTACCTCCTGTACATGTAATGTAAGGATGTTTTTTGTTTTGTTTCGCCTACTCTATGGTGTGGGGTATTGTTGGATGGGTCTTACAAAAATTTTGCGGGTTTGTGAAAACAATTTTCCGATTAAGGGATCCGTTTCTGAAATATTAGGCTTTAAAATGCTAATTTTTGTTAGAGTCAAGTGTGCAAAACTCACCGTTTAGCTGGCAGGGGGCATGCCAGCTAAACGGTTAGTTTTACATAGGTGAAAAAATTCACGCTAGTAGTATATATAATTAAGTTAAAAGGAAAACTATCACAGCTAAGTAGGCTTTTTAAGTTTACGAGTAATAGTCGACCAACTTAAATTTGCAGTTGAAAAACATGTTCACCCATACAATCTGTACAGGAGAGCATGTTTCTCAACTACAATGTTAAGTTTGTTCTCGAGATAAATTCATCCCAACTACGGAACCCTCAGTCTGTCTGTCTGTCTGTCACAGCTGTTCACACAGTAGTTCTTGAGATATTCATCTCAAGAACTACTGATGCTATCAACTTGAAATTTAGAATAGTTTTAGATGACGTTTTTCCAACTATTTTTCAAATAAGAAAGAAACAAAAAGTTTTTTTTTTTTTTAAACGGACTGAATAAAGAAATTGTCTTATAAATTCGAAATGCGGCTACTAGGGCATGTGCGGTATTGTATAAAAGAGCGCTGTTTGCACATTCTCAAACATTTTTCTTTTTTTTAGGCCGCATAGTTTTCAACTTTTGATGAAAAATTAAAAAAAAAAACCGTTCCCCCTTATCTCCGAAGTTTGCATAGAGAAAAATCTGAAATTATTCTATGTGATAGAAGCTTATGGAAAGATTACAGGAAAAATAAAACTATGTCTCTAAATAGCACACTTTTTCAGAAAACAACAAAAATTACATTAGTTCCTTTATCTGTCAAGAGATGGCGATGACCTAAAACTGCAATATTCTACACCGCAGTGTTAAAATTCTCTGTCTCTCTTTTTCTCTTTCTGTGTTTTTTTCTCTCGTTTTATTCTCTTTTTCTTTTTTTTTTTCTTCTTTTCCTCGTTAATGAAAATTTAAAAACATTTCACGTTTCACAACGAAAATGTCCTCCTTATTCCTACATATTAGCAGGTAGCAGGTTGCTTTGGGCATGGGGTCTCAATTAGAAGAAATTATAATTAGTCTTGAAAAAAAAATCACAGATGGCAGCATAGGTAACAATTATGAAATTAACAATCAATAAAAAGCGTTATAGGGCCGATTTTGGCTAAGGTAACATTAGTAAAAATCAAAACTTCCTTGTTTAATGTTGATTCATCTATTTACACTCATAAATCACGAGAATGACACCTAGTATCTAGGCCGACTCCTAGATGGCGCTGTAAAACTACAGTATCTGGGACAATTAGTGATGCTGCTATATGTTAAAAAATCGAGGGAAAAAAATAGCCAGCTCAATATAGCCAGCCTTAGGGAGGTGTCATTTCTTTGTACGGGATATTGGGTATCTGTACGTAGTATTTATTATATTATGTGTGCTTTGGGTGAAGCACAGTTGTAGTTTTTCTGGGCTGGTACGGAACCTTCGGTGCGCGAGTTCGACCGTTTTTTTTTACTGGTTTTTTTTTCTTATTCTTTCTTTGCGTCATGTTTACCGCAAATAAACGTATTTCCTTTATTTATTTTTTTATCCTAACTACTCGTAATATGATTAATGTTCGTTTGTTACGCTTTCACGGCTAAACGGCTGAATCGATTTTGATGAAATTTGGTGTGGGGATACTTTGAACCTTGGGGAAGGACATAGGCTTTTTATCGACATACCAAACGGACGAAGCCGCGGGCGGCAGCTTATTATAATTATTAAAGCTTATTTAATTTTTTTTGTTATCCGTATTATATCCAAAATAAAAAAATGAATATAGCGTTATTTATGTTTTATTAAAAAAAAAACAATTGATCGTTTTGGAAAATAAGTGTCAATTTATCTCGCCTCGGTCGTCTATATCTACTCCACAGATGTTTTGTCTAGCCTGAAGGTTCCTGACCCCGTGTGAATTACCATCGCATACTCTACACATAACTCCACTTTTCATCGTGTTTAGAATAAAATAAATACTAAACATATCATTATAGTAATACTCTATAATGTATCGGTAGTACGTTATTTGGTAATGTCCACTTTTGGGCGGAGGCCTCAAGAAAACCGCTATAATGAGTTATTGATGTTTTTTTTTTGTTGCTTACGGGCCAAGGGTGATGTAAAAGGCCGCTAAGGACGCTGCTGCCTACCGTACCAATAACAACTTACTGCGTGGTACTAATAAACTGGAGTTTTACGTGAAAGAATTCCTTCAGGGAAGTGCTACTCATCATGTAGGGTCAGCTCACACCGAGACGCGACGCGACGCGACGCTGCGCGTACACTTTAAAAGAGCGACTCAATATATAACTTTATTTTCTACACGAAAAAATACACATTTCATTGTGAGAATTTAGAATCCGTTGTACCATGCAGCGCTGCGCCTCGTGATGCCTCGCGGCGTAGAGTGACATATCGCGACGCAGCGGTGCTTCGCCGGTACGCGCGGCGTGCAAGAACGGCGGTGCGCATCACGAAGCCGCGCGATTCCGCGCGAAACCGCGCCACGCCGCGCGACGCCGCGAGGCGCAGCCGATGATGCACTTCCAAATGGTAGACTGCGGGTGGACGCGGGGCGGGGGGAGCACGTGGCGAATGTAGACACGTTCCGCTGCGCCGCGCGGCGTCTCGCTGCGCAGCGAGGCATCGTGTTGCCAACGATTTTACTATGCGCCTCGCGACGTTGCGATGGGTCTCGCGGCGGCGCGCGGCGCAGCGCGAAATCACTGGCCTCTTCCAGTATCGTCGCGTCGCGTCGCGTCTCGGTGTGAGCTAACCCTTAAGAGCGCTGTCTCGGGTACACTAGCGCCACTCCTTTAAAAAAACATTACTTCGTGACTGAGAAGGAATGAAAAACAAAAAAAAAAGTTTCATATTGAGACACGAAGCAATAAAATACGATCTAGAGGTATGTGGCCGTTTTTCATTAGATTGAATTTTGTTGCTTCGTGTCAATATGAAACTTTACAAAAGGTATTAGAAAATTCTAGACACACCGAGACAGCTGATAGAGCCGTTTTTCATAATTGCTTCTCAGTCACGAGATAATATTTTTTTAAAGGAGTAGCGCTGGTGGACCTGAGACAGCGCTTTTAATGTGTCTACTCATCAATCAACTATCTTTAAGAAAAGCGGTTACTCAGGTTAAAGAATATGGGTGTCAGTATTTAGGCCCGACTAGACTACAGTTTTGCCTCTAACCCTTAGCGACAAATGGATTAGCTGATGCGACCTCACTGGTTATTGAGTGCATTCTATGAAAAGGGGTGCAGAGCTAATTTGCAACAATTTTGACTCCGATAACTTGAAGACCAAATTCGGATGTTTTCGAGTTTTATCGAACTTTTCAAGATTTCCTCGTCTCGACCATGCTAATTTTGCGAAACTTGCTCCGCTCTAGATGCTTACTTGATACTTTTCTAATAGCTCATGAACGAATGAATTTATTAAAAAATACTGTGAAAATTAAGCGTCATAAAGTTCATGTCATGAACATTTTCTTGTTTAGATGTTGGCTGTTTGACTCAATGCGACGGATTCTGTGCAATCAGCATAGCTATTCACAGCCGTCTGATACCGTCCGCGCCGACTCGAACATCAACCAATGTTATCAAAAGAGTCCTAAAGGTAAAGGCTGTTCACAACTCCAAAACCCGAATATTTTGTCAGTTTAAATCAACTAGACGATCGCCATTCTTCCAACAGTTATTTGCAGTCGAAATTGGTAATTGAAAATGAACCAAAATAAAAAGTGAAAAATAAAAATCTTTTTTTATTATATTTTGTATTTTTATTTTTCACTTTTTAATGCTGGTATAAAATCATCAAGATAGGTACACAAAGTGAAATAAATAAGTGTTATCGAAGGTAACTCAAAAACTACCCAAGCAAAGTTAATACAAATTATATGGGACCACCGCACAATATAAATTTTATTAACTTTGCTTGGGTAGTTTTTGAGTTACCTAACCAACCTGAGTAACCTATTTAGAAAATGATTTTTTTATTTGGTAGACCAAATAAAAAACTCATTTTCAAAATAAGTCCACAATTGACGGAGAAATCGGTGAAATTCCTATAAAAATTGAAGATTTCCCTCAATTTTCATGGGATCCCGTCATCAGATTCTGGCTTGATGACAATGAGACCACCTCGAAAGTATACCCTTTCAAACAAAAAAAGAAATTTCAAAACGGCTCACAATTGACGGATAAATCGGTGGACATACATAAAAAAACAACATACATACAGTCGAACATAGAACCTCCTCCTTTTTCGCAGTCGGTTAAAAAAGGGATGCACTTCGTATATACATATGTGCGTAGTTAACATTATACATAGTCACTCGATCTAGTGGAGGCTAAAAAAACAACAAAAACTCTTTTAATGTAAGCCGACATTATAATATCAAAACTTGCAACTCCAGTCACGCATTTAGAAAAAAACATATTGTGTTATTTAAAATTGAAACTGTAAGATATTTATGCAGTTTGCTACAAGAATTATGTGCGAACCGCGTCTTCATGTATCATAGAATATTGTTCTGTAACAGGCGTCCGTAGAATATGAGCCTGAACCAGCTGAATTGATTAGTGACAAATCATTGTCGTAGTAAAATATTACATGAAAGCGTAAAATATTCATTACACATATGCCGAACGTATCACCACGTCCACGGCCTATAGAAGACCAGCGGGGTGATTGCGTAACGCACTATCAGTAGGAATGGGTTTTATTTTACCAGTTCAACAACATTCATCATCATTTCATGCAGCATATGAAGCAATGGATTAGCAATCTTCTTCAAAATCATTCAGATTGTGATGGATAGTGTGTTACGTAATTACGATACAGTAGCGCTATTCTGTAAAAATCTCACCGTGAAAACTTAGGTGAAGTGAGTTCAAAGTGAGCTGTCAATCTCTTAACTCCCTAGCGTCCGGTAGGATGACAGTTTACTTGAAGCTCACTTCACCTGTATTTTTACGGTGAGATTTTTATAGAATCGACTGGCTAGTGCACCTACATTAAAATGTATACAAATAAATACAATTGAAGTGTCTGTTTGTAATGTCAAATTATCAGATTTATTACTTAAATACATCGAGTGAACGTCTGTGTCTGTGCTAATATAAACTGGGTTACAGACACAGGCGCCATCCTCTTACAGTTCATTGACAATAAGCTGCACTTTTTAGGAGGTTTGGTAAGCATAAAACTTAGTTTAACATAATTACTTAACACTTGTGCCATGTGGTGCCGGCCGTAAAGAATAGAACCACCCCATTTCCTCCCGTGGGTGTCGTAAAAGGCGACTAAGGGACTTACTAGAGAATGGGCAGCAGCGTTCTCTATGCATTTTTAACACCATACTGCGATCGCCAACCCGCCTGTGGCGATTATGGCAGAACCCCCCAATTTGGGGAGGCCTATGTCCAGCAGTGGATGTTTTTCGGCTGGAACGACTTAACACTTATTAATATTTATGTAAGCAAGGAATGGATGTGTGTGGTGTGAGTGTATGAGAGGGTATGTGTGTTTAGTTGTATGTTTCGTATATGTCACAGTATGAAATCCATACTAATATCCATATCCATACTAATATTATAAATGTGAAAGTGACTCTGTCTGTCTATCTGTCTGTCTGTCTGTATGTTACGTTTTCACGCCTAAACCGCTCAACCGATCGTCATGAAATTTGGCAGAAATATAGCCTGGGATATGAAGAAGGACATAGGCTACTTTTTTTCGCGATAACCGACATCAACGCGGGCGGAGCCGCGGGCAAAAGCTAGTACTAACTAATCAGTCCAGTACGCATTTTGAGCTACAATTTTTTTTTCCAAGCTGGAATCAAATCTGTGACATGTACGCGGCAGTCCCGGGTAAGCCGTTAACCGTACCAATATCCTAATTTTTATTTCTGAAAGAAAAAGCGAGCATTTTTTACAAAATAGTTGGGCAAACGTCATGTAAAACTATTTCAAGTTTCAAGTTGATAGCATTTATAGTCGTTCTTGAGATATATTTAGATATATTTCTTGTTCTGTGACAGACGGACAGACAGACTGAGTCGCACCATAAGGGTTCCATTTTACCATTTTGGTACTGAACCCTAATAACGCCTGTACTCTCCGAAGGGTTAGGTAAAGGTGTACCTGTAGTACACCCACATTTCGCTAGTTATGTTTAAGTTTCATGTAATAGGGAGGAACCTTATTAGAGGAGAAATAAAGAATTTATTATCAAGTACCGAGCCAAAGTAACGGTATCTCCTAAGATAGGCACAAATGTGAGTAAATTGTCGAAGGTACCGTGAAGGCATTTTGATTGCTGTTGGATAAAGTGCGTCAATAGGATTGATCTTTTATTGCTGTGCCTTAGCTGGTAGCTAAATAGAATTATATGCCAATCTGTAGCTGTCTCAAATCTCACTATAGTGCAAGAGCTCCTCAAACAGAGAAGGAACGAGCATCAATCACCACGCATACTGCGAGTCAATTTCAGACTAAAGTTCTATGTAAATAATTTGCCTGCTCAAATCATATTATTTCCAATACTTTCTAACAAGAAACTAGTTAGAACAATATCTGAAAGAAAATAATGGAATAATAAAATGGTTTTTAGTATCGGGGTCAATGCAAAAGTTTGTTCACATGTGACCTGACTTACTGAAATAGTCAATCATTAGTCATTCTTTAAAGTCTGTACTTATGAGAACTTCGAACTCCTATTTATAAGATAACTGTACATTTACTGCATTTATAGTAATTTACATAAACCTATGCAGAATATAAGTGTCATTGGTTTGCTACGTAGTGTGAGCACTACGAAGCAAACCAGCGTGTTCAACGTGAGGAAACCGGCATGTTCTAGAACCTACAAAATTCAAAGACTTTTGACATCAACCATCCCGCACTGTATCTGCGTGGTGACATCGCGCGCCCTCTCACAGACAGGAGTGTCCGGCAGTGGGAATGTTATCGGTTGAATGTACTAAGCGCCACGAACCTTGGAAAACAAGATATGCTTCTTCCGTTCATACTTCAATAGGCAATTTTTATGCAAAGATATCATTGGTCAAATATGAATAACCTTGAACATTTTGTTATAATACGTACATACGTACACATTTACGGTGTGATTTTGTTTCGACGTCAATAAAATAAGTACGTTGTGGAAAAGTGTGTGACACAATTATGTTTAACGCAACTGATGGCGCAGTGGTTAAGGCATTATTTACTGCGCCATGGCACAGGCCATGGGTCGCAGGTGTTGATTCTTGCACGGTACAAAAATTTTGTTTTGGCCTTTCGAATAATTCTTCCGGGTTTTTTCTGATTCTAGGTAGGCATATTATAAGTTGGGGGATTACATCGCTGATAAAAATGCTTGGCTGAATGCTGGTCCTGCTCCACAACCATAACTAATTGATTAACATTTGAAAATAATGTTGGAGCTGCTGAAGATTGTAAGACTATCTTTGCATTGTATATGGTACGGGTAATGCTAGAAGATTGAGTAAAGGAGAAAGAGCAAAATGGTCTATGAGCGGCCAACAACGAAATAGGTATTAAATGAAAGTACTATTACTAAGGACTAACTTTTACTATGAACGTAACATTGCAGCTCATTTAGAAAAAAAAATACATATAGGTAAAATACTTAGATAATAAGTGCAAGAAAATGTGCAAACCCATTTTATAAAATACTTATTAACATTAGTTTATGTCTTCAAAAGTATTTCAAAACGTTGTCAGCATACCGTTTACAAGACTCAGCTCAACAATGGGTTTACTACATGGACTACCTGAGTTCGAACGGCCCAATCAGCTTCGAGTGCAAACAAAAGAGCCGAGGTGTGGGGTGCGTGTGCGTCACTCGGCGCAGTCCTTCGCTTACCCTTGTGACGTTGTGTACTGTGCGCTCATCTACGGATTCTTTTTCAAACGTTTTGACCCTGGCTACCCTCTGGACTGTGTTTCTTCCTAACCTGATAACCTGGCTATTAACTCTGAACTTCTGTACGTTTGTGCTTGTGTACTTGGACTCTGGACTTGTGTACGCCAACGGAACATTATTGAAAAATGGCAGAAAATCGACCTATATGTGTTTTGTGCAATCGATCAGTGGTTAATAGAAGAAGGTTAGAAATAACCCATGCTCTTTTTGAGGAAAATGCTGCCAATGCTCAATATATTATTGAAGCTATAGCTCCACAGCAAGTAAGTATTTTTAGACTATTTTTTGGTTGTTTTTACCCGTATGTACGCACCCTATAGCGGTGATGGCCTCATAATATTGTGTCACGATGTGCATATGCGACACATCGTTGGGTGAAGTGTGGGCTCTTTATTGAAAGTCCACGTTACAGTTTTGATTGTATTTTTATGTACGTCCTTTTAGTGAATTATGTTATTTCCTTAAGCGTATGGTTCTTTTCTAACAATACTTAAGTTATAGTCAAAACAGATCTTCTCTCTCTTTTACACACATGGTGCATATGGAAACAGAGCCAACGTTATCTAGCTTCGAAATATAATAGAGGCCAACCACTCATTAACAATGCGTATGAGCATGACTCATTCGTCACGTTGAAAAAGAGCTCGGCATGTTCTACTATACAACACATGATTTAACTGAAACTGCTGTGAGTTTTAAATACTATGTTATAAACTATTTTCCTTTTCAGGTTGAATACAACGGCCGAGAATACGTTTGTCGACCCTGTTGGCAACGAGCTCAACGGGCTGTGCAGCCAAACAATAACCCTGCCCCGCACGAATGTGTTCTTCAAGTGGAAGAATATTCACGAGTGCCTAGCACCTCGGCAAACTGTATGTTTGACAGATGCCGTAGTGTTTCACGTCGTCGAATGCCTGAGAATGTAAGGATTACTCTTATGTTACATTCTAACTTATTCATACCAGACAGTGCCAGAATATGTGATGCACATTTAACATCAAATGATTGGGAAGAGCTCATTGATAGTCCAAATCTCAGACATGATTTTAACAGCTCTCATTTTGTGCAAATACTAGAGCTTTTTAAAAAAGCTGTTTTAAATAAAAATATTCTGGACTTTGAAGATATTGCAAATATGGATCCTAATGAGATTCATATTCGATTGGGCGTTAGCAGAGATCAATTCAATACAATCTTGGAACAAACGCCTTCTTTGTCTGAGTCAAACGCCAAAACAAAACTAGCCATTTATTTAATGAAGTTGCGAACTGGTGATAGCAACGAGAGATTAGCCACGCTCTTTAACATAAGTAGAAGGACTCTAGAAAGGCATTTAAAAACCGCGCGTGATGCTATATCTCTGGATTTTAAGCCACGACACCTGGGACTCGACCATTTAAATAGAAGAATGGTCGCTGACCGTAATCTTATTGTACCAAACGCGTTATTTGGAAATCCCGAGTCTTCTCCAGAAGAAAGGAAGGCAGTAACAATCATGGATGGAACATATATTTATATACAGAAGAGCTCCAACTTTTCGTTCCAGCGACAGACCTACAGTCTACACAAATACGAAAATCTATTAAAACCGTTCTTAATGGTGTGTTCCGATGGGCATATAATTGATGTTTGCGGGCCCTATGCTGCTACCGACTCAGATGCCAGTATTTTGGAAAGAATTATAAATGACGAAGAAGGCACATTTCACTGGTTTTACCGGGCTGGCGACATATTCATTTTAGATCGTGGGTTTAGAGACGTCTGTGGTGATTTGGAGCGATGCAACTACAGTGCCTATATGCCAGAAACCAAAGACCGCGGTGCAGACCAGCTTACTACTGAACAGGCCAATAGAACTAGGCTGGTAACTCTATGCCGCTGGGTAGTGGAAGTTATAAATGGCAGGTTCAAGCGAGATTTCAAATTGTTTAGGCAAGAATATTTTAATCGCGCCTTAAGTCACATGTTTGAGGACTTTCAAAACGCAGCGGCACTCATCAATGCGTTCCAAACACCAATAAAAGATAGTATTCATGCATCATCGTTCGTAAATATAATTAATGAACGTTTTGAAATACCGAACCTCTTAGCGGACTATGTTATCCGTCATAACATAAATAGACAGAGGGCATCATTTGAAAGACTCAGCAGCGACCAACCTATTTTTGAAGACTTTCCGGTTTTTTCTGAAGAAGACCTAATTCTGTTTGCACTTGGCACATACCAAATCAAGTTGGCTCGCAGCTACTACGCTGAACACTTAATTGAAGGCTTATACAAT
The DNA here is from genome assembly GCA_947523025.1 of Dryobota labecula. Classification (NCBI taxonomy): domain Eukaryota; kingdom Metazoa; phylum Arthropoda; class Insecta; order Lepidoptera; family Noctuidae; genus Dryobota; species Dryobota labecula. The sequence continues at coordinate 116,104 of OX383310.1, read as the reverse complement.
ATCGAAGTATACCGGGAGCGACAAATAAGTCAGCTCAGAGATTTTATTGAAGAAGAAGATATTTGGTTATTACGTGTGCGAATACAATCTAGACATGTAAGGTCCAGAATATATTATTCTTATATTGTAATTAACCGACAAAGACAAAATAGAGAAGCAATTGCTCATTATTATTGCAGTTGTTTGAGTGGAAGGCGCACAATCGGTTGTTGCGCACACGTTATGTGTGTAGTGTGGTATCTGGCATGGGCTAGACATCAAGACGAGGATATTTTATTACCGGCATCAGAACTCAGTGCTATTATTGTACATTAAATGTATGAATGTGGACGAGGCAAAAGGAGTATGTAAGGATCGTAGCAAGTGGCGTTCTGTGGTTTCTGCCTACCCCCATGGGAAAAGGGCGTGAGTTTATGTATGTAAATGTATGTAAAATAAATGTATTGAAGTAAACAAGTCATTTTATTTTATTTCCTTATTTTTAAGACTAAATCTTAGTAATTAATACGCTAAATCACAGGCTTACATATCTAAAATAAAAATGTATTTAGTTCCATTAATAATGACACTACAGATATAAAACTTCTTGAACCCGTTATTGTAGGGTGATATTAAACCAAAAAAAAATAAAATGTTCCTGGCCGCTGATAGACCAAGTGCCGTACGATTTTGCCCATTCTCCTTTACTTAGAATCACCCGAGGAGTTTGGGTAATGTCCGAATAATAACTACAATACGTTTTAATTCGGAATTTACCCATACTCACCTAGGTCTACCCAAATGCTGGTTGGGTAATGTTAGAATAATTAGTGAAATTAAAACCCAAGTGCATTGATAACTTTAAATTAATAAAAAAATACAAGTACTTAAAGTAATTTTGGCAGAGGTAATTCTTTTAGGTTGGTAATTAATATAGATTTTTTTTTATGACAAAAAAAAAAACAAATATAAAAACTCATAAATTACCTACTAATGATGTCATTCAATTATGTAGATATTATTTATTTATGCAAGACAAACTGCTGTAACACTATGAATTGCACAATTTCCCTGTAGCGTGTACACTTCTTTGTAGCGTATTTTCGCCATTTTGTCACTAATAGCACGACGCACTATGGAAAATGGTAGAACAAGCGCATATCAAAAATGCTTTTTACGAATATCATAATTTGGCTAATATGACTATTTTATTAGGTTCTCTAATAGTCAAATTATAATATTCATTAGGATTTTTTCACTTAATAGGCGAAATATTTTTTTTTTTCATAGATAGAAATACATAGAAGACAGAAGTGCCAAACTCAAGTCTTTGCGTATACATGTTTCAATACCATATTGTGAAAAAAATACTTCGTATAGATATGCAGTATTATACATTTTTAGAAATGTTATTTTATGCTTTTTGCGATACAGCTTAATGATTTTAAAAGTAAAGAAAAATATTTCAGTAATTACTTAAAAAGTGACATACCTTATTTTTCACTCATATTTTTTTTCGTCGAAGGTTTTCAGTGTTACCCACGTTTGCCCAAGCGCTACTTTTTGTGTTGACTAGTAGTCTAACTATTCATAAATATAATGCAAAAAAAATCAGCTGCGGATATTTGCGGTTTTAGAAGATATGAGAAAAAAACTGATAAAAGTCAGAACCCGAAAATTGGTATCTTTTGCGGTTTACCACTGACACCATTCACATGAACAATATGGAACTTTTTGGATATTTTCTTCATTATTTCGTGGTAAAAAAGGGATCTTATCAAATTTGCACTCAGTTTGCGTGGGAAATTACAAGATAATAATGATGTAGGTACCAATTCGATATTGTCAAATGAGTATATAAAGGGAAGCAAAAACTATTCGAACCATCTACATCAGTGTAACTTCAAGTGAAGCAAATCTCATCTACGCCTATTATTTCTGCAGATTGTGAAGTGTTAAAATGCTTCAGCTGTACCAAATGAGACTTCATAATCCCCTATATCGAGGGCGGCAAGACCATGGAATCATTATCCAAAGTTTTAGTGGAAAAGCTCAATGTTTCTGAAAACAACTTGTGTTTTATAATTAGTGACATACAAAGGCACATTCTTCCTATTTTCAACAAACGCTGGGCCCTGGCATCTCGGCAAAAAGAAACATTTTTACAGAAGAATTGTACTTGGTTGGACTCAAGGTATTCGTTAAATTTATCGGATTCTGAACAATATTCTACGCCATCAACATCTAGCCAACGAAGAAGAGCATGCGTGGCTTATGGAGACTCCTCAGAATCTACCAAGAAGAGGAAAAACACTCTTCTACTCCAAGAATATGTCTTCGAGCATATAAAAAACGCCTATGTGCAGGGACTACGGACTTTACGTGAGTACACAGAAGCTCATCTTGTCGAAGAATTAAGAACCGCTGACACTCAAAAGAAATTAGATATCTCAAGTAAGTGGAACGACTCAGACCAGATGAAGATTCTTTCCGATACGGAAGCATTGAGTGCTTTTATAGATTTGGATCTAACAAAAGCACAATAAAGGTACCTGAAAAACTTAACCAACGAACGAAAGTGTTGTATATTCCCGCCTTACTACAAAATACAAGAAATAACCACCATCTTCTACAATCGAAATCACGAATACTTATGATAAAGTGATTAATATCCAAGATTTATTGGATCATACTGCTGCTAGAATTTTAAAAATCGATTCTGTTTTCCAAAAACAACATAGAACATTGATCCTTTATTGTAAATGGGGATGTGATGGTTCGTCTGATCAAAGCCAATACAAGCAAATACTTGCAGCAGAGTCGGTAACAATTTCAGATGCCAATTTGTTCATCACTTCATTAGTCCCCATCAGATTAGTTGACGTGCAATCGGGATCCGTTGTTTGGCAAAATCCGGTACCTTCATCTGTCCGTTTTTGCAGACCCATTTCTATTGAGTTTTGTAAGGAAACTCCAGAAAAACCAAGGCAGTTGTCGATGATATTAAAAAACAAATTAGGGCTGCACAAGCATCACTTATAAACAAAGATGGTGTTGTAGTAAATGTGAAACATGAACTATTTCTAACGATGATCGATGGAAAGGTGGCTCAGGTCCTTACAGATACTCCATCTGGTTCCACATGCACGATAGGTGGGGCTACTCCACGGCTAATGAATGACCTATCGAAAGTAAGTGCCAGACCTGAAAACGAAAACGCCTACCAATACGGATTGTCCACCTTACACGCCTGGATAGATAGGAAATATGCAATATCATTTCCATGCAGCGACATGGAAATGATATTGCATATTTCCTATAATCTTTCGTTTAAGACTTGGTCTGCTTCAACTGAGGAAAATAAGAGATTAAAAAAAGAAAAGAAAGAACTTGTTCAAAAACGTTTCAGGGAGGAGTTGGGATTAATCGTCGACAAACCTCGGCAAGTTAGCGGGAATACGAGCGATGGCAATACCGCACGAAGATTCTTCTATAATAGCACTTGCTCATCGGAAATAACAGGTGTAGATGAGGCATTGATTAAACGCCTATACATTATCTTGCAAGTTCTTTCTTCTGGAATGATGATCAACCTTGAAAAATTTGGGGAATATGCAATAGAAACTGCAAGAATCTATATAAGTAATTACGATTGGTATTATATGGCATCCTCCGTTCATAAAATACTCATACACGGGGAAAACGTTATCAAACATTTTGCGGTGCTTCCTATTGGACAGCTATCGGAAGACGCACAAGAGTATCGCAACAAAGACTACAGAAACATACGACTTCATCATGCCAGAAAATGTTCCCGATCTGCTACAAATGAAGATGTCTTTAAAACGCTTTTATACACGTCAGATCCATATATAACAAGTTTGAGAAAACCGTACGTAAGAAATGTGAAAGAACTTGAAGAAGAGGCACTAAGTCTTTTAAACGTGGCACCTGAAAGTGAACCCACATTTACTGACCCTGATCCTGAAGTGGTATAAGTTAAAAATAATATTTATATTTAGTTATTACTTATATTTGTACCTAGCTACATCATTTCCTGAAGCCAAAGTATAGGATGTACCTATTAGTAATATGAGTTTAATTTAGTAAATTATTTTCATATATATATATTTTCTTTACTTTGCTTGTTGTAATTAACCATGGTTTAATCTTTTTAGTCATTTTGTACTTGTATTCCACTTGAAATAAATATTTAACTATTTTTTTCGTGATTTTTTCCCATTTCTTTCATTCTATGCAAAAAAACATACATAGATATACAAGAAAACACTATAAACTACACATCATTCGAATCTCCAAACCTTACTGCATATTTGTGCCAAATTTCATCACGATACGACAAAAATTCATGAAGTTACAGATTTTTGATCCGATACCGACCTATATTTTCCATAGTGCGACGCGGGGAGTGGACAGGCGCCCACGCGCTTGGTGCCACGGAATCCTTCGGCCATCTAACATTACCCTGCCAGTGTTGGGTAGACCTAGGCATGTAATGGTAAATCCCGAATTAAAATTTATTTCAATTATAATTCGGACTTTACCTAAAAAGCTTGGGTGATTCTAAGTAAACCCCGGTAAACTTATGTTTACTCAATATTCTAGCAATACCCGTAACATATACCCTCAATCACCTTTGTATTATATAATTGCATAGCGCAAGTGTGAGTACTATTTACTATAGAGCTACCATTGACCGGTAATATGTCTTTCATTGACTTGAATGTGCCCTGGCGGCTGAGAGTATGTCATGCTCACTTAGATGTCTCGCTGATGGTGGCGTGTGTGTTGGATCATTTAGCTCCCTTCAAAATGGTTGAGCTGAATGGTGCTAATCCATGCGTCATGTTCGTGAACGGGCGCCGTCAGTTGGGACTGGTCATCTCTTAGCTGCCACCGCTTATTTTAACAATTTTATTTTTGAATTGGTTTTTTTTTCTTTTCTATTTGTTGTACAGACGCCAGCACATCAAGCTACTACAATCTGTCAAATTTCTTTAATAGCTTTTCAACTTTATCACTACAGTATAAGGTTCAAGGTTGATTGCGAAAATATGACAGTTTCGGGTAGCTTGACCTGCTGGCGTCTGTACCTACTGTGGACGCTTTTAACGTGTACGTTTTTATTTTTTTATTTTTACATCGTTCTCATATTTAGTTATAAATTCAACATTACAGATGTAACTGATGATGATGTGATGTGTGTGTTGACGGCATGGTTGGCGCGGTGGCTAAGCGATCGACTGCTGCGCTGCATGTCGCGGGTCATGTCGATTCCCACACGGAACGAATTTTTGTATGACCTACAAGTAATTGTTCCGGGTCTGACTGTTTGTGCATGTGATTTTAATTTTTTGTAAACGCATCCACGATACAGGAAAAATTCCTAGTGTGGGGCAAAGTTAAAAAAACAAAAAAAACTAATGTTTTTGTAACATTTTAATTTAAAAGAGTCCATGGAGTTTCTTGCCCGTTCTTCTCCATAGGAACCTACTAGACTTTTGAATGGGCATGTAGCTTCATTTTTCTTACTGACCGACTCCTTGACAATTCAAAAGTGCAGTGAAGTGGAACTTATGAAGAAGACCACAAATGGCCACCGGAACTCCTTAATGATAAGTATTTCACGGATGGCGATAAAATATCTCGATTGAGATAGTTAAGCGACTATGAAGCAAATTTAAATAAATAATTCTACCATCGAACTGATCTGAAGATGAAGCCGGAAGGTATGCACCGGAACTCCGTAATAAAACAATATCCTAGCCGTGTTTGGACTTATTGGAATTGTCATGATATGCTGCACTCGGGCTATAAATGGTTATTAACCGATTTTTATTAACTTTGCTTGGTAGTTTTTTTTTTTTGAGATAGCTTTGTTAATACATATTTAACCTACTTCGTATATCTTGTGTCATTGTTGTTTGTGCGTTGTAGCAAGTAGTGATAATCGAATTGTTGTGGGGTAGGTACGATAACAAAAAAAAAAAAAAAACTTTTTTTTAAAGTAGGTATTTCTAACGTTTTGCCCGTAGGTATATAGGTAGGTACTTATAGTTTGAAAAAAGCTGAGCCGATGCATATTTTTAGCTAGATATTATGTAAAAGATCGCCAGGTCAATGGCTTGAAGGCCCTGTTCTGTATTCTGTGGTCGTCAATATTGTTATTCGTCCTCCACGGTGAATCTTAATAGATTGATACTATGTTATATGATACTATCACTTTGTCTGATACGTAAAAGCTTTATTGTCGTAGGTAGTTCCCTAGTAGCATTTTTTGTTGGCATTTAATTGGGCCACTTACAGAGGTAAGTGGCCCAACTAAATGCCAACGAATAATGTCTTATTTACTGGTATAGAAAGTCACCGCAATGTTTGGCAGATTCGGCAGATTTAATCAAAATCAAAAGTAATTTATTCAAATTAGGGAGGGATTTGTGGCTAAGTAATAACTAGCTACGCTTGCCGCGGTTGGTCCGTGGACAGGTGAGCTCTTTACATAACAAGACCCCTCCGTCGGAAAGCACGTTAAGCCGTTGGTGCCGGCTGCCATTTATAGATCTTTGACAGTTGTTACGGGTCGTTAGAAGCCCGAAAGTCTGACAACCAGTCTTACCAAGGGGTATCGTGTTACCCAGTAACTGGGCTGTGGAGGTCATATAGGCAGTCGCTCCATGTAAAATACTGGTATTCAGCTGCATCCGGAAGCCGACGCCAAAATAGGAAAAGGCTAGGCAGATGACTTATTCAAATTAGGCTGCGAAGCAGCACTTTTCGAGCATCAAAATCGAAAGTTCTACCTATCAGTACAAGCTGGCCCAAAACCCTCTCAACAGAGCACAGAGGGTGACAGCTGACGGGGTCCGTTAGAACATCAGGCGGGCCAATACCTACCTGCCCCGAAGTGAGCGTGAGTGCTCCAGCCTGGGCCAGAGAAAGTTAGAAGAACACCGTGTAGCTTTCATTGATAAGTTTCTGAGAGACACCTACACCTGCCCCAGGACATCCATTCATCCATGAATAGATTTCCACACGACAAAATAATTTGCTTCAAGGTAGATTATCGCCATCTAGTGACAATAATGGTAACTAAATGAGCTAGCAGAGAACTTTGAAAACGCGAATGTAATCCTACAGATGACGCTATTACATAGAAAGTTAGTGTTGCCATATTTCATAGAATAAACAATATTCTACTTTATTCATTGTTTTTAGGGTTCCGTACCAAAATGGTAAAAAGGAACTCTTATGGTGCGACTTTGCCTGTCTGTCCGTCTGTCACATCTTATCCAGATGTGACAGACGGACAGTAAAAAAATACTAATGTTATCAACTTGAGGAACAGTTTTAGATGACGTTTGCCTAACTATTTTGCAAATAAAAAAGTTTTTTTTCTCCCCTAATAGTTTGTTTAATATTGTAACTGTGTTTTGCTGCTTGTTTCACGGGATTAGGCGCACAACCACATTCGCAAAATGACATATTAGAATTTCGCAAAATGTCACATTCTCAAATTGTCATATTCTCAAAACGCCACATTGCAAAACGTCACATTAGCAAAATGCCATAGTCGCAAAATGCCATTTTCGCAAAATGCTCTTTTCGCATAATGTCAAACCTCGAAATTTCACTTCGAACACAGTATTTTTTTTTATTTGGACGTTAATATGTTTTTGTTTTTTTGAATGAATGAAAAAAAGTAGTTCCTAAGTTTTAGATAAGTGGCGTTACTTATCTAAAACTTAGGAACTACTTTTTTACAAGCAAATCGTAGAATCAATGCTGCAGTTCAATTAAAGTATGTACCTACCTACTTGGTATTTTCACTTTTCTATTTCTTAAGCCCGATGTTTTAACCTGATGGTACTGTAATGTCTATTAATTCCATATAGTACTTTTTAATTTTATTTAAATGATTTTATTTATTTGCAAAGATAAAACATACAAACTAAAAATAAAATATTTATACCCTATATACCTACACGAAAAAAAATAAAAAGAGGGGAAAGTGCTCATTGGGCATCAAAAAATTCTTCCGCATCGCCGTCAGTGGAAAAAGTGCCCAAAAGGCTGGCAGCGTTGCCACGTTGGATGGCAACGCTGATTCTTTGGCCTAAAAATAGGCCAGCCCTCTGGTCACGTGAAGAGTCGACCAACCGCTTGGCGATGTCCCGATATACACGATGAGCACTCGGACCCCACGGACCTAATGTTTCAACCCCAAACGGCTCAAAAATATAACTCCCTATAAGGTTGTTATATTTGCGCCGTTTGAGGATTTCTGCACCTGCAGCAGCCGCCCCAGCACAACCCGCCGTGCTAGGAAGATGGGATGGCGCGAGGGTGTCGACACAGGTTGCATCCCACACCAAAGGCCTACCCAACTTCCAAGGCATTATGGTCATTCCGTCTGGCCTCTTCCCATCGTCACGTGCCAAGCCACTGGGTTCTAAAACAGCTGGCACCCCGGCGGTGACAAGAGCCCGACGGATAATGTCATTAATACTGGCGTGTCGTGCTAACCGACCAGCGCTCTTGCTGCAGGATAAGCCATGGTGTCCGAGGCGGTCGACTGCTTCACCGTATTGACAGCGATGTGGAGCCACGCAAGGAGCGCCCAGACGCAGACTTGTAGCGAGCCGGAAAGTGGTGTCACCCAGCATAGTGCCTATGTTGGGTGACGGTAGTGCCTGAAGCCAAAGGCCCGACTCCCATTCTCCCACAGCCAGCAGGCGCGCACGCTCAGCAGTATTGGTGGACGTATTAATGAGGTTATTCCGTACCAACCTGCAGAGCGGCTCATCCCACTGTCTCTGGGAAGACGGGTTTTCGGGCTGTACCGTATTTGGACAAGCCACTTTCCAGGCATTCACTGCATCAGTCAAACACGGCACTTCAGAGTCAACCTGAGAAGGGGCTAAAATTCTTTTGGTTAACTTTTCGGTGCTGTGGACCGAGGACAGGAACGCCGGTAAGCTTAAACTAGAAATTTTGCGGACCCCGAGCCCACCAAACCGAATGGGTAGTGTAGCTTGCAGCCAGGCACGGTCGTCCAATGCCACATTTAAAATAGATGTAAGAATACTTCTAATAATTTGATCGATTTTGTCTAAAAGGTGTGGCTTCTTCCATAGAGAGGAAGAGCGGAGAAAATACATAAAAGGACCGAAACAGCAGTATCTGATGAGGGTGAATGCCGAATGTAAATTAATTTTAGAAAGTCTATCCGAAATATCATTAAAATGTTTAATTTTTTCGTCAACGAAAGGTGAAAAACTGTCTTCTAAAATTGGGGAACCTAGGAGGTGTAGTGAACTTTTTTCCAATACTTTGATATCTGGGGCTATTTTATTGAATTTTTGTAAAATGGATTGGCTGTCATTATTGTCACAAAGGTAGATTTCACATTTTGAATAGTTGAGATCAAGGCCGATGGAATGGAACTGCTGCTTTAGGAATTGGAGATCTTTGAGAACAGTATCTACGTCACCTCCTAGAATCCCATCATCTAAATACCACACATTAAATTTTGAATTTAGTTGCTGTATGATGGGGTGGATAGCCAAACTGAAAATGACTGGCCCGAGAGGATCACCTTGTTGGCATCCGACTGCAGATTCCAAAACTTTTTCTCTATAAAGTAATTTGGATGGGTGCCTGTAGCATTGCCACAAAAAACCATAAATTTCCGGTAACTCTTTTTTTACTTCAGCCAACAAAGTGTCCCTGTTAACGGAGTTGAAGGCATTCCTAACGTCAACCTTGAGGATGATCTCACCTTTACCGGAATTTAAAAAACTGGAAAGGGCATGTACGGCAGCCTCGCAGCCCCCTTTGGATCCAAAGCCAAGCTGGAGGGGCTGGAACTTGTTAGTTAAAATTTCGCCGTACAATTTGCAGCATATTTTGGCTGCCGTACGCCTGTAGGTGCACCCAACGGCAATGGGACGAATGCCGCCGTCTCTCTTGCGCAGGGCACATAAGTTAGCCCCGTACAAGACATCGACGACGGCATCATTCACACCGCCGTTGAGCATCAAGTTAATTAGAACCGCAAGCTCCTTCAAAAGTGACTCACCAGCTTCCCCGGCGCCTGAGCTCAATAAGTCTTTTAAATGTTGAGGAGTCAGGCCGTCGAGACCGCCGGCGGAGCCACTTCGGAAGGAGCTCACGGCTGCAATGAGCTGGGGGGCAGTGATGTTAAAAGAATTTGAATCTGGACCGAGAGGGAGAGGGGGGTCGGGGAAGGTGAGACCAACCGCAGGCGCTGGATGTTTACTCTCCAGAGCTGAAATAGTTTCTGGAGAGTAGGGAGTAGGGCCACCACATCGCTACTGAAAAGTAGCCTGGCCGCTCCCCTGATGTCACCTTCACTTAATTTGTATTCTACATGTGAACATAAGCCTCTTGGTGAAAGGTTATTGGAAACAGGTAATTTTGGATCTAAAATAAGGGTCGAATTAAAACAGTTATCTTTAATTTGGTTTGTTAATGTTTTTTTAGTTGCCAAATTTTTTTGTACATGTAGAATCCTATAAGGGAAGGTAAGTAATTGCTCCCAGGCACTTTGAGAGTTCTCCTGGGTCGCAAGACGGAGACATTGCGCTAAACACAGCGCAACAGACCGTCTTGCGCCCCGGGGAACTCTCTTTAATACTGGGGTAGATTTTTTTAATTTTGCCAATGTTTTCCACAAACTGTAAACTGGAGTTGTTGATGTTGAAGATGTGGCTGGGGGGCACAAAGGTACACTATGAGGTTTGTGAACCTTACCATAGTGTATCTGTAGCCCCCGTGCGCCTTTAAAGAAGCGTGGCTGGGAGCAATGGCGACATCTCACCTGGACATCGAGCGATGTGGCAGGTTGACTGGCACTATTATCGGCATCGCTACAGCCGGCATTTAACATAGATATTTAAATACACATACCTAATAGAAAAATAAATATGAAAGTAACACAAAAAACACTTAAATAACTATTTACACAAATAAAAAATTCACTAAACAAAAAAGATGTAACTAAAATTGTCATTTCCCTTGTGACAGCAGCTTGACGGCTGCGGCGCGGCGCACTGACGCACACGCGCGGGCCTAGGGCGCTGCGGCGCCGCGCGTGCAGAGTGCCTTCTTTTTCTTTTCTCTATGTCTGCTCCGCTTAGCAGCGTGCCAGCTACCTCTCAGTTTTAACGATGGTCCTTGTAGTTTCAGTAACTTATGTGGCCTACCCAAATGTACGTTCTTTGGTTTTGTTCGTCCAATATAATAGCTCCTTATGTTTTGTTACTGAAAAATGCGTGCACTGACTGGACAGGTCCACTCAATAGGTATGTGTGGTTGGTTCTTCTTTCTTCAAGAGACCATTTCAGATACCAATCTACATTGTCTTCACATGAACTAATCAAGATTATGTCTGAATTTGTTTATGTAGGCCTTTCTTCTCTTTCTTTCCTTTTTCTTCAGATTTTTCAATTTTAATATTAATTTATGACATGTTGATTCATGACATCGCATTTACGTTCATAAATACAATTTATTTTTTGAAAATTTGGATGTTTGTTACTCAATCACACAAAAACCGCTGAACGGATTTGGAATAAATTTGGTGCACAAATAGTTTATAACCTGCATTAACACATAGAATACTATTTATTCCGGTAGTATATAATACTTGAGTGGATTTGAAAGGGTAAATCCAGTGAATCTATTTACTTCGGGATTGTGTTGGTTCATTCGTCAAATATTTTCCAAATATTTTGATATAACATCAGGAACCTAGTTTTTGCTCGGTAGTAGCAAAACATTAATTTATGTAAGTAACTCTTGTGACCACTTTCTCTTGCATCACCATTGTGAGAACTTGTCGTGGTTGCATCCGATGAACCGACAGGACTCGTAGGAATATTTCTGTCCATGTGCCGCAAACTGTCATCGGCATCCCGGATAATTTCGGCTGTGACCTCTTCGGATTATCGCCCGCCTGTTAGCGATGAGCCACTAACGGTCCGCATGCTGACACGTCCAGCGTCAGCTCCAGACCCCCGCGATCGCCCCCGAGCTGCGGCATTAAAGGTATTATTTAATTATTATTCTCCATATTGTGTGACTATGCAAGTGCACCCAAGGACAACCCCCGGTTGGTGTAGGGCTATTGCAGGTTATGGAAACAAAGATATTGGACTATGGGTTTGGGAATCTAAAGTGGACTCATTACCTGGAACTATGGAGGGAATAAGGCCCCTGCCTGATCAATGTTTTATACATATACTGCCCAATAGCTCGCTATATGCTGCCCTGGGGTTTTATGTATCTCTCTCGGTCTGGCTCCTCACCCTAGATCTGTTTCAGCAAAATAAACTTTACACAAACGAGTTCAGGTGCACGCAAGCCCCAGCACGACGACGTCAACGTGGAGGTGGCGGAGGTATTATTAATCGTATTATTCAATTATTACTCGTATTATTCCATTGCTTCCCTTATTATTATGTGACGTCGTTACTTCCTGGCTACGGTCTAAACGGTAAGAACGCAACATAGTACAGTACACTACAGTCATTGATATAATAATACAAAGTATATCAATGACCACAGTGCAGTTTTCCTATTGACGTTTATTTCAGAGTCTATAATTACTCATATTCAGGTACCGAGTTATGGCAAAGACATTTAAAAATAACGACAAAGTAATTATTAATAATTATTATTAATCATATTTATTTTAGCGGCGAACCACTATTTGTCCGTGAGTCAACTGATACCTACTAGCGAAATCTGTGGCAAAAATTTATAGTTTTCTTCACCATTGAACTCACCCTTTCTTAGGTTCTTCACAGAGTGAAATTTAGGGAAGTAGGTACTTATATTTTATTTAATGATTATTCTGTCTGTACATGTTAAAATAAAAAACAGAATATATTAAAATAAGTTATATTACGTAAAATATACATTTTACACTAAGTGAATAAAATACAATGTCTTATCTTCATCTTATTTTATTTTATTTTTACCGATAATAGGCTCGTTTTTGATGTGGCATCAGCGCCTCTTCATTAAACCAGCGCTCTGGAACAGATATAAACTTTATGTCACACACACATATAACATCACGCATGTAGTCCGCCAAGGAGTAAGCAGAGCCGCAGAGGTATAGAATACTATATGATTTACTGCCCGACCCGGTCATATAACCTAGGGCGAAACGATAGCTAGTTATACTAACGAAACAGCCGAACTTTAGTAACGTATCGGAAATAGAGACACCATTGAGCTATCGTATTACCCAGTTTCTTGTGGAGGTCAGGTAGGTAATACCGGTATTCAGCTGCATCCTGTGCCCGTCAGCGTGCCCAATTACCCACACCCGGCAAACTGAAAGACAGCAACGCTGCATGAGGAAGTACCTAGTGTCTGAATTGAGAATTTGAAGTTGGGAACTTGTCAAGCAGTACTCAATAAAGCCGCGACATTCTTAGGCCGCTTTTACATTAGGACGTTAGCAGCGCGACAGTAGCGCGGCAGAAGCACAGTCCTTCACATTATAATAACAGCCGCGCGTTAGCAGCGCGGCTGTCGCACCGCAGTTTAGATCAGTGTGGCGCACTTCATTTCAAAAATTCGAATATAAATTCATATTTTTCGAAATCAGGAATAAACAATGCACATAATTCTTGCCAGTAATTCTTTTTTAGGGTTCTGATGTGGTAATTGTTGCTTCTTGAGTCCCATAAAACAGGACGCATTTGAATTTCAATAATAAATCGTTTGGTATCAAACTCGCTCATTGTGTAGTCTATAATTACGTACGTTTGCAACACTGGCTCATCGCCGACTGAGCGCACGCGGCGGCCGCGGCGGCAGCGCGCGACCGCCGCGCGCCGCGCTTCTGTTTAAACTATGAAATTCTGGCAGCGCGACTGTCGCGCTGCTAAATTCGCCTAAATGTGAAAGCGCTCTAAATTTCTTGTTTTTGTCGTGATAGCGTCTTATAAATCGATAAACGCCGGCCGCACACACGAAAAAGCATGACTCATTGTCACGTTCCGCCAGAGCCGAGTGTGCAAGCGAGAGCGCGGAACAAGCGATAGAGAGGCACGATCGGTCTAAGCGTTCGGCTTGTGACGCAATGTTTTCTTATGACGTTATCACGTAAAATTATCGTCCGTAAGCCAATTTTACAGACAACCAATTATTTGCAAAGAAATGAAATTTTGCGGAAGATTTCTTAACTTCAAGTGTAAAATTTCGATGCGATCTGTCAAAATCACGCCAAAAGTCACTGAAAAGATACTTTCACTATCATCATATGTCTAGCCTTTTCTCAACTATGTCGAGGTCGGCCTCCAGTGTAACCGGATGCAGCTGAACACCGGTATTTTACATACTTTAATTGATACTTGCAATATACTGGGTCAAATTAAATTAGCTAGCGAAACTCCACAGTCGTGATGGGTATCGATATCTTAACACAACAAAACAAATAAAAACCGGCCAAGTGCATGTCGAACCACACACAATCAAGGGTTCCGTGTTGGGATGAATTTATCCCAAGAATAAACAACATTGAAGTTGAAAACCAAGTTCTTCCATATATTCCAACTGCAAATGTTTGTTTGTATGTACGCACAATATTGAGAGATTTACCATGTTATTTTAAGAACAAAGACTTCCTACAGGTTTTTCTGTAATCTATATATGTAAAGAATTATTTTCTGTATTTTTTTTTTTTCCAAAGGTTTAGGCTCAGTAGTTTCGGAGATAATGGTATATTTTTTAAATCGGGGTGGTCGATTTTCATCTATTTTTTTAAATTACTTTAAAAATATATTGTTTTCAAATAAAATAAAGAAAGATATATGTGAAATCCTTACAAATCCTTTTTTTTGTTGTTGTGTGCCTCCCGAAAGTGTCCCCTTAATAAAAATTCATTTGTTTAAGTTACACGTCCGTGTCCGTGTCCGGGTCACAGAATTTCATATACAGTGTGTACCAAATTGCAATCTAAACGGCCCAGTAGATTCGGAGCAAATTGGCTGTGACAGATTGACAGACAGACTGACAGACAGACCAACACACGAGTGGTCCTATTAGTGTTCCGTTCCTTTTGAGGTACGAAACCCTAAAAATGAAATTGAGGTCGGGGTCTATAGTAGGTTGCCTATCGTTCTTTAATAATCTACTGATATTTGTATAATTTTCTTAAGAATTAATGTTAAAGTCACCACAGATAATTACTAATTTATTACCAGTTGCAAGTTTTGCTAAAACATCTTCAACTATCCCTGCGTTCCGAGTTGCGATAATATCGATATTCGCGTGCTAAAACCCGTACCGAATTAGCGTGAGCGCGATAACGATGTCCCGTGAAACGTCATAGATGACGTCATGACATTCGCCATCTTGCGATAACGCCGACCATGCCTTTTACTAATATCGCCGTGAGCGCTGTCAAAAATGACAGTGTGCTGTGTTGTTTTGAGTCGCATCTTATCGTATCGTGGCATTTTCAAAATTGTTCTTCTGGCTACAGTTGCTACCTAACCTAAGAAGAACAATTTTTTGGTGTATACACATAGAAATACTCTAATATCGTTTTGACATTGCGTGAGCACCGTGAGCGCGTACACGAGCGTTCCGAGTTGTTGACAGCCCTCGGCTGTCATAATCGTAATATCTAAATCGGAACGCATGTGAGACGATGTGAGCGCTGTGAGCGATTATAGCCAATTCGGATAGCGGCCTATGTCGACGGCACGGTTGGCGCAGTGGTTAAGCGATTGACTGCTAAGCTGCGTGTCGCGGGCTCGATTCCCGCACGGAACAAATATTTGTATGACCTACAAGTAGTTGTTTCGGGTCTGGCTGTTTGTGTATGTGAGTTTAAATGTTTGTAAACGCACCCACAATACAAGAGAAATTCCTAGTGTGGGGCAATGTTTAAAAAAAATCTTTAAAGTTTTTGGTTTTAACAACTTTTAGTTAAGATAAGAGAAGAGAACCACCATGTAGCATTGATTTTCGGTTAAACAACTGGCAACACTATAATTCTCATAGTTAATATCATTTCATAATCTTTTAAACAACTCTCAGTTAAACAAATAATGTCAAACAATGTTTTTTCTAATAACAGTTCACTATACCCGAAGTCTCTAATTCAGATAAATTATGTAAACAAAGTAATGTCAAGAAATGTCACTGTCAAAATGACAGGACAGTGGTGCAAAACATTTTATCATTAAATGTTTTTGTAAATAATTATCGATAAAATTTAAGTGAATTAATTATAAGAACTATGCAAACAAAATACCGTTGCTAAACAATGTTTTTTGTAGTGTATCGGAGGCACGGTATATGATAGTCATAATCAGCCCTTTTAAGAGCCATTTAACGTTTTCGCGCGAATATCTAAGATTTTAGTCGCCTAATTTACCATCTTAGTGAATTCTCTGGTATTGGTGAATATATGTAAATAATAGATCATTCTTTCGTATTGACACTTCATGTAACACATTTACAAAAACTTATTTGTGTACTTTGTAGTTATTAATCTCCCAGAACTAGTTTACTGAAAAATCATCGCAGAGGCAATTTCAGACTCCTATTTCTATAATTAATATTTATAAATTTGACTGAAAAAAATACACAAAGCATCAGACATATAGTTTTGTCGACAAATGACGTACTAGAATTTCGATTATTAATAACATTAATAGGTAAAAAAAATAAAGACTTAGGACAATTTTTACGATTTATTCGCGATATTATATTGCGATTTTTTTGTTTGAATAAAGCGTAATTACATTTTAAAAATTATCTCAAAATGAACTATGTTCTTTAACAAATCGAATTCTCAAGTTTGATTAAAATCCCTTCATTTAATTAGCCACAATATCTTTTTTTTAAACACTCTAAAAAAGAATAAATTGCGATGCACAAGTGGGCACCGTTTAGTACAGCGCGAGCGCCCATCTAGGAAGGACCTGTGCTACTTTTTCCCGCGTCTCAATTGTCGAGTGCTCATATCGTAACCGTGATATTATACTACGACCACAACATTTTGATGCTTCCCAAATTGACTCGTTTTTACGAAGATTGCGTATTGCCGGAAATTATAGACCCTAGAAAAGCAAGATCAATGCCTTTACGACAAATATTTATTTAACGTAAGTGATAGTCATTATTACTTGACATTATTGTCAAATAATAATGACCAACACTTATATTTTGTACGATGTGATTGTTTTCCTGTTCATTTTTATTATATACTTTCAAAACATATATTTGTATTTTTTTATTAGTCTAGAAAGCTTTAGTAGACTGAATAAATAAAATAACTTTTTTAATAAATCTCTACATACCGCATTATTATTATAATGGCTCAAGATTATTTAGTCCGTCTCAACACTCGCGTTACACTGCTTAAATTGTGTATGTGTGGATAGTTACGCTCACATACACAGCGCTGCCGTCTTTTACCTAAACTCGAGCGTTAAAATTTTGTGAAATGGCTCTTAAGCCCAGTGCTAGACGTAGGCGTCCCAAAATCGATTTCCAATCGAAACAGTTTATAGCCGTTTTCATCCAAAATGTGGCTAGATATGCTACTTAAATATGAATCTATTTATGAGAGTTGTAATATTAGTGTTGTTGAAGATGTTAAAAATTTGAAAATGTTTGGATCTCCTGCAATGTTACCAGTATCATAAAATATTTTATACCAGAAAATCTCCTTTTATTAATAACTTTGTTTAAAACCGAAAATTTATAAAAATTATGACGGTATGATTACTTTTTAATTATTATTTCTTAAAATCAGTACTTAAAAGAAAATAGAACCTCTTTTTTCGCAATTTTATGTGAATTACTATTACGAAGATATTTTTTTGTTCCCCCTTTGTTTACATAAATTATCTGAATTTGAGACTTCAAGTATAAATAATTACAAGTTTCGCTAAATAATTTAATTTGACCTTGAATAGTATTTACTAATTACATGACTACATATCAGTGCAAAAAATGCACTGATTCTGAATCGTCGCGTAAGTTCCTCTGCACCTTACCGTAAGAAAGGCGATACATACCCTATCTGCATGATATTCTTAGTGAGCCTCTCCGTGCCGCTGGTCACCACGAGTTGATAAACACCCTCGTACTCTTTGGTAAACGGCTTGATTGAGAAGTTGATAGTAACCGTCGTGATTTCTCTATCTTTCCCTTTCACCATCTACACAAAAAAATAAAAACAAGCTTGAAAATAGCAGATATTTAGCGCTACAAGGATCTTGTGACGCTTTAATGACATTGACGGGGGCGCTGTAGGTAAACATTTGTGAAAGTGTTTTGTGAAATTATGTAAAACAAGATGGCGGCGTTAGTTCAGATTTTTGCCGCGCGCCCAAAGATCCTTGTAGGTACGAATTGTAAACGTGAATATCTATGTATTAGGTGGCGCATAAGTAATCACCTGATTTTCTAAGGCAACAACTTTTTTGTAAATAAGAAAAATCTTTCTGGTTATGTTATTTATTCGGACTTATAATTTTTTCACGGAACATCGACAAAACTTTTACCAATATACGCTGTAAAGACCGTCTACTGATGCCCAATTGCGTAGCACGTCGTCTGGTTGATGTTTTTGGGTCGCATTGGACACCTGCATCCGCAGCAGCGATATTCTCGGCAGAACGACTGCTTTTGGGATGGCCTTGGCTAAGAGTACCCTATGTTGAGCCAGTCTCTATGAGTGGCCAATCGCAGCAATTTTTGCGCAGTTGGTGTTGTACGACCGGAATTGACGACGAAATTCACGTTGGGTTAACACTACTGACTGATAATTGGTTAAAAACATCGAGACATATTATATTCCGCGTTCTTGTAAAGCCTGTGGTATAGCGCACCATGATTTTAAGATGCGTATTTTACATGTGGAGTTCACCAATGCCAAAGTCGCAATGACTAAACATTCCATTTTCAAAAATGAGAGCATCTTCCACAGAGGTAATGATAACTTATGCACCACCTAAGTATGCATGTAGCTAACATCAATTACAGGCCACATTTTCAAATTATGTTCTATGCTTGACTACGGAACCCTAATAATAGTTCATAAGTGCTACGTACCTCTGACTTGTAGGAGTAGAAGGGATTTTTATCATCACTTTTCAGAGTTTTGTCGTTGATGTAAATCTATGAATTAAGATTATGAAACAAAATTATCATTATTTATTAAATTAATAGAATTAGCATTTCCATACAACGTGGTAATGCTGCCAGCCTTTTGAGCACTTTACCTGTTAACAGCGATGCGGACAAATTTTTCGATTCCCCCTCTTCTTTTATATACACATGTACAGGCAGCATTTAGCTGACCCCCCTTTATTATTATTATTTAATACTTCAAGCACATAAATGTACAGAGGCGGACTTAATGCCATAGGCATTTTCTACCAGTCAACCTTTGGGTGATGCAGAGATAAACAGTGGTAGGTGCAATTACGAAAAAAAAAAATTAAAAAACTTTGTACTTTGTATAAATTGTTGAGATTTTTTGGAATACGAATCGACAGAATTTTATAATTCTTAATTTATTTAAATACAAATATGAAATCTATCGAAAACTAGAAAAAATAAATAATATCATACGATTTGTTAGTAAAAAAAAAAAAAAACTTAACCATTTGAGCAAAGGGGGTCAGCTAATTGCTATAAATGACTGTACATTATTATTATTATTTTAAGTCTGTTAACTTATGTGTTATGTAAGTTATATGAGTGCTTCTCAACGTCATACAAAATGGAAAAAAGAACTTAAAAAAATTTACATTCTTCTTATTCTGCTTCGTCTTAGCGTGTTGATGGCAATCTAAATAGACTCGGCCCAGAACTCGGCTACGTGTTTGGCGCCATCACTATCGACCATCAGGCACGATAATATTCAGTATCACATCCCTTTCTTCATTATAAAAAATGTGCGACATCTATTCAGTAGGTAGCCATTCTGATCTACCGACGTTAATTATACTCAACCTCGTAATTGTTTTGCCACTTTCGACAACAATATACTTCCTTCAAAAAGGGCCTGATCACACGTACCACAATTACGACAAAGCGTCGGCAAGCAGTGGTTATGGTTACGTGGAAATAATGTCGCTGCAGCTTCTTGCAGTTGCGTTGTGGTAACTAAAAAAAATCGATATGGTTTCGTTGTCGCTAGTAGATGCCATGTGATTACGTTTGTAGACAGACCGATCGACTCCGGGTTTCGTAGAGGAAGCACGCCTTGACTCAACGAACTCATGCAGGCGGGACTCGTGCACATTGTCGTCGTATCGACGCAACGTTGTGGCTGCGACGCGACGTGGCCTTGATGTGGTCCGTGTGAATAAACTATTCATTTTCATATTAGTCTAATTGAAACATGAGTCTTCACGTAAAAATAGGCCTTGTCGTTTTTATGACGTGTAAGTGACATTGAACCTTAGGGTGGCAAACCAATTACGAGGCCGACGATACACACGTGGATTCTGTTACGCATCTTACCATAGCGGGGTCACACTTCGCCACGTTGCAAGTGTAGACAACTTTGTGCTTGAACTCTCCTGAGGGAGGAGGCGGCACTAGAGCGCTCATAGTCACGTTTATCACTGGAAGATAACACAAACATACGAGTATAATAATCAATCAGAGAAGCGTTAAAGCTAAAACAAATCAAATAATAGTCTAGGAACTTACTTGGTGCTGAAAAATATATAAATAGAATTAATTTCAAAACGCCACATGTGAACCGCCCCTAACACAGCTCTGTAATCACAAAGTCGAAATCGTAAACATTTTAGGGTTGCGTTTATTTTTATTTTGTTTATTTTTTGGAGTTTTTACTTTTAATGGTAAAGGCACGCATTGAGCGAGCGTGCTAATCAATGAATGAGAAAGTGTCTTTTCAATAGACAAAAAAAACTTACAGCTATCTGAAATAGAACGTAAAACCAATATTAATTATTTTAAGTAGATACGTGAAATGAAACACGCTTTCATTTTTTTTAACTTACTTTCAATTATAGCTAATGTTTTTCTGTGTTCGGTTTGGCCGATTTTGAAGATTCCCATGTATACGCAAGCATTTGTATCATCAAAGCTGTAAAAAATAATATATTAAGGTTACTTTTACTGTCGTCCCAGAATCCTGCATCGCGATACCGACACATAACTGTGCTGCTGAGGAGTTTGTTGCTCCACTTCTTCTTCCCAACGAAAAACAGAGGAAGGGCGTTTTGTGGGACTGTCTTACGTAATTTTGACGTTCAAAAAGTGTTGATTCTCAGCCTAATATGAATAATATTGAGTTGTCCTGGGTACAAAAAGAAAAACTGTTTAATCCGTCAATCAAATAATAAAAAAATATTACATACGAGTATTTTTTGCTTTGTCTTATTAATAAAAAATGACTCAGATAATAGTTATTTATGCAACTGTTGTATAATAAGGGGTATTAAAACACGAATGTGGGTTTATCACACGAGGCGAAGCCGAGTGTGTTATTAGTATCACATGAGTGTTTTAATACCTAATTAACAGTGGCATACAAGACTTTATCTACACCCATGATATGAATCCCTTCCTTACTCATTAAACAGATGAGTAAGGAAGGGATCACCATCCTCGTAAAAGCAAAGGAGTTGCATTATGAAATTCAGTACAACATTATAACTCCCGTTTAGATGCTACGAGTATGGTTATATGACACTGGGTGTTTTAATGTTGGCAATAAGCTAACTGTTTCAGAAACTTTTTTAGAGGATTTATAGCATGGGCGTAGATAAAACACATTAAACTTGGGGAGTGGGGGCTCGTTACGTCACAGCTACGTATAAAATCTAGCGAGCAGTGACGTTATGCCACATTTGAACTCAATGTATCGCCGTAATGTTTTGATTACGTAAAAAAAGAAAAAATACGTGTCCAATATTTTTTAATAATCTGATGATGGGCAAAACATTTTTTTTAGTTATCTTCCCTATTATATTACTTTTGATTAATTCTGATTTTCGTGCGGCCGGAGGATTCCTCCTTTTTGTATCAAAGAACCTTTTAAGGCTCGACAAGACTGGCGCGATATTGCGGGCGCGACAGGCAGCGCGACCCTTGGCACGCCCGCGATATCGCGCCAGTCTGTACGAGCCTTTACCCAGATGCTCCACCGCCAAAGATGGAAAGTGTACTCACTGATCAAAGTCAATGTTGACAGTGTTGTTGGTCGATGTACCGAGCCCCGCGGTGACGTTCTGTCCACGACAGCTGACGGCGATGAGCTGTCCGCCCGCGCAGGCGTACCCGATCGTCTTCTGTTTGTAAGCCTGCCCCGCTGGCACCGAGTCTCGAAGGATACTCACCGCACAAGCTGGCGAGTACAAAATATATAACTATTGTCTACATTTCTTTTTCATTTCTCCTTTCGCAGGTCTGCTGGAAGAAATTTCTTAAGAAATAAGCAGTACCTTTGTACTGAAATTATAATGATATCGTATCTCTAAGTATTTAACTGTGTGTACATAAATAATAAAATAAATAAATATATGATGAAATCAGGCACTAAGCATAATCATAACCGGAGTTACCGACATAGCTTGCAGAGTAAGAAAGCTGAAGTGGAAGTGGGCTGGCCACGTTTGGTGAATGACCGATGGCCGGTAGAACAGACGAACGAGTCCTGGAGTGGAGACCGCGTATCGGCAAGCTTAGTGTGGGACGCCCCCAGCTAGACTGATCGACGATCTTAACAAGGTAGCTGGGACAGGCTGGATGCAGAAGACGGAAGACAGGGTGTTGTGGCGCAGCCTGGGAGAGGTCTATGTCCTGCAATAAGCTGAGTTGATTGATTGATTGATAAGTATAATCAGCTTTTTATATTTCCACTGCTGGGACACAGGCTTCCTCTCTGTGAGAGCTAGTGGGCCAGAATCCACCACGCAGGCCCAGCCCCGCGCTGGGCCTGCGTGGTGGATTCTGGCCCAGTGGGTCTGGGTTGGTGGATGTCACGTGTCTTCGAATTGTTGGTTCTAGGACATGTTTGTTTCCTCACGAGGTTTTCCTTCATCGTTTTGAGAGCAGTGGTGATGAAATAAATTGCACAAAGTTATGTGCCTGCCTGGGTTCGAACTCAGGACCTACGACACATCGATGCTCTTAATCGGGCATTACTTTGCAAACTTAATCCTTCAAATACAAAAAGCAGGGTCATCTTTAAGTCTGCAAAGTTTTGCCAGCTAATTGAATTACACACGTTTTTCTCTTCCATTATCGCCTATCAGCCGTCACTTTCACTCCTTTTTCTTTCATATCATCCAACCATTTGCTTTGCTCTTCCTCTCCCTCTTAATCAACATTTACATTCATCACTCTTTTAGTTACATGCGCTTCCATGTAACTAAAAGAGGTTGATGTTGTTGTTGTTGCGCCTCATCACATGCCCATGCCGAGACAAACGATTGCCTGCCATGAAATAATAAAGTATTTAATACTCGTTGTTCTATTACATTGTCCCGGTGTCTCTCCACTGCGGCGAGTCCCAGTAGGAGGCTGTTTCCTGCGCCCGTCAGGCAGTGGTTCGTCCTCCGGTTCCGGTTCCCCCTCGGGCGCCAGTTCCGTCGTAGGCTCCGGTTGCCCCTCGGGCGCCGGTTCTGTCGATGGCTCCGGTTCCGCCTCTGACTCCGGTTCCGTCTCAGGCTCCGCACTGGTAACGGACTGAGATGTCGGCTGGTGCTCTCCTTCCTTGGCCGGGAATCTGCAATAAATAATAACTTCATGGCACACACACCTGTTCCTTAAAGGAGGAGGTAGAGGTGTAGTCACATTTCACCAGTCATGCAAATCAGCTGTTCCATTCATTTATGTTCACTTAAGGAACATAATTTAATGCCAGGATAATAATTATGAATAAATAGTTAAAATCATCGATACAACTTCAAACAAGTTCAAAATACCTTTTGAATTACTATTTCAGGAAATCATAATACTTGAGGTCAATTTGGACTAATTCTGTGAATTTATTAGGTACTAGCTTTTGCCCGCGGCTTCGCCCGCGTGGATGTCGGATATCGCATAAAAAAGTACCCTATGTCCTTCTCCATATCCCAGGCTATATCTCAAAATCCTAACTTAATATTAATTTTAATGTGATTCACTGTGTGAATAGAAACCCAAACAAATGATTTAATATAGTAAAAGTACTTATGTTCTGAACGTGAATGAGTCTTTACCTAAAGATAACAAACACAAAATCAAAATACGAAATTTCACTCAAATTCTTAAAGCAATCAATTGTACCAAATTACAACACGAAATAGAATTGCGACACAAATAATAATTTTAAAATAATTCACGGAAGTACCAACAATGTGAAAACAAAACGAAATCCTCCGAAATGTCGCGTTTATGCTGATAAAACGCTCGAAATATCTAATGAACACCATTGGTGCATAACTTTTCTCAGGGTCACGTTCGCAATTGGACGAAATATTTGACGTTTATTTTTGTACTTGCAACACGATCTGGCGTTAGAATTCGATTAATCGACTAATACTTGACCGGTTGACATTTTAGCGGGAACACCACTAAACGAACGAAAAAAAAAAAAAGAAAACAAATACGTCTGTACTCTGTGGTCGTGTGGCGGTGTGGCGCGGTGCTTGATGTAAACATTCATCAAGGTTGTACGTGCGTAAAGTAATGGATTCAATGTGAAAACGGTTTAATCCTAGAAGAATCTTATACAGAATTACTGAGAAATAAGTGTAGATTTCGTATTGAGTGTTAGTTTATCGAAAAGTGATAAATATGTCAGTGAAAAAGTAACGAAAGTTTGGAATGCACAAATTTTGATCATAAGGCCGCCGCGTTTAGTAATGTTTTTATGATAAATATTTTTGTATACTGTTTGAAATACACATAAGTAGCTAGCTTATTTATTTACGAACCTAATTTGGCTAATAGCTACTGATATTATAGCGTATTGTTATCGTAATCGTATTTCCAAGGGTAAAATTCGGCAAACAAATACCTACAAAAAGACAATAAAATGTATATAGTATGTTATCCTTAAGAGATAGACATATGCCATCGCGAACTTTTTTGAAGACCTTTATAAGATACATAATTCCACCATACATTACATAAATTGGCTTATTTTTTTCCGACACCTCCAACAAATATCGTTAATTCATAAAGAAATGCATACAAAAAGTTAACAAATTATATACTAAAACCTTCCTCGAGAACCAAGCTATCCATTGGTGAAATCAGCATGAGAATCGGTGCAGTAGTTTTTGAGTTTATCGCGAACAGACAGACAGACAGACAGACAGACAGACAGACGCGGCGGAGGACTTTGTTTTATAATATGTAGTGATATACAAATAATTAACACTGAAGTGGTTAGTAATGTCAAAATAACAGGCTTTACTAAATGCATATCTGTATATCGGGTGTAAAAAGACAATTAAGACAAACAAGACAAGACGAAGCCGAAAGTTAGATCTATGTTCTTCCCATTATTGCGATATATATTTTTTTACATTATACTTCTATATAATTAGATAGTTAATCAGTTGCGCCAAGAAAAACAATCAAAACAAATAGGGTAATAATAAATAAAGGATAACAAATAACTTTGCAATTACGAACTACGAGAATACGAACAAATTAATCGGCCATTTGGTCGACCCGACTAAAACAAGTCGACCCTCTGCAATCACCAACTAAGCGGTGCTTTTGCGGCTTCTCAATTTGGACGAGATTTAAATAACTTAGATATTCGTATGATATTCGTGGTGGTTGCAAACAAACATCATGAGAAGCTAATGGCGCCATGCGGTAAGAGTCAGGTAGGGCACCGAGCGAAAAAAGCTGAAACTAATAAATAAGATTTTATTGTAATTTGGCAGTGCATACCTTGTCAGAAATTTCTGTGCACGCCACTGTTAGATAGATAGGTTTATTGTTATTAATCTATAATAATTTAAAAAATATATTTAATTTTGAAGTAAAAAAAAAAAAAATCTTCCCAAAACTAGAACCTACTGATCCGTAAGTGCCATTTGTGGAATAAATTTTTAAATAATGAATTGTTCCACTAATTGCCACTAATTGCTAATATCAATATGGGCCGTATGTGGAATGCCTCAAGTGCCATTCACTCAGCGGATGCCCAATATGGAATACGTCGCAGCGCGGGAGTATTAATTTACCTACTTATTAATAAGTAGGTAGGATTTTTCTGAGGTACCTATAGCTGTATCTATAGATAAATAATAAAATCGTAGCGAAAAACCCAATAACACTTTGCCTGACCCGGGAATCGAACCCAGAACCCTATGATTAACAATAACGCTTGCGACCACTAGACCGAGATAGTTTTTTTTATAAAAATGTAGCTGTTATTTTAGTATATCATGGTGTCTTACGTATTCCACGCAAACAAAGTCGCGGGCAGAAGCTAGTGGTACATACTTCTCAATCATATTTTGATCAACATACAACCTGACACTGACACCTGAACCTGACTACTAACAAATTGCAAAAAACGTTAGGAAAATTGAATTTCGCCTTAACTTGACATAATGTATGACAAAACTGATTTTATTTCTCGGTTGGTCTCAAAGTAAAAGTTTCTCGGCTTTGCGTTATTTCAAATACACCTTGTGTACTACTCGTGCCGGATTAAGCCAGCGCTGGGCCTAAAGCACATTCTGCTGAGGTTCTAAAGTTTAGGCGATTAAATAAAACAGTACCTACTTTTACAAAACATGATTAATTCATACGAACGTCAAAGCGCGACGCCTAGCGCTTGTTACGTAGCACACCTAATACCTGCTGCGTGGCCAGTCTGTCGATCTATTCTGTAAAAATCTCACCGTGAGAATTCAGGTGAAGTGAGCTATCAATAGAGTTAATTCCTAGCATCAGTAAGTAGTGCTATTCTGGTAAAATCTCAACGTGAAAACTTGGTGAAGTTAGCTGTAACTGAGCTGTCATTCCATCTAATGCTTAGGATCGCTAGGGATTGACAGCTCACTTCACCTAAGTTTTGATGAGATGTTTACAGAATAGACAGGCTGGCCCTGTGTACAACATACCCTATTTCCATTAAATTTTTAGTGATCTGTTCCCCGTCCATAATGAATACGCCTTGGAATATGCCCTCGTAAGCCGAGGTATACTCTGTGATGCCGATCGTCACCACAGTGTTTTCGGGCTGAAAGAAAATTATTTTCTGTTTATATAAAATTGATATCTAATCTAATTTAATCTAATCTATGACGTATATTATTGTAATCGTTTAGCGTTTCATAATTTATATTTAATCTACACTGTATTAATTGTTTTAATTATTTAATTGTGTTAGTATCTGCGCATAATATAGTGCATGCTGTGCTTTTCTATAAGTAATGAGGCGCTTAGACTTACTCGTATGTTTGCAATGTAAAAATTGTAAAGTAATAGTGTACTCATTATCGAAGAGTCTAATAAATAAATAAATAAATATAACAAACGCTGTGAAATTAATAAATGTTGCCCTTTACACATTGATGTATAAAAAAGGAAGATAGGGCACCGCTCCGTCACGTGAACATTATTGGACTAGAAACAATTCCATGTAAACACACATACATTTCCCGATGTCGTGCAACTTGCATCAAAAACCGAAATAGAGAGATATGACGCGTGCTGTAGCGGTCAATTGTGCTGGTCAGCATAATTTATGCGGTCTACGTCGGTCGAGGAGCGAGTACCTAATCTTCCTTTTTATTTTTATACATCACAATGCCTTTACATAACACTAATAATAGTGAAAACACATTGATATACTGAACATCGGTTGTACGTTGTTTCATAGCTATTAGTTTTATAGAATTTCGTGTCACATAATTTTTTTCTCATATTTTCGTTTCATAGAATAATCAATACGCAGAATACTTACTTTGAAGATTTTTAAATCATTGATTTTTGTTTCACATAAAGTTTAATGTTAGAATAGTCGTATCATAGAATAACAAATCAAATATTCTTTATCCATTTGTGTATTTAATATAAAACTTATTACCAAGAATAACATTTTACCAATTTTTTTATTTTTAACAGCATTTTTTTGCATTTTGCAGCATTCAACATGCAACATACAGCATGCAAGCAAGCATGCAGCATGCAAGCAAGGAAGCATCAGCATGCAAGCGAGCATGCAACATGCAGCAGGCATGGTTTCTGTCACGGCTTCGGCGCTGCGCGCCTACGCGGATTTAAGTTACACTCTAGGGGTAGGGCAGACAAGACTACGTGGAGCCGGTTTTGCAGCGATTCGTTTCTGTCACTAACTTATACCGAGCTAATAATATTCGTTAAAAAATAATTTCACTGTTTGATAAGCAAAAAAATGTGATTAAAAATTCATTGAATTGTGTTTTTGTGAAATATGTTTCATTCAAGTAAATAATCTTTGAAACAATAATGTTCGAACTAAAAATACAAGGACCAAATATTACTATATGAAACACTTTCTGGGAAACGAAATTCTATGAAATTTCTGTCTGCGAAATAAGGAGACACCACTGAACATCACGTCAGTGCTAGAGTGCTACAAAGATCTTTTAGCACCTGAACGACATTGACAGGAAGGCGTTCGGTAAATATTTGTGAAATTAATGTCAGAGAAATTGTATCAACAATCAAGATGGCGGCGTTCGTTCCAATTTAGCGTTGTACGTACCAAGTAGTAGGCTACAGAGCCAACATTCGACCTTCGCGTGGTGGTTTCCAGAGGGATGCCGTTGACGTTCACCTAGGAACAGGAATTCATTATGTATGGATATTCGATCTCGTTATTGCTACCTTTAGGTTTAAGGCCCCGTTGACGGCCCCAAGCGACGTAACTTGTAACTAGAGGTGAGACGTTTATACCGGAACTAGCTTTTGCCCGCGGCTCCGCCCGCGTGGATGTCGGTTATCGCGTAAAAAAGTAGCCTATATCCTCCTCCATATCCCAGGCTATATCTCTGCCGAATTTCATGACGATCGGTTCAGCGGTTTAGGCGTGAAAACGTAAGATACAGACAGAAAGACAGACAGATAGACAGACAGACAGACAGAGTTACTTTCACATTTATAATATTAGTATGGATAGGTTTTTGGCTAGACGCATAAAGACCAATTGCGTGTCCACCACATAAACGCGTCTCGAATATTTAAGGCCGTACCCTGAGCAAATGACCTTGCGCATTCGTTCCCTCTTTGCCGCACCCCACCTCTACAATACTTCGTAAAAATTATTAGCGCTGTCTGGCGAACAACTTACGAACTATGAAACTGCGACTAGAACAAATCACAGATCTTAGAATACACGGACGCGGTATTGAATAAAAATATATTTTATTTCTATGAATGAAAGAAACGGTGCGCCTAAGTAATTTTGATCATGAATTCAGTGACTATACTTACGTCTATGAATATTACTTTCTAATTCTTTCTAATTTTTAGAACGAAAAAGTGTTATGCGTCTCCACGAGACTTCTCTCTAACAAAAATTGCCGATAACTACGAGTATTATGTAGTCAAAATCAAAATTCAAGATGGAGCCATCATAATTTTTTTCCCTCGTTGGTGTTGTTTTCATGGTTTTCGAGGGTGCTAAAACCGATAGTGAGGTCAAAATTAAAATCCAAAATGGCAGCTTCGAAAATTTTCAGATTTTCCATCATGGGTATCGTTTTCATGGTTTTTGAGGGTGCTAAAACCGATAGTGATGTCAAAATTAAAATCCAAAATGGCGGCTTCGAAATTTTTTCACATTTTCCATCATGGGTATCGTTTTCATGGTTTTCGAGGATGCTAAAGCCGATAGTGAGGTCAAAATTAAAATCCAAAATGGCGGCTACGAAAATTTTCAAATTTTCGAAGCCGCCATTTTGGATTTTAATTTTCAAATTTTCCGTCATGGGTGTCCTTTTCATGGTTTTCGAGGGTGCCAAAGCTGATAGTGAGGTCAAAATTAAAATTCAAAATGGTGGCTTCGAAAATTTTCAAATTTCCCATCTTGGGTATCGTTTTCATGGTTTTCCAGGGTGCTAAAGCCGATAGTGTGGTCAAAATTAAAATCCAATATGGCGGCTTCGAAAATTTTAAAATTTTCCATCATGGGTATCGTTTTCATGGTTTTCGTGAAAATAATTCACGATAATAGTAAATATAACGAAGTTAAAAAGAAAACTATCACGGCTAAACTAGCATATTACAAATTAGAGGATTATATCCAAGATAAGAATGCTTGGAAACATGCTGGTCCTGCTCCATAGGACAATTTATTTAGAATCTGAACAAAATCAAACTGGTTGCTAAATCAATTGTATAATTTACAATTTTTATGATATTAATTTTATTTTCTGTGATTAATATACTTTAACTCACACACTGACTTAGGTTATTATATGTTAAAACTTTAGGGAACTCATTTAATTTTACAATGTTTGTAAATATGTAAGCACCATGTATCTATCGCATAATTAATTTGTCTGTCATTGCTTAACTTTGAATTCTTTTTACCTATTGTGGTATAGTAATTTTATTCTAGGTAAGTGCATCGTCTTCACATATAATTTATAATTAATGTATACAAAATATTGTTAACATTATAAAAGAGTAAGTATGGAGTTTTTTGCCCCTTCATTTCATTCATTCATCATTTAATTTTTTTTAAAACGTTGCCCCACACTAGGAATTTCTCATTCTTCTTCATTCTTATTTCTCATTTTTCTTTTTTATTCTTCTCCATACGTAACTACCTTTTGGAAGGGGCAACTAGAATCAATTAATTAATTTGTAAATTTTGACGTTCAAAAGTGCCTTTTTTTATATAATAATTTATTGCCTATTTGAAATAAACGGTTTGACTTTGACTTTGGCTAAGTAGGCTTATCAAGTTTAGGCGATTACGCGTAAACTTGAACAACAGTCGAATAACTTAAAATTTGCAGTTGAAACATGAAAAACTTCTTGGAATGTAGGAAAAGAGGACGCTCCGGAGGATTTTGGCGCGCTTCTCCAAGAGGACAGTGATTTTGAGGACGAAGCCTGCGAGGTGGAGTACCTCGACCTCCAGGCAGCGGAACCCGAGGAGCAGGAGATATACGAGCCGGAGTACCTCGTTCCCGAATATATGGAGCCGGATAGTGAGGTAAATCTTTATTATTGTCCTTCATGAATAAATTACTCAACTTGTTGTGACGAGACTTCGCATCAAGATAGCCTAAAACTTGGAAAGAACATTGTATAGTTTCTATTGACATATCTAGATGTATAATAAATACCTTTTTTGTCAGTTGTAATATATTATTTTTTTGTCTTCTTAGTCACGGATATAACTACAAAAGATAAGTAATTTGTGGTTAAAATTTGTTGTGGGTATTCCAAGTGTTTTGTCTACACATTTTATATAAAGGAAGGGTGATGGTCTGGTCTGGAAAGGTGATGGTCTGAACTAGAAAGGTGATGGTATGTAATCTTATGTAATAATCTGATGTTGTTATTTTGTGTGAGGCGGTTGTTCAATAGAAGGTTCAATAGTTTAATTTCATTTACTTGATTTTATCCACCACCGAATATTCTCTATACCCAGGAGGGAGAGGCAAACCCCTTGGGCCTGTCTTCAACTCCGTTGCGCGCTCCACCTTCACCTGACTTTACGCAAGTAAACGTTTTCATCGAAATATTTGTGTTTGAGTAATGGTGGTTTGTTTTTGTACTTGTAATAACAAAAACCTTTTATTTGATGGCCCAAGTTCGCCGCACCCGTCATTGTCATCAGCGTCAGCGATGCCGATGGATTCCAATCCGCCGCGCGTGATGCAGCCGTGAGTAATAAAACATGTTTTCATCAAAATAATTGTTTTTGAGTTATAATATGTGTAATAATGACCACCTTTTATTTGATAGGTCAAGCCCGCTGCGCGCTCAGCTCTCACCTTCGCCTGCCCTTGCTGAATGCCCACAGTAAATTACTTTCTTCGCGATTTAGACGTGTGAAGAATTATGATTTTACAATTTATTTTTCTTAGGTTTCTTGTCGTCGTAACCGTGAAGGAAGAAGATGACCTCCACCAAGCCGTTCCCGATCATAGCGACGACGACGATGCCATGGGAGAAAGTTTCCATTTGGCCGACGAACACCGCGTGTTTCAGCAAGAGGCAGAACGACCGGAGCGTGTGCAGTGTGGGCGAGGAAGTGGGTGCCCGCGTGGGCGAGGAAGAGGGTGCCCGTGTAGAAGACGTGGAGCACGCGGTCAGGGAAACAGGGGTCGTCGTGAGACAGGTGAGCCCTAATGGAAGAAAGGAGATAGGCTGATAGAGATAAATGTAAATGACGATGATGTGCCTGAGGAGTTGAGAGCAATGGTGATGCAAGTAGTGAATGCTAGGGAAGCAACGAGAGAGCGAGCGACAGCGAGAGCAAGAAGGCAAACGGCGGCAGATGCTGAAGCACGTGAGGAGCAATTGTTGGATGCAGATGATGGCGAGGATGAGACTTTGTTTGCTGGGGGAGCAGTTTCACCTGGATTTGAATGGTTATCTATGCATAACTATTCAGGCGAGAAGGAACAATTTCTGCCTCAGCGAACAGGGCCGGTTGTCGCATCTGAATGCGCGTATGAGGCGTTTAGGCAGTACTGGGATGATGCCATCTTGTCACATATTGTGACGGAGACCAACCGTTATGCCCAGTCGCATGCTGAATATCAGCTGGTTGGTATGACACGAACGTTCACGAACTTTGGTCCTGTTTTCCTTCTGGATGACGCTCGGAATCATCCGGATGTCCTCCACAAAATCTTGTTTTACCACCAACCCACTCCTACAGACGAACATCTTTAGAAAGATGTTCTCCCGCGACCGTTACGAAAATCTTTGCCACGTTCTCAACTTCAATGACAACAGCAAGATACCGACTGACAATTCTGACTGTTTGTTCTCTTTTGGCCCCGTTTTAGAGCACCTAAATTGTCGCTTCAAGGAAGCCTATGTCCCATCCCAAAATATTTGTATTGACGAATCCCTGACTTTGTGGAAAGGTATCCTAGCCTTCCGCTAGTACATAAAGATTAAGGCGGCCAAGTTCGGGGTGAAGACCTTCGAACTCTGCGAGTCTTCAACCGGCTACCTTTGGTCTTTCTTTGTGTACCTCGGCGCAAACACTACCTATGTTCCCGCTTTCCCTGCCACACTGCAGAAAAGCACCGTCACCGTCCTAACACTCTTCCGTCCTCTCATTGACAAAGAGTATACTCTTTTCATGGACAACTGGTTCAATAGCCCTCTACTGGCCAGATATCTGAAGACACGTAAAACGGATTGTGTAGGGACTTTGCGCGTCAACCGCAGCAATGTCCCTCCACTCGTACCATTGTGTAAGCTGAAATATGGCCAGTTTGTAGCCCGTCATTGCGGTGATATCGTTGTCATGGCATACCAGGACAAGAAACGGAAGATCTGCAGCATCTCTACCTTCCATGGCATTCAACAAGACCGGATGGAGCCGAAACCTTATCGCGTGGCTCAGTTCAAACCTCAAGTCATTTTAGACTACAACAAGGGTATGGGAGGCTTTGATCGTAAAGATCAAATGCTGGAACCATACCTTCTGGAAAGAAAAAGATGCTCTAAATGGACTATGAAGGTCTTCAAGCGCCTTCTCAATTGCTCAATTTTAAATGCTCGTATTCTTCTGGAGGCTTTGACTTCTACACCCAAAGACCACATAGTTTTTCGATTGGAGTTAGTCGAACAGATACTCCAACGTCATCATGAACAAGTCCCAAAAATAACAGCATCTCCTCCTGGACAGAGTGGTTTGGGTCAGTCACACGTGGTCCAAGAGAAACACTGGCTCAAACAACTAAGCGACGTCATAAAAAGTGGCCGCCGCGTTCGTCGTCGTTGCATTCGGTGCTCCCAACAGCTCAACAGGCAACGACGTACGTCGTACGTGTGCTGTGTATGCAGTTGTTTAGAGCAGGGATGTTGCGGATGCCGATTTTTCACATCCGCGGATGTGAATGTGGATGCGGATTTTTGATCTTAAACATCCAACATAGTAATTATTAACATTTTTATTAATGAAAATTAGTATTAAATACTCTTATTTTTTTTTTACTTCACTTACTAATTTTCATATTAATAATAAATAATAATAATAATAAACATTTATTTCAGACCAGGTCCATATTTTGTTAGTAAAAATGTACTTAAAAAGAACGAATGTTAGTATAGGCAACAAAATTAAATTACGACATGAAGCCGCACCCACCTTCAGTATAGTGTTGGTACTGCCACGAACGCCAGCGAGTAGGGAGGC
Organism: Dryobota labecula; assembly: GCA_947523025.1. NCBI lineage: Eukaryota > Metazoa > Arthropoda > Insecta > Lepidoptera > Noctuidae > Dryobota > Dryobota labecula. The sequence goes on along the minus strand of OX383310.1, from coordinate 81,720 downwards.
GCATCTTTTCCTAACGATAGCGGCAAAGCCATCAACCCGCAACTCGGCAAACATCCCTGACGCACTGCAACGCCATGGCAGCCCCAGTAAGTGAGAGTCCCATATTAGTAAGTGAAGTTAAAATAGGAGCATTATTAATACTAATTTTCATTAATAAAAATGCTATTAATTACTTTATCATTGTTTTAATTCTTCATTCATATATTTATATGAGATCTTAAACATCCGCATCCGCATTCACATCCGCGGATGTGAAAAATTGGCATCCGCAACATCCCTGCTCTAAACAACTACTTGCATTTGTTTTCCCGGCAGTCGCTGTCACAAGAAGTAAGTCGCTTGAGCGTGTAGCTCGTGACCACGGGGTAAGGTGACTGTACCTGGGTAAGGCTGCACTCCGCCGAGCACTTGTAATGGACTTTGTGCTCGAAGGGCGCGCCCTCCGAGGGTGGGGGCAGGAGGATCGCCCCGCCGTCGATGGTGACACCTGAAACATAAGCCATTGTTTATTTATTTTTATTTAATTACTGGGATCTGCCCGGGACTTCATCAGCGTGTTCTAACATACATGGCGTATGGCACTCGACAATAGCGTAGCTTTCTATTAGTGAAAGATTTGAAGCGAGCACACTGGTGGATTGACTTACTTAGTGCTATTGACATTGCGTGCGGTGATATTACTTATTATACGCGGTTTGATTATTAGGTACCAAAGTAATGCGTTCAGGATGAGCAATCGTCGTTGAGGAAGGCATGGTTAGGCCGTAAGGACTAATCTGGAACCTGGTTTGTATTCTGCACGAAATCACTGCACTTCACTCACAGTTAGTGTTCACTCAAAGTGATAAAAGTTTCTAGAATCGCGAGCCCCCACGTAACGCACGTACAGCGGTACGGTACGTGCCTTTAATCAACGATGTTCCGTAGTGGAGTCCTTCACATGAGTGAGCGTCGATTGAGTGTGCAAGCGAACATGGCCGACGCTTCCCGAAGATTATTATCAAAGATAGCCGAAGTCAGTTTTCTTATGCCTTAATCCTTGTGATCGGGTTATAAGAGGTAATGGGATAGGATAAGGAAACGAACGCTAATCGTAATAGTACATTTTTATACAATAACTAGCGGACCCGACAGACGTTGTCCTGTCTGAACAATCTTAGAATCCGATTGCAGCGCCACCTACCGGGTCCAATTGTATTTTCAAACCATTCAGGGACCCACTCAAATATACACACATTTCATCCAAATCGGTTTAGCCCTTTAGGAGAAGTTAGGTGAAAGCTCCCAGACGGCTTATTTTTTCCGACAGCTCCAACAAATGTCGTTAATGTATACAAAAACTTAACAAATTATATACTAAAACCTACCTCGAGAACCACGCGCTATCCATTGGTGAAAACAGCATGAAAATTGGTGCAGTCGTTTTTGGGTTTATCGCGAACAGACAGACAGACAGACGCGGCGGAGGACTTTGTTTTATATTATGTAGTGATGACTTGCTCATTATATATTGACGTAGTCATTATTTTAAGCTACATTTTTAGCGTCAAAAACGAACAAACTATACCTCTTCATAATATTAGTAGATACCATGTTAGTATATTATAGATGATGGATAGGCAGATTTCTCGTCACTCAAAATATTATTTACCGTACTCAGTAAGTTAGTCGATTTCGTAATTGTCAATCACTTACACGTCATAAAACATCAAGGTCTATTTTTGCTGACCTATCACCTATGTGACAGCTAGATAGTGTCGACCGAGAGAAGTATTCATTTATAGCTGAACAAGAATCTTTTGGAGCGTTTCCCAAATCGGAACTAACGCCCATCTTGCTTCTTCAATACATTTCACAAAACAACTGCACAAATTGTAACTAACAACCCTCCCTGTCAACATCATTCGAGTGTCACTAGATCCTTGTCGGAATGTACCTACTGAGAGTTTTTGTCTCAAGTGGTAACACAATTACGAGGTCGACCTGGGGGCCAAGTCTACTAATGTACAAACGTTGCAATGGTCTCTTAATTGTGAGTTTTTGACAGATTTGCCATACAAACACTGTCAAATACTCACAATGGCGAGACCATTCTGACAGTATTGTAATAGCAGACTTGAGGCCCTGAATGAATGTCTTACCTACATTATTCATTTAGTTATCAACAAAAGAGGCATACGGGCAAAACTATTCAGCACACTTTCGATATTTATTTCCTGTGTGCGTATAACTCCTGAAAGTGCTAGGCTTATGTAAGACTTATGTACTCATACCTGGTGCTGAAAAAATTAATAATAAAATTACTTTTATTTATACTTCCATAGTTACCTACTGTACTCGTCGTATCCGGTCAAAAACACATAGTATGGCAGCTGGTCCATCGAATTTTAGTAAAAAAAAGAACTAAATTAACATTGTAGTTCAAAAATAAGTTCTCCCATACATTCTAACTGCAAATGTATGAAGACATGGTAAATGTCTCACTATTGTGCGTACAAACTTACATTTGCAGTTAAGACCACATACTTCTTATAAGATTTTTCTGTTATCTATAAGTAAATAACTGTTTTCTGTATTTGATTAAAAAAATAATAAGGTTCAGTAGTTTTGGAGACAAGGGGAGAACGGTAAATTTTCATCTATTTTCTTAAATAACTTTAAACGTATTTGTTTTAAAATTAAAAAAAAAAATGAAATCCTTACAATAAGCCCTTTCATTTGATATGGCACACGGTTATAGTTCGCAAAACATTTTTAGTAATTCTCTAATTTACCCCCCAAAAGTGACCCCAATTGTCAAAATTCATTTATTTACGTTACACGGCCGTGTTTGAGTATGTGTACCAAATTTCAACTTAATCGGTTCAGTAGATTCGGAGCAAATTCGCTGTGACAGACGGACAGACAGACAGACAGACACACGAGTGATCCTATAAGCCTTATAGGATCAGTCGTGTGTCTGTAAAACCGGAACCCTTATAGTATAAGGGTTCCGTTTTTTCCTATTGAAGTACAGAACCCTAAAAAAGTTCTGTTTTGTAGGGTCATCTGTCACATAAACTCATGTCCGTGTGACCGACTCATGGGATAGCTACTGACATATAAAATGCGAAAAGTGTCTATTTACATTATCACGTCATAACTGCTTAACAGCCGATCTATTCTGCAAAAAGTGAGCTTGAAGTAAGCTGTCATTCCTGCATGCTAGGGATTTATTTACAAGTTCATAGCATGCTGAAATGACAGCTCACTTCACCTAACATCTCACGGTGACATTTTACGGAATAGACCAACAGGTTTTGATGACAATTGGTAGCATAATTGAGCTTGAACTCTTAGGAAGGACATGTACATACTTAAAAAGCACCCCACGGTTGAAATGGGATGCCGAACTTTGGAACTTTGTACGGGAAAATCCGAAGCCTAAGAGAACGAAGTCCTTGACTCAAAGAGGATCTAGTGTTGTGGGAGTCCGATAGTTTCACGTGGCGACCTTATTCCTGGGTTATACCGACACGCAGTGAGTAAGCCTGTTCATAGTTCATTCCTGGATGAGAAAAGTGCTTTTGATTTGCTTTAGAAAAAAAAAAAAAAAACTTACAGTTATCTGAAAGATAAAATGAATTGAGTTAAATATTAATATGAAACTACACATACAGTCTATATTTTTTTTTTTTTTTTTTTTTTTATTAAAATACAGGCTAATGTATACCTTAACATACTATGGTGAAATATTCGCCATAGGTTCAGAGCGGTCATTTCATGATTACATTGACATAATGTCGTGTTCAGTACACAAGCTACATTTTGAAACAAAAAACTTAAATCTTAATGAAAACTCACTTTCAAAAATAGCTACTACTTTTCTGTAAGTAGCGTCGCCAATCTTGAATATCCCCATGTAGACGCAAGCATTTGTATCTTCAAATCTGTGAAATTAAATATTTTAGACGTTTGTTGGGCTAGTGGTTGCAAGCGCGGCTGTTGACCATGGAATTTGATCCTGAGGGTGGCTGAGCATTATGATTCGCTGTTTCCATTAGGAAATTCTCAGCAGGTACACTTTAGCAGTCGTGAGTCTGGATCTGTGCCGCTTAACGCCAACGCGTGCTGTCTCGTGGAACTGTATCGTTCGAGTCTCTAGGAGTGTGGGAGTGAGGGTTCGACAGTCGATGTGTGCAGGTGTGCTCACCCCATAAAGTTGATGTTGACGCTCTTGGAGGTGGGGATGAGCGCGACGCGGCCCTGCGCGAGCACGCTCTCGCCGCGGCACAGCACGTCCGTGAGCTCGCAGTCGGCGCACGTATACGTCATGCTTTGGTCCACGTGCATGCCTGCACTCGCAGACACGCGCAGCCCCTTCGCCTGGATCGCTGCGGAGTAGCAAGGGTTACCTAGCTTTACCACCTTCTCCATCATCAATCATTTAATGTACTTATTCCACAATGTTTACTTAGTACCTAACTTGAAATGTTATGAGATCATTATGGACCCGGTTGAGCACAGCAAAATAGTAGGAGAGGAAGCTTTAAAAACTCCTCTCGCCTGTTGCAAGTCATAAAATGTTACGGTCTACTTTTGCTTTAAGATCGTCTGACAATTTCAACCTTAGTGAAGTTACTTCCTGGGAATTTTAGTCAAAAGTGGTAGAGGATTAACAAGGTCGACTGTACCAGTAGCACGTAGCATGTACACGACGGTCGAAAGGCGCGGGTTAATTTTTTTGAACGATTCGTTTATCAGACTTGGATGCAGTAAATATGTCACACCGCCTTAGCATCGCCCACAAAAATCTACTTATTAAAAATGTGAAATTCACTGACAGGCCTAACTAAACCGTAATGGGCGAAGAAGCATGAATTTTTTCCCGATAGTGCCTTGTATAAGAAAAGTGAGGTGAAGGATTTTTTAAAAGCTTATTTGGAAGTTCGTAATTTTTAGAAAAACACATCGAGCTCACAGGTTGTGTTTGAAGAAAGATTAATTAATAGATTAGAAATACATCACGTGTGAGCGGCCCGTCTCATCTCATGCGAACGTAACAGCTGCTGTACTTACTGAAACAGTTTTTTTTTTGGACACTAACGCAGTCTAAGCACATACTCTTATGTACTTGCCGTTACCTCATCATCTTCATCTGCCTATATAGCCTTTCACCAACTGTGTCGGGGTCAGCTTCCAGTCTAACCGGATGCAGCTGAATACCAATATTTTACATGGAGCGACTGCCTATCTGACCTCCACAACCCAGTTACTGGGTAATACGATACCCCTTGGTAAGACTAGTTGGTCTTGGTTGGATGTACTTACCGTTATCTGTAGAAACAAAATAAAATCTTAGTTTCAATGCGCTTATTTATTACATAATAACATGCCACGTCACGGTATATGTTTGAAGTGGTTTTTGACGTCAATAAAATTAATGGCACATGGTTTTTTAATCGGTTGTGGTGAGTCGCGTGGAATTTAAAACAATATTCAAAAGTTCGGTAAAGTGCAATGTTCCATGTCGCGTCTACCACAGTACCACGCATCTATCTCAGTAATGCTTCAATTACACAAAAAATAATTAAAGAAAACGTGTTCAGCGCCGCCTAGTGGAGAAAACGTACAATTAAAACTATAATAATATAGGTTTGCGATCTTATGTATTATTTGCCATGATAGAGGTCCTAGTATAAGTATAGTACCACGGTGTTCTGTGACAATTTCAACGGGTTACATAGATAGAATAACATATTATGCATTATTGATTGTTTTGTATATTAAGTACTAACGATAGTCGCGGTTTACAAGACACAGCCTAACAGACAGACAGAAGGCTTAGGCTTAGGTATAGGGTCGGTCGGCGCCTGCAACCTTTGTGTTCGTATCACGCACTTCATGCAACAGAATGCCAAGCGTACTTTTCAGGCGCTTTATAACCAACGGTGCTTCACACCGAAAAATTACGGAAAATCTTCCACGTCACATTTGATTTTTAGAGTTCCGTACGTCAAAAGGAAAAAACGGAACTCTCTCTCGAGTGTCTGTCTGTCTGTGCGTCTTTCACAGCCAATTTGTTCCGAATCTACTAGACCGATTAAGTTGAAATTTTGTACACATATGAACTTTCATGACCCAAACACGGACGCGTAACGAAAATTAATGAATTTTGAATACGGGGGTCACTATAACTACCTTTAACCAAGAAAATAAAAAATAAAAAAAAAGTTTTATAGACTGTACCGTGTGACATGAAATGAAAGGGCTTATTGTAAGTATTTCAGATATTTGTTCTTTTATAATTTAAAAATATATATTTTAAAGATATTTAAGAAAATAGATGAAAATTGATCATTTCCCCTTATCTCCGAAACTACTGAGCCTAAAATCTATACTAATATATAAAGCTGAAGAGTTTGTTTGTTGGTTTGTTTGTTTGAACGCGCTAATCTCAGGAACTACTGGTTGGAATTGAAAAATTCTTGTGTTGGATAGTCCATTTATTGAGGAATATTATAGGTTATATAACATCACGCTACGACCAATAGGAGCGGAGCATAAATGAAAAATGTTATAAAAACGGGAAAACTTATTACTTTTTGCGAGCTTCCGTTGCGTGCGCTGCGTAAACGGTTTAGGTTACGCAAATATCATGTATAATGGAATTGTTCCTCTATAAAAGTTCTAAAAAAAAGTCCGCGACAGCATATGTCTATCTTTTAAGATTGACTCACTATAACCTTTTTTTATGGTAATCATTTTTTTTCGAAATTAATGCATTTTTTGCGAAGGAGTTTTATCAACATTATATTAATCCTTATCCAAATAAATATGTTATTAATCACAAGTATTTAAATGTAAACAAAATTGTCCTTGACATCACTTGATTTCAATCAACATCTTAGGAAATATCATAATTTTAAAATAACTCCGTAACAAAATAAGTAGTAAATTCATTACTTAAACCACTCTCTCTCTTAGGTGACGCAAACGAAGTTGCGCGGGTCAGCTATATTATTATACAGTACAGTATAAAGAAGACCCTCCCGCCCGTCGAAGACCCTGAGTATCCTCTGCCTCCCGTCACGCCAGACGAAGTGCACGAACTCATCAAGGGTCTGAGACCCCGTAAAGCCCCTGGCTCAGATGGAATCACCAATAAGGTACTCCAATTGTTCCCCGCCCACCTCATAATGCTACTGGCCACCATCTTCAATGGAGCTATGAGCAATAATATCTTCCCACAAGCATGGAAAGAGGCCATAGTCATCGGCATCCCCAAACCCGGTAAACCCAGGGCGGAGCCCGCGAGCTACCCACCCATCAGTCTGCTCAAAGTCCTAGGCAAACTCTACGAGAGGCTTATTTATAAGCGTCTCAGAGACTACGCCGAGACCAAGGGCCTTATCCCCGATGAGCAGTTCGGTTTTAGAACCCAACATGCCTCGACCCATCAGGTCCACCGTATCGTAGAAAACATCAGCGCTGGTTTCCAGCGCGGTCTTAAGACAGGAGTGATCTTCTTTGACATAGCGAAGGCATTCGACAAAGTCTGGCACAACGGCTTATTATACAAGCTGTACCAGCTCGGTGTGCCGGAACGTCTCGTGCTCATCTTACGAGACTTTTTGTCGGATCGCACTTTTCGCTATCGCATAGACGGTACTCTCTCCGCCCCCCACCCATTACGCGCAGGCGTCCCTCAGGGCTCTGTGATTTCTCCCCTCGCGTTCACGCTATTCACCAGCGATATCCCGAAGCAAAGACAGGCACAGTTGGCTCTGTTCGCAGACGATACGGCCATCTATTGCAGAGAGACCAGTCACGATAGGATCTCTAACACTCTCCAGACCGCAGCCAACAAGCTTGGCGAATGGTTTAGAAAGTGGCGCATAGAAGTAAATCCCGATAAAAGTCAAGCGGTTCTCTATACGAAACCGCGCCACCGCCCCCCTAGTATCCGACCGATCACCATGCGAATATGTTCGGCAATCCTATCCCCTGGGAGAAGCGAGCCAAATATCTGGGTGTGATTCTCGACCACCATCTCTCCTTTTCTGAGAACCTAAAGAAGGTACGCACTGGCGCAGCCTTCGCTCTCTATAGGCTCCACTCCATCCTAAATGCAAAAAGCTAATTGTCACTCAAGTGCAAATTGCGCATTTACACTGCGTGCATCCGCCCCATCATGACCTATGCGAGTCCTGTCTTTGCACACGCCAAACCCCATCTCATCCATAAGATGCAAACCCTACAGAACCGAGTCTTACGTAAAATCACGGGAGCCCCCTGGTTCTTTCGTAACATTAACCTCCACGTTGAACTCAAAATCCCCACGATAGCCCAATTCATGAAGCGCACTTCAAAGCGCTTCTTCGATTCAGCAGCCACTCATCGCAACGCTCTAGTTGTGAAGGCCGCAAGTTATGTCCCCTCTAAAATTAGTTCGACCCGCCGTCCAAGGCATGCACGGACCGACCCAGACGACCCCACTACTCTCCTCCAGGAGAGTCGTAGGGAAACTAGTACAGTTCGCAAAATAAGAGCACACAATACACGATCGTCATTCCGACATCGCCGCCGAGGCCCCGCGCGAAATCCCCGACCAACGAATAGTCCTCCCCGACCCTTGAATGTAAGTGAAGCCCCAGCACGCGTTTTAGCTGAGCAGCATGTAATCAATACTCCCCACGATAATAATCAAAATACTGATTTTATCCAGCCACCGTCGGTCCCTTGCCACCCTCCCTCCGACTCAGCTGCCCTAAGCCGAGGTTCGTACCCCACAGGGGGTGTCCTTAGCGAGCAGCAGTCGTTTAGTTTATATTTTTTACGCCCTGGCTGGAGGCATTAAGTTTCGTTAGGAGCTTAAGGCCTGTGTTCACCAACATTCAAACCACCGGTTAGGTATTTAAACAGTTGTTTTATGTCAAATTTCCTATGAAATTTTGAGTAAACAACTGATTAAATATCTAAACAGTTGATTTAAATGTTGGTGAACACCGGCCTAAGGCCTGTGTTCACCAACATTCAAACCACCGGTTAGGTATTTAAACAGTTGGTTTATGTCAAATTTCCTATGAAATGTTGAGTAAACAACTGATTAAATATCTAAACAGTTGATTTAAACGTTGGTGAACACAGGCCTTAGGCAGCCACAGGAAAGTCCGGTTAAAGAGTCGGAACCTTAGTGGTTACACTCGGAGATGCCCTAGATAAAAAAAAAAATAAAAAAAATAAAGAAGAGTTTGTTTGGTTGAACCCGCTAATATCAGGAACTAGATACTGGTTCGAATAGAAAAAATATTTTAGTGTTGGATAGACCATTTATCGAGGAAGGCTATAAAACATCACGTTAGATCCTTAGTTCCGTGTGGTGCCGGACGTAAAGAATAGCTCCATCCCATTTCCTACCATGGGTGTCGTAAAAGGCGACTAAGACATTTACTAGAGAATGGGCAGCAGCGTTCTCTATTTATTTTTAACACCATACTGCGATCGCCAACCCGCCTGCCAAGCGTGGCGATTATGGCAAACCCCCCCAATTGGGGGAGGCCTATGTCCGGCAGTGGACGTCTTTCGGCTGAAATGATGACGATGATGAGATCCTTAGGAGCCAAGCGAAAAGAAAAAAAGTCAGAAAGAACGCTAAGTGATAACGAAGTTATAGCGCGGGCGAGCGACGGGATGCGACGCGATGGGTGGCCCGAAATTTCACGCCGACGAAGTCGCGGGCAGAAGCTAGTTTTGAATAAAATGCAGAAAATAGTTCTGTGAATACTTTAGATTACTATTAATAATAAGTCTATGGTCTTAATATAACATGGTAAATCTCTCAATATTGTGCGTACAAAATTACGTTTTCAGTTGGAATGTATGGGAGAACATGTATTTCAATTACAATGTTAAGTTTGTTCTTGGGATAAATTCGTCCCAACTATGAAACCCTTCATTGTTGTTTCAAACATGCGGAGGGTCACCTGCCGAAGGTCCTGTCCTGGTTTTACACAATGTGCATCAGTCACTGTCATTTACCTGCTGAGCTGACGCAAACTATTGTAACACCTAAAGTCAAAAATAGTCCAATCTCCCTTAAAACCACAGCAGCTAAAGTATTGTACAGTATGCTTGATTCGTGCCTGAAAAAGTGTTTGTGTTTGCATGATACACCAGTTTGGTTTTTAACCTGAGCTTTCAACTAAAAGTGCTGTGCTGAGTTTGAAGAATACTGTCCAATATTACACAGACCGAAAAACGCCGGTGTATGCCTGCTTCCTGGATCTCTCCAGAGCCTTCGACCTGGTGTCATATGATTCGCTCTAGAGAAAGCTGGGTGACAGAAATGTACTTAAGCTATATCAGTGCTGAAGCTCATGCAATATTGGTATGCGAACCAAACGAACAATGTAAAATGGGCCGGAACGCCCGGAACGTTCTCTGAGTCTTATGGGTTGGAGTGCGGTGTGAGACGGGGGGTTCACGTCTCCACGACTCTTCAACCTTATTATTAATGATCTCATAGTCGAGCTCAGTAGTATGCGTGTCGGCTGCCGGGTTGGTGGTGTTAGTATTAACAGCATCAGCTACGCGGACGACATGGTACTGCTGGGCCCGATTGAAGGATCTATCAGAGAAATGTTGAAGGTCTGCGAGGAGTATGCTGCCTTGCATGGCCTTGTGTACAATATCCGTAAGTGTGAATACATGATCTTTAAGGCCCGGGTAGGTATATATATATATAATAATATGTATAAATGGTATGAGCATAAATTAAGTCCACCAATTTAAGTACTTGGGGTACATACTTACCGACGACCTTAAAGATAATATGCACAAATCGAAAGGGAGCGTAGGGTACTGGCGCAAGGCGGTCCGTGGGAACATGTTGGTCCGTAGATTCTCTCGTTGTGTGGACCAAGTAAAATCACTCTGTTCAAGGCGTTTTGTCAAGGTCTTTAAGCTGGGGGTCTATGGGTCAGCTACACCAAAAGATCGTTAGATGTCTTACGCATCCAATACAATAATGTTTTTAGGATGCTCTTGAAACCGCCCCGTTTCTGAAGCGCATCAGAGATTTTTGCTCTTTGCTTCCATGCAGTGATTCACAAAAAAGTCGCATCACTGATGCTAAGAACGCGGGTCAGTGCCAATAGCATCCTGAAAACAGTGGCGGAGAGCCCTTACTCCCCTTTTCTGAGGCACTATGTGGGGAGAATGGTCAGGTAGCATATTCCTTGCTTTATCGTTATCTGCACATCCTGCCGCAGTCACCAGCTACTCTTATCCTTGTTTTGTGTAATACTAACACTAGTGATAAGGTATTTTACTAACAAATTGGACTATGTTGTTATCCGAACTGAATAAATAAATAAATTTAAAAAAAAAAATTGTTCGGGGTCCGACACGCACTTATTTTTTAAAGAACGAACTTCGGCCTTTATATTCAGTTTCTATTCTTAAATGTATATTCTAATTAAAATAGAACAAAGTGTATATAATCATTATGTAGTTTAAAGCATTATTCAGCATCAACATTCTGTCTCAAGAGTAGACACCACCTGTTTGGATACGGAACGCTAAAAAGATATAAATATTCAATACTTACTACGATCTACAAAGAAATAAATAACTGAGTTTTTATCATTTCTCAATCGGTACATAGGTACTATCGAGGCAGTTCATATCTAAGCACCTTAAAGACTATTTCTGCTTGCAGCGCTCGGCCGCTATAGAAATCTCATCAACCAATAGCATCGCAGCATCAGATTTTTAATGCGTCCCTTGTTTTTGTACATGAACAAAAAAGACAGTAAAAAACCAGCTGAGGTAGTCCGTATTTTTTCAATGGAAATAAATATCAATGGACCTTCGTTCGGTCGTAGTTCGAGCACGTTTGGGACAAGTTTATGGGTTTTTTTTGACGAATAGGTTTTCTATGCTGTCAGAAAAGTATAACATTAGCATCCAAAGTTGAGTAGATTTCTCACAATTATATAGGAGTTTTTGGGTGAGAGGCGGAAAATTTCCATAAAATTTTAAAAGTGCAAAACCTTTGTTTTAAATTAGCTCTAGTCATAAACCCCTTTTCAAGGAATGCACCTAATTACAAACCTGTAGACAAAGCAGTTTGATTGAAAAAACTGGGTGCTTACTCATGAACCACTTAAAATTATTATAATCCGTGCCTAAAGAAACACTTTATAATAATATAAGGTCGTTTCCGCATTGGTCAGTGCGGTATCGTTTCGGTATAGTATGCTCTGCCGCAGTAACGCACTGCTTTCATTTATCAATTAGTGCAGTACTGCTTAGATCGTTGAAATAAAGGCGCTCGCCTATATTTCAACGATCTAAGCTTTCGGTACCGGAAGCTTACCGAGCGCCTATATTTTTACCGAGTATACCGAGCATGCTTTAAAACGCGTGACGTGAGCGGGTAACGCACTGGATGTTTCTACACTAAACTAAACTAACTAACAACACTAAACAAAAAGTAAAGTATAAAAAAATAAAAAAACTTTCTCATCTTTGTTTCTTTTGTTCTATTCCTAGTGTTCGAAAAAGGGTCAGACATCTGTGATCATTGGAACAGAGATTGTAAAACACACGAACAACAAAAAAACCGTTTCATTGGTCGAGGCCAAAAGGGGCGTTAAACAGATGTGGTCATCGTGCTCACGGGATTTTGTTTTGAAATTGCTTAGATATGAAGTTCCCCCATAGTACCTGAAAATATGCATAATGAATTAATTTCATTAATGTTGTAATACTAACATTATGTAGTTTTAAGACCTTTGTAACTAACAATTATGGACATAATTAGTCTAAAATAAAATGAATTTAAGGTAATTAATAAAATCAACATTACCGTTGTCTGTAATATAAACGTAGCTCTATTAGTTGTGCGACGATGTTAATTAATCTTTACGATATAATTATATTACGAGTGTAGTACTCAATTTGGTATAATATTAATAAAAAGGTGACGATAATGACTGTTTTAGGATTTGTAGGTGGTACTGAAATCTGACTTACCAGGCGCTAAAATATAATAAATAAGTAAGTAAGTAATTTATGGGCACGGTTGGTGCAGCGGGTTTGATTCCCGCACGGAACAAATATTTGTATGACCTACAAGTGTTATTCCGGGTCTGGCTGTTTGTGTATGTGAGTTTAAATGTTTGTAATCGCACCCACAACACGGATAAATTCCAAGAGTGGGACAAAGTTTTGAAAAAAGAATTAAAAAAAATAATGTTGCTCTGTATTCGGGCCATCGTTATTCATTGGGTTTGTGTGACTGTTTTGCGCTTTCTTAGAAACCTTTCTTCTTTCTTTTAAGAGTACCTTTTCCTGCAGCTCACATTAAAAATTCCAGTTTCCAAAGTAGTTGTGGGTAATTATTTCAGATAGTTAAAGCTGATTATTTATAAATTAACGGAAATATTGCAAGAACTAAATAATGATGATAATGTGATGTTGGTTTTTTTAATGTAAGTTTCGTAACAGGTGGCGCTCTGTACTTTCTGCCTACCCCTCCGTGGCCTAGCCTCATGGGAATCAGAGAAAATAATTTAGAAATGTATACTTTTTGCAGATGATAGGTACTACAGTTGTCATAAAATGTCAGCATAAAGGCTCCTACAAATAGGCGCGACACGCGACGTGGCACAGACACCGCTCGTCGTGCTACACGTGGTGCCTTTGTGTCGCGTCGCGTGTCGCGCCTGTTTGTAGGAGCCTTAAAAGCGACTACAAATCAGCTTCGGAAAAGAACCTAAGAGATATAATAAGTTGGATGCAAAATAATAACTTAAATATAAATGTTTGCAAAAGTAATACTCGTAATAATGTGCTAATAATATAATCTGCATAATAATTATGAGATTTAAACATAAATAATTTTGCACGCTTGCTTGCAGGCAGAATACAATGACTTTAAGGCTGTAAGTTCTTCCCTTGTAAATTATGTACATATTTTCGAGCAAATAAACAGTTTGAATTTGAATTGAAGGCGCGAGTTTATGTATGTTTACGGTTATTGCAAAATTGTGAGTTGGACCGTTTTGGCTGAACTAAGCTCATAATTCATTTACCGTTGAGAGAGAGTGCTTTGATCCGCTCCTCGCCGCCGTCGTCGTTCTGTATCATGAGGAAGTAGTCACCGAAGTCTCGTGGAGTTATCAGCTCGGTGTCCAGCTCGATAACCGATTGCCTACACAGATGTATTAGCCATTACTTACCTTGTATTCATCATAAAACCTAAATAATAACCTATAATCTAACCTTTCTTACGAGGAAACAAATGGTTTCTCACCATGGATATCTTCATTATCTGTATAAACCTACCTACTATATAGGGTCCTTGTTTCTCACCTACAAAGCGCGCTACTGGTGCTACACGGATATTTTGGCGCCTAAATGATTTTGGCAGGTGGGCGTCGTTCGTAAACAATTTGTGAAACTGTCACAGCAATAGTATTGACGAAACATGATGGCATGCGTTAGTACCGCTACTGATTTTAAGTATAGACCACGAGCCACGCACCAACAAAATAAGAGGTTTTGGCGCGTAGCTTGTATGTACATATTATGGACGGGATCGCCTTACACCTGATGACCTATGTTTATGGTAAGACAATGGTGCCGATTCTCTTGTCATAGAATTCTCTAAACTAGACTAAAAATCACCAAAATTTTATTTATTCCTGTCAATTGACGATTTCCCACTCTGAAATTTAAAGTTTGACAGCACAAAGATGGCACTGAGTTATTAATTTAGTGAAAATGGCAATTTTGCTATTCTTAATTTGACGTTTTTCACCTAAAATTTTGATTGTCTAACTAAATCTGGCTATTATTAATCGCGATTAAAAAGGTATGGAATAAAATTAGTTGTCATGAACTAAAATTCACACCAACACCTCGACTTCAGGTGCAAAAACAGTACTGTATCTTTTTTTCTTTTCTTTTCCTTATATCTCGAAAATGGTGTGTCCTATCGCAAAAATAATGAAAATTTCGACCCCCTTTGCAACAGGCAAACCCCTATATCTCAACATGAAGGTAATATTTTTTTTTATTTTCCATACAAAAAGTTAAAAATTTCATATAAAACACGTTGAGGCTGCCCGCTCATGCGCGCCTCGGGCTCTAAAAAAAATCATGATGGGGTACGGCAAACAAACGTTACAAAGCCAAAAGAAAAAAAAAATACCACGTGGAGTCGCGATTGTCAAAATCGATTTAGAATAGAATAGAATAGAATAGAATAGAATACTCTTTATTATGTACACCATAAAAATTACAGATATAAATGTAGAACTGTTACATAGGGTGTCACAATGGGCGGTCTTATCGCTAAAAGCGATCTTTTACAGACAACCTTTGGATGGATCAAAAAGTAGAAGGAGAGACAATACTGCAGGTATTTAGTGGTTTAATTATTTTTTAAATTAGTTTTTTTTACAGAATAGCTTTAAGATTCTCATAGCCAAAAGTAAGGAATTTTTGTGATAGTTTAGTTTGGTGTACAAGAGAATCGGCACCATGACAACGTTCTTTTAGTGAAAAATACTAATATGCAATACTCAACTCTACTCCTTTACTGTAAAAGAAAAAAAAAAAAACTACTAAGTATATTCGTTTTATCGTATCGGACGAGTACATCGTCTGTCTGTGTGGAGTTCGTTTGGTTTTTGTTGACTGTTGATGCTATAGTTGGCTGGTAGACGGCAAGCCTCAGACCGCTCTATGTTGATTGGTATCAACATAGAGCGGTCTTATTACCACGATTTATTTGGTCAATAAATCGTGGTAATACACGTGTTTTGCAGAGCCCTAGTGCGGGCACAACGTACTCGAAGAAGGTACTAGTGCGCCCGCACTAGTACTTTCTAACGTGCTCATAGAGAGCACTAGTGCGGGCATAACATACTTGTGCAGAGCCCTAGTGCGGGCATAAACGTACTCGTGCAGAGCCCTAAGGCGGGCATAACGTACTCGTGCAGAGCACTAGTGCGGGCATAGCGTACTCGTGCATAACACTAGGGGGGGGGGGGTATAACGTACTCATCGTTGAACTTGCGCAGCCGGTACTTGTCCACATCCACGTTGCGCACGGAGCCGTCGGCGGCGCGCAGCATGATGCCGCGCAGCACGCAGCGCGCGCACGTGAAGTAGATGCTGGTGCTGTTGAGGTGCTGTGCCGGCAGCACCTGCAGCACTTGCGGGGTTAGCCGCGTCTGCCCCATGCCTGGATCATGAAGAAACGATGCGAAGTAATAAAAAATTAAGTCACTCAGAAACTTCATAATCTTTTTAATTATGGGATCTAACAATACCCCACTCGCTTATGTAAGGATGAAAAAAAGTACTTAATTATCAGTGTAGATTACACTGATAATTAAGTACTTTTTTCATCCCTCGGTTACACGTATGGGGAAAGCCCCTCCTAATCTTTTTTTCGTAATTTAACTACTTAGGTACACCATTGTTTAGTGGTGCACAGAATAAACGTTCTTTCCAATTTTCATCGATGGCTGTGTAACATCCGGACGGACGGACAGACGGACCTGACGAAATTATGAGGGTTCTGTTTTTGCCATTTCGCTACTGTAGTGTACCTATTTAATATAATAGATATGTAAACACTATCTAAATTCCAAATTCAAAAGATTCAAATTCAAAAGTCATTTATTCAAATTAGGCTGAGAATCAGCAGTTTCCGAAGGTCAAAATAACATGACAGTCCCCCAAAACGCCCACCCTTCACCACTTCCTAGTGCTTTAGCTGGGAAGAAGTGGCGCAACAAACTCCCCAGAAGCACAGCTGTCTATTCAGATAGAAAAACTTGATTCTATACAATATTTGGTATTCAAAACAATTAACATTACGAGAGAAGAACAGTTAATAAATTTATTTGCCCTTTGTCAGCTAACACACGCCAATATACCAGAAAATACAATGAAAACTATACTCAAGCAAAAAACCTTTAAAACATAAAAATAAATGGTAAACAAGTCTTAGAACTTAAATAAAAGTCTCCAGGCAAAGGGTGTGCCCGCTTACATATGCAATGCTGAATTGTGTTCATATAGCTGTAACACAAATGATAAACTAGGACCATCGAAGTAAAATAAATAAACAGTTATTACTAATAACAATAACGAAACCATGGTCAGCAAGACGACCAGGCACCACAAGCAGCACCCGTTCACGAGCATAACGCAACTATCAGCCATTACCCCCCTCGCCATATTTGAGGGAAGGAGGCAACCTGACCCCCGACGCTACCGCCAGCAGTGACATCTGATGAGCATGACGAACTTGCTGCCGGTTGCTCAGGCAAGAATAATATGATCAATTGTCGAGGTCGTTAGCTAACCTCATATTTCAATACAACTCATTAAAAACATTGTAATGAGTAAATCATATCAATAATAAACGAAAATAATTAAAATAAATTGACTTATACAGTCAAATAAAATAAACAATTATATAAACTTATATAACCTGTCAGTAGATAAGCTAATTCTGGAGAAAGAACATAAATATTGTCCTGAGTTAATCAAAGCGACCAACTATTCTTATCATTTAAGTAGTCGTGGATAGAATAGTATGCCTTTGAGCAAAGGTTGGATTTTACTTTAGCTTTAAACGCATTAAAAAGGTTATACCAAGCCCAACAAATGAGTTATGAACCTTATGAAGCCGGTGAAACGGAGCACGTAATTTGTTCTCGTATGTATCTCATGCGCATCAGAGTGAGGTAACTGTCAGTTCACCAGGAATGGCGAGAAACAGTTGAAGGTGAAGCTGCCTGCACGAAGGCTTTGGTGTGGTGATGAGCCAGTGTAGTGACATAATCAGCTTAAATACGGGATCATCTGATTTAAGCGACGAAACCCAAAAAAAAATATAGACAAACAAATTAGCGATGGACACTTAGAGACGTCACATGCTTCGCAACACACACGAGATGTAGAGCAAAACAGGCATTTTCTGGGCTCGCTCGTTCCAGCGTAGACTTTATCGATCGCTTTCTACCAGGAGCACGCCAGGCGAGTCGAGGTCAGGAGCAGGTCCATGTAGCAATTAAAAAAATAGTAAGAGTTTGGTGTCAAAGGCAAAGCGACGATAACTTGTTCGACTGTACGATATACATGTAACTAAATACTACTCACTGAGGGTGACCAGAGGTATGTGGACGAAGTTCCCCCTCCTCGCGATCTCTTCGAACCGCACGTAGTACGTCGTGGCGTCTTCTGCTCGCATTGGGCGGAAGATCATAGTGATCTTAATATAGACGCCGACTACTTCGCTTATCACCTCTATATTGTCGAAGTTCTGAAATAAACACATTCAATTTATTATAACTGTAAGTTCTTATTTATATACAGGTTATGCTTATAAATATACAATTATTATAAAACTAATTATTTGCACTAGGTACAAACGGCCACAAATCAAGCTATATTTTTCCAGTATAAGCTGACCTCTCATTGTACGGAAATCCTATAGGTACAATGACGTAGCTTGATTTGTGGCTGTGTGTATAATGCGATTCAACTAAGAATAGGAACGTCAATGAGCTCGATATGTCTACTGTAATACCTATGAGTAAAAAAAACCTTTTAGTAAAAACCTTTTTTTTTTTTTTTTTCATTTTTACTTGTGGTAACCCCACACAAATTCCATTACCACTCCCTATAAATAACAGTGACAGGAAAGAAAGAAAGAAATCATTTATTTGCTGATAATGTAGGTATACGTGTAAGTTGGAATGTTTAATTAAGTGTCCCGGTACATTTTACCTTACGGCATGCAAAATATTGTTTGAATTAAATGGTAATATAGATACAGCTATTATAACATCATCCACATAGACTAGTGGGAAAATTCGTATTATTGAAGGGGATAATATTTAATTGCACATTAAAAAATATATATCATCTATCAATTTATTTCCATCATTTATATACTTTTTTACATCAAATAAATTATTTCAGTGCTACAAATAAACTAATCGGGTTTTGGGGCACCCCGACTTTGATAGGTTAGGTTCGAAGCGAAGCGAGCGAACACAGACCCCGGCATTCCCTTCATGGTTATTTTTTTAAGCACCCAGAAATAGGTTCCCCGCAAAGCGGGGGCCCGTCGACTACTCATTATTATTGCTTGGAAATTATTTAGACCCCCTTCGATGTCACTTATGTATACAGGGTGTTTGGCAGAACGTTGAACATACGAAAATGGTGGATAGGTGGGGTCATCTGCTACTTACTCAGGCCTAATTTATTTGGCCCTGGCCCCCTGGATATTAAAAAAAAAAATTTTTTGCTTTCTTCTAGTTTCACCACTTTCTTAACTTTAAAGTGTAATTTGTATTAAAAATGGGTAAAACAGGCAATATTTTTATTTATTACATCTTTCTGTAAGTTTGAGGAGTCATAACTTTTTTTCTAGCTAACATCTGAATAAAGCAATAATTTTATAAGAATCTGCAAATATTAAAGATAAAAAAATAAACTAAAATATTGCCTGTTTTACCCATTTTTAATAAAAAAATACACTTTAAAGTTAAGAAAGTGGTGAAACTAAAAGAAAGCAAACAATTTTTTTTTTTATATTCAGGGGGCCAGGGCCAAATAAATTAGGGCTGAGTAAGTAGCAGATGACCCCACCTATCCACCATTTTCGTATGTTCAACGTTCTGCCCAAACACCCTGTATAATTAAAAAGCTTTACTTTTAAACAAATAGCGGTGCGCCACGAATATAAATTAATGCTTATTTATGTATTTTGATTTGAGTATTTTGCTGTACACTCAGTCATTTTGATTCGAAGTAATCAGAGTTTTTCGGATTTAAATACTACCCTGCTAACTCCAAAACTACGTAAACAAAAAAAAAAAAATCCTTTGCAAGAATTTTATGGCGCAAGGTCATTCCTATTTTTAGGTGAATTACATCTAAGTTATTTAACTCAACTATACACGTAAATACAAAAATGGCACTTAGACGTCACTCATAAAATTGCTGATTAATTTGTTCACCAAATAGTCTTCACTTAACTTTGATATATCGACGTGGATCTAAATGGATACTAGCTTTTGCTCGCAGCTCCGCCCGTGTGGATGTCGGTTATCGCGTAAAAAAGCCTATGTCCTTCTCCATATCCCAGGCTATCTCTGCCAAATTTCATGACAATCGGTTTAGCGGTTTAGGCGTGAAAACGTAACATACAGACAGACAAACAGAGTTACTTTCACATTTATAATATTAGTATGGATTGTAGTATATAGTATGGATTCGGTGGGGGCGTCGATAGTATATATATAATATAGGTAGGTACATATATATCTTCCTCATCTCGGTAAATCAAATCTGTCGAATTGCTTATTTCATAATTTGACAGCTCTTATTAAAACTTGACAGGTACTTACGTCCATGGCCTGTAATGTATAATGTTAAGCTTGATTAATAATTAAGTACGTCTAGTCAAAGTCAAATAATGTATTTCAAATAGCCACATTAAAAGCACTTAGCACATGGAATTGATTCTAGTTGTTTCCTGTAACAATTTTTTTTTAAATTTATAAACGTCTTTACATACGAAATTGTGAAACTTGGTTTAGAGTTTAACTGTCCCCCTGTCTGTACGCATCTCTTGTTTGGGGACTCTTTTGGAATGATTGGTGCTCAGTGACTTTCGTAGTTAATTAACATATTAATTTTTGAACCTATAACCGTCAGTAATTTATAAGTAAGCAATGAATCACTTACACCGTCCCTTCGACTGACGCGGGTCTGAAAAATAAATGAAAAGTAGAATTCACATTCAAGTGTTACTGTACTACACGGTTCTCGTAGGACGCCAGAGTAACAGGCTGATTGTTTTCAAAAAGGCAGGAATCTGGACGCACTGGGTGGAGTGTTTATTCCTCAAACATTACGGTACTTACGGGCCGCCGCCCGTAAGTAGGAGCCCTGACATGCATGATCCTCACATGAGCTGACCAAGATAGAAAAAAAAAACACTAAAAAGTAACAAATTACTTTAATTTCGGAAACCGGTGTCGTTGGTTCTGTATTTTCGTTTTTTGCCACCGACTTCCGAAATTAAAGTTATTTTTCACTTTTTAGTGTTTTTTTTTTTTTTTGAAGTTGTGTGTTTTTTTTTAAGTTTTTTTTTTTACCTTGTTTAGTTGTGGTAATTATCTCACATCAATTCGTATACCACTACTTGCTATGTCAATAACATTGACAGGAAGTTTTATAACATCATCAACATACACCGAGTGGATTAAATACTTATTATTGAAGCTGACACAGAAACTACCCTAGAAAAGCCAATAAAATTTAACAGGACTACCGCGCAACCTTCATCTACCAATTGTAAGAAATATAAAAATCTGTTCATTTATGAACAGATTTTTATATTTGTTTACAAATAAGTTATGCCCAAACATAATTATCTACATCTACATCTACACTTCTACACTATAATATTATTATAATTATAATTATAATAATTAATAATTAATTAATAATAATAATAATAATAAGCCCCCTAAACAACCACACGTCCTGATTGACCATCTAATCACGTGGGGGGCGGACACACGAATGAGAAATTACTGGCGTGGCTAACGTGGCTCTGGAAACCCACTCAAAATGGAGACTCGTTCAAAAAGAAAACGTATAGGGCCGCTGCCCGGGGGCGATCGCCGGGGCGCACTTGGAGCTGACGCTGAGTGTCTCAGCATGCGAACCGTCAGCGGTGAGGAGTTGAACAGGCGGGCTCCCACCGACAAAGATGTTACAGCCGAAATCATTGACGATGGTGACTCACAAACAGGACAGACACCCCTGTAGAACCGTATAGTCCAAGCACACTATCGTACACACCTTCAAGAACATCATCACCATCCATACCATCGTCACCCATACCATCGTCACACCCCATAAATAGTTTAAATTCAGTTCCACCCACTCCAGCCTTGAATGTTGCGCGGGAGGTATCTACCTTCTTACCCGCGTCCACCAAGGCTGGAAAAGCAAGAGTTCGCATGAAATGGAGCAAAGAAGTTAACCTATTCATCATGCGAAGTTACCTATACATCACTAAAGTAGAGACTGACCTTACCACTTACAGAAAACAACTGCATGAACTTTTTACACGTCAATACCCAGAGATTACCGTTACAGAACAAAGGATCTCAGATCAAAGAAGAATAATAGTTAGGAATAAACTCTTGTCGCAAGACGTAATAGACCAGTTAAAAGAAGAAGTACATACACAACTACAAAGAGAATCAGAACATTCTGCGGGCGCAATCACTATGGAGTTAACACAAAACACAACCACATATAATCAACAAGAACAGTCACAACTGTGCAGTCAATCAGAACCTATCATACAATTTCAACCTATCACACAATCTCAACCTTACTTTCAATCACAAACATATTCACAAACCACGCATACATCCACGCAAACAGAAAGTATTACCATAATGATAGAAAATGAAATTGAAACCCTAGCCGAAATCAATATAAATCAGTTCACAGATACGCGTATTCAAGAAATACACGATAAATTCAAAACAGCTCTCACTCAATATTCCGGTATGGATCCGGCAGCTAGACCAAAACTGCCCAAACTCAGGTACACACCAAAACTTTCTCAACTCATTTATTTATTCAATCAAAATATTCTCCAACAGTATATTAGCGAAGAAACTCACCTAATAGACGTTCATACTCTGATATATTGCACAGCATTAGTAATTTCCGAAGAACTTAATTTTAAAATCACAGAATACACAGGCAATCCAAGACAAGGAACTATTAACAAACCAGCATGGCAGCAGAGGCTTGAAAAAGATATAGAAAAACTTAGAGCAGATTGTAGTAGACTAACCCATTATATTAATAACAATAGATCAAACAAAGTAGTTAAGAGAGTAGAAGCAATATTTAAAAATATGACTAACCACACCAGACATGAAAACGACAACAGAATACCAGAAGAATTCTTAGATACATTGAAACAGAAATTAGCCTTAAAAGTTCACAGGTTGAGAAGATATAAGAAAGCACAAGAACGTAAAAATGACAACTCCTTGTTTGCCACAAACGAAAAGAACTTTTACAGAAATTTACAGAAAGCACAAACTGACACTAATACACCGACAATCGAAAACAATGTAGAATTACCAACAGTGGAACAACTAGAAACATTTTGGTCTGGAATATGGGAAGAGCAAACGCAACACAATGAAAAATCTGATTGGATAACAGACGAAGAAACAAAATGGAGCTCATTAGAAGAAATGGAATTTGTTGAGTTAACTGAGTCTGACATAACTAGTATAACAGCGAGACTACATAATTGGAAATCTCCTGGTGATAAAATTCATAATTATTGGTATAAAAAATTAGAATCATTACACAAAGTTTTAGCTAAAAATTTAACAGAAATCATTTTAGGGAAACAAAACATTCCTGAATTTATTGCTACAGGAATAACCTACATGTTGCCAAAAACCCAGTACTCTCCACAACCTTCTCAATACAGACCAATTACATGCTTACCCACAATATATAAGATCTTAACGTCAGCAATCACAACAAAAATTAATAAACACATAGAAAATCACAATATAATAGCAGAGGAACAAAAAGGATGCAGCAGGGGCCATATGGGGTGTAAGGAACAATTAATTATAGATTCAATAATCCACAAACATGCCACCACAAAAAATAGAAACCTACATTGCACATACATAGATTATAAAAAAGCATTCGACAGTATTCCACACTCCTGGTTAATTCAAATACTACAAATATATAAAATCAATTCAAAAATAATAGACTTCTTACAGGATATCATGTCCCGTTGGAAAACTACACTCCAATTAAATTACCGCCACAACGCTATCACAACTCGGCAGATATCCATAAAGAAGGGTATTTATCAGGGAGATTCTCTGAGTCCTTTATGGTTTTGTCTCGCTCTGAACCCTCTGTCCGACCTACTACATCACAGCCAAGCAGGATATTCCCTTAAACATACCACAGAAGAAACTATTATCTCACATCTTATTTATATGGATGACATTAAACTATATTCAAAGTCTGAAAAAGACATGAAAAAATTAATAGATATCACGACAGCATTTAGTAAAGACATCAACATGCAATTTGGTTTAGATAAATGCAAAACAGTTCATATAATAAGAGGAAAAATAAAACCGGGAGACTATCCTATTAACAATACAGACACAATCACAGCAATGGAATCAACGGATTTATATAAATATTTAGGGTACAGGCAACTCAAAGGACTAGATCATTCAGCAATAAAATACACATTAAACTCAGAATACAAAAGAAGAGTGGTCGCAGTATGTAAAACCCAACTCTCCGGAAAACATTTAATAAAAGCGTTGAACACCTACGCAATCCCGATACTAACATACTCGTTTGGAGTGATCAAATGGTCTAAAACTGACATTCAACAAATAGAGAGAACAACACGAGCCACACTTACCAAACACAATAACCTACACCCTAAATCTGCAATAGAAAGACTGACCATTAAACGGCAATACGGAGGGAGAGGCCTTATAGATGTCCATCATCTTTGGCAGAAACAAATAGTCAAACTAAGAGCATTCTTTCATTCTAAGTCACACACAAGCAACATACATAAAGCCGTAGTTATGAACGATATCAGCTACACCCCACTTAACCTACACGAACAGATAGACACACAACACACTAGCAATGAAGACCCACATAAGCAAAAATTAGAAGACTGGAAAAAGAAAGTATTGCATGGACGGCACCCCCATGACCTAGAACAATCACATATAGATACAATAGCATCAAATAAATGGCTTAAAATCGGTAATTTATTTCCGGAAACGGAGGGTTTTATTATTGCAATACAGGACCAGATCATTAATACTAAAAACTACAAGAAATACATTATAAAAGACCCCACGATAACAAACGATAAATGCCGCAAATGTCACAGCCAACCAGAGACCATACAACACATAACAGGGGCATGCACAACACTCACACAAACAGACTATACACACAGGCACAATCAGGTAGCAAATATTATCCATCAAAATCTAGCACTCAAATATAAACTCATACAAGACACAAACACTCCTTACTATAAGTATGTACCACAAACAGTTCTAGAAAGTACCACACACAAACTCTACTATGATCGCGCCATACTAACAGACAGGACCGTTCACTATAATAGACCAGATATAATCATTAAAGATAAAGTTAATAAAGTCACATACCTTATAGATATTGCAGTCCCTAATACACATAATTTACAAAAAACAATAGGCGAGAAAATCAGTAAATACGCTGAACTGAAGGAAGAAGTGACCAGAATTTGGAGACAAGAAAAAGTGTACGTAGTCCCCATTGTTGTCTCCACAACAGGTGTTATACCCAATCACCTCCACCATAGCCTTAAACTAATAGACCTGAAAGACTCAATTTATATAACACTTCAAAAGGCCGCAATTTTAAACACCTGCAGAATAGTCAGAAAGTTCTTGCAAATTGAGGAAAATGAAATCTCTCCTCATAACATTCATTCTTCGTGATAAAAATTTACTACACACGCTACATTGACTTAGCTTGGGCCCGTTAATGTAGCTTAAACTAGCCTAAGAGCTAAGAAACAAAACTTGTTTACCAAAAATAATAATAATAATTAATAATAATAATATTATTAAAAAACGTCAACAAAACGTCGGAAAATTTGATTTTCATATTTTTAATCATTTTTACAGTATTAATATATTTTTCGACGCAGTTTTAAAGTCTTTAAGTGTTAAAACCAAACCCAAATTAAACCTGAAACACCATTTATTCTGAAAAAGAGCAAAATGCATTTGGACATGAATCAAAAACTGCCGAAAAGGAGGTGACATCTTCTGTCATGTCACCTCCGATAAAATCAAGAAAATACATAATATGAATATTGAAGCGATATGTTGACAAGATCAGCTGCACGTCGAGCACGCCTACTACCTCCGGACTCGTCGCTCAGCTCCGCCTCGCCGCCGCCGGTACCCAGCCTCACTGTAAACGCTGTGACGACACCGGCAGTGGTAGTTGCGTCGAGCTCGAGCGACGAGTATTTCTCCCCGCCCACGACGCCACCACCTGCTCGTCGACGGGGAAGACGCCGGCCGCCGGACGGCTTAGGACCTCGAGGCCCACTGGCCTCTGATAGGGTCCCAGCTCCCGGCGAAAGTGTGCAGCGCATGAAATGGACACAATCCATCAACGAGAACGTCATGCGCTCATACTATGGGGCTACAGAGGGGGGAAACAATCTGACCGCGTACCGTGTTCGGATGCTCTCTCTTTTTCAGGTGCTTGAACCAGCTGTCAACGTGTCGGCACAACGACTATCGGATCAGGTGCGGGTCATCCAGCATAATCATATGTTGGATGACACTGTACTTGATCGCCTGCGAATTGAAATGCAGAGTAGCCATGTCGTTACCCCCCAGTCGCAGACTGTTGTAGTATCATCACAGTCCAACCTAAACCATGCTGACGAGGGGAGTGATGACAGGGCTACAAACGTAAGTACCCAGTACAATGAGGAATTGAGGAGTGCTTTGGAGGGTGCGATTCGAGAATATCGGTTCATGTCGCCCGAACTTAGACCACGATTACCTCGTTTGCCCATGCATAACAAAAATAGGGCGCTGGTGGCGGTCCTGGATTCGCAGTTGTCAAATTATTTTGATGACTGCGAAGACCTCACCGATACTCATTCGATTTTGTACTGCGCAGCTGTAGCGGCATGTCGTGTAGCTCACGTCAAATTTGCTATTGACTCCAGAGCTACACGACCAAAACTAGCCGTACCAACTTGGCAGTGCAGAATTGAGCGCCGTATTGGTGAGGCCAGGGCGATCATCGGCAAACTAATCTGCTTCAGGGAGGGCAATACTCGCCCTAGAGTGATGCGCTTTGTGAGGCGGGCGTTCTCAGGGACTGATATCTGCCCTCAGGACTATACGTCCCGTGTCACAGAGCGCATCGACTTCCTGAAGCAGAAAGTGTATGCATGGGCCAACCGTATTCGTAGGTATAAGCGTCGAGTGAGCCGATACACTCAGAATCGCACCTTCCAGAGCGATGAAAGGTGGGTCTATAGGGATTGGGAGCGACCGGCCCAAGGTGTGACTGACACGCGCCTGCCGGATGATGATGCCAGTGTTCTTTCTGGCGCAGTATCTGGTCGGTGCCTGTCAGTCACACCGAAGGTGTTTGGACTAGGGAAGTCGAGAGAGCATGCGATCCAATATCAGAAATGGGGGCTATTACCATCTGCCCCCAAGATGTAGCTCGTGCAGTTCGTCCGTTGCCTAATTGGAAGTCTCCAGGGCCGGATGGGCTGCACAACTTCTGGATAAAATGTTTTCAAAGGTCGCATGCTCGCTTGGCGGCACAGTACCAGACAGCTTTGGAATCTGGTTCGCTGCCCCAGTTCCTAACGACAGGAGTTACCCACCTACTCCATAAATCAGGTAGCACCGCGGAACCCAAAAATTATAGGCCGATCACATGTTTACCGACGGTCTATAAAGTTCTTACATCCATTTTGAAAACTAAACTTAACAAACATGTAGACACCAATTCCATCATGTCTGTCTCTCAAAATGGATGTAGGAACGGGTCCCGCGGTACTAAGGAGCTGCTCCTCATTGATATGGCCATTAGCCAACAGGTTCGTCGTTCCCAAAAGGATCTGTCGACATGTTGGATAGACTATAAGAAGGCCTATGACTCGGTGCCACATACATGGCTCATGAGGGTGCTGGAGTTGTATAAAGTAGATGCAACTCTGCGCACCTTCCTGATGTCGTGTATGGGGCAATGGAGGACGGTCCTTCGCTATCCAGGATGTCGAGATATCCAGAGGAATAGCGAGCCGATAAGGATCGAGCGAGGCATATTTCAGGGTGATAGTTTGAGTCCACTTTGGTTCTGCTTAGCCTTGAATCCTCTAAGCACATTGCTGGAGGGTTCGGGTCTAGGCTATCGGATGAGGAGAGGTGGTCAGGTTATATCTCACCTCCTCTACATGGATGACCTAAAACTCTTTGCCCCCAACAATTTGCAACTGATGGAGCTACTGAAAGTAACTGAAACTTTCAGTAGTGCCATCAAGATGGAATTTGGTGTGGACAAATGTGCGGTCATGCATGTAAAGCGAGGGGAGATTATGGAATCCGTGGGAACTGAACTCTCGGATTTCATAAACCTTAGAGCCCTCTCCGCATCCGAAACCTATAAGTATTTGGGTATGTCGGAAGCGTTAGGCATCAATGTTACTGACATGAAGCAATCGTTGAAGGAACGCTTCTTTGGCCGCCTGAAAAAAGTATTTAATAGTCTTTTATCGGGCGGAAACAAGGTGCGCGCCTTCAACGGTTGGGTCGTGCCGGTTTTGATGTACTCTTTCGGCATACTCAAATGGACTCAGACCGAACTCGACGCCCTGGATAGGAGAGTCCGTACGCTGCTGACTGCAAATCGAATGCATCACCCACGGTCATCGGTAATGAGACTGTATATCCCGCGAAAGTGTGGAGGTCGAGGCTTTTTAAATGTTAAGACCCTCCACAATCGCGAGATATGCAGTCTCAGGGAATATTTCCTAAAAGCCGACGTGGGGATGCATCGAGATGTAGTCGCGGTGGACAAGGGCCTCACCCCGCTCTCCTTGGCTAAAGAGAACTGGCGCAAGCCTGTAGTGCTTGACACTAACGATCGCAGGGAGGTATGGCAGAGTAAGGAGCTTCACGGACGCTTTTTCCGGGCCCTACATGGACCCGATGTAGATCTGCTAGCGTCCGTAGCCTGGCTGCGTTTCGGTGACCTCTTTGGGGAAACCGAAGGTTTTGTCTGTGCAATTATGGATGAAGTTATCATGACGAACAATTACCGGAGATTTATTGTGAAGGATGGCACGGTTGACATTTGTCGGGCATGCCACCGTCCGGGAGAATCAATCCGACACATTATCTCCGGGTGTCCTCGTCTAGCTAACGAAGAATACTTGCATAGACACAACCTTGTAGCCAGGATTATCCATCAGCAACTTGCTCTGAAATACAACCTAGTGGAATCGGAAGTGCCGTACTACAGGTATGTGCCCGACCCAGTTCTCGAAAATGGACATATCACATTGTACTGGGATCGATCCATCATCACTGACAGGACTATTGTTGCCAATAAGCCTGATATAGTGGTGGTGGATCGTATAGAGCGGCGCACAATGATTATTGACATAACGGTCCCACATGACGAGAACCTCGTGAAAGCCGAGAAAGATAAACAAATCAAGTATCTTGACTTGGCTCACGAGGTTGTCGACATGTGGGATGTGGATTCAGCGATCATTGTGCCGATAGTCGTATCAGCCAATGGCTTAATTGCCAAGAGCCTCGACCAACATCTAAGGAGGCTCTCGTTGGGCGGCTGGATCAAGGGCTTGATTCAGAGAGCGGTACTTCTGGACACGGCTCGCATTGTTAGGAGGTTCCTCTCTCTGGAGTCCTGACCGCCGGTAGCTTGGACCCTGTTCCCGATACCGGTGGCCTGCTATTTTTTATATTTTTAAATGTTTTTATTTTTGTATGATTTTATAGAAATATTTAAAAATGTAAATTATATGTATAAAAATGAAATAAAGGAAATAATAATATAATATTATAAAGAGGAAAGATTTGTACCTATTTTTGTATGTTTGTATGTTTGTAATGAATAGGCTCAAAAAGTACTGGGCCGATTTAAAAAATTCTTTCACCAATAGAATGCTACATTCTTCCAATTTGACATAGGCTACATTTCATTTTGAAAAAAATTAGGGATCCTTGGTAAAATTTGAAAAATGTAACCGAAGGTGTAGAAAAATGAGTCTTAAAATGTCTTTCGTATTGTCTACCCCGTGCGAAGCCGGGACGGGCTGCTATATAATATATGCAGGAAAAAAAATTAAGCAGTGCTCAAATTATTTTTTTGGTTGTTCAGTATTGGAATAATAGAACACATTTCAATTATTTGATCAATACTTAAATTTTTTGTCCGACTTGAAATCAGCTAAAAAAGGGACACAATCTATTCGTAATCATATCATTGAGCGCGCGCGCCTAGCGGCGAACGTGGTGGCTGTCCGCGAGCTGGATCCCCTGACGGGTGGCAGGGCACGGCGCCCGTTGCCGACAGTCCCGTTAGGCACGCGTTCGAGTGACGTCATGTCAGACTTTACTAATCGCAAGTTTTACGAGATGGTGCGAGTATATTTAGTAAGTGGTTAAAACTTACGAGCAGCTCGAAGAATGTGTGCGAGGATGAGCATACCTGGTATGCGAGCCAACCCCGCGGTCCATATTGAAAGGACCATTTTAGCAGCCACTCAAAGGCTGCTTGATCTGATCACAGCCAGTTCAGGACCCCGAATAAGTGTGAGTGTTATAACTGTTATACTATACTGCCAGTCCTTCTACACGTGCAGCCTGTGGGTCAACTTCACTCAGCGGTATACAGCGACCTGCGTGTTCAATACAATAATGCACTGAGAGTACTGCTGCGGCTGCCGTGGTGTTGTAGTGCGTCAGTAATGTTTGTGGACAACATTGATGGTTTTGCCGCCATTATTAGAAAAAGATGTGCATCCCTGATGTCGCGGATTTGCGGCAGCACCAACAGTATTCTTAGTGTGTTCGCAGATCGCTGGGATTCCCTGATGTGGCGAAGGTGGTGTTCTTCAACTAAATGAGAAGAAATTTAAAACGTGCATAAAACGCACACTATGCAGACAAGCATATTATAAGTTGGATGATTATATCGTAGATAAAAATGCTTGGCTAAATGCTGGTCCAGCTCCACTGCCACTTGGGCTCACTAGATAAAATTTGAATACTTGGAAGTTGCTTCCCCCTTTTTTTATTTTATTTTATTTTCTGACATTACGAACTTAATGTTTATTTTGTTTTTATTTAAGCATGTTTTTATTGATGAATACTCCAATAGATAATAATTATTTTCTTTTTTGGTAGTAAATTTTTATTAATCTCTCAAATACATTGCAAACTATAGTTCTGTATAATTTAGCAGCATTTTTTCAATTTTGTAAATGTGAATACCATGGAGTCGTTTACTATGTTATTATGATTTATGTTGACTTGAAAGAGCATGGCAGTTGAGAGTATGTCATGCTCACTTAAATGTTTCACTGATGGTGGCGCGTGTGTTGGATCATTCGGTTCCCTACAAAATGGTTGAGCTGGATGGTGCTGATCCATGCGTCATGTTCGTGAACGGGCGCCGTCAGTTGGGACTGGTCATCTCTTGACTGCCAGGGCTTATTTTTAATTAGTAATTTTAAATTTTGAATTGTTTTATTAGTTTTTACATTGTCTCACATATAGAAGCAACAAGAATAATGTACCCAGGATTATGTAATATCTTGATTTAAAAGAGTGTCCTTGGAGTTTCTTGTCCGTTCTTCTCCATAGTGATCTACGTATTGGAATGGGCATCTAGCTTCAACTTGCCGACTCTGACTAACTGACCGTCTCTTTGACAATTCAAAAGTGCCTGTAAATGGTTTAATTGAAATAAATGCTTTGAGTTTGAGTTTGAGTTTGAGTGGACGCAGCTCCACGCTGAATTTTAATTTTAAATGTTTGTTTGTTTGTGTATCTGTACTAACACTAGATGTTAGGTAAAATTGTTACTAACCATATGGACTAAGTGGTTTGAAATCTAAATATTCTATTCTATTCTATTTTATGACTGCCTTCATTTAATTCATCACACAATGCTTCATTTTCTGCATTTTGTCCATGAAAGTATGAAGGATTTTTTTAAAATTAATCTTCAAACAACTTCAAGTCACGGCTTAAAATTAAAAAAAAAAAAAAACTAGTTCGAACCTGATAAAATTAGCGAAAGATAACCCGCTTATACCTACGTCAGCGAATTGCGCGGGCGCACAGCTAATAGGTAGGTACTATGGGGGAACTTCATATCTAAGCAATTTCAAAACAAAATCCCGTGAGCACGATGACCACATCTGTTTAACGCCCCTTTTGGCCTCGACCAATGAAACGGTTTTTTTATTGTTCGTGTGTTTTACAATCTCTGTTCCAATGATCACAGATGTCTGACCCTTTTTCGAACACTAGGAATAGAACAAAAGAAACAAAGATGAGAAAGTTTTTTTATTTTTTTATACTTTACTTTTTGTTTCAACAAATTTCTCGTGTTCAGTTGCAAATTTGCATTCGTTTCCGCACTGACCAATGCGGAAACGACCTTATATTATTATAAAGTGTTTCTTTAGGCACGGATTATAATAATTTTAAGTGGTTCATGAGTAAGCTCCCAGTTTTTTCAATCAAACTGCTTTGTCTACAGGTTTGTAATTAGGTGCATTCCTTGAAAAGGGGTTTATGACTAGAGCTAATTTAAAACAAAGGTTTTGCACTTTTAAAATTTTATGGAAATTTTCCGCCTCTCACCCAAAAACTCCTATATAATTGTGAAAAATCTACTCAACTTTGGATGCTAATGTTATACTTTTCTGACAGCATAGAAAACCTATTCGTCAAAAAAAACCCATAAACTTGTCCCAAACGTGCTCGAACTACGATCTACGACCGAACGAAGGTCCATTGATATTTATTTCCATTGAAAAAATACGCACTACCTCAGCTGGTTTTTTACTGTCTTTTTTGTTCATGTACAAAAACAAGGGACGCATCAAAAATCTGATGCTGCGATGCTATTGGTTGATGAGATTTATATAGCGGCCGAGCGCTGCAAGCAGAAATAGTCTTTAAGGTGCTTAGATATGAACTTCCTCGATAGTACCTACTACTGCGTTAGTGCGTTCCGTTTCACTGACCGCGACGATGCGGCGCGCGGCGGGTTGCCATTTGGTTTAATGGCAACTTTCATATTTTGCTGGTTTCAAAATAAACATCTTTCGTTAACGATAACTTAATTTTTTTGTACTAAGACAAGTCAAAATAAGAAATAGGTGTTTAATAAAACTCGTTTAAATTTTATTTCTCAAAGTTTGCGCACTGGTTATAAACTTTTTCTGTAAGTAAAGACGAATTGAGAACGTCCTCCTTTTTTTGAAGTCGGTTAAAAATTATTTATAGCCGGAGTGCATCTCATGAAAATTCCAATAAGCCCAACGACGGCTAGGATACATTGTTTTACTACGGAGTTCCGGTGCGTACCTTCCGGCTTCATCATCAGATCAGTTTTAGTACCATTTTGATCAGAACCATTTATTTTTTCTTCGTCATAGTCTTCTCTTAATCGAGATATCTTATGGCCACCAGCGACATACTTATCATTCAGGAGTTCCGGTGACCATCTGTGGTCTTCTTCATAAGTGCCACTTCACCAAATGATACATTCTGAATGCAAATACTTGACTTGTTGATGTAAATACAAAAATCGCAGTATATGTAGGATGCCTATAAAATTTTAGGATTTCCCTCAATTCCTAATGGATTCCACCATCAGAACTGGATTTTGATAAAAATGAAACCAATCTGGAAGCGTATCCTTTTAAACAAAAAAATAATTTTCAAAATCGGTCCACAATTGACGGAAAAATACATACGCTACGAACATAGAACCTCCTCCTTTTTGGAAGTCGCTTAAAAAGAGACTGTGACCTCTGAATTTGTTTCGGTGTTTCTTCGCAGAGTAGTCGGTTAGGCAACATCGAACTATCATCATCTAACATCACTAACATCATCTAAGTAGTTTTAAAACGTAATTTGTTTTTGTGGTGTAAATGTGTTTTTTTTTTAAACCAATTTACAGAAATAAATATCATTTATACCATTCCCCCTCTAAAAAGCTTATTTTATTCACTGAAAACAGTGAATAAAAAGCACTTTTAAACACTATTTTGGTGTTTGAATTTAGAACACATCAATATATTCGACCTCCATTTAAATGCTATACAACCTCCTTGCGAAAAATAGGTACTCGATACAAACAATACTAGACGGCACGGTTGAAGCGATTGACTGCTGCGCTGCGTGTCGCGGGTTCGATTCCCGCACGGAAGCAATATTTGTATGACCTACAAGTAGTTGTTCCGGGTCTGGCTGTTTGTGTATGTGACTTCAAATGTTTGTAAATGCACTCACAATACAGAAGAAATTCGTAGTGTGGGGCAAAGTTTAAAAAAAAACCTCCTTGTGCACTCCACGCCTTTCAACGTCCTAAGATGCCCCAGAGTTTCCTCCAGCAGAAAGTTCTGACCATCGACAGGAAATAAATATCGCTTTACAGATTGATCATCCTAATAATAATAATAAGGAAATTACTCCAAAATTGTTCCAATTTTAATGTGCATTTTAATTAATTTAATCTTTCTTTTTTCTTCATTAAATGTCTATTTTCGCTTAAATCTTTCTTTTTCTCATAGTTATGGTATAAAGTATAGTATGCAACACTTGAATAAAACGGATTTATATTGAGGGCCATGAAGCACTCGCGTCGCTCGGGATTCTAACACTTGAACCACTCGCTGCGCTCGTGATTCAATCATCATGAATCACTCCCTACGGTCGTGATTCAGTCGTTAGAATCCTGCACTTGCTCGTGATTCATCAATGGCCCTCGCTTTAAATCCGTCCTTTATCCACTAATTGCATAATATACTATTATCCTCATTCTCAGCAGCTTCACTTTATTTCTTACAGTTGGCTTCGATAGAAGCATCACCGTAGTACTACTCATGTAGTCTCGCTCACCCGCAGTCCGTTGGGCAAGTACTTGCCGACGCCGTGATACTCGTAGCCCTCGGGGATCAGCACCCGGCGCGTGCTCGTCAAGTATTCGTGCGCCGGGAAGGTCGTCTCGTTCTTATCGTCCTCTGAAATTAACTTTGTTTAAATATTGTATTTCCCTACATAAAACGTAAAATTGTGAATTACTTATATGAAAGGCTTTGGGTCCACTGTGCCAAAACTTTAGCAAAGATCTCCGGTATCTCAGTTACGTAAGGTACTAAAAATGTATTTAGGTATAAATTTGTATAGGAAAAAAAAGTTTGAAACAATTCCATCCCCTAAAGCCTGCTTACTCTTGAACGCCCCTAATTGTTGTGTTTTGTTTAGTAATGGAATAATACATTTTTTTTTTTTAATATAAAAACGTTGCCGCACACTAGGAATTTCTCCTGTATCGTGGGTGCGTTTACAAACATTTAAACTCACATACACAAACATCCAGACCCGGAACAACTACTTGTAGGTCATACAAATATTTGTTCCGTGCGAGAATCGAACCCGCGACACGCAGCGCAGCAGTCAATCGCTTAACCACTGCGCCAACCGTGCCGTCATGCCACAATGCAAGGTACGTACCCGGAACAGCTACAAAAAAAGAAACATTAATCAATAAAGACTGCCAATGACTTTAACAAAACGAAAAGAGTTAATGTAATAAAATACTTACGAGGTACGATTTCTGTAAATATTAAAAAAACAATGATTAATTTCAAAAGTTAACGTAAGCAAGTACGAAAGTTATTTAGAATACTTATAATAGAAAAGGTAACATAAGTATTTGAGCAGGAAAAAACATATTTATAATAATAATCTTACCTTCCCCTACAACGACAAAACCATAAAAGTGTTATTTTATGCGTAAACAAACAAGTAAAAAAATGAAACAGAATGTTTGGCAGTTTTAAAAACTTTTACAAAAGCAACCAACTACTTACTTGAAATTTCTGTCAGAAAAATAAATAAAATAAAACAAATTATATTAATTCTTAAACAAAAACACTAAAACCAAATAAACTACAAGGTAATATTTTTTATTTTACCCTCATCAGTGTCTGAAAAATAAAACAAATTAATTTTAAAACATCATTACTAGAGGAGCTGTGCCCACGACTCCATACCTACTCGAAACATGTTATAGCTTCCTCATCATTCATTTCATCCTGACGGTAATAGTGGTATGTGGCTCGCCCAATTCAAAAGTTGCACCACAAAGGGCCCGTCCACATGTCCTACAACCACACCACATCGCCGCGGCAAAACGTGGGCAAGGAGTGATTATGTGTGAATAGTGTCGCTGCAGCTTCTTGCAGTAGCATTGTGGTTGTGGACGTTGTGGTGTCGCTAATAGTTGCGATGTTGCGTGTGATTAGTGTTTGCAGACAGACAGATCGTTGTGTTTGCGACGTGGCCGGCCGCTATTGCGCGGTCTCGTTGGTGGTTGCGTTGTGGTTGCGACGTGTGGGCTTGATGTGGTCGGTATCGCTCACATAGTTGATTTTGACGGTCAAATGTGGTCCGGGTGACTAGAATATTCATGTTTATACAAATTAGCTGCCGTCCATGTGATTTCGTCGTAGTGTGGTTGTGGTACGTGTGATCGGGCCCAAAGTTTCAAGTCTCGACAATATAGGCTGAAATACTGAATAGGATACTTGCCACCGGCTGAAAATAGAAAATATCAGTTTTTTTCATTGCTTGTTTTTATAACAATTCTTATTTAAAATATTTTCTTTTTTATATAACATTTTCGGCTTTTCTATACAACAAGGGACATGGTTTACACGAGTGTAAGTACAATGTACTTCTCACATCAATAGTGACAATTTTAGAGGCAATGTATATTTTCATCAACTTACTGTAGTCATCTGAAATTATAATAAGACCAATTTAATCAGAATGCATGACAGCCAAATAAAACTAACAGGGGTTTGCTACGAGCCAACTGCACATCTGATAGTAAGTGGCCTATCAAGGAATATCTCACATCTGCCATTTCAGAGAAATTGCAGACGCGACGCCATCCCGGAGACCGAGCTGTGGCACTACTCCCTTCAAACCGGAACACAGCAGCGTATGTCGGCAGTAATATAGGTAAAGTAGTCATTCTTCCACCCATTACATACCCAGCTTTCGAGGGAAACGAATAGCAATTTTTGCCGTTGGTCCCGACTGGCATTCGTAGATCTTTGCCAGTCGTTATGGGTCTCGAGAGAAGCCCAAAAGTCTGACAACCGGTCTTGCGAATGGGTGTTGTGTTACCCAGTAACTGGGATATGGAGGTCAGATAGACAGTCGCTTCTTGTAAAATACTAGTATTTAGCAGCATCCGGTTAGACTGGAAGCTGCCCCCACATTCAACTGTCCCTACAGGCTAGGCTAGACAGATGCTGATAATGAATAATTGTTCCCGTTACGAGCTCCTTCACGAAGAGCTCTACTGCTAGGTATGAGACAGACTTACGCCACAGTTCGCTGGCTGGCGTGGCCTGGTCGGGTCCGGGCAGGCTGAATATATAGCCCACCTGACAGGGGTTCCAGTGCTCGCACACCTCGCGGTCCGGGTCCAGCTCGGATACAAACTTGTACGTCTGCGGGGAAGCGAACATTATGTATAACAACCGATCTATCCTGCCATAATGGCACACTTTAAACCCACTTCAGATAAGTGTACTCGGTAAAATTTCTACAGAATCATTCATTCATTATCCGTAATGTCAGTTCGTTCAATAAAATGACAACATAAAAAATTTTGTATTCTGCTTACGTCCGCAGTCATCTCGAATATGGTGGATGGTGGTGGCATTACTTTGTTTACATATATTATCTGAATTAGAGACTGGGTATAGATACAAGAGGTTGTTGAAAGTTTCTATTCTACTGTTAAATAAGTTAGCATAGTATCCATTCTTATTCAGTTTGATGGTCAAAAGCATCTCTTAAAAAAAAAAAGTAAAATCTAAAAGTAAATCTTCATATGTACTCTATAACCTCTCAAATAAACTAAACATAAATACATTAGTTATAGCCTATCATGGATTAGTTGCTTCATTATTAAGATACGGTGTCATATTTTGGGGTAACTGCAGTGAGAGGGAAAGAATATTTAGGGCAATGACAGGTCTTAAATCTACTGAAAGTTGTCAACCTGTATTTATATCCCTAAAAATTCTGACATTACCTTGTTTATATATACTGGAAGTTGCCCTATTCATTAAATTAAATAAACACCAATTTATGTACCTTAATGATTGACAAAAGACAACGCACAGCACCAATGAGGTCCCAGTATAAAACCCAATTGTGCACAGGTGGCCATAAAACAGCCTTATTAAAAAATAGCATCCTTTCCATGGGACCGCTTATATATAATAAATTACCTGAAAATTTAAAAGACCTTCCCATATTTTTTTTTTTTAAACAATTGAAATGTTATTACACAATTAAAGACTTTTTAAATGACAAAATTTTATAGGAAAATGTTATTGATAAAAATGTACGTTGTCTTTGCAATTTCGCATGCTTTAGATTATAATGATGACATTGTTATTTATTTTATATGCGATTTTTTTTTGTTATGGTTGTTCTTAAATTATAATTTGACATAACAGATTTTGACATTATCAGATTATCTAAATTCTATAACTAATAATAATTGTGATTGTTGCTAATGTTTTTGGAATATTCTGACATTAAGCTTTTTGACATTACACATTACGACATATTAATTTCTTCATTTTATGATTTGTGAGAGATTTATATTTAATTCATTAATTATTTTGATTTGTTTTTAGTCTGATCTGTAACTACATATTAAATTCGACTATGGCTAATAATAATTGTAATAGCTGTATCTATATTACCAGTTAATTCAAACATAATATTTTGCATGCCGTAAGGTAAAATGTACCGGGACACTTAATTAAACATTCCAACTTATATGTATACCTACATTATCAGCAAATAAATGATTTCTTTCTTTCTTTCTCTTTCTTTCTTTCTAAAGTTTGGAGTTAATTTTTTAACACCTTATACATAGACGAATCGAGAACCTCCGATCCTTTTTTTGAAGTCGGTTAAACATAATTTATAGCCAGAGTGCATCTCATGACAATTCCAATAAGCCCAAACACGGCTAAGATACATTGTTTTATTACGGAGTTCCGGTGCGTACCTTCCGGCTTCACCATCAGATTAGTTTGATGGTACCATAGTCGCTTAACTGTCTTAATCGAGATAATATCGCTACCCGTGATATACGTAAACTGTATCATTGACGAGTTCCGGTGGCATCATCTGTTGTCTTCTTCATCAGTTCCAGTTCACCAAATGATACTTTCTGAATGAAAATTCTTGTGATTTGTTGATGAAAATACAAAAATCGCTATATGTTTGCCTATAAACTTCGAGGTGTTCCCTCAATTCCTCATAGATTCCATCATCAGAACTAGATTTTGAAATACAATCAAATTGAGAACCTCCTCCTTTTTGTGAAGTCGGTTAAAAATGGTTTTGACAGACACAATATTTTTGAACGGCCTATCCAACGATACCCATGGTGCGGCATGGGATAGACGACAAAAACCCCACTTACACAACTGACCCACTTTACAAGTATCGCAATTATAATACGGTACGTGTACCTATATGTAGGGAAGGTATTCCAAGATTTTATTTTACCACTGTCGGCGTGATTAATATACCCATGCCAAATTACAGCTTTCTAGTACTAAGAGTCTCTGAGCGAAACTGTGGACAAACAGACAGACAGACAGACAGGCAGACGAACATCGCGAAACTATGAGGGTTCCTTGTTGTCTACGGAACCCTAAAACTAGTAAAGACTGGCAAGTCTGGTGCAACACAACATGCAAGACTAAGAAGCACCAACGAAACCGACAAGCCAATATTTGGCTATCATTGCGATGATTGTTGTAACAGGCAACACTTGGGAGTACCGGTAGGACTGGTTTAAATTCTTCATTAGAATTATTAATTAAGCTTAGTTCTGCCAAAAGGGTCTATCCCACAATTCTACTTAATTTCACTCACTGGTAGTAATAGGTTCGTTTGGCAAAAATGAATCTCATTATTCCCACGTCGCACGGTGGATCGAAAATCGGCTGTAGAAGACATAGGGTCTCGATGTCTTAAATGTTATTTTTTTTGCTGGAAATGACTTCTGCCAATCATTACTGTTCTATAAAATGTCATATGAAGTAATTGTGTGCACAAATGGAAGAGTTATAATTTTTATAAGAAAAAAATGTATGGAGCTGACATGAAAAATGAGAATATCTCTAGAATCGCTAAGATGGCCGTTATATCCTTGCACACTGTTATAGTACTATTTATTTGTGAATGTTTGACATACTTAATATTGCGGCATCACTTGCGATTTTTTTTTTTTAAATCGTCAAAATTAGAAAATAAAGAATGTTTATGATATGTACATTTTAATGCTTAAATATGGCTATACCAAGTGTAACTTACAATATTTTTTATGCTTAGACCAAAACATTCTAAGAAATCACAAAGTCGTATTACCTACTTATTTGAAATGACATGGTAATTATGAATTACATAATATGTAATGTTGTCTAATGCCTCAAGTCCACATTAGCTAATGATTAATAAAACTTAATACCTATATACCTGTTAAAAGGATACGTACCATAATGAGGGTAATTAGATAAACGTGATCATTAGTCAATAACAATAAATGGTAAACTATTGTATGATTAAAAAAAAAAGCTAATTATTAAAAAAAATATTAACTTAACCTAACTTAACATAAACAATAAAAGTTAACTTTTTTATACTTCGTCACCATCAGAATCCACTTCAGAATCAGGCTCTACATACAATAGATATAACTTCTAAGAACTCTGTCGGAGCTTCCTGATCCTGAAGTTTCAGTAGTTCTACTGTTTCCTTAAAGTATGTCTGCCTCTTGTGGGCATTTAATTTTGGTCTTGTGGAAGAAATTAGAGGATCAGAAGAGACGATAAGCATATTGAGGATATCCTCGTTTGATGCTTGTCTACTCTTTTTCCTCGAATGGTGTTCTCTGAACCTCCTAAAGTCTTTGTTTCGGGCCTCTGAAGCTTCTTCCGAAAGACTTCCAATTGGTACAATAGCATTTTCTACAATTATGTCCCCTCCGTGAATCAACAATTTGTGGACGGTTGATGACATGTAGTACCACTCGTACAGTTCCACGTATTTTTCAGCGGTTGTTCTAGCGTATTCTTTAAACTTCGGCACGTCTACAATCTCTCCAGATGTGATAGCTTGCAGAATCACAGCAAATCTGCGTATTAGGTCTCTAATCCAGTGATCGCTGCAGTTTTATAAGGAAATTCAAAAAACCGCCTTGCTGTGTTCCCGTCGTTAGTTGTGCCTGATCCTTGCTTAACGATGTCAATCAAAAGGTTGAGATCATCTTTGAATCGATCTTGAATGAGTTTTTTTCGTGAATGCAATAACTCTTGATGACCTTCTCCTCTTGCAGACCACTTTTTGAAGTCGAGACGATACGCTATGTGTAGAAGACATTCCATCACATTAATGCGGGCATGAAGTGATGATAATCCGAACTCATACACACCAGAAGAAATGGTTTTTGACGCAATGACATCTAACTTATTCATTTCTGTAGGCTTAGCCAAACACAGGTAGCAGGCCGCATTTGACTTAGCTTCACACAGATATGTACAAATTTTGCCGTCAATCATCGTCATAATTAATTTGTGACTAATTTCATGTCCTTGACATTTTGAGGGAACGAGAGCTTCAATTTCGTTATCCATTGCAGTTTTTTCATTTATGACAACGTCTTTGGTTTCTTTCACAAAACTAAACTGGACTGGACGGCAATACCTAGGTGAGCAGGGTTTTTCATTCACCCATACGGTATCACCGTCAGCTGTCAACTTTAATGGAACCAAAGAGGTCATAAATATGCTGGAATTATCTTGACCACTCTCTATGTTTTGCTTATATCTACTTTGGTTAGATGCACCGTCAAATCCCCACTTTTATATTAATATCAATTGTTTATCTTGTATCGCATCAGGACTACGAATAGTTTCAAAAATTCTGTTCACTGTTAAATCCAGTAACGCTTGTAGTGCAATCTTAGCAGACGCAGGCACTGTAGCTTAGCTTTTTGCACTTTATAGTAAGACGGATATATCTCCTTTGAACCTTGTCGAATAGTCGTTTCCCTTAATGTGATATAACATTAAGGGAAACATTATCCATTTCGATAGTTTTAATGAAAGTAGCAAACCCAGTGCTTTTTCTGGTGAAAATATTGTTGAAGGAGCTGGTTTGTTCAACATTTCCTTGATTTTTGCTGCTGCTTCTGGATTTTGGAGCATTTGTTCAATAACAGATGCAATATCCTCACGACCATCTCCTTTCAAAAGTGCTGCAGCTGAATAAGCTACTTCATTAGGGTCATCGCCTATATGTTCATCAGATCGTCTCTTCTTCTGCAGTGCTATTCTGTAGAAATCTCACCGTGAGAACCGGAGGTGAAGTGAGCTTGAATTGATGAGCTGTCAATAGTGTCATTCCCTTGTCTCAGATGGAATGACAGTTCACTTCGAGATCACTTCAACTAAGTTTTCACGGTGAGATTTATACAGAATCGACCGGCTGCTTGTTACTTAGATCTTCAAACGGCTTTAGAGATCTTTTTGTCATCGTTGAAGTTGATTTCATTGTTGAAGTTGATGGTACAGGTTCAGGTACAGGTTCAGTAGAAATATTTTCACTTGTTGATTCTTGAATGAGCAAATTGGTTTGCACGCAGTTTGGCCAGTCAATATTTGCCTCAAGCCAATTACTGTAATCACGTCTAAAAACTTCACTTTTCCTGTGGGAACCATCTCTTTTGAACTGCCCGTGTAAATCTTCGACAAAATTCTTTCACGGTAACACTGTCTTCATCTGAAAGGCTAGAGCCCAGTCGAATAACAAGTGCGTTGAACAATATTTCATGATCGAAAGACGAAGCATCCTGATTGCTCAGAATAACAAACAAATCCAAATTTGTAATAATGCTTTTCATTACTCGTATTCACGATCACTGAGTAAAAAGACACGGCAGGATAGATATTAGTATTAGAAATGCTCTAAATGAACTGAAGTTGTGAATCCAATGTTTGACTATTTATTGTTATTGACTAATGATGGTATCACATTTATCTAATTACTTTCATTAAGTTAATCCTGCACTAATTGCTAAATTAGCGAGTACCCCAAATTATTTTGTTACGTATCCTTTTAACTAGGTATATAGGTATTAAGTTTTATTAATCATTAGCTAATGTGGACTTGAGGCATTAGACAAGATTACGTATTACGTTATTCATAATTACCATGTCATTTCAAATGAAAATCACAAAGTAGGTAATACGACTTTGTGATTGACTAATGATCACGTTTATCTAATTACCCTCATTATGGTACGTATCCTTTTAACAGGTATATAGGTATTAAGTTTTATTAATCATTAGCTAATGTGGACTTGAGGCATTAGACAACATTACATATTATGTAATTCATAATTACCATGTCATTTCAAATAAGTAGGTAATACGACTTTGTGATTTCTTAGAATGTTTTGGTCTAAGCATAAAAAATATTGTAAGTTACACTTGGTATAGCCATATTTAAGCATTAAAATGTACATATCATAAACATTCTTTATTTTCTAATTTTGACGATTTAAAAAAAAAAAATCGCAAGTGATGCCGCAATATTAAGTATGTCAAAAATTCACAAATAAATAGTACTATAACAGTGTGCAAGGATATAACGGCCATCTTAGCGATTCCAGAGATATCCTCATTTCTCATGTCAGCTCCATACATTTTTTTCTTATAAAAATTATAACTCTTCCATTTGTGCACACAATTACTTCATATGACATTTTATAGAACAGTAATGA
This sequence comes from Dryobota labecula, assembly GCA_947523025.1. Taxonomy (NCBI): domain Eukaryota; kingdom Metazoa; phylum Arthropoda; class Insecta; order Lepidoptera; family Noctuidae; genus Dryobota; species Dryobota labecula. The sequence continues at coordinate 37,869 of OX383310.1, read as the reverse complement.
TCGGCAGAAGTCATTTCCAGCAAAAGAAATAACATTTAAGACATCGAGATCCTATGTCTTCTACAGCCGATTTTCGATCCACCGTGCGTCGTCCGTGTCCTCGAGCGCGCACTTCTGACTGGTATTGTTCAGCGAGGTGCGCTCGCGCGCAAGGAGAGATAGGTACTCACTCTGTCGGGATAGTACCGGTAGTGCACCACCACATCGTCCGTGTCTTCGAGCGCGCACTTCTGACTGGTATAGTTCAGCGAGGTGCGCTCGCACGGCGCGCAGCCGATCACGCTGGTGCCGTTCCGCGGCAAGTCGGGACCCTCGACCTTGTGCCCTGAACACCGGTAAACACAATGTTAAAACAATAATTACATCGGTGTTTTAAAAGCAATCATTTTGGCGATGTGTAGGAGGCTTATGTCCAGCAGTGGCTGTCTTTCGGCTGAGGTAATGATGAAGTTGTCAATAGACACCGGAAAAACGCTTTTTCAATACCTAGATGCATATCTAGGGGTTTTTAAGTCGTTTGTTTTATGTAGTTTTGTTTCATAAACCAACCTGTTTAGCATAAAAGGAACTGGTTTAAAGTTGACTTCAAACAGGATTGCAAGCTAAAGGACAGAAAAACCAGCTAAATATAAACTTACGGTTGCAAAAGAAGTACTTATTATCTGCCACATAGAGTTCCTTATCCTCTGCAGAGAGGCAGGACTCGAACATAATGGGCGTAGGGTCCAGATTGTCCTCGCACATGATGGCGCCGGAGCCGTCGGGCTCCCGCGGTGCGCGGTTGGTGGGGCAGCGGTACATCAGACCTGCGACAACGAACCGACTAGTTTATCATGATCTCAATAGACGGCGTTGTGTAATTTTAATAAGAAATTAAGCGACAGTAAAGGCTCGTACAGACTAGTGCGATATCGCGGGCGCGACGCGACACTAGTAGCAGAATTTCTTTGTCGGTGCCTGTCGCGCCCGCGATATCGCACGAGTCTGTACGAGCCTTAAAGGTACGCCTCCGGAGGCGATCGTAACCTCAAGCGGTAGCGTCACCCTGTGCTCGTTCAGACACGGCTAGGGCTTCCATTACGTAATTACGTAATTACGCAATTACGTAATTACGGACAGATTTTAGAAATCTCACAAATACGTAACTGAAGAGCTGCAGTCCGTAATTACGTAACTATAGGATAATATTAATTAATTTAGGTACCCATTTATTTAGTTCTATAGTTTCTGCCTACTCCATGGGAAAAAGGCATGGGTTTATCTGTGTATTTACAATTTACCTTAATTTAGTTAACCTACGACTTACATTATGACAACACCAAAACCCTTTCTGTGGGTATCCCCCGAATTCCCGGGGTTTATTTTATAACTTCCAATTTGAGTCCGCAAGATTTAATTTCTTAGTCGTACAGAATAGAGTTCATTGTTGACCAATCGGGAAACGAAGGGAATCCCCGTTGGTTGTGGATAGTTCGGTACGTAACACAATCAAAGTTTATAAGTGTTTCGCAAGTATTTGATCTACCTCGTAGATAATAAAGTTTAATATTGTGGATTGAGCAAGCTAAGGGAACTCCCTACATTTTTCTTTACTTTCGTGAATTTAGAAACAATCTCAATACTCGGTACTCAGTCGTCTTACGTACACCTGCGAGATACTGTCCTGCCTGGTCTAAGCTTATTTTATTGACTTTTGTGATTTTGTGTATGTGCCGCAAAGTTTGACGCTTGGTTTTCAGAAGCTTTTCATTACAAGTTTCTAAGTAGATATCACCATACACGAGTAGAGATACTTCAACGAAAATGTAAGTACCTATTTTAACATTACTTTACTTGTCTACTTACTTTGTTTCTAGGGTATTGTGTGAGAGTTTATACATATAATTTAGTAGTTGATTTTATATTGTTGACGGCACGGTTGGCGCAGTAGTTGAGTGATTGGCTGCTGCGCTGCGGGTCACGGGTTCGATTCCCGTACGGAACAAATATTTGTATGACCTACAGATAGGTGTTCCGGGTCTGGGTGTCTTGTGTATGTTAGTTTACATGATTGTGAGTGCACCCACGATACAGCAGTAATTCCTAGTGTGGTGCGACGTTAAAAAAAAAAAAAAAAAATAAGTGCGATTTTATTTTATTGTTGCTTGTTAGATGTCTGTGCAAATAGACATTGATTATGAGTTCACGGTACGTATGTAAATGTATCCCGTTTTAAGTGTAGTGCCTAACTATAGATGCTATTTATATGTATTACCTAACTATTAAATTATGAAATATTTATATATTGTTTTAGGTCTGCAGTAAAGAAGACTATTTATAAGGAGTTTTTGAACAAACGCACACAATCAGCTATATGGGAACACTTTTTGAGGGCTGAAAATGGGCAAAGTGTCCAATGTAAACATTGTCAAAAAAAATTGAAGACTCCTGGTGGTGCTACTGGAGCACTACATACACATATGCGTGCTAAACATATTGGCGAGATGTCACAAGAGCAAGATGCGCAAAGGGCAAGTACTTCATCGTGCTTTCAAGCAAGAAAAAGTTTAGAACCTCCATCGAAGAAAACTAAACTAACGGATTACTTTTCCACTGAGTATTCCTTGGACGTTATAGTGACTAGAATGGCAGCATTGGATGGCATCCCATTAAGCAAATTTTGTACTTCTGAAGATCTAAGGTATGTTTTCAAAAAATCTGGCTATGATCTACCGAAATCTCCTTCAACTATTACCAAAATTGTCCTGGAACAGAGTTGTGCCATAAAAAAACAATTAATAAATCAGTTTAAAGATATGAAGTCCCAAAAAAAACGGTTTACTATAACGTTTGATGAATGGACCTCTACCCGGAACCGGAGGTATATGAATATAAATATTCATAATAAAGACCTAGAACCAGCTAAATATAAAAATTTAGGACTAGTAAGGATAAAGGGTTCAATGCCAGCTCACGTTGGAACTGTACTGTTAGAAAATCATCTAAATGACTTTTATTTGAAACTTGAAGATATAATTGCATTCACAACGGACGGAGCCAGTGTTATGGTTAAAATGGGCAAAAATTTTGATGGTCACCATCAGTTGTGTTTTGCTCACGGAATACAACTTGCAGTGCTGGACGTATTATATAAGACACGGAAAAGTACAACTACTGAACCAGAACTAGAAGATGAAGCTTCAGATACTGACACTGAAGAAATTGAAGAAAACGATGGCGGACTTTTCATAGAAGTACCTAGAGTTCTAGAACCAGAGTTTCTGTACAAAGATATTATAGTAAAAGTAAGAAAACTTGTTAAATCATTCAAAAAATCACCACTGAAGACCGATTTGTTGCAAAAATATTCTTTACAAGAGCATGGTAAAAGCCTCGATCTTATACTAGACTGCAAAACGCGATGGAACAGCTTATCAGATATGGTTGGACGATTTCTGAAATTGAAATCAAGTTTATTTAAGGCTTTATTAGACTTAAAATCAATTATAAGTTTCACAGACACAGAAATACAAGATCTACATAACATTCATCATAGTTTAGATATAATAAAAACTACAGTGATGGCATTGTGTCGCCGTGACTCGAATTTGTTAGCAGCAGATGCTGCGCTTCAGTTTATGTTAAATAAGCTTGATGCTCAGTCCAATGGGCTCAGTGACAAGCTTGCTGTATCCCTTAGAAAAAGAATAAAAGAAAGGCGAACAAATGTGTCTGGTGTCTTGCAGTATTTGCATAATAATGAAGAATATTATAAAACCGAAGAAACAGAAACTTTTACAAAACCGACGTCGGATTATATTAGAACATATGTTGCAAACTTATTAGAAAGGCTCAAATTTACACCGCCTACAAGTACACAAATGAGTTTAGATTCCGAAGCAGATGACAATGATGCTAATGATGGTTGTGGCGACGAGTTGACTGTTGCACAGCAACTAGAAAAAGAAATACAGAAAACTATGTCTACAGTAAACAAATCTGGAGTAAACACAGATCTTGAATCCATCATCAGAGTTGAAATGTGTATCTACGATAGCACTGGCGGCGGTCGTGAAGTTTTCCTAACAGCAGCTTATAATTATTTACTATGTATAATGCCTACTAGTGTTGAAGCAGAACGGGCATTTTCTTCTGCCGGCTATCTTTGTTCTAAACTAAGAAGTTCCCTTGGTGACAGAACATTGCATTCGTTATCATTTATGAGATCATATTATCAAGAACAAAGATTGGAAAAATAACCATATTTTATATTGTTTCTTACTTTTAAACCATTTGTGCGTGGTACATGTTTTGTTTGAATTGTTGATTGAGTTTAGTCAAAATCAAAATCGTCAATCAAATCAAAATATTACATTTTGATTTGATTGACGATTTTGATTTTGAGTTTAATTTTAAAATTATCATTTTAATCTGTAATTTACTTTTAATTCCTTAATATTATAATTTTTTTCATTTGAAGTTGTTTGATTTTTTACTTCTAAAATACGTAATAAGCCCAGAATTTATCGTGCTTTAAAAAATCAAAACAGTTAAGTACGTAATTACGTAGTTACGTAATTGAAGCATCAAAATGCGTAACTAGTTACGTAATTAGCAAATCCGTAATTTTGGAAGCACTAGACACGGCGGACATCTCACGGTTCCCGCGTGTCTGAAGAGTGAAGAGTGCAAGAGATTTTTGACCAAAAGTTAAATCAATCAGTAGGTACAGTCGCCAGCACATCAAGTTACCACAAACTGTCAAATTTTCTCATTCGATTTTGAACTTAACTTTCAACACTTTAAGGTTTAAAATCGTTTGGAGAAATTTAACAGTTTCGTATAACCTTGTGCTGGCCATCGTACATAGAATACTCTTTGTTATGTGCACGATATAATATTATAAATTTTACGTAGATATCGGTAAATGTAGTTCTACACAGGGTAACACAATGGGCGGTCTTTTCGCTAAAAGCGATCTTGTAAGCTTTGACAGAATGACCTACACTCAAAGTGAATCGTTTTTTTTTCTTTTCTGTTTTTGATTTGCTATTACATAAAGCCGTTCTGCGACACTCAGTGTTGCAAAAGTCAAAAATAAAAAAACGGTAGATTTTCCAGCCAAAAATCGGGAGAAATCGGGAGGTTTTAAAAAAATAAAATAAATGTATTTTGCGCTCTAATTACTTTATTAAAAAGAAACATACATAGGTACATTTTAAGATTTTTAGGTTCAGTGATCCTCATACCATTTCTTGGTAGAATTTTTTTCGAAAATTTTATTTTCTATATTAAAATTATAACAAGTTTGGTTGTTTTCTGTTATAACTCGTTTGGTGTGTAGGAGACCTATTATCGATTCCGTGGATAGTTTGTTGCGTTGTTTAGTTTTAATTAAATTTATTGAAGAGAAAATTCTTTCCACGTTGGCAGATGAGTGTGGCAAACATAGTATTTTAAAAACAAAAGAACAAATGTTTTCAAATATGAGTGTACCATCACCATACTTCATGCTGCCAATGCTCGCCCAAAATTCTTCAGTTTTTTCACTAAACGACGCAATTTCTTTCATGTTCCGAAGCAATCGCCATTCTGTGTCAATACTTTGATAATTATTGTTGTCTATTAAATTTGGGAATTGTCTACATATTGGTACTATTGATGACTGATCACCTTTTTTTACAGTTTCCGGAGAGAAAGCTCCCAAATCTTTTAAAGGGTTATTGCTAATTGGGAACCTTTGTATGATTTGATCACAAGCTTCAATAAAGAATTGAATGCATCTCGTTTGGAATAAGTGGATTTGTTCAGAAGTCAATCTTTTATCTGTAAGCAAAGTATTAATGGCATTTGCTCCGTAATATACATCTTCTATAAGTAGAAAATTACGTGGGTTTTTATAATCAATGCTTTCGAGATTGTTTTTTTCTAAATATTCTTTTTTCAGAAAACAATCAAACAAAGTTCTTAAACTAACACAAACTTGGGAATACAAAACGTGTACTCTTGCTGATTCAGATTGCATTTCTCGATTTAATTTATTGAAAATAGGTAAAACAAAGTCTAAAAATTGAAGAAAGAGTAACGTTAATGGATCGTTTAATTTGTGTAATATATTTGTAGCTGTTGCAATATCGTCATTTAGCGACGCATCAATGAAATATAATTTCAAAGCTTGATATTGCTCCAAAATTCTTGATATAGCTGCGTGTACTGACAGCCACCTCGTCTGACAAGGATGTAATAATTTATGTATTTTTAAATTACAAAATAATTGAAATTCTTTAAATTCAGCTGATCTTTTGGGACTAGAAGAAAAATAATTGTATATTTCCCTTACAACTTCTTCAATAAACCGAGGTATTTTGTTGCAAGCGTAGGACGCACACAAATGGAATGAATGACATATACATTTCATTATAAATAAATGTTGTACATCAGCTTTTAGTAACGTCATTACTGAATGATTACGTCCCATCATAACACTTGCACCATCAGAAGCAAAACCTATGAGATTTTGTCGAAATGGAACGCCATGTTGTTCAAAAAAGTCTACAATGCTTTTATGTAACGTAGTTGCGTCTGCAGTCACAACAGGGATAAGCCCAAAAAAATAATCTCCTACATGATTTTTTTTGACATATCTAACGACGAGACAAAGATGTTTGGTGGTACTCCTATCGGTGGACTCGTCAATTATAAGTGAGAACTTAACCTGTCGTAGATCTTCGCAGAGAGTATGAAAGCTTTCTTGTCCGATTACGTTATTTACGACAGCTTGAATCCTGGGGCGAGAACACTTCATATTTTCAGCTACTTTTGAATCTGGACAAATCTTCTGTATTAACTTGCCTAGATGGTCAGTTATCGCATATGGCAAGTTGTGTTCAGCGACAAAGCCGGCAATCCGAATTTCACCTGAAACAATTAAATAATGCAATGAGATGAAATAGTTTAAATGTTTTTGTTTAAACACAACTTGCAAATCTATACCAAGTATATATGTAGTCAAAAACACTTCTATCCATTAAACATAGACCTGATAAAAATTGACAGAGTTGAACAATTTTTTTTAAATTAAGTATGTACATTGTCATAATAATATATTTTGTTATTTACCTTCCCTCACTTGATGTTTAAATTGGATCACTTCTCGATTCACAAAATTGGTCATCTTAGGTTGATCCGCAATGCATTTTATACTTTTGATGTGAAGTTGGGAAGCGGCATGTCTTTTAACAGCGTCGAAGCCAGAAGAAATATTAATATCTTTATTACAACTTTTGCAATGTGCGTAGTTTTTTTCTTTCAAACTTTTTTTAAGCCAATTAGAGCATTCTGGTCGTGATTCCCATTCCACTTTATAATTTTGGGCATATTTTTTACGTTTAGCTCCAGTACTAGTGCTTGGGGTATTCGTATTTCCATCCGAATCATCGCTATCGGACATTGTAAATAAATGGAAGGTAAAGCACAACAAAACCAGTACACTTGCGAACGGACGAAACGATAATAAAGTGTAAAAAAACATCTCAGTACATTCACCAAACAACTCGAACTTAAACATTTATTTTTAGGGAATTTCCCCCATACACTCACCAAACAATAATGAACCTTATTTCAAAGGCATTTCGATCTTATATATTTTATGTATACTGCGGTATTGAAAGGACGTGCGAGAAGTTTTGGGGAATCCCATTGAATTGTTTTAGTGTTACCAGGTAAATTTTAGTGTTGTCGGCTTAATAATATTTTTGCCACCATAATAATAAAAAAAAAAAACAAAAAAAGCAAAACTGAAATTCGGGAGATTTGGTCGTGAAATCGGGATATCGGGAGGGAAGAGCCGAAATCAGTAGATCTCCCGAAAAATCGGGAACTATTGCAACACTGGCGACACTGACCCTTGCGCACGATGGCGGGCGGCTTGTTGCGTATCTCGGCGATGGTGACGCCCTTCTCGCCGTTCTGGATGGCCGTCATGACGCGCTTGTACAGCGTGGTGCGCCGCTCCTGCTCCGCGATGATGTACGGCAGCAGCTCCTCCGACAGGACGTCCACCTTCTTCTTCGCTTCGGCGTTCATCTGTAAAAGAAGCTCAGCAATATACCGTGCAATTTTATAAATACTAGCTTTTGCCCGCGGCTTCGCCCGCGGCTTCGCCCGCGTGGAGGTCGAAAATTTTACTATCGAGAGATAAAAAGTATCCAATGTGTTTATCCAGGTTATAAAGTATCTACGCGCTATCATTTCATCCAAATCCGTTCATCCGCTTTGGCGTGATTGAGTAAAAAAATCTAAACTTCCACATTCATAATTTTACTAGTTGCCGCCTGCGGCTTCGCCCGCTTGTCTTTTATTTTAGGAAAAGCCATGCGGGTGAAACCACGGGCAGCGCCTAGTCTAAAATAAAAGTAGTGTAAGTTACTCCTTATAACATCCGCTCTCTGTTAGTGATAGTTCCGTCACAATTGGTCCAGCCGTTAGCCGGAACAAACAGACAGACAGAGATTTTAACCGTGTAGCACTTTTGTATGAAACAGCAGATTTCTTTTGAAATAACCGGCTACTAATTTCTACGCACGCGCGGGTCTAGTAGCATCATGTCCTTCATAGTAACAGCTTCTGCCCGTCGCAGTCCCTTACTTGCACCGTGTATCTATCTATATCTTAAGCTTCTAAATAAATAAAACAAAGTCGGGTTATTTACACCATTTATAAATCAAGAACGGCTGCACCGATTTTTGTGATCTTTGATTTGTTGGATTTGTCTCCTCCCCGAATAGCAGAATAATTAGTATAAAAAAATAAAAATAAAAAACATTAAAAAAAACATGAAGAAAATGCATTTTCTCATACACTTTATATGAAACGGCTTTTTTTTATGATATCTAGAACGGATAAGTCGCGGGCAGAAGTTAGTATAAGTATACAGGAAAAGTTTGTAGTCAGTGCGCAAATTTTGACAAATTAAACTTAAACGAGTTTTATTAAACACCTATTTCTTAATTTGATATGTCGTAGTACAAAAAAAAATAGTTATCGTTAACGAAAGATGTTTATTTTGAAACTGGTTTAATAGGTACTCCGCGTGGGCACGGCACGTGTAGTGAAGCGGCACGCAGTAGGAGGTACCTACCTATCAGCTGTGCGCTCACGCAATTCGCCGACGTAGATATTTAAGGCTCGTACAAACTCGCGCGATATCGCGGCCGCGACAAGCACTGACAAAGAAATTGTGCTACTATTGTCGCGTCGCGCCCGCGATATCGCACGAGTCTGTACGGGCCTTTAAGCGGGTTATTAATCGCAAATTTTATCAGGTTCGAACTAGTTTGTTTAAGTTTAGGCCGTGACCTGAAGTTATCTTAGTTTTAGTTTTCTTTCTTTTTATTTGAAGAGTAATTCCAACTTTTCCTTCATACTTTCATGGGCTTAGAACTATCAAAATGCAGAAAATGAAGCACTTATAACAGTCATAACACTTAAACTTATTCGGGGTGCTATTCTGTAACCATCTCACCGTGAAAACTTAGGTGAAGTAAGCTGTCAAGTGTCAACATTGTCAATTGATAAGCGTGCGGGCCAAGGCACACTCTTATCAATATTATTACGAATAGATTGTATCCATATTTTGCTGATTTTATGGCAGACAAAAAAGAAAAAAAAGTATTGAACAAAATAATGAAAATGTGTTCTATTACTGATACAGAACCACCAAAAAAATAAAAAATTGCGCACTGGTTAAAAACTTTTCCTGTATATAAAAATCATTTGCCGTGCGATAATCTCGCAAAAACTCGAAAATGGCTCGACCGATTTGTTTTTATTTTTCTTCGCCTGAATACTGGGGCGGAAAAAAATAAAGAAAATTAGGAAAAACTCAAAGAAACGGCCGAGAAGTCGAAAAAATCTAAGTTTTGTCTCACGTGGTACCAAGTTCACCGGGTCAATCAACTCAGCCTATCGCAGTCCACTGCTGAACATGGCCTCTCCCATGCTGCGCCACAACACACTGTCCTCCACCTTCCGCATCCAGTCTGTCCCAGCCACCTTTTTGGGGTCATCGGTCCATCTAGCTGGGGGGCGTCCCACACACGCTTACACCGGGCGCACCGGGTACTTAATAAAAATTATTTATTCATTCACTTTCAAAGTAGGGCAAGCAGCAGTAATATGCTGGGGAAGTCGCGAGCAATGCTAGGTTCAACGTGAATGCTTACCCGATCAGCGTCCTTGTTGAACTTGATGCCCGTGCCATCCTGAAATGTTGCGCAAACGTATAAAAACACAAACGATACATATTAGATAATACACAGTGCACGGCTCCGTAATTGGGATTAGTACATTGTGATACAAGAGTGGAAAGTAGGTTATTGCCATAAACGAGCTGTCATTAACAAGCCCGACCCAAAGACGAGGGTTTTTAATGACACGAGTTTGACAGTTTTTACTTCTGGAGTAAATGCTGTACGCATTTACTCCAGAAGGATGTTGTGTTAATTGTTAATTGACATTTTAACGCAATGTCCGAGACTGCTGCAGATGTGACGTAACTTGCGAACGCATGGATTTTTCGCTTGTTTCAGTCAAACCATCTACCCATATAAACATCTAGATGCATTTTGAGGAAAGTGCATTTTGATTATGCAAGAAAGGCTTGAAACTGTTTATTCATAATGGAGATTTGGGTACAGGAATATTTACATTCCATGTCGATCTGAATAACAAACGCATACTGTGTCTGTTGACTGCGGAAAAGAACATTATTTTGCAGTGGATTCCATCACACCAGAGAGAACAATAATAATATTAGTAAGAATATGCTTATTTTCTAACAAATCTACAATTTTTTCAGGTCCATTATTTCAGTAAGTACCTAGAACATCAATTTCTAACACTAGAGCTGCTCTTGCTGGATGCTGTTGCAACTGTTCGGTGGGCAGACGTTGGTACTGTTGGCTGGAGTGCACATGTAATGTTGAGCGTGCGGTATTTAAGTTTTCATCTTGGACACGGTATCAAGATGAGAGGTGGAGCGACCAGCATTTTTATAAATGATGATGGTGATGACTTCTAAGTGGTCTGACGTTGAAATTGATATATACTTACAGTAATAAAAATGCTTTCTTACTTATATTAAGTATTATGTGATTTTTTATTTCATGAATCGTTCAAAACAAGTATTTATACAACTTATTACTGAACAGTGCACTAATTTACTAAATTGTAATACCGATGAGGCCAACCTACTCACAATATTATACTGTCTTGTACTCATATAAATACTTCTAAACAATAGCTCTTTTAGTGAATTTTTAGGTGATGATCGTATTTCTCAGTATTCCCGTTAGCCGAAGTATAATTATAACAACCACTGTTATCTAGAGATCATAAGGAACAAATTAATATGCATTTCATTAATAGACGCCACAATTTCTGGTGGGACTAACAAAAAAAAAACCGGCCAAGTGCGAGTCGGACTCGCACACGAAGGGTTCTTTTTTTCCCCGTTTTTATAGCAAAAAAATCACGTTTGTTGTATGGGAGCCCCCTTAAATATTTATTTTATTATTTTTTTTTGTATTTTTTTGCTATACCGGCAACAGAAATACATCATCTGTGAAAATTTCAACTGTCAAACTATCACGGTTCATGAGATACAGCCTGGTGATAGACGGACAGCGAAGCCTTTTAGTAATAGGGTCCCGATTTACCCTTTAGGTACGAAACCCTAAAAACAATCTCCTTTAAGTATTTGACGGCACGGTTGGCGCAGTGGTTAAGCGATTGGCTGCTGCGCTGCGTGTCGCGGGTTCGATTCCTGCACGGAACAAATATTTGTATGATCTATAAGTAGTTTTTCCGGGTCTGGCTGTTTGTGTATGTGAGTTTAAATGTTTGTAAACGCACCCACAATACAGGAGAAATCCCTAGTGTGGGGCAACGTTTAAAAAAAATAAAAAAAAGTCTCATACTTTGCAACGGCACTCGGCTCATAGTCCACCAATCTCCAACACAATGTCATCGTTTTTATCCCCAGAATTCCCCTCATTCCCAATAATTTCCCGTTTAGTTTATTCCCCGTCAGCCTAGTAATGCCATTACCATTAAAAAAGTTCAGGGCCAGACATTGTCTCATTGGTTGCTTTTCCCACGGTTAACTTTATGTAGATCTTTCGCGCGTGAGCAACCTAGCAACCTTTTTGTGTAGCTCCTGGTGGTATTGTATATAGAGAAGCATTTTCCTAAATAACACAAGGTTTTGGCAGCTTCTTACTAGGAAAAGACCTCTCTTTTTAGGGTTCCGTAGTCAACAAGGAACTCTTATAGTTTCGCCATGTCTGTCTGTTTGTCTGTCCGCGGCTAAGCTCAGAGACTCTTAGTACTAATAAAATGTATTTTGGCATGGGTACACACATCAAAGTGTTAAGCTTTAAAGTGCAACTTTTTGTTAGTAAGTGGCCCCCCCTTGCCAAACAAATGGTTGTTTTTGGATATGTGTAAAAAATCACGGCAGTAGTTTATAATAACGAAGTTAAAAGGAAAACTATCACATCAAATGCTTTACAAGTAAACGAGGAATAGTCGACCAACTTACATTTGCAGTTGGAATTTATGGGAGAACATATTTTTGAGCTACAATGTTAAGTTTGTTCTTGGAATAAATTCATCCTAACTACGGAATCCATCATTGTGTGTGGTCCGACACATTGGCCGGTTTTTAAATAGTGGTACACCTTCTCTCAGCGGCACATTATTGTTTTCCGCAGGCACAGCGAGTCTATAATAATCTAGACAGTTCACTCAGTACAGTTATTGAATTATTTTTTTAAAATTTTTCAATACATTATGATACAGGTTTTTTTATGTGGAATTTCACTACACCATTGTTTAGCGGTGATATAGTGCAAATAGTTTCCGAGTAAAATGATTATATAACATCCTGACAGACCGACAGAGGGCCATGACGAAATTTTTAAGAGTTCCGTTTTCGCCAAAATCTACATCAACGGACGTGAGTTAATGTAGGTTTCTGTATGTAAAATATGAGTCCCATGTAATAGGGGCTGTAACTAAAGAACTGCTATGGGAAACACTTTGCTCAACCCGGGGACTGATCAAACACAAGACGCTCAGCAATCCTGTTGTTAAATACTTATTATGTTCTCAAATAAATCTGTCGACGAATACTTACGACTGCCTGTCTCCTGACGATGTTGGCGAGGTAGCGACCGCGCCTGGACGCCGGCAGGAGCACGCTACCCGACTGCACCTCGTCGCCCATCTATTGTTAACAGGGGTTCATCGTTTATATTATGAGTACCCGAGAAAGGTTTCTGTTTTTCTCGCGTATTTTTTATTTAATTTTTCTTGCACACAATAAGGTACAAAACCGGACTTAATGCCTTCGGCATTCTCTACCAGTCCACCAAGGGTGGTGAAGAGATAAAATGGCAGGTGCTCTGATTGAGAGGAGATAATAATAATGAAAAACATAACATAATGAATTATGATAAATTAAAATAGGTACACAAATACATAAATACGTTACAAATTTATAATACACCTACTTAAACATACTTATTTACTATTATAATATGTACTTCATTATATATAGTTACTAGCTTCTGCCCGCGACTATGTCCACGTAAAGGCTCGTACAGACTAGTGCGATATCGCGGGTGCGACGCGACACTAGTAGCAGAATTTCTTTGTCGGTGCCTGTCGCGCCCACGATATCGCGCGAGCCTTGACGAGCCTTATTTCGGCCCCCGATTCACCCCGGCGCGCGTCGGCGTCGCATCGCGTTGCCTGCCCACGCTATAACTTCGTTATCACTTAGCGTTCTTTCTGACTTTTAAGGATCGTAGCGTGATCTTATGTAGCCTTCCTCGATAAATGGGCTATCCAACACTAAAATATTTTTTCAATTTGAACCAGTAGTTCCAGAGATTAGCGCGTTCAACCAAACAAACAAACTCTTCAGCTTTATTTAAATATATACTAGCTTTTGCCCGCGGCTCCGTTCGCGTGGATGTCGGTTATCGCATAAAAAAGTAGCCTATGTCCTTCTCCATATCCCAGGCTATATCCCTGCCGATGATCGGTTCAGCGGTTTAGGCGTGAAAACGTAACATACAGACAGACAGACAGAGTTACTTTCACATTTATAATATTAGTATGGAGTATGGATGTGTGGTACCCAATTAAATTTGTAGTCGATTATAAGACCAATGTATGTATTTGTGTTCCTTGACGAACTCTAATGTTTCACAGCTACAACTATCGGTACATATTGCGTGCAGGCAGGAATGGTTATGCACCTTGATGGATGGTGAGTAAGTGGCTTGATTATGTGAAGAATGTATGTTCATGGCTTTGGTTTTGTCGGCATTTATGACGAGACCAGCATCGTGCGACCACTTACATAATAAGTCAAAGTTGATTTGAAGAAGACGCTCGGCCTCTTCAGTATCTTTATTAGCTACCACGATGCAGGTATCATCGGCAAACTTGTATACAGAGCCTATCTCTATAGTATTGCACAAATCGTTGACATAGAGTAGGTATTCAGTGGGCCCGATTATTGACCCCTGCGCCGTGCCTTTTGTTGTTAATTTCATGTCGCTATACGAGTTTCCTAGCTTGACAGGCGTATGTTGCTATGGTAGTTCATAAACCACTGGAGTAGGACCCCTTATACCACTGCATTCTAGTTTCTGAGAAAGTGTATTATAATTGTGTCGAAAGCTTTGCTAAAATCAATAAAAAATATTAAAATGTGTTTTTTTTTTCATTGAGTTGTGTATTAATTTCGTTGCTAAATTGACACAATAGCTAAGCGGCGCTTCGGTCTTTCGGAAAGCCAAATTGATTTTTGTTTATTATATTGTTCTCACATAAAAAATGGTTTATTTTATCACTCATTTATTTTGTCAATACTTGATAAAATTGCGATAGGCCTATAATAAAGGCTCGTACAGACTCGCGCGATATCGCGGGCGCGACAGGCACCGACAAAGAAAATTGAGCTACTAGCGCAGCGTCGCGTCGCGCCCGCGATATTGCGCTAGTCTGTACGAGCCTTTATTGTATTCCTTTAGGGATCCTTTTTTGTGGATGGGGCGAATAGTAGCTATTTTTAGTTTATCAGGGTAAGTGCAGGTTTTTAGGCTAGTTTTAATAAGATGTGTTATGACTGGAGAGATTTTTTGTGATGCATATTTTAGGTCGGAGACTCGTATTTCGTCATAGCCAGGACTTTTATTTATATTTAAGTTACTAACTTTTAACTTGTACGTTTTTATTTTTTATTTTTACATCGTTCTCACATTTCTGTATAAATTCAACATTATATGTAGATGTAACTAATAATTATTTTTGTAACAATTTAATTTAAAAGAGTGTCCATGGAGTTTCTTGCCCGTTCTTCTCCATAGGTACCTACTACGCTTTGGAATGGGCATGTAGCTTAATTTTTCTTAATGACCGACTCCTTGACAATTCAAAAGTGCCTGTAAAGGGTTTAATTGAAATAAATGATTTGAATTTGAGTTCACCTTACGCCCATGTGACGGTAACGAAACGGCCAAGCCACATATTTTGACTAAGGTGTAAAGTTTGTGAAGTTAGGGCTTGTAGAGTTATAAGCTTGGCTCTACATGAGATCTGATAACTTTTTGACAGTGCGAGCCATAAGGTCTCGTCTTGGCAACATTTTACATGAAAATTTAATATCTCCCTGGTTTGTTTCCGATGAGAGTGACCGCCGCCGGGGCCTAAATTCAGTCTGAGGACTAAGCGAAGCGAAGCCGCTGGCAAAAGCTAGTTAATTATAAGTAATAACTTATAATTAAGTAGCTTTTGCCTGCGGCGTCGCTCGCGTTATTTAAGAATTTAATAATCAATTCGGGTTCAAAACACACTACTAAAGTTTATATAATAATATAATTCAATCACGATTCGAAAGTCACGTGGCGCCATCTATTATCATAAGAACGTTATTGTTGTTTGTTGGATGAAAGATACCCTATGTCTGTTTCTGTACACCTGACAACGTATATGCAAAATTTCAGGATTATCTGTTCAGTGGTTTAGGCGTGAAAAGGTAACAAAGAAACAAACAAGCTTACTTTCGCATTTAGAATATTAGTTAGGATGGAGTGAAGGTGCTTACCGGTGGATAACCGCAATTCGCAAAACCGACATAATGAAAAACAAATATGAAAATGAACAGGTTGTCCCACATGACTGTGTACGAGTAGTTCTCTCGCTGAACTGAATCTAATCGGAGAGTGTCACTAACAGGCAATGTTTTATTACTTTGTAAAGTAATTGAAGGGTGTTCGTTATGATTAACTAGCTTCTGCCCGCGACTTCGTCCGCGTTAAATTTCTTGTTCCCCCGACCCACCCCGTCGCAACACATTGCCTGCCCGTGATTTTACTTCATTTTCGCATAAACTTTCATTTAAAAAAAATTGTGTTCTAGTTAATAGGAATGTTATTCTTCCTCAAGAATTGGGCTGTAAAATGCAAAAAGATTTTTTCAAATCCAACTCGCAGTTCCAGAGATTAGCGCGTTCAAAAAACAAAAAACCGGCCAAGTGCGAGTCGGACTCGCGCACGAAGGTTTTCGTACCATCCATACAAATCCTTACTAATATTATAAATGTGAAAGTAACTCTGTCTGTCTGTCTGTCTGTCTGTATGTAACGTTTTCACGCCTAAACCGCTGAGATACCGCCGATAGACCGCCTGGGATATAGAGAAGGACATAGGCTACTTTTTTACGCGATAACCGACATCCACGCGGGCGGGGCAAAAAAAACGGCAAAAAAAATCATGTCCGTTGTATGGGAGCCCCCCTTAAATATATTTTTTTTCTGTTTTTTAGTATTTGTTGTTATAGCGGCAACATAAATACATCATCTGTGAAAATTTCAACTGTCTAACTATCACGGTTCATGAGATACAGCCTGGTGACAGACGGACAGACAGACAGACAGACAGACGGACAGCGGAGTTTTAGTAATAGGGTCCCATTTTACCCTTTGGGTACGGAACCCTAAAAACTAACTCTTCAACTTTAGAATAGACTACCTCGCAGAGTTGATCATTATTTTGCTGCGGAGTTATTATAAAACAGTTATATCTCCTAAGATATTCATTGAAATTAAATGATGTAAGGGCAACTTTGTTCAAAATTAAATACTTGTGATGAATAACGTATTTATTTGGATAAGGATTAATACCATGTTTATGAAAACTCCTTCGCAAATAATGCATTAATTTCGAACAAATTTGATTACCATAAAAAAAGTTATAGCGAGTTAATCTTAAAAGATAGACATATTCTGTCGCGGACTTTTTTTTAGAACATTTAAAGAGGAACAATTCCATCATACATGATATTTGCGTAACTTAAACCGTTTACGCAGCGCACGCAACGGAAGCTCTCAAAAAGGAATATTTTTTCCCGTTTTTGCAACATTTTTCATTTATGCTCCGCTCCTGTTGGTCGTAGCGTGATGTTATATAGCCTATAACATTCCTCAATAAATGGACTATCCAACACAAAAAGAATTTTTCAATTCCAACCAGTAGTTCCTGAGATTAGCGCGTTCAAACAAACAAACAAACAAACAAACAAACAAACTCTTCAGCTTTATATATTAGTATAGATTAATAGCAGCAGCGGAGCTCGTATGCGCGCCAGGGAACTTGATTGTCGTAACCCTTATCTGAACATACTCGCCAATCATTGTATCGTAACAACTGGTTCTTTCAGGCACATGTTTGCTATTGTCCACTCTGGAGACACAGGAGCTTGTTGCTCACTTGTTGATGCTGAACAATGCTTTTAACCTTGTTAACATTTCGTTCTATTTTAATAATAATTTAGGGCAGAAATATAATACGAATTGATGTTTAATTGTTCATCCGTACAGATATTTGTTTTCTACTTTTCGTCACAATAAAAGATAATAAAACATAAGAATTGCCGACTTATATAATATGGAACATAAAACGCCATAACATCACAAGTGTGTGAAATATCCACATTTCACAATTTTATATTTAACATCACCACACGGACATGTATTTGAAGGAATGTACACTGGCCTGCAAAACTAAGTACTACACTTTTAAAATTTCAATTTTTTCGAAACTATAGAAGTTAGAAATTTAAAATACAAAACTTTTTAAAGCAATTTTTATCAACTTTCTTTGAAACTATAGTAAATTATATGTCGGAGACGAGCTGTATCCGGTACGCCAGCGCCATCTAGTCGCGTTCGATGGAGTTATTGGCGTTCGCGCCAACGATTCTTGACTAATCGGGACGCCAGTGCTGTTTAGCGGCGCATGACGGAGTACAACATAACATTCGACCAGCGACAAGTGATCGCCGCACATTCGAAAAGCAACGGTGCAACGGTGCGGTGCGGTGGTGCGGTGCGGAGCATTGGTGGCGGTCAAGCAGTGAAGACGTCTAGAAACTGTCGCGCGTTCGGTATAGTTGTGTCGTGTTCCAACATTAATTACTTTGCATACCCATTACTGTATAGAATCAAGTTCTTCTAACTAAACAGACAGATGTGCTGCTGGGGAGTTTGTTCCACTACTTCTTCTTTCCAGCTAAAGCACTAGGAAGTAGTGAGGGGCCGGGCGTTTTGGGGGACTGTCTTATGTAATTTTGATTCTCAGCTTAGATTGAGTAAAAGAGTAATTTTGAGTTTAGTTCGATTTTTCTATTGCGCAATAACCAACACTACCCACAGTACGCCCACAGTAGTTAAAATATGGCTGATGCTAACAAGAGAAACCTTCCGTTCTCTGACATATACATTAGTAACATTTTTAAGTCTAAAAAAAGATAAAACAATAAAAATAGCCATTTTTAGCTTAGTGTCATAAAACTCAATTAACATTTACAAGTATGTTTTACATGTTATTTATTGTTTAATAACTGGTATTGCCTTCTCGGGCCCTGCTTCGAGTCGATTTGGCATACTGAACACGAGGTTGCGGAGCCGATGTTGGGGAATATTCTCCCAATCTTCTATCAGGGCCTGTATTAGTGCCCTGAGGGTGGTAGGTGGTGGTCTGCGGCTTCTGACTAGCCACCCTAGCTCATCCCAGGCGTGCTCAATCGAGTTGAGATTAGGACTTCTTGATGGCCAAGCCATCACGCTTATACCAACCTCCTGAATATGCTCTTGCAGGACCCGAGCCGTGTGTGGCCGGGCATTATCATGCACCAGCATCGATCCATCACCCATATTTACTAAATACGGCCCTGCATACTCATTGAGAATCTCCTGGGCATATCTTTCCCCAGTCAGAGTGCCATTTTCTATGGCCACTTACTCTGTGCGACTTTTTGAAGATATGCCAGCCCATACATATACACTGCCTCCACCGTACTGGACTCTTTCTGAGAAGCCTTGAAGGTATCGCTCACCAGGTCGTCTGTAGACACTTCGCACTTCTTGATCCCACTGTATTTGTTCACGGGCGTATCGCATTCTCGCTACTCGATGCTCTCTCTCGAGTTTGGGTCACTCTCTGGTCTCCGGGGTTTCAGGTTTGCTTCAGCTAGTCTTCTTCTCACTGTACTATCACTAATGTAGTCCCTTCGGGTCTGAAGAAGCTGTTGCTGGACTTCAAATGCATTTAGGTGGCGATTTCTCAACACAGTGGAAACAATATAACGGTCTTCTCAGGCACTAGTACACCTGGGTCTGCTATTAGCAGGTCTCCTCAAATGGTTTCCAGCCTCTTCGTATCTTTGCTTCACCTTATGGACCGTTCGTAACGTCACACCCACCATTCTTGCAGTACGACGCATAACTGTTGCCTAGTTCCAGAAAAGTCATGATCCTAGCACATTCTTCAGGTGAAAGAGGCATGATAAATAAGTTTATGTGCTGTTGTGTAACTTAGCTTTTGTAACAAGACTCATCGATCAAAAAAAAAAAAAAATGTAATTTTGGCAGTGACATTTCTTGAAATTACTTTGTTCACAAAAATTATCTGAATTAGAGACTTTGGGTATAGGTACTGCATTGAATTATTCGGCAAAATGAAAGAGATCAAACACAATAATTGCTAAATATTATAAAATTTAACATAACATGTTATCATTACGACTGTAATCCTCTTAGGGGTAGGCAGATATAAATGTGTATTATAAGACAACCAGACTTTTCGCAAGTTAGGTATTTAATGAATCCTTAGAGGTGGAATACATATCATCACACCAGCTTTCCCCGCAGGGGAAGGCAAAGGAACACTTTTAAGCTATAATTACAAGTAGGTATACTTGCTTGTATTTTCCACGACAGTGAAAAAGACCAAAGATATCCAAAAAGTGTCAACTTAAATTTATTAGTGATATTAAGCTTAAATCATAACGCCTTTATTCCACTAAGTGGTAGACATAGGTACAGGACTATTTTAGCGGAGAACAAACAACAAACTTATTATTTTAGGAAATTAAAAAGAACGTTCACGTTTTACCAGTTACTCATAACATAACATCGCGCCTGTTTTTCCCCGAAGAGTTGGGCAGAAGTGAACCTACACTCACATTTCGACAGTATGTTTAAGTCCCATGTAATAGGGAGGTATCATTAAAATAAAAAATAAAACAATTTTAAAATAAAATACTGGCCAATGGCGTGTCGGACCACACACAATGAAGGGTTCCGTAGTTGGGTGAGATGAATTTATCCCAAGAACAATCTTAACATTGTAGTTGAAAATCATGTTCTCCCATACATTCCATCTGCAAATGTAAGTTTGTACGCACAATATTGGAAGATTTACCATGTTATTTTAAGACCATAGACTTCTTATAGATTTTCCTGTAATCTATATGTATAGAACTATTTTCTGTATTTTTTTTTTTAATTTTGGGCTCATTAGGTTAAGACGGGAATTGTAAATTTTCGTCTATTTTCATTTATAACTTTAAAACAATTTATTTTAAAATTATTAAAAAAAAAAATTGAGACCCTCATAGTAAGCCCTTTTATTACATATGTCACACGGTACAGTTTGCAAAACTTTTTTTTAATTTGCTTATTTGCCCCCAAAACTGAACCCAATATTCGAAATTCATTTATTTACGGTTCACGTCCGTGTTTGGGTCACTCAAATTGATATGTATACCAAATTTCAACTTAATCGGTCCATTACATTCGGAGCAAATTGGCCGCCCTAGAAGAACATAATTATAGTGAGGTTATTGGTGCGAACGTAACCGAAACAAAAGAAGTATGTAAGGATCGTAGCAGGTGGCGTTCGGTAGTTTCTGCCTACACCCACGGGAAGAATACGTGAGTTTCTGACCTTCTGAGTACTTGCGGTTCTTGAAATGTTTCAATGGTTCTATCGGAAGCAACAAATACAGTCGTTAACAACAAATAAATAATACATAATGCACAATTCAACATAATAAATAAAGAGTTTATGAGTCTATTGTAAACTCATGCATTAAGTCCCCCCCTGCATCTCAAATAAGTGAAACTCTATGTTTACAGAGACATCTACGACTGATATTCACAACCATGAAAACTTTTAAAGTATTCAATCTCACAAATATAATTATGCCTGCGGGGTAATTGTGTAACACACAGCAGGTCCCATACGTTCGTTGCGCCGTTCGCGTGATTGATCGGACGAGGTTCTCGGGCATTGACCCGAGAACCTCAACCAGCAATGAGTTGGCGGTGTCCTTCAGAATCATTCTGTTTGCAGTTATACAGAAAAAACTCTAGGAAAACCTACATAAAAGTTGGCTGGCCTAATGGCCTGCTTTGCGCCAAAAGAAAACAAATAAAAAAAATCTGGAAACAATTGTTATATTTACGAATATTACTCATAAAATGCTTACGGTCAGGGTGCAGATCCATTACCAAACTGTATAGAGGATCAGGAAGACTATGTAATGCTTCGAGTTGCACCTTTCCACTACCACAACACATTCCAAGAGTCTCGTCCTTCCATTTGAGTGCATTGCACCAGTGACACTTATTATTCATATTGCCTATACTCACCATACAATCGTTGTCATAAACCATTCCTGGATTGTAAGATATACCTGGAAGGTACTTTGTAATCCAGAGAATTGCTTTTTGTTTTTTTTTTTATTTGCAAAATAGTTGGGCAAACGTCATATAAAACTATTCTAAATTTCAAGTTGATAGCATCAGTAGTTCTTGAGATATGCAGCTGTGACAGACAGACAGACTGAGTCACACCATAAGGGTTCCTTTTTACCATTTTGGTACGGAACCCTAAAAACAACGATTTATGTTGTGTTAGTTTCCAACCATAAGCCGAAATATTAGTGATTTCAACTTAAAAAAAAAAAACCGGCCTAGTGCGTGTTGGACCACGCACAATTAGGGGTTCCGTACTTGGGAAGAATTTATCCTAAGAACAAACTTAACATTGTAGTAGGTAAGCATAGTCTCCCATACATTCCAACTGCAAATGTAAGTTTGTAGGCACGATATCGAGAGATTTACCATGCTAATTTAAGACCATAGACTTCTTATAGATTTTCCTGTAAGTAATCTATAAGTATAGAACAATTTTTTTTTGGCTCTGTAGTTTTGGAGATAAGGGGGGAATGGTAAATTTTCGTCTATTTTCACCTATAACTTTCAAACAATGATTTTAAAATTATAAAAAACTAGCTTTTGCCCGCGGCTTCGCCCGCGTGGATGTCGGTTATCGCATAAAAAAGTACCCTATGTCCTTCTCCATATCTCAGGCTATATCTCAAAATCCTAACTTAATATTAATTTTAATGTGATTCACTATGTGAATAGAAACCGAAACAAATGATTTAGTATAATAAAAGTACTTATGTTTTGAACGTGAATGAGTCTTTACCTAAAGATAACAAACACAAAATCAAAATACGAAATTTCACTCAAATTCTTAAAGCAATCAATTGTTTGTAAAATAATTCACGTAAGTACCAACAATGTGAAAACAAAACGAAATCCTCCGAAATGTCGCATGATACAACGCTAGAAATATATAATGTGCTGATAAAACGCTAGAAATATCTAATGAACACCATTGGTGCATAACGTTTCTCAGGGTCACGTTCGCAATTGGACAAAATATTTGACATTTATTTTGTACTTGCAACACGATCTGGCTGTAGAATTCGATTAATTGACTTATACTTGACCGGTTGACATTTTAGCGGGAACACCACTAAACGAATGAAAAAAATAAGAAAACAAAATACGTCTGTACTCTGTGGTCGTGTGGCGGTGTGGCGCGGTGCTTAATGTAAACATTCATCAAGGTTGTACGTGCGTAAAGTAATGGATTCAATGTGAAAACGGTTTAATCTTAGAAGAATCTTATACAGAATTACTGAGAAATAAGTGTAGATTTTGTATTGAGTGTTAGTTTATCGAAAAGTGATAAATATGTCAGTAAAAAAGTAACGAAAGTTTTGGAATGCACAAATTTTGATCATAAGGCCGCCGGGTTTGTAATGTTTTTATGAAAAATATTCTTGTATACTGTTTGAAATATACATAAGTAGCTAGCTTATTTATCTACGAACATAATTTGGCTAATAGCTACTGATATTATAGCGTATTGTTATCGTAATCGTATTTCCAAGAGTAAAATTCGGCAAACAAATACCTACAAAAAGACAATAAAATGGATATAGTATGTTATCCTTAAGAGATAGACATATGCCATCGCGGACTTTTTTGAAGACCTCTATAAGACACATAATTCCACAATACATTATTTTGTTATATCTCAAAGGGTTTAGACAGCGTTTTCGTTGAGAGCTCCCAGACGGCTTATTTTTTTCCGACACCTCCAACAAATATCGTTAATTTATACAAAATGTATACAAAAACTTAAAAAATTATATACTAAAACCTTCCTCTAGAACCAAGCTATCCATTGGTGAAAACAGCATGAGAATCGGTGCAGTAGTTTTTGAGTTTATCGCGAACAGACAGACAGACAGACAGACGCGGCGGAGGACTTTGTTTTATAATATGTAGTGACTAGCTTTTGCCCGCGGCTTCGCCCGCGTGGATGTCGGTTATCGCATAAAAAAGTACCCTATGTACTACCCTCTCCATATCCCAGGCTATATCTCAAAATTCTAACTTAATATTAATTTTAATGTGACTCACTATGTGTTTATTACCGAGCTGGTAATGAGTTGAACTATCTAACTAATGTGCACACTAATAGGGTTGAAAATAAAACCACAATAGTGTACTGAACTAAGCTGGTATACTTAATTAAAATTGCGAGACCCCAACCAAATCGCGGTAACGAAACCATAGCGAGATCTATTTCGACGTCAACGCCATCTATCGAGCTTGACATCAAACTTTTAACATTTCACAATAATAACTATGGTTTTATGGTTTCTTCATGAACACTATGTGAATAGAAACCGAAACAAATGATTTAATATAGTAAAAGTACTTATGTTCTGAACGTGAATGAGTCTTTACCTAAAGATAACAAACACAAAATCAAAATACGAAATTTCACTCAAATTCTTAAAGCAATCAATTGTACCAAATACAACACGAAATAAAATTGCGACACAAATAATAATTTTAGAATAATTCACGTAAGTACTAACTTTTCTCAGGGTCACGTTCGCAATTGGACGAAATATTAGACATTTATTTTGTACTTGCAAACACGATCTGGATGTAGAATTCGATTAATCGACTAATAATTGACCGGTTGACATTTTAGCGGGAACACCACTAAACGAACGAAAAAAGAAAACAAAATACGTCTATACTCTGTGGTCGTGTGGCGGTGTGACGCGATGCTTAATGTAAACATTCATCAAGGTTTATACGTGCGTAAATTAATGGATTCAATGAGAAAACGGTTTAATCTTAGAAGAATCTTATACAGAATTACTGAGAAATAAGTGTAGATTTCGTATTGAGTGTTAGTTTATCGAAAAGTGATAAATATGTCAGTGAAAAAGTAACGAAAGTTTTGGAATGCACAAATTTTGATCATAAGGCCGCCGTGTTTAGTAATGTTTTTATGATAAATATTCTTGTATACTGTTTGAAATACACGTAAGTAGCTAGCTTATTTATCTACGAACATAATTTGGCTTATAGCTACTGATATTATAGCGTATTGTTATCGTAATCGTATTTCCAAGAGTAAAATTCGGCAAACAAATACCTACAAAAAGTCAATAAAATGGATATAGTATGTTATCCTTAAGAGATAGACATATGCCATCGCGGACTTTTTTGAAGACCTTTTTATGATACACAATTCCACCATACATTATTTTGTTATATCTCAAAGGGTTTAGACAGCGTTTTCGTTGAAAGCTCCCAGACGGCTTATTTTTTTCCGACACCTCCAACAAATATCGTTAATTCATACAAAAATGCATACAAAAACATAACAAATTATATACTAAAACCTTCCTAGAGAACCAAGCTATCCATTGGTGAAAACAGCATGAGAATCGGTGCAGCAGTATTTGAGTTTATCGCGAACAGACAGACAGACAGACAGACAGACAGACAGACAGACGCGGCGGAGGACTTTGTTTTATAATATGTAGTGATATATATTTGAGACCCTCACAGTAAGCCCTTTCATTTGATATGTCACAAGGTAGAGTTTGCATTTTTTTTTTTTTCTTTTTCTTATTTGCCCCCCAAAAACTGACCCCAATATTATAAATTCATTTATTTACGGTTCACATCCGTGTTTGGGTCACACAAATTGATATCTAAACATTCGGAGCAAATTGGCTGTGACAGACGGACAGACAGACAGACATACGAGTGATCCAATAAGGGTTCTGTTAGGGGAAACTAAGTATAAAATTATGTTTTTTTTTGAAAAAATAATAATAATAATAATATTTTCGAAGTTCTCTATTCGCTAGGCGCACGCACGTGCGAGGCGTCAAAAGATGCGTCTCCGCGTGGGCTACCAACCTACGGAGTAAATGGATACACATGCTATACAAAAATTTGAATTATGGTAAAAAAAACGGTTTTTTGACTGAAAAATATCTAAAAACTTGTATTTTTTTTTCGTTACTAAAAAGGGACTCGAGCTTGCTGAACGGCGCACAAGAATACTTATGTATATTGAAATTAAAATCAAAGACCATTTAGAGCAAAAAGTTTGAGATGAAACTTAGTATAGAATTATGTTTTTTTAAAGAAAAATTTAATATTATATTTTCGAAGTTCTCTATTCGCTAGGCGCACACACGTACGAGACGTCAAAAGATGCGTCTCCGCGCGGGATACCAACCTTCGCAGTTAATGGATACACATGCTATACAATAGATTTGAATTATGGTAATCAAACCGGTTTTTCGACTGAAAAATATCTAAAAACTTGGTAATTTTTCGTTACCAAAAAGGGACTCGAGCTCGCAGACCGCGCACCATAATACTGATATTGAAACTAAGATTAAAGACGATTTAGCATAAAATTTTTAGGATAAAACTTAGTATAAGATTATGATTTTTTTAGAGAAAATTAAATATATTCGAAGTTCTCTATTCGCTAGGCGCACGCAAGTGTGAGGTATCAAAAGATGCGTATCCGCGCGGGATACCGACCTGAAGAGTTACTGGATACAAATGCTTTACAAAAATCTTGAAATATGGTAATCAAACCGGTTTTTCGACTGAAAAATATCTAAAAACTTGGTAATTTTTCGTTACCAAAAAGGGACTCGAGCCCGCTGAACCCGCACTATAATACTGATATTGAAACTAAGATCAAAGACGTTTTAGAGCAAAAATTTTGACATGAAACTTAGTGTATAATTAGGTTTTTTAGAGAAAATTAAGTATTTTCGAAGTTCTCTATTAACTAGGCGCACGCACGTGCGAGGTGTCAAAAGATGCCTCTGCGCGCGGGCTACAAACCTTCAGAGTTACTGGATATAAATGATATACAAAACTTTTGAATTATGGTTAAAAACCCGGTTTTTCAAAAAAAAAAAAACTAAAAACTTGTTTTTTTTTCGTCACGAAAAAGGGACTCAATCCCGCTGAACCCGCACTATAACACTGATATTGAAACTAAGATCAAAGACGACTTAGAGCAAAAATTTTGAGATGAAACTTAGGTTTTTCAAAAAAAATATATCTAAAAACTTGGTTTTTTTTCGTTACGAAAAAGGCAATTGAGGTCGCAGAACCCGCACTATAACACTGATATTGAAACTAAGATCAAAGACGATTTAGAGCAAAAATTTTGAGATGAATCTTTGCATAAAATTAGGTTTTTTGAGTAAATTAAATATTTTCGAAGTTCTCTATTCACTAGGCGCACGCACGTGCGAGATGTCAAAAGATGCGTCTCCGCAAGGGATACTGACCTACGGAATTACTGGATATAAATGCTTTACAAAAAATTTGAATAATGGTTAAAAACCCGGTTTTTCAACTGAAAAATATCTAAAAACTTGGTTTATTTCGTTACGAAAAAGGGAATTGAGCACGCAGAACCCGCACTGTAATACTGATATTGAAACCTAGATCAGAGACAATTTAGAGCAAAAATTTAGAGATTAAACTTAGTGTAAAATTAGGTTTTTTAGTGAAAATTATGTTTTTTGAAGTTCTCTATTAACTAGGCGCACGCACGTGCGAGGTGTCAAAAGATGCCTCTGTGCGCGGGCTACAAACCTTCAGAGTTACTGAATATATATGATATACAAAACTTTTAAATTATGGTTAAAAACCCGGTTTTTCAAATGAAAAATATCTAAAAACTTAGTTTTTTTCGTTACGAAAAAGAGAATTGAGCTCGCAGAACCCGCACTATAATACTGATATTGAAACTAAGATCAAAGACGATTTAGAGCAAAAATATTGAGATGAAACTTAGTGTAAATTAGGTTTTTTAGAGAAAATTAAGTATTTTCGAAGTTCTCTATTCACTGGGCGCACGCATGTGCGAGGTGTCAAAAGATACCTCTGTGTGCGGGCTACAAACCTTCAGATTTACTGAATATATATGATATACAAAACTTTTAAATTATGGTTAAAAACGCTCAGGTTAGGTTCGCTCAGGTTAGGTTCGCTCAGGTTTTTTTTTTTTTTTTAAAAACCCGTCATCACAGGGCGTTTCGTGTTTCCTCTGACATGTTAATCAGAGACCTTTTTTTTTTTTTTTTTTTTTGGCAGGATTGGGAAATCCTCATGGACGCCCAGACTGCCTCACTAATGAGCCAGTCTGGGCAGTGCCGGACTCTTACCGGCTAAAACCACACTCCTGCCTTACAGTATTCCTCTGACATGGTCAAAGCCGTTTTTAACAAGAGGTCTTCCATTAAATATTTTATTATTATTATTTTGTTTTTTTTTTTTTTTTTTCTTAACACGATCGTGTACTCGACAGACAATACATACTCATTTCGCTTCACTTAATCATACATGAAACTATACCAAAAAATTTTTTTTTTTTTTACAAATTTATTTCCTTACCCTTTTTTTTTTTTTTTTCTTGTTTGGTTTTATAATATTGTCTTTTATTTTTTATTTTTTGTACAACTTATTGTATTAGGTACTTAAACTATATAGATTATTATATATGTAAGTATCCTATTTTGCTTATGCTATCTTATTTCTATTATTTACTATCAAAGCTATTCTAACACAATACTCTAAAATTTTTTTTCTATTTCTACTGCTTACTAAACTAGGTAAATTATCTACATTTAATTGCTGTCCGAGGTCCTGCTCGGCCTCGTACCGTGCCTTCCCTGTGATCGGGCACTCCAACAGGACATGCAGCACCGTTTCTTCCTTGCCCGGTTCACAGGCGCACGATGCGTTCTCCTTACACTTGAAGCGTTTCAAGTCTGCGGAGAACCCACCGTGCCCCGTGAGAATTTGTGTGGTGAAGCTTGTGGGCTTTATTTTCCGCACCACTTTATATGCCGCAACTGCATCGGGGAAAAATATTTTAGTGCCGGAGGCTGTTTCCCCGGACTTATATCTCCTGTTCCATTCGTCAAGCGACCCCATACGGATCTGCCGCTTGACGAATGACACAGGGCACAGGTCGTAATCCGGCCTCTTCTTCAACCCCAGGGCGGCTTCCTTTGCGAGTTGGTCGGCTCGCTCGTTTCCCTCCAATCCTGCGTGAGCCTTGATCCAGAACAAGGACACCGTTTTGTTCTGTAGTTGACAACGACGAAGGGTGTCCCTTGTTTTCACTGCCAGGGGATGGGGGGAACTCGCACTGACCACCGACTGGAGAGCCGCCATGGAGTCGCTGTAGATGCCGAACGTGTCTTCCCTTCTCTTGAGTGCTTCACCAGCCGCTCTTTGCAGGGCCAATAGCTCCGCCTGATAGACGGTGCAGAAAGACGGCAAGGCAAGTTTGAGGGCCTTTAGTTCAGTGGCGCTATTCCACAGAGACAGCGCCGCCCCGACTTTGCCCTCAATTTTGCTGCCGTCTGTGAAAATACGCACAGCGAAATTGCTGTGGTTCTGGTATTGTTCCTCGTCTATCAGGCTGCCGAACTGCAGTGTGATCTGCTCCGCGGGGTGCGGGGATTCCAACGCTGGAGCCATCCGCTCAATCTCTCTGTCTCCTAGTACTGACTGGGGCACCCCCCTCTTGGCCTCGTACAGCACTGCCGCCTCATGAATGCGCAGATCGATTGGGAGTATCCCAGCCAGCACCAATGCCGAGTTAAGGGAGACTGTGCGGTAGGCTCTACATAGCTTTTGTGCGAACCCCCTTTGGACTACGTTCAGCTGCTTCATTACACCTAGTTTGTTTGCGGCTGGTGCCCACGCACTCGCGGCGTACAAAAGCGTCGGCTCAACGGCTGCGGTGTAAATAACCCGGATAACCTCCGGGCTTAAGCCCCAGCTCACCCGGGCAGCTCTGGCCAGATGTTTATAAATTGCTATCGCCTTTTTACAGGCGATAGTTATATGCTTGTTGAAGGTCAGCTTACTGTCTATGGTGACGCCTAGGATTTTTATATCTTGGGACATACCGATGCCGATCCCCCCCATGGTCAAGCGCGGTGTGTCGTACTTCAGCCTCCGCGTTAGCACCATCGCACAGTTTTTGTGCGGCGCGAATTTGAGCTTATTTACGACACCCCACGCCCGGCTCAGGTTAGGTTCGCTCAGGTTTTTTTTTTTTTTTTTTTTTTTTTTTTTTTTTTTTTTTTTTTTTAATACTTTTTCCGCCAACATTATTGGCGCCTATTTTTTATCTACTACTCTTCCATACTAGTTCTCGCAAGCATGCCTCTCGTACTTCCATGCTTCATACTTTGTCTTTCTCGTATGCATCACCATTTATACTGTGGGTGGGACTCCCACTAGAGCTACTTCTATTCTAACTACTAATTTATTTACTTCTCTACTTACAGGTAAATAATTTGAGAGAGTTCTGTTTTATTAATGTCCTTAACCAACTAACGTTACATACAATTTTGCACTTAACTTTATTACATAAATCTATTTAAACACAATTACATCACCTTTTTTTTCCTACTGCTTAACCTACTATACAATTTGTTGCACTTATGTTCTATGTTTACTATTATTATATGTAAAATATACTAAGAAACATAGTTATATTTATCTAGTTTTATTTATATTTATTATTTTCTGAGCTGTATTCTCACAGTAGGCTATAAGTTTATTTCTGTCTTTGCTTTGCATTACTTCCGCTACGCTTTTCCTTTCCAGTCTCTTTCCTATCTCTTGCTCAAGGTTGTACCTTTCCCTAGCAAATAATGGGCAATCTAAAATTATATGGGGGACTGATTCTGCCACGTTGGGGTCACAGGTGCACGATGGGCTCTCTTTACACTTAAAACGGTTTAAGTATTCAGAGAACCCACCGTGCCCCGTCAAGACTTGTTGGCCTCACCTGTTTTACAATACGGAAAGCAGCTACGGCGTCCGGAAAGAACATTCTCGTCACCGAGGCCGTCCCACCAGACACATATCTCCCGTTCCACTCATCAAGCGAACCCAAACGGATTTGGCGCTTGATGAATGAAACTGGACATTGGACATAGTCCGGCTTCCTCCGCAACGACAATGCTGCCTCCTTTGCCAGCTCGTCCGCACGCTCATTCCCCGGCAAGCCCGCGTGGGCTTTGACCCAGAAAAGAGACACAGCTTTATTCTGGTCCAATGCTTGAGCCAAATTGGCTCGTGCGCGGACTGCCAGAGGGTGGAGAGAGCCATGGCTTGCAAGCGTCTGCAATGCTGACATTGAGTCACTGTACAAGCCAAAACTCGTCTCTTTGCGCTTGAGGATTACGTCTGTTGCCTTGCAAATGGCCAGCAGTTCCGCCTGGTAGACAGTGCAGTACGCGGCGAGGCCGAGCTTGAGGTTCTGGACTTCGCCTTCATTATCCCACAGGGATAATGCTGCTCCGACCTTCCCCTCAATCTTACTGCCGTCAGTGAATATTCGCACTGCCTGCACGTTATGACTGTCTAGAAGCTCTTGGTCCACCAAGCACATAAACTCCAAGGCCATTTGTTTGGCAGGGTGAGATGTCTCTGCAAATCTCACCATACTCTCAATCTCCCTGTCTCCTGGCACAAACTGGGACGACCCTCTCCTTGCCTCATACAGGGCGGCTGCCTCCTGTATGCGGAGGTCTAGAGGAAGTATCCCAGCCAGCACCAATGCCGAGTTAAGTGAGACTGTACGGTAGGACTTACAGAGCTTCTGAGCGAATCCACGTTGGACAGTGCCTAGCTTCTTCCGTATACCCAGCTTTTTCGTAGCGGGAGCCCAGGCTGCAGCTGCGTATGTGACTATTGGCTCGATTGTGGCAGTATATATAATATGTATTACATCCCTATTTAGACCCCAGCTAACTTTTGCCGCTCGTGCCAGTTGCTTATAAATATTCGTTACCTTTCTGCAGACGTTTGTCGTATGTTCGTTGAAAGTTAATTTGTCGTCTATAATCAGCCCTAGCATCTTTATGCTCCTGACCATTCCAATGTCGACCCCGGCCATATTCAGAACTGGAGTGTCGTACTTTAGCTTATTAGTTATTAGCATCGCACAGGTCTTGTGAGGTGCAAACCTTAGCTTATTTCTGACACCCCAGCTCTGAACACGAGCGAGGGCCGCATTGACATCTCTGGAGACTTCAGCTGCAGTATCTCCATCCACGACCAATACTATGTCGTCTGCAAATGCCTGCGCAAGATACCCGTTCCTTTCTAGCTCTTGTAGCAGCGGGTCCAGTAAAAGGTTCCATAGTATAGGACCGCCAATTGACCCCTGGACACAGCCCCTGTTGGTGTCTCTCGTGCATTCTTCCCCGGCATACCTCACTCTTACTTTTCTGCCGTCGAGGTAGCTATCAAGTAGCCTCCTGGTGTTCACTGGGCACTTTTCCTCAGCCAGCCTGACCTTAATTGCTGGCCACCAGGCACTATCGAAGGCACCCTCTATGTCCAACGACACCACGACAATTAGCTTCTTCAGCCTCAACTTGTCCTGTAGATGATTTATCAGAGTATAGAGGGCGTCCTCGGTGCTCTTCTGTGGCATAAAGCCAAACTGACGAGTACTAAGCCGCGGTACAAGCTGCCACTTGATCCTTGCCACTACCATCCTCTCCAGGACCTTCCCCAAGACCGGCAGGAGACCTATCGGTCTATATGATTTGGGGTGTGTGTAATTTTCCTTGCCCGGTTAGGTTCGCTCAGGTTAGGTTCGCTCAGGTTAGGTTCGCTCAGGTTAGGTTCGCTCAGGTTAGGTTCGCTCAGGTTAGGTTCGCTCAGGTTAGGTTCGCTCAGGTTAGGTTCGCTCAGGTTAGGTTCGCTCAGGTTAGGTTCGCTCAGGTTAGGTTCGCTCAGGTTAGGTTCGCTCAGGTTAGGTTCGCTCAGGTTAGGTTCGCTCAGGTTAGGTTCGCTCAGGTTAGGTTCGCTCAGGTTAGGTTCGCTCAGGTTAGGTTCGCTCAGGTTAGGTTCGCTCAGGTTAGGTTCGCTCAGGTTAGGTTCGCTCAGGTTAGGTTCGCTCAGGTTAGGTTCGCTCAGGTTAGGTTCGCTCAGGTTAGGTTTTTTTTTTTTTTTTTTTTTTTTTTTTTTTTTTTTTTTTTTTTGCAGGAGTGGGAAATCCTCATGGACGCCCAGACTACTTCACGAACGAACTAGTCTGGGCAGTGCCGGACTCTTACCGGCTAAAACCACACTCCTGCCTTACAGTATACCTCTGACATGATCAAAGCCGTTTTCAGCATGAGTTCTTCCATTCAATCTCAAATTCTTTTCATCAAAAATCACGATCTTCAACTCGACAGACAATACATTCTTATTTCGCTAAACTTAATAATACATGAAACTATACCTACATTTTTTTTTTTTTTTTTTTTTTTTTGTTATTACAATTTTATTTCGTTATTATAACTTGTTTTTTTTTTTTTTTTTGGCTTACTATTTTTTTTTTTTTTTTTACATCTTATTGTATTAGGTACTTAAACTATATAGATTATTATATATGTAAGTATCCTAGTTTGCTTATGCTATCTTATTTCTATTATTTACTATCAAAGCTATTCTAACACAATACTCTAAGAATTTTTCTCTATTTCTACTGCTTATTAAACTAGGTAAATTTTCTACTTTTAGTTGCTGTCCGAGGTCCTGCTCGGCCTCGTACCGTGCTTTCCCTGTGATCGGGCACTCCAACAGGACATGCAGCACCGTTTCGTCCTTGCCCGGCTCACAGGCGCACGATGCGTTCTCCTTACACTTGAAGCGTTTCAGGTATGCGGAGAACCCACCGTGCCCCGTGAGAATTTGTGTGGTGAAGCTTGTGGGCTTTATTTTCCGCACCACTTTATATGCCGCAACTGCATCGGGGAAAAATATTTTAGTGCCGGAGGCTGTTTCCCCGGACTTATATCTCCTGTTCCATTCGTCAAGCGACCCCATACGGATCTGCCGCTTGACGAATGACACAGGGCACAGGTCGTAATCCGGCCTCTTCTTCAACCCCAGGGCGGCTTCCTTTGCGAGTTGGTCGGCTCGCTCGTTTCCCTCCAATCCTGCGTGAGCCTTGATCCAGAACAAGGACACCGTCTTGTTCTGTAGTTGACAACGACGGAGGGTGTCCCTTGTTTTCACTGCCAGGGGATGGGGGGAACTCGCACTGACCACCGACTGGAGAGCCGCCATGGAGTCGCTGTAGATGCCGAACGTGTCTTCCCTTCTCTTGAGTGCTTCACCAGCCGCTCTTTGCAGGGCCAATAGCTCCGCCTGATAGACGGTGCAGAAAGACGGCAAGGCAAGTTTGAGGGCCTTTACTTCAGTGGCGCTATTCCACAGAGACAGCGCCGCCCCGACTTTGCCCTCAATTTTGCTGCCGTCTGTGAAAATACGCACAGCGAAATTGCTGTGGTTCTGGTATTGTTCCTCGTCTATCAGGCTGCCGAACTGCAGTGTGGTCTGCTCCGCGGGGTGCGGGGATTCCAACGCTGGAGCCATCCGTTCAATCTCTCTGTCTCCTAGTACTGACTGGGGCACCCCCCTCTTGGCCTCGTACAGCGCTGCCGCCTCACGAATGCGCAGATCGATTGGGAGTATCCCGGCCAGCACCAATGCCGAGTTAAGGGAGACTGTGCGGTAGGCTCTACATAGCTTTTGTGCGAACCCTCTTTGGACCACGTTCAGCTGCTTCATTACACCTAGCTTGTTTGCGGCTGGTGCCCACGCACTCGCGGCGTACAAAAGCGTCGGCTCAACGGCTGCGGTGTAAATAACCCGGATAACCTCCGGGCTTAAGCCCCAGCTCACCCGGGCAGCTCTGGCCAGATGTTTATAAATTGCTATCGCCTTTTTACAGGCGATAGTTATGTGCTTGTTGAAGGTCAGCTTACTGTCTATGGTGACGCCCAGGATTTTTATATCTTGGGACATACCGATGCCGATCCCCCCCATGGTCAAGCGCGGTGTGTCGTACTTCAGCCTCCGCGTTAGCACCATCGCACAGGTTTTGTGCGGCGCGAATTTGAGCTTATTTACGACACCCCACGCTCGAACATGTTCGAGAGCGGCACCGGCCTGTTCCTCGATTTCCACTGCTGATTCGCCGACAAACACCATAACAACGTCGTCGGCGAATGCCTGGCAGTAGTGGCCTCTATCCTCCAGCTGTTTCAATAATGGATCCAGCAGCAGATTCCAGAAGATAGGACCACCTATGGAACCCTGGACGCACCCTTTGCTGGTTGACTTTCTGCTCTCTTCCCCCGCGTATCTCACACAGACCTCCCTGTCGCTGAGATAGCTGTCGACTACTCGTCTCAAGTTTACAGGACACTTTTCCTCAGCCAATCGTACCTTGATAGCGGGCCACCACGCACTGTCAAATGCCCCCTCTATATCCAGTGACACAAGCGTTATAATCTTTTTCTGTGCCAGCTTTGTGCGGATGTAATGCACGAGAGTATAGAGGGAGTCTTCGGTGCTCTTTTGGGGCATAAAGCCGTATTGGCGAGTACTAATCCTGGGGAGCAGGTAGAACTTGAGACGAGCAACCAGCATCCTCTCGTATACCTTCCCTAGTACAGGCAAAAGCCCAATCGGCCTGTAGGATTTCGGGACGGTATACGAGTCTTTGTCTGGCTTCCTGAGCACAACAACTGTTGCTTCCTTCCAGGACTTTGGGAAGTATTGGTGTGCCAGGCATTTATTCATCAGCGACAGGAAGAATTCAGGGTTGCAGGAAATGGCCTGAGAGCAGATGTCGGCAGTGAGGCCGTCTGCTCCCGGGGCCTTTTTTGGGTTGAACGACCCAATGGACCTGTCCAGCTCACTCTGGGTAAACGGTGGGTCATGTTGTTCATCATGACTCCACTCGTTTACTCTTTCCGCTAGTAGCCGGGTTTGACGATGGTCCAAGGTGTCGTCTTCCTCACGGTCCTCGGGGTAGAACGTGTCGGCCAACAGCCTCACCGAACCTTTCGCATCCAGCAACTCACCTCCCGACCACAGCGGCGGATCCTCTTCTCTTTTCGCGACCCTTCCCATGACTCTGTAGATCCCTTCCCAGACGCCCTCTTTATCCTGCTTTCCGCAAAATTGCTTCCAGCTCTCCTCAGTTGCTCTCCTAACAGCCTCCTCATACTTTTCTTTTTCTTCCAGGTACAGTCTGACCACCATCTCTCTCCGGACTGGCGCTGCGTTCCTGATTCTGCGTTTCCTGGTAGCGACTAGCATCTTCATAGCCGCGAGCTCCTCGGACCACCACGGCAAGGTAAGTGTTTCGTGTTTCTTTTTTGTTTTTATAGTGTGTGTACATGTTTCAGTTACGGCTTGAGTGTATGTGTTTATCGTGTGTTCTAGTTTATCTGTGGTGTTTATGTTTGTGAGCTCCGTAACTGTTAGATTATTTGCCAGCATAATTTGAGACAGTTTCTCATGAAAATGTCTCCAATTTGCGTTATTTGTGTTGTATTTTCTAGTGGTGCGCTCGATGCTTAATCCTTTAGATTTTTTAAGGAGAATGCTAAAGAATATGCCGTTATGGTCAGAGCCCGTGAGTCCTTCCAAGATTTGCCAGCCGTCCACCAGGTCCAGCATGTCCGCCGAACAGGCCGTTACGTCCACGTGGCTGCTGTATCTGATTCCTCCCCTAATGGTGTCGAAGGTTGGGATGTCGCCCATGTTAAGGATCTGCAGACCCATTTCCCCTAGCGTTCCACACATTTGTTCCCCTCTCGAGTCCTCGTTGCCGCTACCCCACCAAGTACTTTTCGCGTTTGCGTCTCCTCCAATAACCAACCTGCTAGGGCCCACCACTTGCTCCAATCGTTTTAGCTGCTCCAAGTATGGCTCAATGGGCTTATCGGGCTCGAAGTAGAAGGACGCCAGCGTGATCGTCCAGGCTCTGGTTCGGACTCCCACCACAACGATGTTATTTGTAGTGAGTTGCGGGTACTGTATGATATCCAGGCTTTGGTCAAAGACAGCTACTGCTGCCTTTACAGTCCCTTCTCCTCCCTCAGAGCTCTGGAAGACCCTTACGCCCCGGTAGCTCTTCATCCTTCTCACCCCACCCACATAGGGCTCCTGGAGCAGCGCTACGGCAAGTTTGCGCTTTTCAGCCTCCAGCAACAGCTCGTTTGTGGCCAACTGACTCCGTTGCAGGTTTGCCTGGACTATTTTGTACTGGTGGATATCAGGGGCCACCTTAGCAATACGCTATTGAGGCTCGAGCGAGGGCATCCCACTTTCGCCTTACAGGACATTCAGTACTGAAGGCATTGTGCTCAGTATTCCCCAATTTTTCCTTGGTGCAGTTTACGCACACCGCTGCTTCGCCCGTTTGCCTATCCGGGCAGTCCGCCCTAAGGTGTGGGCCGCCACAGTGACTGCAAAGATCGGCAGGGTGCTTACAGAACCGCTTACTGTGTCCGTAGCCCAAACAGCGGGTACACTGCACCAGTGGCGTCTGATCTTCGACCCGCACAATTTGGAGGTCGATTCTAAGTTTGCCACCTTCGATGGCCCTCCTCCAGATTAATGGGGACACGCTGAGCACAATGTGATTCAGATGGGGGTTTCGCGTCTTCCTTCGGAATTTGATTACCGTCCTTTGGTCCTCGTGTCCGAGACCGTGGAAGAGTTCCCGATTCTGATTTCTGAGGGCCCTCATAACTTCTTCGTCACTATGGACAAGCAAAACGTCCCTCAAAATCAGAAGCGGGTCCCGGTTTGTCACTTCCTCGACTACGAGGCCCTGCCCAGCCGCTTCAATCCTCTCCTTTACTTTTGTCCTCTCCTCCTTTGAGTGACACCCCATTATTATCTTCCTATCCTTCGCTTTTCTA